>CAWUFW010009641.1:0-600000 GCA_963921515.1 Calotriton arnoldi
CTATCCTGGCTGATGCGGGGTGAAAGTCCGAAACCGGTCCTAGGATGCTTGTTTCTAGTCCAGGGAGGACCTGGGCTGGCAGTTCGGACTGGACTGTTCCCATTGGGTGCAGGGTCAAGACTGATTTGCATATGGCTGGATCCAAACTGGAATGGCATGGTGGGCGAAAAAACGATGGATTTAGGCCCAGATCTCTGTACTGGGGTGAATGTATGACATTGTTCTGCATTCTTTCCATCAATTGTTATTTTTGCATTTGTCAACCCGAGTGGGACGGGTATGCCCAGACGTGGGTTCTGTGCTCTCCATGCCACTGGAGTCAAGCTATCCTTGCTGATGAGGGGTGAAACCCCGAAACTGGTCCTAGGATGCTTGTTTCCAGTCCAGGGAGGACCTGGCCTGGCAGTTCGGGCTGGACTGTTCCCATTGGGTGCAGGGTCAAGACTGATTTGCATATGGCTGGGTCCAAACTGGAATGGCATGGTGAGCAAAAAAACGATGGATTTAGGCCCAGATCTCTGTACTGGGGTGAATGTATGACATTGTTCTGCATTCTGTCCATCAATTGTTCTTTTTGCATTTGTCACCCTGAGTGGGACGGGTATGCCCAGACGTGGTCCCGTGCTCTCCATGCCACTGGAGTCAAGCTATCCTGGCTGATGAGGGGTGAAACCCCGAAACCGGTCCTAGGATGCTTGTTTCCAGTCCAGGGAGGACCTGGCCTGGCAGTTCAGGCTGGACTGTTCCCATTGGCTGCAGGATCGACTGATTTGCATATGGCTGGGTCCAAACTGGAATGGCATGGTGAGCAAAAAAAACATGGATTTAGGCCCAGATCTCTGTACTGGGGTGAATGTATGACACTGTTCTGCATTCTGTCCATCAATTGTTCTTTTTGCATTTGTCACCCCAAGTGGGACGGGTATGCCCAGACATGGGTCCCGTGCTCTCCATGCCACTGGAGTCAAGCTATCCTGGCTGATGAGGGGTGAAACCCCGAAACCGGTCCTAGGATGCTTGTTTCCAGTCCAGGGAGGACCTGGCCTGGCAGTTCGGGCTGGACTGTTCCCATTGAGTGCAGGGTCAAGACTGATTTGCATATGGCTGGGTCCAAACTGGAATGACATGGTGAGCAAAAAAACGATGGATTTAGGCCCAGATATCTGTACTGGGGTGAATGTATGACATTGTTCTGCATTCTGTCCATCAATTGTTCTTTTTGCATTTGTCACCCCAAGTGGGACGGGTATGCCCAGACGTGGGTCCCGTGCTCTCCATGCCACGGGAGTCAAGCTAAAACCGGTCCTAGGATGCTTGTTTCCAGTCCAGGGAGGACCTGGGCTGGCAGTTCGGGCTGGACTGTTCCAATTGGGTGCAGGGTCAAGACTGATTTGCATATGGCTGGGTCCAAACTGGAATGGCATGGTGAGCAAAAAAACAATGGATTTAGGCCCAGATCTCTATACTGGGGTGAATGTATGACATTGTTCTGCATTCTGTCCATCAATTGTTCTTTTTGCATTTGTCACCCTGAGTGGGACGGGTATGCCCAGACGTGGGTCCCGTGCTCTCCATGCCACTGGAGTCAAGCTATCCTGGCTGATGAGGGGTGAAACCCCGAAACCGGTCCTAGGATGCTTGTTTCCAGTCCAGGGAGGACCTGGCCTGGCAGTTCAGGCTGGACTGTTCCCATTGGCTGCAGGGTCGACTGATTTGCATATGGCTGGGTCCAAACTGGAATGGCATGGTGAGCAAAAAAAACATGGATTTAGGCCCAGATCTCTGTACTGGGGTAAATGTATGACACTGTTCTGCATTCTGTCTATCAATTGTTCTTTTTGCATTTGTCACCCCAAGTGGGACGGGTATGCCCAGACGTGGGTCCCGTGCTCTCCATGCCACTGGAGTCAAGCTATCCTGGCTGATGAGGGGTGAAACCCCGAAACCGGTCCTAGGATGCTTGTTTCCAGTCCAGGGAGGACCTGGCCTGGCAGTTCGGGCTGGACTGTTCCCATTGAGTGCAGGGTCAAGACTGATTTGAATATGGCTGGGTCCAAACTGGAAAGGCATGGTGAGCAAAAAAACGATGGATTTAGGCCCAGATCTCTGTACTGGGGTGAATGTATGACATTGTTCTGCATTCTGTTCATCAATTGTTCTTTTTGCATTTGTCACCCTGAGTGGGACGGGTATGCCCAGACGTGGGTCCCGTGCTCTCCATGCCCCTGGAGTCACGCTATCCTGGCTGATGAGGGGTGAAACCCCGAAACCGGTCCTAGGATGCTTGTTTCCAGTACAGGGAGAACCTGGGCTGACAGTTCGGGCAGGACTGTTCCAATTGGGTGCAGGGTCAAGACTGATTTGCATATGGCTGGGTCCAAGCTGGAATGGCATGGTGAGCAAAAAAACGATGGATTTAGGCCCAGATCTCTGTACTGGGGTGAATGTATGACACTGTTCTGCATTCTGTCCATCAATTGTTCTTTTTGAATTTGTCACCCCGAGTGGGACGTGTATGCCCAGACGTGGGTCCCGTGCTCTCCATGCCACTGGAGTCAAGCTATCCTGGCTGATGAGGGGTGAAACCCCGAAACCGGTCCTAGGATGCTTGTTTCCAGTCCAGGGAGGACCTGGCCTGGCAGTTCGGGCTGGACTGTTCCCATTGGATGCAGGGTCAAGACTGATTTGCATATGGTTGGGTCCAAACTGGAATGGCACAGTGAGCAAAAAAACTATGGATTTAGGCCCAGATCTCTGTACTGGGGTGAATGTATGACATCGTTCTGCATTCTGTCCATCAATTGTTCTTTTTGCATTAGTCACCCCGAGTGGGACGGGTATGCCCAGACGTGGGTCCCGTGCTCTCCATGCCACTGAAGTCAAGCTAAAACCGGTCCTAGGATGCTTGTTTCCAGTCCAGGGAGGACCTGGCCTGGCAGTTCGGACTGGACTGTTCCCATTGGGTGCAGGGTCAAGACTGATTTGCATATGGCTGGATCCAAACTGGAATGGCATGGTGAGCGAAAAAACTATGGATTTAGGCCCAGATCTCTGTACTGGGGTGAATGTATGACATTGTTCTGCATTCTGTCCATCACTTGTTCTTTTTGCATTTGTCAACCCGGGTGGGACGGGTACGCCCAGACGTGGATCCCGTGCTCTCCATGCCACTGGAGTCAAGCTATCCTGGCTGATGAGGGGTGAAACCCCGAAACCGGTCCTAGGATGCTTGTTTCCAGTGCAGGGAGATCCTGGCCTGGCAGTTCGGGCTGGACTGTTCCCATTGGGTGCAGGGTCAAGACTGATTTGCATATGGCTGGGTCAAAACTGGAATGGCATGGTGAGCAAAAAAACGATGGATTTAGGCCCAGATCTCTGTACTGGGGTGAATGTATGACATTGTTCTGCATTCTGTCTATCAATTGTTCTTTTTGCATTTGTCACCCGAGTGGGACGGGTATGCCCAGACGTGGGTCCCGTGCTCTCCATGCCACTGGAGTCAAGCTATCCTGGCTTATGAGGGGTGAAACCCCGAAACCGGTCCTAGGATGCTTGTTTCCAGTCCAGGGAGGACCTGGCCTGGCAGTTCGGGCTGCACTGTTCCCATTGCGTGCAGGGTCAAGACTGATTTGCATATGGCTGGGTCCAAACTGGAATGGCATGGTGAGCAAAAAAACGATGGATTTAAGCCCAGATCTCTGTACTGGGGTGAATGTATGACATTGTTCTGCATTCTGTCCATCAATTGTTCTTTTTGCATTTGTCACCCGAGTGGGACGGGTATGCCCAGACGTGGGTCCCGTGCTCTCCATGCCACTGGAGTCAAGCTATCCTGGCTGATGAGGGGTGAAACCCCGAAACCGGTCCTAGGATGCTTGTTTCCAATCCAGGGAGGGCCTGGCAGTTTGGGCTGGACTTTTCCCATTGGGTGCAGGGTCAAGACTGATTTGCATATGGCTGAGTCCAAAATGGAATGGCATGGTGAGCAAAAAAACGATGGATTTAGGGCCCAGATCTCTGTACTGGGGTGAATGTATGACATTGTTCTGCATTCTGCCCATCAATTGTTCTTTTTGCATTTGTCACCCTGAGTGGGACGGGTATGCCCAGACGTGGGTCCCGTGCTCTCCATGCCACTGGAGTCAAGCTAAAACCGGTCCTAGGATGCTTGTTTCCAGTCCAGGGAGGACCTGGCCTGGAAGTTCGGACTGTACTGTTCCCATTGGGTGCAGGGTCAAGACTGATTTGCATATGGCTGGATCCAAACTGGAATGGCATGGTGAGCAAAAAAACAATGGATTTAGGCCCAGATCTCTGTACTGGGGTGAATGTATGACATTGTTCTGCATTCTGTCCATCAATTGTTCTTTTTGCATTTGTCACCCGAGTGGGACGGGTATGCCCAGACGTGGGTCCCGTGCTCTCCATGCCACTGGAGTCAAGCTATCCTGGCTTATGAGGGGTGAAACCCCGAAACCGGTCCTAGGATGCTTGTTTCCAGTACAGGGAGAACCTGGGCTGGCAGTTCGGGCTGGACTGTTCCAATTGGGTGCAGGGTCAAGACTGATTTGCATATGGCTGGGTCCAAACTGGAATGGCATGGTGAGCAAAAAAACAATGGATTTAGGCCCAGATCTCTGTACTGGGGTGAATGTATGACATTGTTCTGCATTCTGTCCATCAATTGTTCTTTTTGCATTTGTCACCCCGAGTGGGACGGGTATGCCCAGATGTGGGTTCCGTGCTCTCCATGCCACTGGAGTCAAGCTAGCCTGGCTGATATGGGGTGAAACGCCGAAACCGGTCCTAGGATGCTTGTTTCCAGTACAGGGAGGACCTGGGCTGGCAGTTCGGGCTGGACTGTTCCAATTGGGTGCAGGGTCAAGACTGATTTGCATATGGCTGGGTCCAAACTGGAATGGCATGGTGAGCAAAAAAACAATGGATTTAGGCCCAGATCTCTATACTGGGGGGAATATATGAGATTGTTCTGCATTCTGTCTATCAATTGTTCTTTTTGCATTTGTCACCTGAGTGGGACGGGTATGCCCAGACGTGGGTCCCGTGCTCTCCATGCCACTGGAGTCAAGCTATCCTGGCTTATGAGGGTTGAAACCCCGAAACCGGTACTAGGATGCTTGTTTCCAGTCCAGGGAGGACCTGGCCTGGCAGTTCGGGCTGCACTGTTCCCATTGCGTGCAGGGTCAAGACTGATTTGCATATGGCTGGGTCCAAACTGGAATGGCATGGTGAGTAAAAAAATGATGGATTTAGGCCCAGATCTCTGTACTGGGGTGAATGTATGACATTGTTCTGCATTCTGTCCATCAATTGTTCTTTTTGCATTTGTCACCCTGAGTGGGACGGGTATGCCCAGACTTGGGTCCCGTGCTCTCCATGCCACTGGAGTCAAGCTATCCTGGCTGATGGAGGGTGAAACCCCGAAACCGGTCCTAGGATGCTTGTTTCCAGTCCAGGGAGGACCTGGCCTGGCAGTTCGGGCTGGACTGTTCCCATTGGATGCAGGGTCAAGACTGATTTGCATATGGTTGGGTCCAAACTGGAATGGCACGGTGAGCAAAAAACGATGGATTTAGGCCCAGATCTCTGTACTGGGGTGAATGTATGACATCGTTCTGCATTCTGTCCATCAATTGTTCTTTTTGCATTTGTCACCCCGAGTGGGACGGGTATGCCCAGACGTGGGTCCCGTGCTCTCCATGCCACTGAAGTCAAGCTAAAACCGGTCCTAGGATGCTTGTTTCCAGTCCAGGGAGGACCTGGCCTGGCAGTTCGGACTGGACTGTTCCCATTGGGTGCAGGGTCAAGACTGATTTGCATATGGCTGGATCCAAACTGGAATGGCATGGTGAGCGAAAAAACGATGGATTTAGGCCCAGATCTCTGTACTGGGGTGAATGTATGACATTGTTCTGCATTCTGTCCATCAATTGTTCTTTTTGCATTTGTCACCCGAGTGGGATGGGTATGCCCAGACGTGGGTCCCGTGCTCTCCATGCCACTGGAGTCAAGCTATCCTGGCTTATGAGGGGTGAAACCCCGAAACCGGTCCTAGGATGCTTGTTTCCAGTACAGGGAGAACCTGGGCTGGCAGTTCGGGCTGGACTGTTCCAATTGGGTGCAGGGTCAAGACTGATTTGCATATGGCTGGGTCCAAACTGGAATGGCATGGTGAGCAAAAAAACAATGGATTTAGGCCCAGATCTCTATACTGGGGGGAATGTATGAGATTGTTCTGCATTCTGTCTATCAATTGTTCTTTTTGCATTTGTCACCTGAGTGGGACGGGTATGCCCAGATGTGGGTCCCGTGCTCTCCATGCCACTGGAGTCAAGCTATCCTGGCTGATGAGGGGTGAAACCCGAAACCGGTCCTAGGATGCTTGTTTCCAGTCCAGGGAGGACCTGGCCTGGCAGTTTGGGCTGGACTGTTCCCATTGGATGCAGGGTCAAGACTGATTTGCATATGGTTGGGTCCAAACTGGAATGGCACGGTGAGCAAAAAAACGATGGATTTAGGCCCAGATCTCTGTACTGGGGTGAATGTATGACATCGTTCTGCATTCTGTCCATCAATTATTCTTTTTGCATTTGTCACCCCGAGTGGGACGGGTATGCCCAGACGTGGGTCCCGTGCTCTCCATGCCACTGAAGTCAAGCTAAAACCGGTCCTAGGATGCTTGTTTCCAGTCCAGGGAGGACCTGGCCTGGCAGTTCGGACTGGACTGTTCCCATTGGGTGCAGGGTCAAGACTGATTTGCATATGGCTGGATCCAAACTGGAATGGCATGGTGAGCGAAAAAACGATGGATTTAGGCCCAGATCTCTGTACTGGGGTGAATGTATGACATTGTTCTGCATTCTGTCCATCAATTGTTCTTTTTGCATTTGTCACCCGAGTGGGACGGGTATGCCCAGACGTGGGTCCCGTGCTCTCCATGCCACTGGAGTCAAGCTATCCTGGCTTATGAGGGGTGAAACCCCGAAACCGGTCCTAGGATGCTTGTTTCCAGTACAGGGAGAACCTGGGCTGGCAGTTCGGGCTGGACTGTTCCAATTGGGTGCAGGGTCAAGACTGATTTGCATATGGCTGGGTCCAAACTGGAATGGCATGGTGAGCAAAAAAACAATGGATTTAGGCCCAGATCTCTGTACTGGGGTGAATGTATGACATTGTTCTGCATTCTGTCCATCAATTGTTCTTTTTGCATTTGTCACCCCGAGTGGGACGGGTATGCCCAGATGTGGGTTCCGTGCTCTCCATGCCACTGGAGTCAAGCTAGCCTGGCTGATATGGGGTGAAACGCCAAAACCGGTCCTAGGATGCTTGTTTCCAGTACAGGGAGGACCTGGGCTGGCAGTTCGGGCTGGACTGTTCCAATTGGGTGCAGGGTTAAGACTGATTTGCATATGGCTGGGTCCAAACTGGAATGGCATGGTGAGCAAAAAAACAATGGATTTAGGCCCAGATCTCTATACTGGGGTGAATATATGAGATTGTTCTGCATTCTGTCTATCAATTGTTCTTTTTGCATTTGTCACCTGAGTGGGACGGGTATGCCCAGACGTGGGTCCCGTGCTCTCCATGCCACTGGAGTCAAGCTATCCTGGCTTATGAGGGTTGAAACCCCGAAACCGGTACTAGGATGCTTGTTTCCAGTCCAGGGAGGACCTGGCCTGGCAGTTCGGGCTGCACTGTTCCCATTGCGTGCAGGGTCAAGACTGATTTGCATATGGCTGGGTCCAAACTGGAATGGCATGGTGAGCAAAAAACGATGGATTTAGGCCCAGATCTCTGTACTGGGGTGAATGTATGACATTGTTCTGCATTCTGTCCATCAATTGTTATTTTTGCATTTGTCAACCCGAGTGGGACGGGTATGCCCAGACGTGGGTCCCGTGCTCTCCATGCCACTGGAGTCAAGCTATCCTAGCTGATGAGGGGTGAAACCCCGAAACCGGTCCTAGGATGCTTGTTTCCAGTACAGGGAGAACCTGGGCTGGCAGTTCGGGCTGGACTGTTCCAATTGGGTGCAGGGTCAAGACTGATTTGCATATGGCTGGGTCCAAGCTGGAATGGCATGGTGAGCAAAAAAACGATGGATTTAGGCCCAGATCTCTGTACTGGGGTGAATGTATGACATTGTTCTGCATGCTGCCCATCAATTGTTCTTTTTGCATTTGTCACCCTGAGTGGGACGGGTATGCCCAGACGTGGGTCCCGTGCTCTCCATGCCACTGGAGTCAAGCTATCCTGGCTGATGAGGGGTGAAACCCCGAAACCGGTCCTAGGATGCTTGTTTCCAGTCCAGGGAGGACCTGGCCTGGCAGTTCGGGCTGGACTGTTCCCATTGGATGCAGGGTCAAGACTGATTTGCATATGGTTGGGTCCAAACTGGAATGGCACGGTGAGCAAAAAAACGATGGATTTAGGCCCAGATCTCTGTACTGGGGTGAATGTATGACATCGTTCTGCATTCTGTCCATCAATTGTTCTTTTTGCATTTGTCACCCCGAGTGGGACGGGTATGCCCAGACGTGGGTCCCGTGCTCTCCATGCCACTGAAGTCAAGCTAAAACCGGTCCTAGGATGCTTGTTTCCAGTCCAGGGAGGACCTGGCCTGGCAGTTCGGACTGGACTGTTCCCATTGGGTGCAGGGTCAAGACTGATTTGCATATGGCTGGATCCAAACTGGAATGGCATGGTGAGCGAAAAAACGATGGATTTAGGCCCAGATCTCTGTACTGGGGTGAATGTATGACATTGTTCTGCATTCTGTCCATCAATTGTTCTTTTTGCATTTGTCACCCGAGTGGGATGGGTATGCCCAGACGTGGGTCCCGTGCTCTCCATGCCACTGGAGTCAAGCTATCCTGGCTTATGAGGGGTGAAACCCCGAAACCGGTCCTAGGATGCTTGTTTCCAGTACAGGGAGAACCTGGGCTGGCAGTTCGGGCTGGACTGTTCCAATTGGGTGCAGGGTCAAGACTGATTTGCATATAGCTGGGTCCAAACTGGAATGACATGGTGAGCAAAAAAAACAATGGATTTAGGCCCAGATCTCTGTACTGGGGTGAATGTATGACATTGTTCTGCATTCTGTCCATCAATTGTTCTTTTTGCATTTGTCACCCTGAGTGGGACGGGTATGCCCAGACGTGGGTCCCGTGCTCTCCATGCCACTGGAGTCAAGCTAGCCTGGCTGATATGGGGTGAAACGCCGAAACCGGTCCTAGGATGCTTGTTTCCAGTACAGGGAGGACCTGGGCTGGCAGTTCGGGCTGGACTGTTCCAATTGGGTGCAGGGTCAAGACTGATTTGCATATGGCTGGGTCCAAACTGGAATGGCATGGTGAGCAAAAAAACAATGGATTTAGGCCCAGATCTCTATACTGGGGTGAATGTATGAGATTGTTCTGCATTCTGTCTATCAATTGTTCTTTTTGCATTTGTCACCTGAGTGGGACGGGTATGCCCAGACGTGGGTCCCGTGCTCTCCATGCCACTGGAGTCAAGCTATCCTGGCTTATGAGGGTTGAAACCCCGAAACCGGTACTAGGATGCTTGTTTCCAGTCCAGGGAGGACCTGGCCTGGCAGTTCGGGCTGCACTGTTCCCATTGCGTGCAGGGTCAAGACTGATTTGCATATGGCTGGGTCCAAACTGGAATGGCATGGTGAGCAAAAAACGATGGATTTAGGCCCAGATCTCTGTACTGGGGTGAATGTATGACATTGTTCTGCATTCTGTCCATCAATTGTTATTTTTGCATTTGTCAACCCGAGTGGGACGGGTATGCCCAGACGTGGGTCCCGTGCTCTCCATGCCACTGGAGTCAAGCTATCCTAGCTGATGAGGGGTGAAACCCCGAAACCGGTCCTAGGATGCTTGTTTCCAGTACAGGGAGAACCTGGGCTGGCAGTTCGGGCTGGACTGTTCCAATTGGGTGCAGGGTCAAGACTGATTTGCATATGGCTGGGTCCAAGCTGGAATGGCATGGTGAGCAAAAAACGATGGATTTAGGCCCAGATCTCTGTACTGGGGTGAATGTATGACATTGTTCTGCATTCTGCCCATCAATTGTTCTTTTTGCATTTGTCACCCTGAGTGGGACGGGTATGCCCAGACGTGGGTCCCGTGCTCTCCATGCCACTGGAGTCAAGCTATCCTGGCTGATGAGGGGTGAAACCCCGAAACCGGTCCTAGGATGCTTGTTTCCAGTCCAGGGAGGACCTGGCCTGGCAGTTCGGGCTGGACTGTTCCCATTGGATGCAGGGTCAAGACTGATTTGCATATGGTTGGGTCCAAACTGGAATGGCACGGTGAGCAAAAAAACGATGGATTTAGGCCCAGATCTCTGTACTGGGGTGAATGTATGACATCGTTCTGCATTCTGTCCATCAATTGTTCTTTTTGCATTTGTCACCCCGAGTGGGACGGGTATGCCCAGACGTGGGTCCCGTGCTCTCCATGCCACTGAAGTCAAGCTAAAACCGGTCCTAGGATGCTTGTTTCCAGTCCAGGGAGGACCTGGCCTGGCAGTTCGGACTGGACTGTTCCCATTGGGTGCAGGGTCAAGACTGATTTGCATATGGCTGGATCCAAACTGGAATGGCATGGTGAGCGAAAAAACGATGGATTTAGGCCCAGATCTCTGTACTGGGGTGAATGTATGACATTGTTCTGCATTCTGTCCATCAATTGTTCTTTTTGCATTTGTCACCCGAGTGGGATGGGTATGCCCAGACGTGGGTCCCGTGCTCTCCATGCCACTGGAGTCAAGCTATCCTGGCTTATGAGGGGTGAAACCCCGAAACCGGTCCTAGGATGCTTGTTTCCAGTACAGGGAGAACCTGGGCTGGCAGTTCGGGCTGGACTGTTCCAATTGGGTGCAGGGTCAAGACTGATTTGCATATGGCTGGGTCCAAACTGGAATGGCATGGTGAGCAAAAAAACAATGGATTTAGGCCCAGATCTCTGTACTGGGGTGAATGTATGACATTGTTCTGCATTCTGTCCATCAATTGTTCTTTTTGCATTTGTCACCCCGAGTGGGACGGGTATGCCCAGACGTGGGTCCCGTGCTCTCCATGCCACTGGAGTCAAGCTATCCTGGCTGATGAGGGGTGAAACCCCGAAACCGGTCCTAGGATGCTTGTTTCCAGTACAGGGAGGACCTGGCCTGGCAGTTCGGGCTGGACTGTTCCCATTGGGTGCAGGGTCAAGACTGATTTGCATATGGCTGAGTCCAAAATGGAATGGCATGGTGAGCAAAAAACGATGGATTTAGGCCCAGATCTCTGTACTGGGGTGAATGTATGACACTGTTCTGCATTCTGTCCATCAATTGTTCTTTTTGAATTTGTCACCCCGAGTGGGACGTGTATGCCCAGACGTGGGTCCCGTGCTCTCCATGCCACTGGAGTCAAGCTATCCTGGCTGATGAGGGGTGAAACCCCGAAACCGGTCCTAGGATGCTTGTTTCCAGTCCAGGGAGGACCTGGCCTGGCAGTTCGGGCTGGACTGTTCCCATTGGATGCAGGGTCAAGACTGATTTGCATATGGTTGGGTCCAAACTGGAATGGCACAGTGAGCAAAAAAACTATGGATTTAGGCCCAGATCTCTGTACTGGGGTGAATGTATGACATCGTTCTGCATTCTGTCCATCAATTGTTCTTTTTGCATTAGTCACCCCGAGTGGGACGGGTATGCCCAGACGTGGGTCCCGTGCTCTCCATGCCACTGAAGTCAAGCTAAAACCGGTCCTAGGATGCTTGTTTCCAGTCCAGGGAGGACCTGGCCTGGCAGTTCGGACTGGACTGTTCCCATTGGGTGCAGGGTCAAGACTGATTTGCATATGGCTGGATCCAAACTGGAATGGCATGGTGAGCGAAAAAACTATGGATTTAGGCCCAGATCTCTGTACTGGGGTGAATGTATGACATTGTTCTGCATTCTGTCCATCAATTGTTCTTTTTGCATTTGTCAACCCGGGTGGGACGGGTACGCCCAGACGTGGGTCCCGTGCTCTCCATGCCACTGGAGTCAAGCTATCCTGGCTGATGAGGGGTGAAACCCCGAAACCGGTCCTAGGATGCTTGTTTCCAGTGCAGGGAGATCCTGGCCTGGCAGTTCGGGCTGGACTGTTCCCATTGGGTGCAGGGTCAAGACTGATTTGCATATGGCTGGGTCAAAACTGGAATGGCATGGTGAGCAAAAAAACGATGGATTTAGGCCCAGATCTCTGTACTGGGGTGAATGTATGACATTGTTCTGCATTCTGTCTATCAATTGTTCTTTTTGCATTTGTCACCCGAGTGGGACGGGTATGCCCAGACGTGGGTCCCGTGCTCTCCATGCCACTGGAGTCAAGCTATCCTGGCTTATGAGGGGTGAAACCCCGAAACCGGTACTAGGATGCTTGTTTCCAGTCCAGGGAGGACCTGGCCTGGCAGTTCGGGCTGCACTGTTCCCATTGCGTGCAGGGTCAAGACTGATTTGCATATGGCTGGGTCCAAACTGGAATGGCATGGTGAGCAAAAAAACGATGGATTTAAGCCCAGATCTCTGTACTGGGGTGAATGTATGACATTGTTCTGCATTCTGTCCATCAATTGTTCTTTTTGCATTTGTCACCCGAGTGGGACGGGTATGCCCAGACGTGGGTCCCGTGCTCTCCATGCCACTGGAGTCAAGCTATCCTGGCTGATTAGGGGTGAAACCCCGAAACCGGTCCTAGGATGCTTGTTTCCAATCCAGGGAGGGCCTGGCAGTTTGGGCTGGACTTTTCCCATTGGGTGCAGGGTCAAGACTGATTTGCATATGGCTGAGTCCAAAATGGAATGGCATGGTGAGCAAAAAAACGATGGATTTAGGGCCCAGATCTCTGTACTGGGGTGAATGTATGACATTGTTCTGCATTCTGCCCATCAATTGTTCTTTTTGCATTTGTCACCCTGAGTGGGACGGGTATGCCCAGACGTGGGTCCCGTGCTCTCCATGCCACTGGAGTCAAGCTATCCTGGCTGATGAGGGGTGAAACCCGAAACCAGTCCTAGGATGCTTGTTTCCAGTCCAGGGAGGACCTGGCCTGGCAGTTCGGGCTGGACTGTTCCCATTGGATGCAGGGTCAAGACTGATTTGCATATGGTTGGGTCCAAACTGGAATGGCACGGTGAGCAAAAAAACGATGGATTTAGGCCCAGATCTCTGTACTGGGGTGAATGTATGACATCGTTCTGCATTCTGTCCATCAATTGTTCTTTTTGCATTTGTCACCCCGAGTGGGACGGGTATGCCCAGACGTGGGTCCCGTGCTCTCCATGCCACTGAAGTCAAGCTAAAACCGGTCCTAGGATGCTTGTTTCCAGTCCAGGGAGGACCTGGCCTGGCAGTTCGGACTGGACTGTTCCCATTGGGTGCAGGGTCAAGACTGATTTGCATATGGCTGGATCCAAACTGGAATGGCATGGTGAGCAAAAAAACAATGGATTTAGGCCCAGATCTCTGTACTGGGGTGAATGTATGACATTGTTCTGCATTCTGTCCATCAATTGTTCTTTTTGCATTTGTCACCCGAGTGGGACGGGTATGCCCAGACGTGGGTCCCGTGCTCCCCATGCCACTGGAGTCAAGCTATCCTGGCTTATGAGGGGTGAAACCCCGAAACCAGTACTAGGATGCTTGTTTCCAGTACAGGGAGAACCTGGCCTGGCAGTTCGGGCTGGACTATTCCAATTGGGTGCAGGGTCAAGACTGATTTGCATATGGCTGGGTCCAAACTGGAATGGCATGGTGAGCAAAAAAACAATGGATTTAGGCCCAGATCTCTATACTGGGGTGAATGTATGACATTGTTCTGCATTCTGTCCATCAATTGTTCTTTTTGCATTTGTCACCCCGAGTGGGACGGGTATGCCCAGACGTGGGTCCCGTGCTCTCCATGCCACTTGAGTCAAGCTAGCCTGGCTGATATGGGGTGAAACCCCGAAACCGGTCCTAGGATGCTTGTTTCCAGTACAGGGAGGACCTGGGCTGGCAGTTCGGGCTGGACTGTTCCAATTGGGTGCAGGGTCAAGACTGATTTGCATATGGCTGGGTCCAAACTGGAATGGCATGGTGAGCAAAAAAACAATGGATTTAGGCCCAGATCTCTATACTGGGGTGAATGTATGAGATTGTTCTGCATTCTGTCTATCAATTGTTCTTTTTGCATTTGTCACCCGAGTGGGACGGGTATGCCCAGACGTGGGTCCCGTGCTCTCCATGCCACTGGAGTCAAGCTATCCTGGCTTATGAGGGTTGAAACCCCGAAACCGGTACTAGGATGCTTGTTTCCAGTCCAGGGAGGACCTGGCCTGGCAGTTCGGGCTGCACTGTTCCCATTGCGTGCAGGGTCAAGACTGATTTGCATATGGCTGGGTCCAAACTGGAATGGCATGGTGAGCAAAAAAACGATGGATTTAGGCCCAGATCTCTGTACTGGGGTGAATGTATGACATTGTTCTGCATTCTGTCCATCAATTGTTATTTTTGCATTTGTCACCCTGAGTGGGACGGGTATGCCCAGACTTGGGTCCCGTGCTCTCCATGCCACTGGAGTCAAGCTATCCTGGCTGATGAGGGGTGAAACCCCGAAACCGGTCCTAGGATGCTTGTTTCCAGTCCAGGGAGGACCTGGCCTGGCAGTTCGGGCTGGACTGTTCCCATTGGATGCAGGGTCAAGACTAATTTGCATATGGTTGGGTCCAAACTGGAATGGCACGGTGAGCAAAAAAACGATGGATTTAGGCCCAGATCTCTGTACTGGGGTGAATGTATGACATCGTTCTGCATTCTGTCCATCAATTGTTCTTTTTGCATTTGTCACCCCGAGTGGGACGGGTATGCCCAGACGTGGGTCCCGTGCTCTCCATGCCACTGAAGTCAAGCTAAAACCGGTCCTAGGATGCTTGTTTCCAGTCCAGGGAGGACCTGGCCTGGCAGTTCCGACTGGACTGTTCCCATTGGGTGCAGGGTCAAGACTGATTTGCATATGGCTGGATCCAAACTGGAATGGCATGGTGAGCGAAAAAACGATGGATTTAGGCCCAGATCTCTGTACTGGGGTGAATGTATGACATTGTTCTGCATTCTGTCCATCAATTGTTCTTTTTGCATTTGTCACCCGAGTGGGATGGGTATGCCCAGACGTGGGTCCCGTGCTCTCCATGCCACTGGAGTCAAGCTATCCTGGCTTATGAGGGGTGAAACCCCGAAACCGGTCCTAGGATGCTTGTTTCCAGTACAGGGAGAACCTGGGCTGGCAGTTCGGGCTGGACTGTTCCAATTGGGTGCAGGGTCAAGACTGATTTGCATATGGCTGGGTCCAAACTGGAATGGCATGGTGAGCAAAAAAACAATGGATTTAGGCCCAGATCTCTATACTGGGGTGAATGTATGAGATTGTTCTGCATTCTGTCTATCAATTGTTCTTTTTGCATTTGTCACCCTGAGTGGGACGGGTATGCCCAGATGTGGGTCCCGTGCTCTCCATGCCACTGGAGTCAAGCTATCCTGGCTGATGAGGGGTGAAACCCGAAACCGGTCCTAGGATGCTTGTTTCCAGTCCAGGGAGGACCTGGCCTGGCAGTTCGGGCTGCACTGTTCCCATTGCGTGCAGGGTCAAGACTGATTTGCATATGGTTGGGTCCAAACTGGAATGGCACGGTGAGCAAAAAAACGATGGATTTAGGCCCAGATCTCTGTACTGGGGTGAATGTATGACATCGTTCTGCATTCTGTCCATCAATTATTCTTTTTGCATTTGTCACCCCGAGTGGGACGGGTATGCCCAGACGTGGGTCCCGTGCTCTCCATGCCACTGAAGTCAAGCTAAAACCGGTCCTAGGATGCTTGTTTCCAGTCCAGGGAGGACCTGGCCTGGCAGTTCGGACTGGACTGTTCCCATTGGGTGCAGGGTCAAGACTGATTTGCATATGGCTGGATCCAAACTGGAATGGCATGGTGAGCGAAAAAACGATGGATTTAGGCCCAGATCTCTGTACTGGGGTGAATGTATGACATTGTTCTGCATTCTGTCCATCAATTGTTCTTTTTGCATTTGTCACCCGAGTGGGACGGGTATGCCCAGACGTGGGTCCCGTGCTCTCCATGCCACTGGAGTCAAGCTATCCTGGCTTATGAGGGGTGAAACCCCGAAACCGGTCCTAGGATGCTTGTTTCCAGTACAGGGAGAACCTGGGCTGGCAGTTCGGGCTGGACTGTTCCAATTGGGTGCAGGGTCAAGACTGATTTGCATATGGCTGGGTCCAAACTGGAATGGCATGGTGAGCAAAAAAACAATGGATTTAGGCCCAGATCTCTGTACTGGGGTGAATGTATGACATTGTTCTGCATTCTGTCCATCAATTGTTCTTTTTGCATTTGTCACCCCGAGTGGGACGGGTATGCCCAGATGTGGGTTCCGTGCTCTCCATGCCACTGGAGTCAAGCTAGCCTGGCTGATGATGGGGTGAAACGCCAAAACCGGTCCTAGGATGCTTGTTTCCAGTACAGGGAGGACCTGGGCTGGCAGTTCGGGCTGGACTGTTCCAATTGGGTGCAGGGTTAAGACTGATTTGCATATGGCTGGGTCCAAACTGGAATGGCATGGTGAGCAAAAAAACAATGGATTTAGGCCCAGATCTCTATACTGGGGTGAATATATGAGATTGTTCTGCATTCTGTCTATCAATTGTTCTTTTTGCATTTGTCACCTGAGTGGGACGGGTATGCCCAGACGTGGGTCCCGTGCTCTCCATGCCACTGGAGTCAAGCTATCCTGGCTTATGAGGGTTGAAACCCCGAAACCGGTACTAGGATGCTTGTTTCCAGTCCAGGGAGGACCTGGCCTGGCAGTTCGGGCTGCACTGTTCCCATTGCGTGCAGGGTCAAGACTGATTTGCATATGGCTGGGTCCAAACTGGAATGGCATGGTGAGCAAAAAAACGATGGATTTAGGCCCAGATCTCTGTACTGGGGTGAATGTATGACATTGTTCTGCATTCTGTCCATCAATTGTTATTTTTGCATTTGTCAACCCGAGTGGGACGGGTATGCCCAGACGTGGGTCCCGTGCTCTCCATGCCACTGGAGTCAAGCTATCCTAGCTGATGAGGGGTGAAACCCCGAAACCGGTCCTAGGATGCTTGTTTCCAGTACAGGGAGAACCTGGGCTGGCAGTTCGGGCTGGACTGTTCCAATTGGGTGCAGGGTCAAGACTGATTTGCATATGGCTGGGTCCAAGCTGGAATGGCATGGTGAGCAAAAAAACGATGGATTTAGGCCCAGATCTCTGTACTGGGGTGAATGTATGACATTGTTCTGCATGCTGCCCATCAATTGTTCTTTTTGCATTTGTCACCCTGAGTGGGACGGGTATGCCCAGACGTGGGTCCCGTGCTCTCCATGCCACTGGAGTCAAGCTATCCTGGCTGATGAGGGGTGAAACCCCGAAACCGGTCCTAGGATGCTTGTTTCCAGTCCAGGGAGGACCTGGCCTGGCAGTTCGGGCTGGACTGTTCCCATTGGATGCAGGGTCAAGACTGATTTGCATATGGTTGGGTCCAAACTGGAATGGCACGGTGAGCAAAAAAACGATGGATTTAGGCCCAGATCTCTGTACTGGGGTGAATGTATGACATCGTTCTGCATTCTGTCCATCAATTGTTCTTTTTGCATTTGTCACCCCGAGTGGGACGGGTATGCCCAGACGTGGGTCCCGTGCTCTCCATGCCACTGAAGTCAAGCTAAAACCGGTCCTAGGATGCTTGTTTCCAGTCCAGGGAGGACCTGGCCTGGCAGTTCGGACTGGACTGTTCCCATTGGGTGCAGGGTCAAGACTGATTTGCATATGGCTGGATCCAAACTGGAATGGCATGGTGAGCGAAAAACGATGGATTTAGGCCCAGATCTCTGTACTGGGGTGAATGTATGACATTGTTCTGCATTCTGTCCATCAATTGTTCTTTTTGCATTTGTCACCCGAGTGGGATGGGTATGCCCAGACGTGGGTCCCGTGCTCTCCATGCCACTGGAGTCAAGCTATCCTGGCTTATGAGGGGTGAAACCCCGAAACCGGTCCTAGGATGCTTGTTTCCAGTACAGGGAGAACCTGGGCTGGCAGTTCGGGCTGGACTGTTCCAATTGGGTGCAGGGTCAAGACTGATTTGCATATGGCTGGGTCCAAACTGGAATGGCATGGTGAGCAAAAAAACAATGGATTTAGGCCCAGATCTCTGTACTGGGGTGAATGTATGACATTGTTCTGCATTCTGTCCATCAATTGTTCTTTTTGCATTTGTCACCCTGAGTGGGACGGGTATGCCCAGACGTGGGTCCCGTGCTCTCCATGCCACTGGAGTCAAGCTAGCCTGGCTGATATGGGGTGAAACGCCGAAACCGGTCCTAGGATGCTTGTTTCCAGTACAGGGAGGACCTGGGCTGGCAGTTCGGGCTGGACTGTTCCAATTGGGTGCAGGGTCAAGACTGATTTGCATATGGCTGGGTCCAAACTGGAATGGCATGGTGAGCAAAAAAACAATGGATTTAGGCCCAGATCTCTATACTGGGGTGAATGTATGAGATTGTTCTGCATTCTGTCTATCAATTGTTCTTTTTGCATTTGTCACCTGAGTGGGACGGGTATGCCCAGACGTGGGTCCCGTGCTCTCCATGCCACTGGAGTCAAGCTATCCTGGCTTATGAGGGTTGAAACCCCGAAACCGGTACTAGGATGCTTGTTTCCAGTCCAGGGAGGACCTGGCCTGGCAGTTCGGGCTGCACTGTTCCCATTGCGTGCAGGGTCAAGACTGATTTGCATATGGCTGGGTCCAAACTGGAATGGCATGGTGAGCAAAAACGATGGATTTAGGCCCAGATCTCTGTACTGGGGTGAATGTATGACATTGTTCTGCATTCTGTCCATCAATTGTTATTTTTGCATTTGTCAACCCGAGTGGGACGGGTATGCCCAGACGTGGGTCCCGTGCTCTCCATGCCACTGGAGTCAAGCTATCCTAGCTGATGAGGGGTGAAACCCCGAAACCGGTCCTAGGATGCTTGTTTCCAGTACAGGGAGAACCTGGGCTGGCAGTTCGGGCTGGACTGTTCCAATTGGGTGCAGGGTCAAGACTGATTTGCATATGGCTGGGTCCAAGCTGGAATGGCATGGTGAGCAAAAAAACGATGGATTTAGGCCCAGATCTCTGTACTGGGGTGAATGTATGACATTGTTCTGCATTCTGCCCATCAATTGTTCTTTTTGCATTTGTCACCCTGAGTGGGACGGGTATGCCCAGACGTGGGTCCCGTGCTCTCCATGCCACTGGAGTCAAGCTATCCTGGCTGATGAGGGGTGAAACCCCGAAACCGGTCCTAGGATGCTTGTTTCCAGTCCAGGGAGGACCTGGCCTGGCAGTTCGGGCTGGACTGTTCCCATTGGATGCAGGGTCAAGACTGATTTGCATATGGTTGGGTCCAAACTGGAATGGCACGGTGAGCAAAAAAACGATGGATTTAGGCCCAGATCTCTGTACTGGGGTGAATGTATGACATCGTTCTGCATTCTGTCCATCAATTGTTCTTTTTGCATTTGTCACCCCGAGTGGGACGGGTATGCCCAGACGTGGGTCCCGTGCTCTCCATGCCACTGAAGTCAAGCTAAAACCGGTCCTAGGATGCTTGTTTCCAGTCCAGGGAGGACCTGGCCTGGCAGTTCGGACTGGACTGTTCCCATTGGGTGCAGGGTCAAGACTGATTTGCATATGGCTGGATCCAAACTGGAATGGCATGGTGAGCGAAAAACGATGGATTTAGGCCCAGATCTCTGTACTGGGGTGAATGTATGACATTGTTCTGCATTCTGTCCATCAATTGTTCTTTTTGCATTTGTCACCCGAGTGGGATGGGTATGCCCAGACGTGGGTCCCGTGCTCTCCATGCCACTGGAGTCAAGCTATCCTGGCTTATGAGGGGTGAAACCCCGAAACCGGTCCTAGGATGCTTGTTTCCAGTACAGGGAGAACCTGGGCTGGCAGTTCGGGCTGGACTGTTCCAATTGGGTGCAGGGTCAAGACTGATTTGCATATGGCTGGGTCCAAACTGGAATGGCATGGTGAGCAAAAAAACAATGGATTTAGGCCCAGATCTCTGTACTGGGGTGAATGTATGACATTGTTCTGCATTCTGTCCATCAATTGTTCTTTTTGCATTTGTCACCCCGAGTGGGACGGGTATGCCCAGACGTGGGTCCCGTGCTCTCCATGCCACTGGAGTCAAGCTATCCTGGCTGATGAGGGGTGAAACCCCGAAACCGGTCCTAGGATGCTTGTTTCCAGTACAGGGAGGACCTGGCCTGGCAGTTCGGGCTGGACTGTTCCCATTGGGTGCAGGGTCAAGACTGATTTGCATATGGCTGAGTCCAAAATGGAATGGCATGGTGAGCAAAAAACGATGGATTTAGGCCCAGATCTCTGTACTGGGGTGAATGTATGACACTGTTCTGCATTCTGTCCATCAATTGTTCTTTTTGAATTTGTCACCCCGAGTGGGACGTGTATGCCCAGACGTGGGTCCCGTGCTCTCCATGCCACTGGAGTCAAGCTATCCTGGCTGATGAGGGGTGAAACCCCGAAACCGGTCCTAGGATGCTTGTTTCCAGTCCAGGGAGGACCTGGCCTGGCAGTTCGGGCTGGACTGTTCCCATTGGATGCAGGGTCAAGACTGATTTGCATATGGTTGGGTCCAAACTGGAATGGCACAGTGAGCAAAAAAACTATGGATTTAGGCCCAGATCTCTGTACTGGGGTGAATGTATGACATCGTTCTGCATTCTGTCCATCAATTGTTCTTTTTGCATTAGTCACCCCGAGTGGGACGGGTATGCCCAGACGTGGGTCCCGTGCTCTCCATGCCACTGAAGTCAAGCTAAAACCGGTCCTAGGATGCTTGTTTCCAGTCCAGGGAGGACCTGGCCTGGCAGTTCGGACTGGACTGTTCCCATTGGGTGCAGGGTCAAGACTGATTTGCATATGGCTGGATCCAAACTGGAATGGCATGGTGAGCAAGACAAACGATGGATTTAGGCCCAGATCTCTGTAGTGGGGTGAATGTATGACATTGTTCTGCATTCTTTCCATCAATTGTTCTTTTTGCATTTGTCAACCCGGGTGGGACGGGTACGCCCAGACGTGGGTCCCGTGCTCTCCATGCCACTGGAGTCAAGCTATCCTGGCTGATGAGGGGTGAAACCCCGAAACCGGTCCTAGGATGCTTGTTTCCAGTGCAGGGAGATCCTGGCCTGGCAGTTCGGGCTGGACTGTTCCCATTGGGTGCAGGGTCAAGACTGATTTGCATATGGCTGGGTCAAAACTGGAATGGCATGGTGAGCAAAAAAACGATGGATTTAGGCACAGATCTCTGTACTGGGGTGAATGTATGACATTGTTCTGCATTCTGTCTATCAATTGTTCTTTTTGCATTTGTCACCCGAGTGGGACGGGTATGCCCAGACGTGGGTCCCGTGCTCTCCATGCCACTGGAGTCAAGCTATCCTGGCTTATGAGGGGTGAAACCCCGAAACCGGTACTAGGATGCTTGTTTCCAGTCCAGGGAGGACCTGGCCTGGCAGTTCGGGCTGCACTGTTCCCATTGCGTGCAGGGTCAAGACTGATTTGCATATGGCTGGGTCCAAACTGGAATGGCATGGTGAGCAAAAAAACGATGGATTTAAGCCCAGATCTCTGTACTGGGGTGAATGTATGACATTGTTCTGCATTCTGTCCATCAATTGTTCTTTTTGCATTTGTCACCCGAGTGGGACGGGTATGCCCAGACGTGGGTCCCGTGCTCTCCATGCCACTGGAGTCAAGCTATCCTGGCTGATGAGGGGTGAAACCCCGAAACCGGTCCTAGGATTCTTGTTTCCAATCCAGGGAGGGCCTGGCAGTTTGGGCTGGACTTTTCCCATTGGGTGCAGGGTCAAGACTGATTTGCATATGGCTGAGTCCAAAATGGAATGGCATGGTGAGCAAAAAACGATGGATTTAGGGCCCAGATCTCTGTACTGGGGTGAATGTATGACATTGTTCTGCATTCTGCCCATCAATTGTTCTTTTTGCATTTGTCACCCTGAGTGGGACGGGTATGCCCAGACGTGGGTCCCGTGCTCTCCATGCCACTGGAGTCAAGCTATCCTGGCTGATGAGGGGTGAAACCCGAAACCAGTCCTAGGATGCTTGTTTCCAGTCCAGGGAGGACCTGGCCTGGCAGTTCGGGCTGGACTGTTCCCATTGGATGCAGGGTCAAGACTGATTTGCATATGGTTGGATCCAAACTGGAATGGCACGGTGAGCAAAAAACGATGGATTTAGGCCCAGATCTCTGTACTGGGGTGAATGTATGACATCGTTCTGCATTCTGTCCATCAATTGTTCTTTTTGCATTTGTCACCCCGAGTGGGACGGGTATGCCCAGACGTGGGTCCCGTGCTCTCCATGCCACTGAAGTCAAGCTAAAACCGGTCCTAGGATGCTTGTTTCCAGTCCAGGGAGGACCTGGCCTGGCAGTTCGGACTGGACTGTTCCCATTGGGTGCAGGGTCAAGACTGATTTGCATATGGCTGGATCCAAACTGGAATGGCATGGTGAGCGAAAAAACGATGGATTTAGGCCCAGATCTCTGTACTGGGGTGAATGTATGACATTGTTCTGCATTCTGTCCATCAATTGTTCTTTTTGCATTTGTCACCCGAGTGGGATGGGTATGCCCAGACGTGGGTCCCGTGCTCTCCATGCCACTGGAGTCAAGCTATCCTGGCTTATGAGGGGTGAAACCCCGAAACCGGTCCTAGGATGCTTGTTTCCAGTACAGGGAGAACCTGGGCTGGCAGTTCGGGCTGGACTGTTCCAATTGGGTGCAGGGTCAAGACTGATTTGCATATGGCTGGGTCCAAACTGGAATGGCATGGTGAGCAAAAAAACAATGGATTTAGGCCCAGATCTCTATACTGGGAGGAATGTATGAGATTGTTCTGCATTCTGTCTATCAATTGTTCTTTTTGCATTTGTCACCTGAGTGGGACGGGTATGCCCAGATGTGGGTCCCGTGCTCTCCATGCCACTGGAGTCAAGCTATCCTGGCTGATGAGGGGTGAAACCCGAAACCGGTCCTAGGATGCTTGTTTCCAGTCCAGGGAGGACCTGGCCTGGCAGTTTGGGCTGGACTGTTCCCATTGGATGCAGGGTCAAGACTGATTTGCATATGGTTGGGTCCAAACTGGAATGGCACGGTGAGCAAAAAAACGATGGATTTAGGCCCAGATCTCTGTACTGGGGTGAATGTATGACATCGTTCTGCATTCTGTCCATCAATTATTCTTTTTGCATTTGTCACCCCGAGTGGGACGGGTATGCCCAGACGTGGGTCCCGTGCTCTCCATGCCACTGAAGTCAAGCTAAAACCGGTCCTAGGATGCTTGTTTCCAGTCCAGGGAGGACCTGGCCTGGCAGTTCGGACTGGACTGTTCCCATTGGGTGCAGGGTCAAGACTGATTTGCATATGGCTGGATCCAAACTGGAATGGCATGGTGAGCGAAAAACGATGGATTTAGGCCCAGATCTCTGTACTGGGGTGAATGTATGACATTGTTCTGCATTCTGTCCATCAATTGTTCTTTTTGCATGTGTCACCCGAGTGGGACGGGTATGCCCAGACGTGGGTCCCGTGCTCTCCATGCCACTGGAGTCAAGCTATCCTGGCTTATGAGGGGTGAAACCCCGAAACCGGTCCTAGGATGCTTGTTTCCAGTACAGGGAGAACCTGGGCTGGCAGTTCGGGCTGGACTGTTCCAATTGGGTGCAGGGTCAAGACTGATTTGCATATGGCTGGGTCCAAACTGGAATGGCATGGTGAGCAAAAAAACAATGGATTTAGGCCCAGATCTCTGTACTGGGGTGAATGTATGACATTGTTCTGCATTCTGTCCATCAATTGTTCTTTTTGCATTTGTCACCCCGAGTGGGACGGGTATGCCCAGATGTGGGTTCCGTGCTCTCCATGCCACTGGAGTCAAGCTAGCCTGGCTGATATGGGGTGAAACGCCAAAACCGGTCCTAGGATGCTTGTTTCCAGTACAGGGAGGACCTGGGCTGGCAGTTCGGGCTGGACTGTTCCAATTGGGTGCAGGGTCAAGACTGATTTGCATATGGCTGGGTCCAAACTGGAATGGCATGGTGAGCAAAAAAACAATGGATTTAGGCCCAGATCTCTATACTGGGGGGAATATATGAGATTGTTCTGCATTCTGTCTATCAATTGTTCTTTTTGCATTTGTCACCTGAGTGGGACGGGTATGCCCAGACGTGGGTCCCGTGCTCTCCATGCCACTGGAGTCAAGCTATCCTGGCTTATGAGGGTTGAAACCCCGAAACCGGTACTAGGATGCTTGTTTCCAGTCCAGGGAGGACCTGGCCTGGCAGTTCGGGCTGCACTGTTCCCATTGCGTGCAGGGTCAAGACTGATTTGCATATGGCTGGGTCCAAACTGGAATGGCATGGTGAGCAAAAAAACGATGGATTTAGGCCCAGATCTCTGTACTGGGGTGAATGTATGACATTGTTCTGCATTCTGTCCATCAATTGTTATTTTTGCATTTGTCAACCCGAGTGGGACGGGTATGCCCAGACGTGGGTCCCGTGCTCTCCATGCCACTGGAGTCAAGCTATCCTAGCTGATGAGGGGTGAAACCCCGAAACCGGTCCTAGGATGCTTGTTTCCAGTACAGGGAGAACCTGGGCTGGCAGTTCGGGCTGGACTGTTCCAATTGGGTGCAGGGTCAAGACTGATTTGCATATGGCTGGGTCCAAGCTGGAATGGCATGGTGAGCAAAAAAACGATGGATTTAGGCCCAGATCTCTGTACTGGGGTGAATGTATTTATTTAAAACTTTATTTATCATTTTATGTTATACCATCCAAAGAGGAAGACATTTCAGTACACATCTCATTCCATAATATTACACAATACTATGTTAGCATCCAAAGTTACAGCTGATAGTCATACATTCCATACCAGTATCCTGGTACTACCGTACCTCTGTAAAACAAACAGCAGTCTGGGTAGATCCGTTTACTTTTGGCTCGCTGTGTGCAGTGGTTGTCATCTCTGCAACCTCCTACCCCTTCAGCCCACTCCCATCCTTACATCTGCCGGCACACTCTCATGTTCATCCTTTTCCAAAAGGTACGTTCTGTATGGCCCCCATATATCTTTAGGTGTACATTTTATAGGCATTAGTTCATTATATGCTTCCGATTGTGTGGAGCAGTAAGCCATATCCTTTTCCCATTCCACCAGAGTAGGTAGTGGACCCTGCATCCATCTCATGGCCACACGCCTCTTAGCAAGCATCAGCCCAATGGCCGCTAATTTCCGCACATTCTTCGGTATCTCCTTGTCATAGCCCAGTACTGCAATTAAGGGTGTCTCCGGGAGCTCACAGCCCAGCATTTTTGTTAAGTTAGTTATTACCGTGCTCCAGTACCTTCTGATACCAGGGCACTCCCAAGCTAGATGTGTGAAGTGTGCGTTCGGAGCATCACACCGAATACAATTATCCCTGTCTCTGAGCCCATACTTGTGCAGCCGAGCAGGGGTATAGTAGGTTCTATGAATATACTTAAAGTGCAACAACCTATGTCTCCCATTCAAAGAGATCGTTTTAACGCTGCGAAAGCACCAGGCCCATTGTTCTGTTGTAATATCTATCCCTAACTCTGCCTCCCAGTCTAGTTGGAACTTATCTGTACCTAGTTCCGCTTCTTGTCGAAAAGCGAGTACAACTGAGCTATACCGCGTTGCGGTGTGTTTGCTTGCAATAAGTACGTGAGGGCAGGCATAGTGTCCGGTTCTATCATTGCGGGTCCTATCACCCCTCTCAGAGCTTCTCGGAACCTGTAATAGTGGAATGTATCCAATGGTGACGCTCCTACTATCTGCTCTGTAACCTGATCCCATGTTTTGACCTTTCCATTCTGAAACAGATCACCAAGGCATTTCAGTCGGAGCTTCGTCAGCGTGCGTATCACATCTCTATCATTATGAAAAGGCAGCCAGTTGCACCAAATTATAGGTAGCTGTGGTGAATATATCACGGGCAAGTTATGTTTGTTGGCGATCTTTACTATCTGTTGCCCAGTGTTATGCACCGGATCAATTGTACGCTGAGTGCTTCGTGCGGCTCCTGTTAAAAATGTGGGCAACAGTATGGGAGTTACACTATGCGTTTCCAGCAGTACATGTGGTAAATTTGTGGGCCCATGTATCCAGCTATGTGCGTGCATCACTTGCGCTGCTCTATAATAGCGTTCCATGTCCGGAGCATTTAACCCACCCTCAGAATATGGCCTCGTTAGCACCTTCCATGCAACCCTGGGCTGCTTACCTGCCCATACTAACTTTAACAGTAAAGTGCGCAAATTGGTAAAGAACGATTGTGGCAACCCAATAGGCACATTAACAAACAGAAACAAAAATCGTGGTAGGACCACCATCTTAATCAATGCTATACGTCCTAACAGTGAGAGCGGTAACTTAATCCACCTATCTATAACCTCAGACAGTTTTTGAATCGCACAGCCATAATTCTCAGACATAACCAGCTCGGGATCTGTATGAATTTTTATCCCCAAGTATCGCACTGGGTCGGTAGTCCACTCTATTGGGTAATCTACCTGTATCTGCGTAGTAGCAGCTGTCAATGGAAGCACCACCGATTTATGCCAGTTAATTCGGAGGCCCGAGTGCATGCCGAACCGTTCAACCTCCCGTATCATAGAAACCATATTCCGTTCTGGATCTCTTATGTATAATACGGTGTCGTCGGCATACGCTGCTATAATTAAATTATAACACGGTGAGCGTATGCCCCGATGATCATGGTATTCTCTCATTGCGCCAATTAGTGGCTGTGCAACTAGGGCATACAATAAGGGGGAGAGGGGGCATCCCTGTCTGGTACCCCTTGTTATTACTATAGACCGCGAAAGTGCACCATTAATTTGCACTCTGGCGACGGGTTGCGTGTATAACACCTTCACCAGCTGTATATATATATCTCCCACTCCCACCTTACGCAGTACCGCATACAGGAAACGCCATTCGACAGAATCGAAGGCTTTTTCAATATCTATAAAGAGGGCCGCTGCCTTGATCTCTTGTTGGATATTCTTGATCGTGCTAAATAAGGTTCGTAGATTACTTGCTAAAGATCTGCCAGGCACGAATCCCGTTTGCTCTGGGCCCACCAGCCGCGGTAGTACTAGCGACAGTCTGTTCGCCAAAATCTTTGCAAACAGTTTTGTGTCGGTGTTCAACAACGACAGTGGTCGGTATGAAGAGCATTGATCTGGTGGCTTCCCGGGCTTTAGTAGCGTAATTATTGTAGCCTCCCTCATCGAGGGGGCATCTGTCCCCAGCGGCCATCTCCTCAAACAGATTCAATAAGTGTGGCATGAGCTTTTCCTGAAACGCCTTATAAAGGCCACTGTCAGCCCGTCCGCCCCGGAGCCTTCCCATTGGGCATACCCTTCAGGGCCTTTACAATTTCTGTCGGTCTTAGTGGGCCCATTAAGTGTGCCCGTTCGTCATTTGTGAGCCAGGTCATTGTTATGTATGTTAGGTATTCCTCATCGGTCTCTAAGTTCGTCTCTTCTCTAGTCGTATAGAGTTCTTGGTAATAATCTGCGAAAGCGTCCAGTATATTAGGGGTAGTGTCCACTAGATCCCCCTCTCCAGTACGCACGCTCGTAACACAATTCTCACCTCTCTGTGGTTTGACAGTATATGCTAAGGTCGAGCTGGCTCTGTCCCCTTCTGCATACCTCCGAGCTGTTGCGTACCGTCCTAGGTGTTTCACTTCGCTGTCCGCCAACTCATTAAATTCCGTTATGTGCGCCCTAATCTGTGCTAGTAGGCCTGATTCATTCGAGCTTTGATGTTGACTCTCTAGATTTTTAAGCTTGTTTTCTATATTTTGCATGCGATCACGTATGGATTTCAGGACCCCCGCATGTTTGGAAATGGTGACTCCCCTGATATATAGTTTAAAGGCTTCCCAAACAGAGGACATGGTGGCCACACTACCTATATTTGTCTGAAAATATTCATCGATAGCCGTGTCCATTTCAGCTCGGAACACTGCATCTAACAAGGAGTACTGCGGGAACCGCCAGGATTGTCTATATAAATTGCTGTCACCCAATTCTAACCTAAGGAAAACCGGCGAGTGATCCGATAATGTTCGCGCCATATGCCCAAAGTCACGACACGAGGGGAGCAGTGTGTAAGAGGCGAACCAGTAATCAATCCTTGTGTATGTGTCATGGGCTGCTGAATAGTGTGTATACTCTCTACCCTGCGGGGCGACGTGTCTCCACACATCCCGCAACCCTTCTATTTTTGCAATATCTGCTACCGCCCGTGCCGCCCGCGCAGGAAGCCTAGGATTTCCCCGTGATCTATCTACCTCTGGGTCTTGTACACAATTAAAATCCCCGCCCCACAGTATTGGTAGATGGGCGTACTTGGCAAATTTCTGATGTAGAGTCCGGTAGAAGCTGGGGTCATCATAATTGGGCCCATATACCCCCACTAACAGCAATACGCTATGTTCCTTCCGACACTTAGCGATTACATATCTACCCCCAGCGTCAACCTCCATAGCTTGGATCTGTATTCCAGAATTACGTCTCACCCATATGAGTACACCCCTAGCATGCGAGGTAAACCCCGCTGCAACACAAACGCCCCTCATTCTTCTGGCGGAGAGCAGCCCTGTTGTGGGTGCCAGATGCGTTTCTTGTAGTATGGCTACATCTACTTCATGTCTATGTAAATATGCCACCACACGTCTTATTTTTCTACAATCGTTCAGACCCCTCACATTCCAGGACAGAAAGTTAATCGCATTCGGTACCTTAGTTTGCAACGCCATAGTACTCTAGAGCAGACCTAATAATATCCGCTGTATCGGCTGGGTGCGTTCTCCATCTGTGTGGGCCCTTCCTTACCATTTTGTGTGCTGTGTCTGAAATGTCCTCCCGAACTTCCCACCTACCCCCTCCCACACCGTATCAAAATAAGTAGATACGGTAAAACACCAATTCCCTCCCCTTCCAACCCACCTTTGTGCACGTCCCCAACTGCACATTCCCCAATCATAAACTAACATGTGGCTTACACGTGGGGGGCAATGGCGGCCTAACCCCAAGTTGAAATCTGGAGGGGAAAGACCTGGACCGCCCTTTCTTTGAACACCCATAGGGCCATCTTCCACAGCTTGTAATCCATTACCAGCTACTCCACACCTGTGACCCCTCCGCTTAATAGCGCACTTTCCTTTACCTAATGCACATATATATAACCAGCTATACATTAACGTTACAGCATACCAAACAGTGTATCTCGTCCATAGCCCACTTATTTAGTCTCTGGTAGATTGCGCGAAGTGCTGCTTTCCATGACCGCCTCATCTTCCGACGTCGCCAAGGCTACCTTCTCCGTTCTAGGCGTTCCATATTTCTTTAGATCTTGTTGGAGCAGGCCTGGGTCCAGATAAAAGCGCGTTTTATCGTCGAAGTTGACCTTTAGTCTGGCTGGGTACAGCATAGCATAGTCTAGGTGTAGGTCCCTTAACTTCCGCTTCACTGGGCCAAATTTTTACGCGCCTCTTGTACCTGCGGCGTGAAGTCAGGGAAAGCGAAAGTTCAGAGCCCTCGTATTGTAGTGTTTTCAGGTCTCGTGCTCTGCGCAATGCCGCATCCCTGTCTCTATAGTTTAGGAGTCTTGCGATCACTGGACGCGGGGGCGCCCCAGGAGGAGGCCTTACTGACAATGTTCTGTGTGCCCTTTCCACTACGAAGATCTCGGAGAAGGTCTCCCTGCCCATCAGTTGAACCAGTAGCTTTTCGATAAATAGTTCCATCGAGCCGGTGGCCGTGGTCTCCGCCAGCCCAATTATGCGGACGTTATTGCGCCTCGAGCGCGCTTCTGCGTCTTCTGCTTTGTCTTTCAGCACCGCTACCATCTTCTCCATTCGTTTCTGAGTGGCACCCATATCATTCTGCCCGTCCTCAGTGTCCGAAATTCTGCGCTCCGCCAAATCGAGTCGTTCTGCGTGCTTATCCACACGTTCGGACATTCTGTCCAGCCTGTACGACAGGGAATCCATCTTAGCATCGATAGATGAGAGACTACGCTGCATTGCCGCCAGTATCTGTCGTATATCCCCCTCGGGAGCCGAGGCCTCATCCGACATTAGTGCTGGTGCTGCTTCCAGGTCTTCCTCACGGTGCCTGGTGGATTGCCGCTGACTGAACTGTAGTTTAGTTTGGGATTTGTCAGTTTTACCCATGTTGAGGAGCCTGTGGTCTGAATTTGCGCAGTTCCGGGAAGCCGACGCACCCTCCACTCCGTCTCCCTACCAATCGGGGTCACGTTATTCCTCTGTGGTGTCGAGCCACCCGAGACTTGCCGCTGTCTTGATATCTGGTTAGTATGTCCTGCCACAGTACCTTCCAGTCGTTCGATCTTACGCCAGGCTAGACCTTGTCGATTTACCAGCACCCTGTGGTTGTATCCTCTTAGCTCTCGAGGCACCGGTCACACCAGATCCTACTCTCTTGCTTTGCCTCCCCACGTTAGTCAGGCCCTCCGCGGCAGCTCCACCACGCGTCGCTCTCGCAGGCAGCAACTCACCCCGAGTGTCGGCAGCGGCACATTCCCGGTCTCGCCTCGACCGCCCTCTGCAGCGCTCTTTTCCCCGGCTCCGTGCTCAGCCACGGGCCTCAGTCTCCACCGTCGGTCTCGCTGCTATGCGTAGCTGTTCCCCGAGCCCGCTCCGCGGCCCCTGGCCCAAATCCCGGCCTTGCCTCCGGCAGAGCGTCTCTCTCCGCGCTCCTTCGGACCCACTAGCTCGCAGTCTCCACGGCGCACCTTCCCCTGCGTCTCAGCGTCTGGTCATGCAGCCTTCTAAGATGGCGGGCGTCCAATCCCGTCCGAGCCCTACGCTGCTCGATCAGCCTGCTCATACACTGAAACGTCTTCCAGGTGCACGCGGTGGTCTACGCTGTCAATACCGGCATTCAGTACGCTTAGAGATGCCCTATGAGTGCAGGATATTGTAGGATTATGTTCGACGGTCGCCGGAGCTCGTTCAAGCAGCGGCCATTTCCCAGTCAGGCAAGCCACGCCCCCTATCCTGGGGTGAATGTATGACATTGTTCTGCATGCTGCCCATCAATTGTTCTTTTTGCATTTGTCACCCTGAGTGGGACGGGTATGCCCAGACGTGGGTCCCGTGCTCTCCATGCCACTGGAGTCAAGCTATCCTGGCTGATGAGGGGTGAAACCCCGAAACCGGTCCTAGGATGCTTGTTTCCAGTCCAGGGAGGACCTGGCCTGGCAGTTCGGGCTGGACTGTTCCCATTGGATGCAGGGTCAAGACTGATTTGCATATGGTTGGGTCCAAACTGGAATGGCACGGTGAGCAAAAACGATGGATTTAGGCCCAGATCTCTGTACTGGGGTGAATGTATGACATCGTTCTGCATTCTGTCCATCAATTGTTCTTTTTGCATTTGTCACCCCGAGTGGGACGTTAATGCCCAGACGTGGGTCCCGTGCTCTCCATGCCACTGAAGTCAAGCTAAAACCGGTCCTAGGATGCTTGTTTCCAGTCCAGGGAGGACCTGGCCTGGCAGTTCGGACTGGACTGTTCCCATTGGGTGCAGGGTCAAGACTGATTTGCATATGGCTGGATCCAAACTGGAATGGCATGGTGAGCGAAAAACGATGGATTTAGGCCCAGATCTCTGTACTGGGGTGAATGTATGACATTGTTCTGCATTCTGTCCATCAATTGTTCTTTTTGCATTTGTCACCCGAGTGGGATGGGTATGCCCAGACGTGGGTCCCGTGCTCTCCATGCCACTGGAGTCAAGCTATCCTGGCTTATGAGGGTGAAACCCGAAACCGGTCCTAGGATGCTTGTTTCCAGTACAGGGAGAACCTGGGCTGGCAGTTCGGGCTGGACTGTTCCAATTGGGTGCAGGGTCAAGACTGATTTGCATATGGCTGGGTCCAAAGTGGAATGGCATGGTGAGCAAAAAAACAATGGATTTAGGCCCAGATCTCTGTACTGGGGTGAATGTATGACATTGTTCTGCATTCTGTCCATCAATTGTTCTTTTTGCATTTGTCACCCTGAGTGGGACGGGTATGCCCAGACGTGGGTCCCGTGCTCTCCATGCCACTGGAGTCAAGCTAGCCTGGCTGATATGGGGTGAAACGCCGAAACCGGTCCTAGGATGCTTGTTTCCAGTACAGGGAGGACCTGGGCTGGCAGTTCGGGCTGGACTGTTCCAATTGAGTGCAGGGTCAAGACTGATTTGCATATGGCTGGGTCCAAACTGGAATGGCATGGTGAGCAAAAAAACAATGGATTTAGGCCCAGATCTCTATACTGGGGGAATGTATGAGATTGTTCTGCATTCTGTCTATCAATTGTTCTTTTGCATTTGTCACCTGAGTGGGACGGGTATGCCCAGACGTGGGTCCCGTGCTCTCCATGCCACTGGAGTCAAGCTATCCTGGCTTATGAGGGTTGAAACCCCGAAACCGGTACTAGGATGCTTGTTTCCAGTCCAGGGAGGACCTGGCCTGGCAGTTCGGGCTGCACTGTTCCCATTGCGTGCAGGGTCAAGACTGATTTGCATATGGCTGGGTCCAAACTGGAATGGCATGGTGAGCAAAAAACGATGGATTTAGGCCCAGATCTCTGTACTGGGGTGAATGTATGACATTGTTCTGCATTCTGTCCATCAATTGTTATTTTTGCATTTGTCAACCCGAGTGGGACGGGTATGCCCAGACGTGGGTCCCGTGCTCTCCATGCCACTGGAGTCAAGCTATCCTAGCTGATGAGGGGTGAAACCCCGAAACCGGTCCTAGGATGCTTGTTTCCAGTACAGGGAGAACCTGGGCTGGCAGTTCGGGCTGGACTGTTCCAATTGGGTGCAGGGTCAAGACTGATTTGCATATGGCTGGGTCCAAGCTGGAATGGCATGGTGAGCAAAAAACGATGGATTTAGGCCCAGATCTCTGTACTGGGGTGAATGTATGACATTGTTCTGCATTCTGCCCATCAATTGTTCTTTTTGCATTTGTCACCCTGAGTGGGACGGGTATGCCCAGACGTGGGTCCCGTGCTCTCCATGCCACTGGAGTCAAGCTATCCTGGCTGATGAGGGGTGAAACCCCGAAACCGGTCCTAGGATGCTTGTTTCCAGTCCAGGGAGGACCTGGCCTGGCAGTTCGGGCTGGACTGTTCCCATTGGATGCAGGGTCAAGACTGATTTGCATATGGTTGGGTCCAAACTGGAATGGCACGGTGAGCAAAAAACGATGGATTTAGGCCCAGATCTCTGTACTGGGGTGAATGTATGACATCGTTCTGCATTCTGTCCATCAATTGTTCTTTTTGCATTTGTCACCCCGAGTGGGACGGGTATGCCCAGACGTGGGTCCCGTGCTCTCCATGCCACTGAAGTCAAGCTAAAACCGGTCCTAGGATGCTTGTTTCCAGTCCAGGGAGGACCTGGCCTGGCAGTTCGGACTGGACTGTTCCCATTGGGTGCAGGGTCAAGACTGATTTGCATATGGCTGGATCCAAACTGGAATGGCATGGTGAGCGAAAAACGATGGATTTAGGCCCAGATCTCTGTACTGGGGTGAATGTATGACATTGTTCTGCATTCTGTCCATCAATTGTTCTTTTTGCATTTGTCACCCGAGTGGGATGGGTATGCCCAGACGTGGGTCCCGTGCTCTCCATGCCACTGGAGTCAAGCTATCCTGGCTTATGAGGGGTGAAACCCCGAAACCGGTCCTAGGATGCTTGTTTCCAGTACAGGGAGAACCTGGGCTGGCAGTTCGGGCTGGACTGTTCCAATTGGGTGCAGGGTCAAGACTGATTTGCATATGGCTGGGTCCAAACTGGAATGGCATGGTGAGCAAAAAAACAATGGATTTAGGCCCAGATCTCTGTACTGGGGTGAATGTATGACATTGTTCTGCATTCTGTCCATCAATTGTTCTTTTTGCATTTGTCACCCCGAGTGGGACGGGTATGCCCAGACGTGGGTCCCGTGCTCTCCATGCCACTGGAGTCAAGCTATCCTGGCTGAAGAGGTGAAACCCGAAACCGGTCCTAGGATGCTTGTTTCCAGTCCAGGGAGGACCTGGCCTGGCAGTTCGGGCTGGACTGTTCCCATTGAGGTGCAGGGTCAAGACTGATTTGCATATGGCTGGGTCCAAACTGGAATGGCATGGTGAGCAAAAAACGATGGATTTAGGCCCAGATCTCTGTACTGGGGTGAATGTATGACATTGTTCTGCATTCTGTCCATCAATTGTTCTTTTTGCATTTGTCACCCCGAGTGGGACGGGTATGCCCAGACGTGGGTCCCGTGCTCTCCATGCCACTGGAGTCAAGCTATCCTGGCTGATGAGGGGTGAAACCCCGAAACCGGTCCTAGGATGCTTGTTTCCAGTCCAGGGAGGACCTGGCCTGGCAGTTCGGGCTGGACTGTTCCCATTGGGTGCAGGGTCAAGACTGATTTGCATATGGCTGGGTCCAAACTGGAATGGCATGGTGAGCAAAAAAACGATGGATTTAGCCCCAGATCTCTATACTGGGGTGAATGTATGACATTGTTCTGCATTCTGTCCATCAATTGTTCTTTTTGCATTTGTCACCCGAGTGGGACGGGTATGCCCAGACGTGGGTCCCGTGCTCTCCATGCCACTGGAGTCAAGCTATCCTGGCTGATGAGGGGTGAAACCCCGAAACCGGTCCTAGGATGCTTGTTTCCAGTCCAGGGAGGACCTGGCCTGGCAGTTCGGGCTGGACTGTTCCCATTGGGTGCAGGGTCAAGACTGATTTGCATATGGCTGGGTCCAAACTGGAATGGCATGGTGAGCAAAAAACGATGGATTTAGGCCCAGATCTCTATACTGGGGTGAATGTATGACATTGTTCTGCATTCTGTCCATCAATTGTTCTTTTTGCATTTGTCACCCGAGTGGGACGGGTATGCCCAGACGTGGGTCCCGTGCTCTCCATGCCACTGGAGTCAAGCTATCCTGGCTGATGAGGGTGAAACCCCGAAACCGGTCCTAGGATGCTTGTTTCCAGTCCAGGGAGGACCTGGCCTGGCAGTTCGGGCTGGACTGTTCCCATTGAGGTGCAGGGTCAAGACTGATTTGCATATGGCTGGGTCCAAACTGGAATGGCATGGTGAGCAAAAAAACGATGGATTTAGGGCCCAGATCTCTGTACTGGGGTGAATGTATGACATTGTTCTGCATTCTGTCCATCAATTGTTCTTTTTGCATTTGTCACCCTGAGTGGGACGGGTATGCCCAGACGTGGGTCCCGTGCTCTCCATGCCACTGGAGTCAAGCTATCCTGGCTAATGAGGGGTGAAACCCCGAAACTGGTCCTAGGATGCTTGTTTCCAGTCCAGGGAGGACCTGGCCTGGCAGTTCGGGCTGGACTGTTCCCATTGGGTGCAGGGTCAAGACTGATTTGCATATGGCTGGGTCCAAACTGGAATGGCATGGTGAGCAAAAAACGATGGATTTAGGCCCAGATCTCTGTACTGGGGTGAATGTATGACATTGTTCTGCATTCTGTCCATCAATTGTTCTTTTTGCATTTGTCACCCCGAGTGGGACGGGTATGCCCAGACGTGGGTCCCGTGCTCTCCATGCCACTGGAATCAAGCTATCCTGGCTGAAGAGGGTGAAACCCGAAACCGGTCCTAGGATGCTTGTTTCCAGTCCAGGGAGGACCTGGCCTGGCAGTTCGGGCTGGACTGTTCCCATTGAGGTGCAGGGTCAAGACTGATTTGCATATGGCTGGGTCCAAACTGGAATGGCATGGTGAGCAAAAAACGATGGATTTAGGCCCAGATCTCTGTACTGGGGTGAATGTATGACATTGTTCTGCATTCTGTCCATCAATTGTTCTTTTTGCATTTGTCACCCGAGTGGGACGGGTATGCCCAGACGTGGGTCCCGTGCTCTCCATGCCACTGGAGTCAAGCTATCCTGGCTGATGAGGGGTGAAACCCCGAAACCGGTCCTAGGATGCTTGTTTCCAGTCCAGGGAGGACCTGGGCTGGCAGTTCGGGCTGGACTGTTCCCATTGAGGTGCAGGGTCAAGACTGATTTGCATATGGCTGGGTCCAAACTGGAATGGCATGGTGAGCAAAAAAACGATGGATTTAGGCCCAGATCTCTGTACTGGGGTGAATGTATGACATTGTTCTGCATTCTGTCCATCAATTGTTCTTTTTGCATTTGTCACCCGAGTGGGACGGGTATGCCCAGACGTGGGTCCCGTGCTCTCCATGCCACTGGAGTCAAGCTATCCTGGCTGAAGAGGGGTGAAACCCGAAACCGGTCCTAGGATGCTTGTTTCCAGTCCAGGGAGGACCTGGCCTGGCAGTTCGGGCTGGACTGTTCCCATTGAGGTGCAGGGTCAAGACTGATTTGCATATGGCTGGGTCCAAACTGGAATGGCATGGTGAGCAAAAAAACGATGGATTTAGGCCCAGATCTCTGTACTGGGGTGAATGTATGACATTGTTCTGCATTCTGTCCATCAATTGTTCTTTTTGCATTTGTCACCCCGAGTGGGACGGGTATGCCCAGACGTGGGTCCCGTGCTCTCCATGCCACTGGAATCAAGCTATCCTGGCTGAAGAGGGTGAAACCCGAAACCGGTCCTAGGATGCTTGTTTCCAGTCCAGGGAGGACCTGGCCTGGCAGTTCGGGCTGGACTGTTCCCATTGGGTGCAGGGTCAAGACTGATTTGCATATGGCTGGGTCCAAACTGGAATGGCATGGTGAGCGAAAAACGATGGATTTAGGCCCAGATCTCTGTACTGGGGTGAATGTATGACATTGTTCTGCATTCTGTCCATCAATTGTTCTTTTTGCATTTGTCACCCGAGTGGGACGGGTATGCCCAGACGTGGGTCCCGTGCTCTCCATGCCACTGGAGTCAAGCTATCCTGGCTGATGAGGGGTGAAACCCGAAACCGGTCCTAGGATGCTTGTTTCCAGTCCAGGGAGGACCTGGGCTTGGCAGTTCGGGCTGGACTGTTCCCATTGGGTGCAGGGTCAAGACTGATTTGCATATGGCTGGGTCCAAACTGGAATGGCATGGTGAGCAAAAAAACGATGGATTTAGGCCCAGATCTCTGTACTGGGGTGAATGTATGACATTGTTCTGCATTCTGTCCATCAATTGTTGCTTTTGCATTTGTCACCCTGAGTGGGACGGGTATGCCCAGACGTGGGTCCCGTGCTCTCCATGCCACTGGAGTCAAGCTATCCTGGCTGATAGAGGGGTGAAACGCCGAAACCGGTCCTAGGATGCTTGTTTCCAGTACAGGGAGGACCTGGGCTTGGCAGTTCGGGCTGGACTGTTCCAATTGAGGTGCAGGGTCAAGACTGATTTGCATATGGCTGGGTCCAAACTGGAATGGCATGGTGAGCAAAAAAACGATGGATTTAGGCCCAGATCTCTGTACTGGGGTGAATGTATGACATTGTTCTGCATTCTGTCCATCAATTGTTCTTTTTGCATTTGTCACCCTGAGTGGGACGGGTATGCCCAGACGTGGGTCCCGTGCTCTCCATGCCACTGGAGTCAAGCTATCCTGGCTGATGAGGGGTGAAACCCCGAAACCGGTCCTAGGATGCTTGTTTCCAGTCCAGGGAGGACCTGGCCTGGCAGTTCGGGCTGGACTGTTCCCATTGAGGTGCAGGGTCAAGACTGATTTGCATATGGCTGGGTCCAAACTGGAATGGCATGGTGAGCAAAAACGATGGATTTAGGCCCAGATCTCTGTACTGGGGTGAATGTATGACATTGTTCTGCATTCTGTCCATCAATTGTTGTTTTTGCATTTGTCACCCCGAGTGGGACGGGTATGCCCAGACGTGGGTCCCGTGCTCTCCATGCCACTGGAGTCAAGCTATCCTGGCTGAAGAGGGTGAAACCCGAAACCGGTCCTAGGATGCTTGTTTCCAGTCCAGGGAGGACCTGGCCTGGCAGTTCGGGCTGGACTGTTCCCATTGAGGTGCAGGGTCAAGACTGATTTGCATATGGCTGGGTCCAAACTGGAATGGCATGGTGAGCAAAAAACGATGGATTTAGGCCCAGATCTCTGTACTGGGGTGAATGTATGACATTGTTCTGCATTCTGTCCATCAATTGTTGTTTTTGCATTTGTCACCCTGAGTGGGACGGGTATGCCCAGACGTGGGTCCCGTGCTCTCCATGCCACTGGAGTCAAGCTATCCTGGCTGATGAGGGGTGAAACCCGAAACCGGTCCTAGGATGCTTGTTTCCAGTCCAGGGAGGACCTGGCTTGGCAGTTCGGGCTGGACTGTTCCCATTGAGGTGCAGGGTCAAGACTGATTTGCATATGGCTGGGTCCAAACTGGAATGGCATGGTGAGCAAAAAACGATGGATTTAGGCCCAGATCTCTGTACTGGGGTGAATGTATGACATTGTTCTGCATTCTGTCCATCAATTGTTGTTTTTGCATTTGTCACCCCGAGTGGGACGGGTATGCCCAGACGTGGGTCCCGTGCTCTCCATGCCACTGGAATCAAGCTATCCTGGCTGAAGAGGGTGAAACCCGAATCCGGTCCTAGGATGCTTGTTTCCAGTCCAGGGAGGACCTGGCCTGGCAGTTCGGGCTGGACTGTTCCCATTGAGGTGCAGGGTCAAGACTGATTTGCATATGGCTGGGTCCAAACTGGAATGGCATGGTGAGCAAAAAACGATGGATTTAGGCCCAGATCTCTGTACTGGGGTGAATGTATGACATTGTTCTGCATTCTGTCCATCAATTGTTGTTTTTGCATTTGTCACCCCGAGTGGGACGGGTATGCCCAGACGTGGGTCCCGTGCTCTCCATGCCACTGGAATCAAGCTATCCTGGCTGAAGAGGGGTGAAACCCCGAAACCGGTCCTAGGATGCTTGTTTCCAGTCCAGGGAGGACCTGGCTTGGCAGTTCGGGCTGGACTGTTCCCATGAGGCACAGGGTCAAGACTGATTTGCATATGGCTGGGTTCAAACTGGAATAGCATGGTGAGCAAAAAACGATGGATTTAGGCCCAGATCTCTGTACTGGGGTGAATGTATGACATTGTTCTGCATTCTGTCCATCAATTGTTGTTTTTGCATTTTTTATATTTTGTACTTGACACATTGCTGTGTTTACACTATGTCTTCCACTTTTCCACGTAGAGAGCACCACGATTTGGTTCTCATTTGTTCATTGCACTGCAATTCCAATTGATGCTTATGTTACTTTGTTTGGTCACATTTGGCCGTATTCATTCACCGTTACTAGTTGTTTCCAACCGGTCTCCTTACTTCACTGCTACACCTGAGACGACCTTTGTCACCTTGTCCAGATGCACAGCCACAGTCCTTTGTCACGTAGCTATGATGCTTTGTATTTTAAGCTTCCCTCTGCCGATTCTTGCACTTTTATTCACTTTCTGACTGTACCTTGGGGTTTCCACCACCTTCTCTGGTGATAGTGCGTGTCATCATCACTAGCCACGCAGATTCACATTGTGTTTATGAGTGTTCCTCAACATTTGTACATACTTTGTATCTTTCCCAGCCCTGAAGAGTCACGGGACTATTCCCCATTGTGACGAAACACGTGTCGGCTGGTCGTTTTTTCTTTGTTCATCATTAAATAATCCTGACTCACACAACTGATGTCGATCTTAAATTGGGCGACCTTTGAGACTTTTCTTTGATCTATTATCCCAACCACGTGTGCACAGGATATTGTTCATACATGCATATATGTCTACCTTTTGAAATTATCATCATATATAAAAGAAATAAACAAATAGACTGAACTTTACATTTGAAAGACACACCTACATTCCTGCAGTGTATTTCAAGTGTACCTTTCCCCAGACTAATAGAAAATACCCTAATCACTAATTCCTCTGCCAACATGTTTTAAACAACAGTTTTGAGCTGCAGCTTCACCATTCTGCAACTACTTATGTTACACCTAGCCAAATACAAAGCAGGAACCCTTCACATATCTCTGCTAAAGGTCTCACCATATTCCTAAAAGCATACATGCATATGTCTGTACCACAACACTATCCACACCTCAAAAATTTAGAGAACAAACTTACAATATCAAACAAACACCAAAAATTATGTGGCATATTTCAACTCTACCTCTCTAGAGACTTAAAAAAAAAGCCTAATCACTAATACCTTATGTCAACATCTTTTAAACCACACTTTTATGCTACATCTTCACCATTCTACTAAGACTCACAGTCTTGAGCCTACCACTTAAAAGCAACAACACCTCTTTGTTATACATCATGCACCTTCAAATATATAAGGCATATGAAAATACATATACAAATAAAAACATACTTCAAACACAAGTCCATGCACACCTTAAAACTTGACAGACTGCAGTTCCAATTTGAAAGCGACACATACAATTATGTGGTATACAACAAATGTACATATCCACACAATAAAACAAACTACCATAATCACTAATCCATCTTCCAATATACACATATTACTATAAAGAATCTATTTCAAACAACATTTAACTACAATAAAACAAACTACAATACACATCTCTACATTTAATAATATATTTCAAACATTACAGTTCTTGAATAATTTTTAAAGATTAAAAATAAAGCTATTACATAATACACCTCACAAATGTATTAATCACCTTCCAAATTGATTTGTATAATATGAAATATCACAAACTTATAAAAAAATCTTATGCACACAATGTAATGCACCACTCTCAGCAAGGTAAAACCAGTAATGGCAAACTTTCCCTCTCTTTCACAACACAAATACATGTTAGTAACAAATCACATTGCTTCCTACATTATTTCAAATCGTAAAACACATTTCTAATGGTTAGACATATTAACCTTTACCAACTGACTTCTAAAAGTGCCCAAACTGGTTCTGGAATTTTTTGGAGTCGCGACTCCACCGTGCACCAACGCGATGGAGCCGCAAATTCATATGGGAGTTCAAAAATATATAACAAATAAAAATACCACTATTTTTTAAGAACACACCACTTCTAAAGATAGTACTGACTTGGGAAATCATACTTTAATAACATATTACTTGTATATAAATTACAATTTCACATTTTAAGTCCACAGTTAAGTTTCAACCCTTCCCCCATTCTGCTTAATGCCAGTTTCCACAGTAACAGTTCATGGAACATTCAACTGAACTGACAGGTCACAAGTTCACCATATTTTCAAGTTCAGCACACAAGGTTACAAATACAAACAGCAGGTGTGGTTGACGTTTGCAAAATATGACCTTATCCTATCTACTGTACCTTTCAAGCATTTTTTACTAACCAATAAGAAGTATGCTTTTTAAAGAAAGTGACATGCACCCTATTTTTGAATGTATAATGTTCTTAAACAGCCAATCAATTCTCTACTTTTTAAAAAACAGCATCTTGTCCACCATTTTAGATACCTCTCATTCTACCAACTGACTACCTCAGCTACAGACATCTTTTCATTACTTCCAGACATCCCTTTAAAATGCTTACAGTATGGATTGTTGGGCACAGCCTATTTTTCTGGTGCAAAAGGTATGCTGAACGCAGAGGTATTGACAAAGACCTAGCTTTGCAAAATGTGGATATTAAATGGATTGCACAGAGAGGATTAAAGTGGCACCAATTGATGCCTTTGGTTAAAACCTTTTGCATCTCCAACCCCTGACCTCATGATTGTGCACTGTGGTGGCAATGACCTAGGCACATTGACTGGGGTAGGACTGGAAATGCTCATGAAGGATACCTTTGCACAATTGATGTTGCTTTTCCCCCAAACTGTCTTTGTATACTCTAATATATGCCAAAGACAGAAATGGAAGTGGTCAAATCAATTCTGTCCACAGATTGAAAAAGCTAGGAAGAATGTCAATAAAGCTGTTTCTGCTTACCTCAGAGACCATAGGATGGGCTCCATATATAACAACAATCTATGGGGCATACTATCTAAAAAGTGCGCTAAACATCGCAAAGCGTGTTTAGCGAGCACTTCATTATCGCCGGCTATCATCGGAATAATTTGCCATGCTAACGCTGTATTAGCGACATTTAGCGCTATGGCGATAATTATTCCAGCCATAGCGGTGTTCTCCATGAAACATCGCTGGTTTTCCAGCGATGTTTCATGAAAAACGACGATAACCTTGCTGATACGACCCTGTGGTCGTATCAGCATAATCCACCCCCCCATGTTAGATATGGCTAACACCTGCTAATTGCAGGTGTTAAATAAATGGCGATGACCCCGGATAGCGCGACTTTTCACGTCGCTAACTGGGGCCATGGCCACCTTGCTAATAGGCGATAGGCCTGTTAGTGGGTGTTTCCCAGGTTTGTTCGTCGGGAACGCCCACTTTGCATGTCATTAGCGATAAATATCGCTGAAATGCAAAGCGGTAAAAACACGGGCGCTAATGCCCGAAAACTGTCTCTAACTGCTGTTAGAGACAGTTTGCTGATAGGGCGATAAGAATATCGCCGCTTTAGCGGCAAAAAGTGCCGCTAAAGCTGTGATAGTGCCCTTGCTAATATGCCCCTTTGTTTTGATATGGATGACATCTACAGAAGTGATGGAGTACACTTAACAGATCATGGGAACAGAGTCTTTTTCAACAACCTAAAGCTGTGCATCCGCACTTACATGTAGCTACAACAAACTCATAATGAAAACAAGGGCTCTTTTTAGAGCCACCCTATAACACAATAGTGAATCTTATTCTTATTTAAACATACATACTTTTTTTCTACATTTTTGAGGATTCGCGAATCCGTCGCGAATCTGCAAAAGCATGACTTCAATGTACTACAACACAACACACTTTTCAAGTTTAACTATTAATTTTTAATTTTATATATTTTTAACAACTCTATCAATTGTAATCTTGTCAGTAACTTCAATCACAGTACCTCTTTAAAACAACTTCACAAATACAACACTTCCATCTAAATTATATACTACTAAATTATTTATTTGAGGTGAATTCGCAAATCCAACGTGACGTTACAAAGGGGGGCCGCGCTGAGAGCCACGTTGGAGTCGCGACTCCAAAATAGAAAGAAAAAAAAATGCCTCACTTCCATTATTCGGTATAAACCCCGGAGACCCCATCCCCCGGGGCCTGCCAAATAAAAAAAAATTATGGAGGGGGGCCGCGTGGCCCCCCTCCTAAGGCCAATTAAGGCCCCGGGGATCCTATACCCCGGGGCCGGCCTTCCTTTTTAAAAAATAAATAAATAAATAAAATAAAGGGGAGGGGGGCCGAGTGGCCCCCCTCCCGGGCCACTTCTGGCCCCGGGGACCCCATCCCCTGGGGCCAGAACTCAAGTTGGGGACCGTGGGGGGAGCCCCAATGCCCCAACAGTGCCAGCCGGCTCCCCGCCTCCTGCGGGAGCCGGCATTGCTTTTGGGCAAGGGGAGCTGCTAACATGCAGCGCCCCTTGCCCAAAAGCAATTCTGCTTTGCTTCTTGGAAGCGAGAGCAGGATTCCTGCTCTCGCTTCCAAGAAGCAAAGCAGTGTTTGCTATGGCATTGCCATAGCAAACGGCAATGTCCCGGGGGTGGGCACCCCGGGACATTGCAGGAGCTGGCCCTCGGGGGTGGCGGTCCCCAGGGCCATGAAGGGCTCCAGGAGGGGGGCCGCGCAGCCCCCCTTCCAACATTTGCATAGCCCCGGGGAGGTGGTGGTCCCCGGGGCCGGGGGTCGACAACGGACCACCGTATTCTAATTTGCGTATGCCCCGGGGAGGTGGTGGTCCCCGGGGCAGTGTGGGGGGGGGCAGGAGCCCCCCAAACTTACTTTTAATTTATGTTGCCCCGGGGAGGTGGCGGTCCCCGGGGCTGCGGGGGGCGCGACCCCCCGCATTTAAACATTGCAGCTCCGGGGAGGTGGCGGTCCCCGGGGCTTGGGGGGACCCACGAGGCCCCCCACACAAAATGTAAAAATGCCCCGGGGAGGTGGTGGTCCCTGGGGCAGCGTGGGGGGCACGAGCCCCCCCACGCTATTTTATTATTTTAGCCCCGGGGAGGTGGCAGTCCCCGGAGCTGCGGGGTCCCCCGTGGGCCCCCGCTTCATAATTGGACATTGCCCCTGGGACCTGGCCCACCCGGGGGCTTATAGAAAACGAAGCGCGGGAGCCCACGCTTCGTTTTTTAAAACATTTCTCGGCCGGATTTGCGCACCCAGCGCGAATTGGACCGATTTTTTTTTTTTTTTAAACAGTTTTTTTTGCCCCTGGGGGTCCTTGTGGGACCCCCTGAGCAGGCCTAGGGGGTCAGGGTGATTCTACCCTGCCCCCTTTTCTTGTTTTTTAAACTTTTTTCTACTGTTTTCTTGTGACTCGGTTACCGAGTCACAAGATGGCTGCCAACACTTCCTGGTTTGGAGTGTTGACAGCCAATCAAAATGAAGCTCGTGCTCGGGAGGATTCGGTGCTCAGATATCGCTATTTTTATTTTTTTAATTTCTCAGCAACTACTGAACGGATTTACACCATTAAAAAAAAGCACGCTTTCTACACCAAGACCTACATTTTTGCCTAATTTGATGTAATTCCGTTCAGCAGTTCGGGCTGTAGCTTTGCCTAAAGTTTCCTATGGGGAAAACGCGTTTTGGGACCTCCCTTTTTTCTCGGACCCCGCTTAACGAATCACCTCGAAACTTTCAAGACAGGAGCTGACCTGAGCTGGTCATTAGCTTGGAAAATTTGGCGAAGATTCGTCAAACGGCGCCAAAGATATTGGCAAAAGAAAAAACGCTTTTTGAATAGAAACAAGGTCCTAACTATAACTACCTACTGGCGACCGCCAGTAGGTAATTTATATATATATATATATATATACACCAGACAACAAAGGTGAGAGGGTTTTATCCGTGCCTGAAATGTAAGGCGTGTAAACACAGCCATAAGTAATAGATTATAACATCTTAGAAAGTGGTACGGAACTAAGAAAAACAAGAAACATCAATCGACTTCTTAATTACAACTCGAATTTACTGTGTATGTATTGGAATGCCCCTACCCCAAAAGATATGTGGGCAGTACTATTCATCCAGCAAAAAAACGCATACTAGAACATATGCGTGCCATTTCAAAAAAAGACTCTACTTATTCAGTGACCCGTCATTTCAAAAAAATGCACAGGAGCGACTGCAATTTATTAAAGTTTTTTTGCATTGATCAGGTTCCCAAGAACGAAAGGGGGGGGGGGACAGGACCAGATCACTGAGGGCTCTGGAATCAAAACATATTATCGATCTGAAAACCAGAGCCCCCCTAGGCCTCAATATTGACGAGGAACTATGGGCCTACTTAGAATGAATTTCTAGTATTACAGCAATCTTTATTGCCCGTTGGTTCCTCCCACAGACATGTCCCTAGGTGTCAGTATACCCTGTTAAGCCGTCCAATCCCCAAGAATTGTGTTTATCTATTCGAATTAGGCCCTTTGATTCTTTCACGAATTCCGTTTTACAGGTTTGCCCATTCAGGGCGCAATTTTGTTAACCTGTTTGTACTCCAAGTGGTTAAAGATGTGGCCATTGATTGATGAAAAAAAAAATGAATTGTTATAAGCTGGCTCTTCACGAATTCCGTTTTACAGGTTTGCCCATTCAGGGCGCAATTGTGTTAACCTGTTTGCACTCCGAGCGGTTAAAGATGTGGCAATTGATTGATGAAAAAACGAATTGTTATAAGTTGGCTTTTATTATTTGTATAGGACGAATATATTTAATCTGTTCAACATGTATCAGATTTTTTTGCCTACGACATGTGTTTTTAACCACCAATCAATTGTACATATATATATCTAAAATGGAGTACTTGTTATATATTAACATGTAATGGTCTGGAACAAGTTTAAAGATGGCCGCCATGTATTCTACACTCAGTGGTAACAAGATTGAGCCATCTTTTATGTCTATGGTTTTAATTCACGTAATGCACGTTTGCACTTTAAAATGGTGTTTTTCACTTGGTTTCACTGACATCGAGAAAGGCAGATTGCCAAAACGCGTCTGTCAGTGCGGGGTCCTAGCACAATAAATATTACATCCTAAGCAAGATCCTGTGAGTGCTCTCCTTTTTATGCCGACCGGACGGTCTGGGCGAGTGGAGTAATATATTTATATATGTATATATATATATATGTATTTATATATATATGTACACACACATATATGCTGTCACGCATGGTTGCTCTGCAATCCTGCAGTACGGCGGCACAAAGCAGTCAAAGAAACTCCACAGCCATCTTCTTTGTGCATGTAAATTTATTCAGTGAAAAAATAGTACAATAACTCCATAAAGGAAGTGCAAATAAATACAAAAAATATAGTTTCAACGGCCGACGCGTTTCGGCATGTTGCCTTCTACTAGGCCTATACAATCATCATGGCGTGCAATGGTGTTTTATATATTGTCCTATCTCCATTTCATTGCCCAGGCGAGCACTGGAATGCTGACCCATACAAGTGGGTGACTCTTACTCGCCACCATAACAAAGTGCACTCCATCTTTTACTATTCATCAACAATACAAGTATGCACATTTTATATACATGTTTGCCATACTCCAAACCTCATTCATGTACCATTTATGGCATACCGGGCTCTATCAACATAGAACATGAACATTAATTTAGTTTAAGTTACAAGTGCAACGTATCGGGTTCCTCAGCATATTGCTATTTCTACAACTCTGTTCATATCATCATTGATTTCATCATAGATCCTCGTCACCAGATTATGCAGTGCTTTGTGATATGCCTAATTATAATGGTTGTTCTGCTTCATATAATCCATCCATTGTCAATCTAATTAATCAAGTATTGACCCATTATATTACATCGCATCTGCTGTCAATCTAATTAATCAAGTATTGAACCAATATATTACATCGCATCCGCTCATTTACATGCGCTACACATTCCCAAAACTGTGTTCAATCTTATCACCCATATAAACCTTATCTACTGAGTGTTTTCAATACTCTTCTCCATATAGATAACAAATTACATAAAGTTTCACATATCATTGTATTCATACACAATTCAATTCAATTCAAAAAGACTTTATTCGGTGAACAAACGTTTACCATAAAAGTACATCACCAAAAATTCTAAACAACTTAAGACCATTAAAAACTGATCCCCTATAAAACAATTCTACATAATCAAGGTTTTACGAAGTTTAGAAACATCTTTTAAAAATTCGATCATTGAGGCAATAACTAAAACATCATCTAAAGATTGCAACATTACAAAAGCAGATAGGCAGTGTCTTTGACCATTGTTTCTTAAAATTGGTAAAATCCACTTCCGTCTAGCATTAATATAAAATTTACAAAAAACATAATGTGCAAAGTGGATTGGGCAGCAATATCGTCACATGGACATTTGCATAAATATTTGGACCAATCATTCCGTTCAGGAAAACTGACAAAACGAAAGAAAATATTCAATGTAAAACACGTCAATAAAAATCTCTCATAATCATTCTTTAACAATAAAATGTATGTTTGTATTTTGGGCAACGGTGTAATCATGTAGTGTGCCATTACAGAAACCTTTCTAGCTTCTAACGAAGCTCTGTGTTCACCAAGATAACGTAAACAAGTGGCTTTAAATTCCTTTCTTGAAACATTATGCATAGATTCTGGGTCATTAACATTTTTTATATACCCCAAATTAGTTAGAAAAGTTTTAATATATTCCAACCATCTGATGCGTCCTTTCCCGTCCAAGCTTAATGCATCTTTCAAGACAGATCTATTGAACTCGGTCTCATCAGTGGTCCACACTTTATACCACAGCATCAATGGTTGGATTCATACACATATTGCACACTCCCCGGAATTGTGCACCTTGTGCACTCCAGCTTGTGCACATTCTCTGAACCCCTTGGTGATAGTGTTTTCCTTATTTCATACAACCCCTATGTTCTACACTCCTTCAGAGTGTACCCTGGATCCTAATTTACTCCTGTGACATTAATTAAGGAATAACTTCTGTGTTCATTTTTCTGAACATTTCAAGATGAAATGTGCAAAAGTGCAATTTAAGTTGTAGTTGTCTGTCAATTGGAGCGTAAAAAGTGGCATGTGCTCAAGTGCAAAAATGTTTCATGGTGTTCCTAACACCAATCCAGATAGTCCTCTGTATTAGGGGCAGCCTCTGCTTTAAGCATCATTGAAAAATATATGCTAAAGTGCATACATATCTTAAAGTTACTTTACATTTGTTCACTTGACTTGGTAAAGTAACAAGTGCTAAAGTGCAGCTTAGTATTGGATAATGTCCTAGTTATTAAAATGTAGGAAAGTGACATGTGATAAAGTGCAGATATATTGTGGTGTTCATAATATCCATCCAAGTTTTTCTTTACTCTTGGGGGTCCCTGCCTTCTTTAATCTGGACATAGCAAGATGATGTATGCTATTTATTTTCCGTACTTAATAAGATGACACATGTTAACATAAAGTGACCGGCGTCAAAGGGCAATATGGCTGTTAGATCGTATCTACATTCGGCTGTTTGGATTAGTATGGGTACAGTACATTGGCTAGTGATGAATGTTAAAGTGCAGTGCATGAGTTATACAATTACAATTCATACTGTGCAGTACAGCAAGAAATTAATATAGGTACTTATTCAACATAAAAGTAAGTCCAGAAGTCAATAACAGTGCTACCCAAGCAGTCAATTCCTATTGAAACAGGCTTCTTTTCATGACCACATTCCTCTATTAGATGATGCATAGGGGGTTTCTTTCTTCTTTTATCTTACGTACAGTTACAGGGATTTATGGCCGGGGTTCCTTAGTTCTCCACATTAATCAAAGTCTATAAGTGTACATGCAGCTCTGCATCAATATTATGGCCCCATGGCACTTCCCTTTCCAGCATCACAATCAGTCTGGATTCTATCTTTCTCAATTCCTTTTCCCTGTCACCCACTCGTGCATGTCTCTTCACATGTTTCAGTCCATAAAATTTGAACCCAACCAAGGAGCAATTATGATGTTTCTCATAATGGCTAGCCGTCGGGTAGCTCTTATTGCCATTACTTATCGCCTGCATATGCTGCAATATTCTGACTCTTAATCTGTTGATTGTACCATCAATGTACATTTTGTTGCAGCGCAGGCTGCTTCCTTCTCCCACCACTCCATGAACAAGTTCGCGTAGGTTGGGGCAAAGAGGTGCCCATAGCCGTACCCTTTTGTTGTAGATAGTACTGATTATTGAATATGAACACGTGTGTAAGACAGTATCTTAACATATCAACTACCATCTGCGTGTGTTCCAGGTTTTCAATAGACCTGTCCCTCAGGAAGTACTTGCTTGCCCGAATGCCATCCTCATGATTGATTGAGATGTACAGAGAGGTCACATCAAGTGTCGCCATGATGTACTCCAGTTTCCACAGGATACCATGTAGTTTCTTCAAAAAATTGGCGATAAAAGGCCACTGCACGACAACACATGCGGCAGCATTTTCAGTAACTTTTGATACACCTGAGCTATAAAGAAACTTTTGTTAAAATTTGGAAATTATGGGGAAGACATTGAATAATGTGACAAGCACAGCAAATGCATAATTTTGCAGAAAACGCAGATTAATTCCATTGGCCCTAATTATAAGACTATTGCGAGTCACCTTGGAATGCCATGACTTCATAAAGGAACTTAGGGGCATATTATCAACGGCCAGCGATAATTATCGCTGGCCGTGCTTAGCGACAGATTCCCTATCGCAGGCTATCTCTGGAATTTATCGCCCTGGTAGCGCGTTATTAACAACGCGCTTCTCCAGGGCGATAAAAATTCCAGAGATAGCAAGGTTATCGCCGTTTTGCAGGGAACATCGCTGGTTTTCCAGCGATGTTCCCTGCAAACGGCGATAACCTTGCTGATACGACCCTGTGGTCGTATCAGCAGAATCCACCCCCTATGTTAGGGATGGCTAAGTCAGGATTTTAGCAGACGTTAGATTTTGGCGAAAACGGCCGTTTTCGCCAAAATCTAACCTCTGCTAAAATCATGTGGGTTGCCTTGTAAATATCGCGATGTGAACATCAGCGATATTTGCAACATAGTCCATCTCGGGTACGCTTCACTTTGCATCTCATTAGAGATGCAAAGATGGGCGTTGGGGGAAAGGGCGATAATGCAAGGATTCACGCGATAGCGTGACCTTGCTGATTAGGCGATAAAATTATCGCCGCTTTTCGTCCGTAAACGGACGCAAAAGCGGCGATAATTGTTTATCGCCTCGTTGATAATATGCCCCTACGTCTTTGGCCTCGTGTTCACATGGGGGTCACTTCAGCTGCTGTTTGGAAAGTTTTGGGTTGATTCGTCAAGCGGGGGTCGGGAAAAAGGGTGGGGTCCCAAAACACATTTTTCCTATGCAAATTCTCATACGGATTTTGAACAGAACTATAGCCCGAACCGCAGAATGGAATTACATCAAATTTAGCAGAAAGCTAGATCTTGGTCCACAAAGAGTGCTTTTTGTAATTTGGTGTAAAATTGTTCAGTAGTTTTGGAGTTATTACATAAAAAAGATTTATGTATAGCTAGGGACGAGGAGCCTCAGCGGGTCCAACAGATCTCATGATGAGATGTGATTGCCTGCCACCACTTCAACCAGCAAGTGGTGGCAGCCATTTTGGGACTCTGGACTCAGCCGAGTCACAAAAAAAACACACAAAAGACAGAAGGGGGCAGGGTAGGAATACTCCAACCCCCTAGGCCTGGTGGTGGGGTCCCACAGGCCTAGAGCCAAAAACGTTAAAAAATATATATATATATATATTTTGCCGCAAATTTGCGAAAGATCCGCAAATCTGTGACAAACTTGAAAAAAAAAATCAAACAAGGTGTTTTTTTACTGCTCCCCGGGCGGGCCAGGTACTGGGAGGATTATTATTAATATAATTGGGGGGAGTGGGGCGAGCGTGGCCCCCTTCCCCAGGCCTATTTTGGCCCCGGGGACACCATCTCCTGGGCCCTGGCCTCTAAAGTAAATTGGGAGAGGGGCATATGGCCCCCTTCACAAGCTGATTTCAGCCCCAGGGACCCCATCCCCTGGGGCCCAGTTGTGGTGTAAAACGGGGGAGGGGGCGCGCGGCCCCCCTCCCTGGGGTCGATTTAGGCCCCAGGGACCCTATCTCCTGGGGCCAAGCCGCTAATTCAAAAGGGAGGGTGGCTGCGTGGTGCCCTCCCAGAGCCATTAATGGCCGTGGGAACCCCATCGCCAGGGCCGGCTCCTGCTATGTCCTGAGGTTCCCACAAACGGGACATAGCGGTTTACCCTCAAGCACAGGCAGGGAAACCTGTGTTTGCTCTCGCTTGGCGGGAGCAAATTCAAAGCTCCTGCTAAGCCAGAGCAAACACAAAGTCCGCTCCCAGCTGGCGGGAGCTTTAAAAATGCTGATCTGTTTCCCTACCCACAGTAATTTTTTGCTGCTGTCTGTGGGCGGGAGCAGTGTTGGCTCCCGCTGGAGGCGGGGAGCTGACTGATGCCGCGGGGGCCTTGGTGCTCCCCCGGCAGCCCGCACTGAGCATATGGTGGGTGCCCACCCTTAGTTGGTGGGGCCCTGGGAGATGGGATCCCTGGGACCAAAATTGGCCCAGGAGGGGGGACGCATGTCCTCCCCCACCCCTTTAATTATTGGTCGGGCCCGGGTTATGGGGTTCCTGGGCCGATGTTGGCCTGGGGAGGGGGGCTGCATGGCCGTCCTCCTCCTTTAATCAATGGCCAGGCACTGGGGAATGGGGTCTCCGGGGCCAAAATTACCCAGGGGAGGGGAGCCGCGCGCACCTCCTCCCCCTTTACACATTGGCCGGGCCCCATTGGGTGGGGTACCCAGTGCCGATATGGGCATGGGGTCGGGGGCTGTGTGCCTCTTATTAACTTTGTCCAGGCCCTCGGGAGGGTGTCCCAGGGCTAAAATCGGCCCGGGAGGGGGGCCACATGCCCCCTTCCCACATTTTAACAAGGCTGGGCCCTTGGAGTTGGGGTCTCCGAGGCCGAGGTCGGCCCGGTGAGGAGGGCAGTATGCCCCCTTCTCCCATAAATATAATAGTAGCCACCCCCCAAAAAAAATGCACCGGCCCCAGGGAATGGGGTCCCCGGGGCAAAAAGTAGCCCGGGAAGGGGGCTCGCAGGTTGGCATCAGAGCCTGGCCGCAGGTAACTATAACTGGCTCCCCTGCCATGCACTGTTAATTACCCCACATATTACATCACTCATGACATCTTCTATGACATCATTGATATCACTGCAACATTTGCTGTAATATTATTAATGAGAAAACTGTGCATGGCGGGGCGCAAGTTATGGTTACTTGAGATAAATGTAACTAACTATAACTGCTGAATTTCTATGGATTTGTGTGTATAAAATCTGAACCTAACCATAACGTCCCTGTAACCTTTGGTTTTTAGTGAATTTCAAAAGTTTTTTTAAATTCAATTTCCTAACTATACCGTACAATGTTGTAACCTTTGTTTTTTCAGTGAAAATATATATGTGTATATATATATATATATATATATATATATATATATATACACACACACACACATATCAAAATTAATGTGTAGAATAATGGGTATGGACGCTTAAATATGGCGAGTTCTTTCTGATGCGGTATGTAAGTCCGTTCTTTATGTCTATAATGCTGACATAACTGAAACTGATGTAAAATCAGAAAGCGGAACGGCATTTGCCGACATTGACAAAGGTGCATTGCCGAAACGCGTCTGAGAGTACTTCCAATCCAATAAAGAATTGGACATTGTATTGTCAGGACCCCACAAGTCTTACCTTCTGCTTGTGAAGCAATCTCGCAGAGACGACATGAACAACCACCACCGTCTCCCACCTTACCCTAGTAAATGCGTGTGTACTGACCAGGATGAAGATGAGACCGGGGGAGGAAGCTAGTGGTATGAAGAATACCCTACTGAAGACCAGAATGGTGACTTGACTATGTTCCCAAGATCCCTCGAGAAGTATGTCTGGAAGGAGAGACACAGGGGAAACACAATTACCACAGATTCATACAGTCTAGCCCATACAACATACACAACAAGGCACAGTGAATAGTCACCTCATGTATGGCACAAAGGAGGTAATAAACGTCTTCAGCAGGGACTGTATAAACGAAGAGGTGCTCCTGCACACTCAGAAGAAAAGGAAATGTCCAGCACCCTTGTGCCTTAGGAATAAGAGCTAGCGCTCCTGTGCGTATGTACAGTATTGTAAGCGCTCCAGCGCGTGTGCCAGGAAGATTGCAGGTGCACCTGTGTTAGTCACGAAAGCAAATAACAAGCGCTCCTGCGCTATGACAAAGAAAGGTAGCAAGTGCTCCAGCACGACAAACTAAGAAATGCAGCAAGCGCTCCTGCGCTAAGAACAAAGAAATGCAGCAAGCGCTCCTGCGCTAAGAACAAAGAAAAGCAGCAAGCGCTCCAGCGCTACAAACAAGGAATGTAGCAAGTGCTCCTGCGCTAAGAACAAATAATGCGGCAAGCGCTCCTGCGCTATGACAAAGAATGGTAGCAAGTGCTCCAGCACGACAAACAAAGAAATGCAGCAAGTGCTCCTGCGCTAAGAACAAAGAAAGCAGCAAGCGCTCCAGCGCTACAAACAAGGAATGTAGCAAGCGCTCCTGCACTATACTAACAAAAGGGAAAGAGCTCAATAGCTCGACAGGTCTCGTCGGGTAAAGGAAAGTAATTAGTGGGACCAGGAAAAAGCACTCAGTGCGTGCTCGAAACTTGGCAGGCGTAATGAATTAACGCTAGCGCTCCAGATTACCTGCAGAGAGTGTCCGCTGAACCAGAGGGACGGACCACCGAAGCAAGGCAGGAATCCAAAGCGTTTTCCCGGCGGGCACCGCAGGCAGATATGCGGTTTCCCCCGGAAACGCTATCAGGTGCACGGGCGTCAGCTTCCAATGGAAAGAAGCTAGACCGTTGACCTGCAACATACGTCATCATGCATTCGAGTGGACAAGGCAGGTTAAGGCACGCACTTGCATACGCTCGTCGGACATGCATGCCTGACAGGACCATGACAGTACCCCCTCCCAAGACAGAACCCCCACCCAACCCCCTCACAGACTACACAGGGGTGGCAGGACGAGGTTTAAGGGGATGACAAACATGGAAGGCACAAACTAACCAGGAAGCATGATGGACATGCGACAGGGGTTCCCAGGACCTCTCCTCGGGACCATACCCCTTCCAGTCCACCAGGTAAAAGAGCCTACCCTGAGTTCTACGGGAATCAAGAATAGCCCTGACCTCTTACTCTCGTGACCACCCCGGAGAACGGGAGGAGGAGGGGAAGTGGCCACACAATCAGGGTGAGTAGACCGTAGGAGGGATACATGGAAAACGGGATGGATTCTCATCTGAGGTGGCAGGGAGAGTTTCATGGAAACACGATTGATCACCTTCTCTATAGCGTAAGGTCCTACATAGCGTGGCAACAGTTTTCTGGGGCCATGCACATTGAGATTTTTTATGGATACCCACACCCTATCCCCTACTTTGTAGTCTGGCACGGCTTGTCTGTGTTTGTCGGTGTTCTGCTTATAAGTCTCTTTGGCTTTAGCCAACTCGAAACGGGCTTGTTGCCAGAGGTCGTGAAGTAGGGTATGATGAGCCTGCACTGTGGGCAAGGTGCTGTCCTGTGGTTTTTCCCAGGGAACTGTTCGTGGATGGCTTCCTTGGAGACAGTAGAACGGCAACATACCGATGGCAGAGTGCTTGTTGTTATTGTAAGCGTATTCCACCATCCAGAGCACCTCTGACCATTCTTTTTCCACGGACAGCAGTAAGCAGCGGAGGTACTGTTCCATGGTTTGGTTCGTCCTCTCCGCTTGCCCATCCGTTTGGGGGTGGTAAGCTGATGACAGGCGTACTTCCATGTCCATGATGTTGCACACTTCATTCCAGAACCAGGATATGAACTGGGAGCCCCGGTCTGTGATCAGCACGGATGGAATGCCGTGTAACCGCACCATGTTATGCATGAAGACCACAGACAATTCTGCTGCCGAAGGTAGTTTTTTCAGGGGTACGAAATGAGCCATCTTGGTCAAGTGGTCCACTATGGTGAGAACGGTGGTATAACCTGTTTTGGGCAGCTCAACGACGAAGTCCATGGATATTGTGTGCCAAGGACATGGAGGCACAGGGATAGGATGCAACAAACCAACTGAAGACTGAGACATGGTTTTACCTTGGGCACAGATGGCACAATGAGCTACGTAGGCGTTTACGTCGGTGTCCATTGTAGGCCACCAGAAATGTCTTTGCAGCAGATCCATGGTTTTGTGGTATCCTGGGTGGTTAGAAAACAGATGATCATGACACAGGTACAAGGCCTGTTGATGGTGGTCTGCCGCCGGTAGATAGTAGCAGTCTCCTTTGTACAGGAATCCATCTTGTTTTGTGATTCCTTTGAGATCGCCTATCCATATAGCTGATTCTTTCTGGTTGATGTCTTTGTGTAGCTGGGATAGGAAGGCAGAGGAAAGCACAACCCCTTGAAAACAGCGTTCTGGTATGATGGACGACGGCTCTACTGCGGAAATGATATCTTCGGTTTCCTCCAGGCGGGACAGGGCGTCGGCTTTAGCATTCTCTCTGCCGGGCCGATACGTTATCTGGAAATTGTATTCGTTGAAAAACAGGGTCCAACGCAACTGCCTGGAGGTAAGAGCTCGGGCTGAGCGAAGGAACTGCAGGTTCCTATGGTCCATGTAGATAGTTACTTGATGTTTTGCGTCTTTCAGGTAATGGCGCCATTCCTCGAAGGCGGCCTTGATGGCCAGGAGCTCCCGATCCGATATCGTGTAATTACGTTCTGCTGGTTGTAGTCTCCTGGAATAGAAAGCCACGGGGTGCAACAGGCCTGTTTTGGCATTTCTCTGTGACAACACGCCCCCGAGGGCATTTTGTGAGGCATCGGCTTCCACTACAAACGGATGTTCAGAGTCGGGGTGTATCAAGACGGGAGCAGTGGTGAATCTTGTCTTTAATTCCTGAAAAGCCTGTTCGGCCTTGTGGTCCCAGTTGAAGTGGACGCCTTTGCGTAACAATCTTGTGATGGGTGAGACAATTCCTGAGAAACCCGTGATGAAACGACGATAGTAATTGGCGAAACCCAGGAATCTTTGGACTTGTTTCACGGAACAAGGGGATGGCCATTGCAATATCGTTTCTACCTTCTTAGTATCCATTTCAACTCCAGCAGGGGTTAGGATATGACCCAGGAATTCGACAGAAGTGGTGTGAAACACGCTTTTCTCTAATTTGACATATAGGTCGTGATGTTGTAGTCGCTGTAAGCTGGTACGTACATGATGAACGTGTTCTGGTATGGTTTTAGAGAAAATCAAAATATCGTCTATGTAAACGATACAGATTAGGTCGATGAATTCCCTCAGTACTTCATCGATGAAGTACTGGAAGGCAGCAGGAGCGTTGCAGAGCCCGAAAGGCATGACTTGGTACTCGAATAGGCCATACTTGGTTCGAAACGCGGTCTTCCATTCGTCACCCTTCCGGACTCTGACGAGATGATAGGCCCCACGTAAGTCCAGCTTGGTGTAAATGGCGGCATCCTTCACCTGGTCCAGTAGGTTAGAAATCAGGGGTAATGGGTACCTGTTTTTGATTGTTATGGCATTCATTGCCCTAAAATCAATACACGTTCTCAGGTCCCCCTCCTTCTTGGCCACGAAAAAGAGGGGAGACGAAACAGGTGATCTAGAATGGCATATGAACCCATTGCATAGGTACTCATCAAGGTAGGTACGTAGGGTGGAACCTGGAATCAGGTCTATTCTGCAGTCGAAACTGCGATGAGGAGGTAGTGTGTTTGCTCCTTTTTCATCGAACACAGCCGCCAGGTCCAGGTATTCTTCAGACACTTCCCCCTGAGAAACCGTACCCATTCCTGTTAGGGGTAGTGCGTGGGCTTGAATGGCCCTAGTACCGGATGTGTCTGTCTGTGGATAACACAAGTGATTACAGTGAGCCGAGTCCAATGTCATAACCCGGGATACCCAATCGATACGTGGGTAATGGGTTACTAGCCATGGAAGGCCTAATATCAATCGGAATTGGGGTGCGTCTATGACATCAAAGGTGATGGATTCCATATGCTGGTTCCCGAATGTCATTACCAAGTCTTCGGTCTTGAAGCGGATGAGACCAGAAGTAAGATCCGTGCCGTCCACTGCCTTTACTGTTTCTGGTTTTTCTTTGTGTACAGTAGCCATACCTAGACCCGTCATATATTGGGTATCGATAAAGTTTCCGGTGGCTCCTGAATCTATAAGGGCGGAAACCTGCCATACCTGGCCTGTCTGTGTTCTTAGGGAAACATCCACGCCCACATGGTGGTTGCTGCCATAAAAGGCAGGGGTCGGTGTCTTGAAGGACGAAGAACCCAGTAGCTGGACCCCGCTGTCTACTGGGTTTCCCCATTTCCCGACCCATCTCTCTTGGATATAGGAAGGGCTAATGGTTTCTTCCCTCTTGGTCTGACTGGTTTAACCGGACATTCCCTGACAAAGTGTCCGCTTTTGCCGCAATACAAACACTGATTCTGTTTTCTTCTCTTCTCCTGTTCTTCCTTGGTGAGTGGTCCACGGATTCCGCCTATCTGCATAGGTTCTGGAACGTCATGGGACTGTGCTGGTTCGTCTTTCGTTTTTTCTTTGTAGGTCAGGAATCAGGAATCACCGCCCTTGGTTTTTTCGGTCTTTCGTTCCTGTAACCTGAAATTCAGCTTGACCACCAGCTCAATGAACGGACCAATCTCTTCTGGGGGATCTGGCATCTGGGAGATAAGATCTTTAAGGTAATCAAATAAACCCTATAGAAAACGGACACCTTCTTGGAGTCGGGCCAATGTGCTTCAATTACCAGTCTACTGAAGGTGGTGATGTAATGTAACAAATCCGTGTTGCCCTGTTTCAGGCCAAGGAGCTCGTTGTCTGCGGCTTGTACAAAAGTGTGACGGGCGAACATCCATTGCATGGTCTCCTTAAACACCGGAAGGCTGTATAGCATGGGATCATCATTCTCCACCAACGATATAAACCACTGGGCAGCATCACCCCCCAGATAGAACAGTATAAAGGCGACTTTGGAAGCGTCATCCGGAAAGGCAGATGCTCGGGCCATGAAATGTAAGTGACATTGGTTGAGGAAGATACTATACTTGGTGCTATCGCCATAGAATCGTTCTGGGGGAGCCAGCTGTACTGAGTGTGGGGCTATTACCTGTATGGGAGGGTTATGGGAAGAAGTGGAAGAGTTCCCAAAGCTGAATAGAGGTGGTTGTATCAACCCTTCCTGTCTAACCCTTGAGGTAGTGGACGAACTCCAAGGCCCGGCTAGGCCACCGGCCACCTGACCTTGTAAGGCTGTTATATCTTGACGCAAACTAAGATTTTCTGCCTGCATGCTGGCAAGCATGGAGGCTATATCCTGCAGGGTGATGTCGGGATTGCTCATGTCGCCCGGGCAAGATAAACAACTTGGGCTTTGGATTCTGTCAGGACCCCACAAGTCTTACCTTCTGCTTGTGAAGCAATCTCGCAGAGACGACATGAACAACCACCACCGTCTCCCACCTTACCCTAGTAAATGCGTGTGTACTGACCAGGATGAAGATGAGACCGGGGGAGGAAGCTAGTGGTATGAAGAATACCCTCCTGAAGACCAGAATGGTGACTTGACTATGTTCCCAAGATCCCTCGAGAAGTATGTATGGAAGGAGAGACACAGGGGAAACACAATTACCACAGATTCATACAGTCTAGCCCATACAACATACACAACAAGGCACAGTGAATAGTCACCTCATGTATGGCACAAAGGAGGTAATAAACGTCTTCAGCAGGGACTGTATAAACGAAGAGGTGCTCCTACACACTCAGAAGAAAAGGAAATGTCCAGCACCCTTGTGCCTTAGGAATAAGAGCTAGCGCTCCTGTGCGTATGTACAGTATTGTAAGCGCTCCAGCGCGTGTGCCAGGAAGATTGTAGGTGCACCTGTGTTAGTCACGAAAGCAAATAACAAGCACTCCTGCGCTATGACAAAGAAAGGTAGCAAGTGCTCCAGCACGACAAACAAAGAAATGCAGCAAGCGCTCCTGCGCTAAGAACAAAGAAATGCAGCAAGCGCTCCTGCGCTAAGAACAAAGAAATGCAGCAAGCGATCCTGCGCTAAGAACAAAGAAAAGCAGCAAGCGCTCCAGCGCTACAAACAAGGAATGTAGCAAGCACTCCTGCGCTATACTAACAAAAGGGAAAGAGCTCAATAGCTCGACAGGTCTCGTCGGGTAAAGGAAAGTAATTAGTGGGACCAGGAAAAAGCGCTCAGTGCGAGCTCGAAACTTGGCAGGCATAATGAATTAACGCTAGCGCTCCAGCGCTCAAGAATACCTGCAGAGAGTGTCCGCTGAACCAGAGGGACGGACCACCGAAGCAAGGCAGGAATACAAAGCGTTTTCCCGGTGGGCACCGCAGGCAGATATGCGGTTTCCCCCGGAAACGCTATCAGGTGCACGGGCGTCAGCTTCCGATGGAAAGAAGCTAGACCGTTGACCTGCAACATACGTCATCACGCATTCGAGTGCACAAGGCAGGTTAAGGCACGCACTTGCATACGCTCGTCGGACATGCATGCCCGACAGGACCATGACATGTATCCCCTGTGAGTGCTCGTCTTTTCTTTGGAGCCTTGGATTGTTGCACGAGAGCACCCTCGTGGACCGAGCAAGTGCCCGCGAGTGCAGAGGTGTAGGTGCAAGTGGAGCGAGGAATGTATGTGTGTGTGTATATATATATATATGCATATGTATATATATATTCATTTACATCTCTGCCTATATCAGCAGTGCAAAAAGACAAAATACAAGTGCAAAAGGTCTCCAGATTCGGAGACATGCACTGCAAATCAACCGTTTTTTTAAAAGCTGTCTATTATTGCAGAATAAGTACACTTCTATTACATTTTCAGCATTTTTACTCCACTATTAGCGACCATGATGCTCTTATTCCTTATGTGGAGTAACATGCAGTATGATGACCCATCTTGAAAGAATTTTCGTAGAATTATAATTAAGAATCTGTGACGCTCTGTCCGTGGTGTGAGTGTTTCACACCCAACCTTGGCGCCATTAGTGTCTCAGAGAGCAGAGACTGGTTCGACCTGCACAGCTTCACGGCCTCTCAGAGCTGAGACATGCCCAGTCTATGCATCCTAAGGGTCTACTTGAGCGGAGAGATGGTCTTTCTGTGACCACATGTAGTCTGCACATTCAGTGCCCGTTCTTAGTTTCTCAGGGCGGATTTTGCGAACCCACTGCCTCTGAGAGTTGAGAAATGACCTTTGTACATACCCCTTAAGGGCTTCCCGGAGAAATGACGTGAATGTGAAGGTGCTCGGAACCAGTAGGGGCCCATTCCATATTTCTTCAAGGGTTCTAGAACGCGAGAAATGTCCATCCTGTAAAGCTCCACGGCCTGCCTGTGGTGTTTGCCTCTCCAATTTCTGCCAGTCTACAGAGCGTACGTGCGTGTCCCAGGGGTGCTCGCCTCTCACCGCAGCACGGTCAGTAATCACCCCCCTTGGCATGTATTGAGGGGAAGCTTGCCAGAATCCTACCCCTAGCGCTGTCCTTCACAGGGGATCTGCCGCGATCACCCAGGCAGCCGTGCTTGGCGCCGTCACAACATTGACCCGCTGCCTCACCGCTGACGAGGAAATTACCGGCTGTAATTTCGACACAAGAGGCTTCCTCCTTCCTCGGAAGATGAGGCGTCATTAGAAAATTAATCCTTGGCACACTTCCCTGGCCTCTCTAGGAACATGGACGACGTCCAAGGCGTGCAGACGACAACACCGAGCCTCGGCTGACAGGCGAGAACCAAGGCCCCCTGCGACAGGGGAGGAAAAGCCCAAAGCCATCTGTGAATGGCGAGCCAAGAACACGAAACCATCAGTGACTTAAGAGAGGAGAACTCACAGCCATCTCTAACCGGTAAGAGGAGAACCCAAACAAGCCATCAACTCTCTAAGGACATGAACACACATTCCCCCATGACCACAGAGATGGAACTCAAAGCAATCTGAGAGACTGAAATATGTCCGTGACAGGAGAGAAGGTGCCCCCGGGTGATTGGAGAACTGGAAATTAAAAGCCACCAGTGACTGGAGAGACAAGAAGAGTGAAGAGATGAGAGCTCAAAGCCATCCGTGACTTAAGAGAGGAGGAATCACAGCCATCTCTAACCGTTAAGAGGAGAACCCAAAAAAGCCATCAACTCTCTAAGGACATGAACCAGTGCTTAATTTGTAAAAGATTAAGAGCCAGGGCCCGTCTCGGAAGGCCATTGCAGCCTGCGCCATGCATTGCCTCTGCCAGTGCTGCCGATGACAATACCAGCATAACACCTAACCATTGCACTCCTACAAGTGCGACAGTTCAGACTATTAAAGGCCACACAAGCTATAATAATGGCGTGAGACTTGCATTATTTATTTTCAATGCAATATGACGTAGTAAACATGTATTGTCTTCATCTCAAAATTTAACAGACAGCGGCCGGGGCTGTCGCTAGAGCCCGTGCTGACAATTAAGTGCCGGTGTCGAGCACCGGAAACCACCTGCTCAAATTAAGCACTGACATGAACACAAATCCACCCATGACAACAGAGATAGAACTTAAATCAATCTGAGAGACTGAAATATGTCCATGACAGGAGAGAAGGAGCCCCCGGGTGATTGGAGAACTGGAAATTAAAAGCCAACAGTAACTGGAGAGACGGGAAGAGTAAAGAGAAGAGAGCTCAAAGCAATCTGTGCTAAAGAAACGAGAACCCAAAGCCACCTGAGACTGGAGAGAATTGAACTCTAGTCCGTCTGCGATCAGAGAGACAGAACTTAAACTTTTTACTCACTGGAGAGATACCACCTAAAGCCAACTGCGAACAAGAGAAATGAGAATTTAAATCCATCTGAGAACGGAGTGATTGAATCCATAGGTATTGGTGACGGAAATGGATATTAAAATCCATCCACAAGTAGTTAAAACAGTCTGCGAGTGAACAGAGCAGTAAAACCCAAAAGCCACAGGTAAGTGGAACTATAAGAATTCAGAGTGGTCTGTGATGGGAGAAAAAAGAACCCAAAGCCACTTGGGGCCCAAAGGAGAAGAATCCAAATCCTTTTGTGACCAGAGAGTCGAAAAATCAGTTATACATTTCTGGAGAGACAAGAATCCAACACCATCAGTGACTGGGGAAACAACTACTCAGAGCTGGTTGTATGTCACTATATCTAAGTCAGCAATATTGACATACAAAAATATTGCATACACTAACTCGCATACAACTAAGTTGTCAAGGTAAGTATATATTTACTATTCTTAACTCCACATCTACTTGCCTAGATTTTTCTTACAATGCAGTGGTTAAGGTGATGTAGTTCATGCAATGTTTTTGTCATGCAATATATCACATGTGATCTAGTGAGGGTATACAATCGAAGCCATCTGCAACCAGACAGAAGAAAACCTAAGGCAGTCCATGACCAGAAAGAATAAAACCCAAAGCCACCTGTAGGAAATCTGCCTTTTTTGTGTGGTGTAGGAAGGTGGAATCTGACTATATGGTTGCCCCCACTTTTTTATGGTGTTTTGCTGGTTTATGACTTAGTTGGACTGGGACCCTGCTATTCAGGGCCCCAGTCTATCTGCTCTCTCTAAATGACATGGAGTGCACTCTAGGTGCACTAGTGATTGGATACTGTGGTGCCTTATGAGTCCCTAGTATATGGTACCTTAGGTGCCAAGGGCATAGGTACTTCACAGGCCTACCAGGGGCTGCAGCATGTGTTATGCCACCCCTGGGAAGCAGTCTAAATCTGACACCACAGGCCTGCTACTGCAGCCTGGGTGAGGTGGTGCTAGCACCCCTCACTGAGATATAGGTTTCCTATATCTCTCCTGCACACACATATAAACCTATCAGTCACCCCTAAGGCAGGCCCTATCAATCCTGAGGGCAGGGTGCTTGGCTTCTATGTGAGGGGGTGCCTCTGCCTGAGCAGGGCCCCTCTGCAGCTCTCAGAGTCTATTCTCTGGTGCTGTTTGTGGATGCGGTTAAACCATATACTCTTAAGTGCATTATATCCTCGCGGTAAATGCTAACTTTGGAATGGCTGCATCAAAACATGTCGTGTTTGGTGTCAAACATCTTGGAATACTACCCCCCGCCAATCTTGGCGGCGGGGGTAGCATTCCACCCTTCTAGAGGGAGAAGACATGTACCTGCTGTGGAAACGCGGTAGAATCCTAAAGAGCCCTGGCATCACAAAATGGATGCCACCAGTCACAGACACTGGGCTGCCCTCCTGCTGATGACCGAAACTCACAGTGGAGGAAGCCCAACAATAGGCATCCTGTCACAGGGAGGTGTGACCACCTCCCAGACAGGGTTTAGTGTATTGGGGCTGGGTGGGTGCACTCTTAGAGTGCTTTGAAGTCCTGCACTGGGGGAGCAGAAGGCTCCTCTGTGCATATGCCAGTTCAAACCGGCTCAGGGGCTACCTGCCCCTGCTCTGGCGCGAAACTGGACAAAGGGAAGTGGGTGTAGCCACCCCTCCCTTGACCCTCCCATAGGTGGGGTCATAGAGCTAGTCCATCCCCTCTTTTAGTATAAGAGGGGGAACCTTGCCATTGCAAAGCAGATAACCCCTGGACGACGCTCTACAGAAGAATCCTGGCCCTTCGACGTTCCACTACCTTTGGAAGACAGAAGAATCTCCCTTGGAGTCAAGGAGTGACTCCCTGCTTGGCAGGCACCAAAACGACAACGACGGTCGCAAACTACGCCGCTCCCGCCGGAGTCCGAAGTCCCTGCAGCCCAAGAAGTGGATTTCCTGACCTCTCCCAGGCCATCGTGAGTCCCCAGCGAAGCTGAGGCAAGTGGACCCCACGAGTAACGAGGAACCGCGACCCCTGGGTACCGTGCACTATTGTCGAGTGCAACCCCTTCACAACGTTCCACGAACTTGTGCTTTGGACCACGTGTGGTCCTGACCTCCAGCAGGAATCCCTCCGAAGATCAGAGGCCTACACCGTCCCGAGTGACCGTGGGCCCCTGTTGAGTGATTCCGCCCGAGGTGTCTTCGCGATCCCTTGCCCGCTGGCTTGTGGGTCCCCAGAAGACTTCTTAAAGAAACCAAAGGGCTCCCCTGGTTGCTCCAGGCCTGCCCTGACTTACCCTCGCTGGGTGAGTCCCTCAGACCTTGCTGGTCTGCGCCATCGACTTTTCTTCATCTCCCCGAGACTTGCTGCTGCCAAGGCTTGTTGGCTCCTATCGAGTTGCCGACACCGCAGTCAGCTGCAGACGTCGAGGGACACACCGAATCCAGCTCCTGGTCGTCGTCGACGCCTCCTGGACCACGTGGCTGAAGAGTCAAGGCACCCGCAACCGACCTGAATCAACCGACGACGGTGGGCATCCATCTTCCTTGCCCCGGGTCACTGCCTAGTGACTTTGAACACTGTCCCCTCTGCTTTCAGGTCATCCTTCTTCAGAATCCAGGCTTGGATTCCACCGGACACTTCTTCAGCTCCCGCAAGCAGCAAGTCTTCTTTGTTCGCCATTGAAAACGACGCCGCGACCCGACACCAAAGGACACCTGTGCACCCGGCTTCCCTGGGTGAGGTAACTCCAGCACTACGGTGCTCCTGTGGGTGTGGGCCCTAGAACTACTTACCCTGTAAGTGACTTGCTTGTAGGTTCTCCCGAAGTATCCTAAAACTCTTTATTTCCAACCGCGACTTGCCCCATTGAAGTTAACGGCGATTCGCGCCTGTGTATCCACACTGCACGCGTCCCCCGTGGGTCCTTTACTTACCTGCCTTGGGTGGTTTTGTGAGGCCCCAGCACTTCTGAAGGCCCTAGGCCTTGTCTCCCTGCAAGTCGTTGTTTCTAAGTCTCTTACTTAGTATATGGTCTGGTACGCCCCTAGGGCCCCAGCCATATTTTGTGCTTAACTTATTGTGAAACGTTGATTTGTGCATATGTTTGTCTTCTAATCTCATAAAGAGATTAGTAGAGAGTTATTTAGAAATAAATACATATATATTTGATATATATACCTGTGTGGTGTCTTTTCATTTGGTGATTCAAGAGATTATATGGTAAAACAAGCTGCTTTACATTCCTCCGAGACTTAGCCTGAAGGCTGCTCTCCACAGCTACCACTAGGATAGCTTTCTTTAAAAGGTTGTCTTAAACCTATCTACCATAAGAGTCGATTTGCCCTGGTGCAAGGTGTCCACTTTAATTAGTGAACAGCATATACCAGGCCAACTTCTCACATTGGTGGGCAGCGTGTGGGATTCCAGCTTGCCATTGTTTTACCAGAAAATCTCTATTTGAATTACTAACTGAAAACCATTATAGGTACTCAAGGTACATATAAAGTCAAGCTTAGTATCAATAAGTTCTACTGAACTTAGAGCTGTGTGCCAAGGGATAGCACACCCTTTCCACAGCTCAAGCTAGGATCAGTAGGCCACAAACTAGTGTAGGTAGTACAACACTGCACAACACTAGAATGTCCTTAAGGGGTGGACCCAGTGGATCCACTCAGCCTCAGTATAAGGACATGGCTTTCTCTGACTTGAGAGCCATGTGTGTTGACAGACACCTGAGGATAGGACAGAGTCCCTCAACCCTGCACCTGATAGATCTGCTGACAGCAGATGACCTGAGATTGGCTCTAGGAGCTAAAGGGTTTGAATCAGTGGGTGGGTCAGTCATAGTATCTGGGTCAGATGATGAAAATCAGAATGACCAAGACTCTGTGATTGAAGGGCCAGGCTCCAAGGAGCCTGAAAAGGACAGAGGAATTCTCCCTAAGAGAACTGACAGAGAGGAGGAGAGGCACAGATCCCCTTCCAGGGAATCTGACCACTCTTATCACTCTGGCAGAGAATTTGTCCAGCAGAGGAGCTCATACTTTTCCTTAAGAGAGACCTCCTCTGAGAGAAGGTGCAAACTGCTCCAGTATGAGGAAGCCAGAGTGGCCCTCAGAACCAAGCAGTTGGCACTGGATAGGGAAGCCCTGGAGATCCAGAGAGCTTCTAGAAAAGAGGGGTTAGAACCCCCTGGTGGCAGCAACAGTGTCCCTAGAGGCAGAGAATATATTCCTGACCATAGGAACCTGAGCAAGGTTGTTCCTCCCTACCAGAGTGGGGATGATATCCACAAGTGGATAACTGCTATGGAGAGGGCCTGTAGAGTACAGCAGGTCCCCCAAAAGCAGTGGGCAGCAATCTTGTGGCTCTCCCTTTCAGATAAAGGAAGAGACAAGCTCCTCACTGTTAGAGAGGAGGATGCTGATGATTATGAGGTCCTGAAGAGTGCACTGATAGATGGGTTTGGCTTAACCACTGAGCAGTACAGGTTGAAGTTCAGAGATACCCAGAAGGCACAGACTCAAGACTGGACAGACTTTGTAGATTGTGCATCCAAGGCTCTGGAGGGTTGGCTGGTTGGCAGTAGGGTTACTGATTTCAAAGGATTTTATAATCTAATGATGAGAGAACAGATCCTTAATAATTGTCAAAACCCGCTTTTACACCAGTACCTGGTGGACTCTGATCTGACCTCTCCCCAAGAATTGGGAAAGAAGGCAGACAAATGGGTCAGAACCAGAGTAAGGCCTAAGAATCAGGGTGGTGACCACAAGAAAGATTCTACCAAGTCCCAAGAGAAAGGTGGGGATAAATCCAAGGATAAGTCCACTACAGGGCCCCAAAATTCCTCTTCTGGGGGTGGGTCCCAAACTCCTTCCTCTCCTGAAAAGAAACCCTATTGCCATGTCTGTAAAAAGCCTGGGCACTGGAAATCTGATCCCAGTTGTCCCAGGAATGGCAATAAAGAAAATGTTCCTCCAACAACTACTACCACCCCTCCTGGTACTACCAGTAGTAATCCTCCAGTTGGGAGTAGTGCACCCAAAAAGTTAGGTGCTTTTGCAAGAGGAACAGAGGTGGGCCCTAGTTTAGACAGGACCCCTCAACAGACTCCTCAGATTCTGATGGTGGTATAGGATTTGCCACCTTTACCGTGGGTCCCACAGCATTGGGCAGGTACAGACTGGAGCCAATAATTAATGGTCAGAAAGCTGTGGCATTTAGGGACACAGGGGCTAGTGTCACCATGGTGGCAGGGAAACTAGTCCCCCTCACCAGCTTTTACCTGAGTTTAAATACCAGGTGACCAACATTGATGGTGTCAGAACAGATCACCCCATGGCCATAGTCAATCTCAGCTGGGAGGGGGTCACAGGCCCAAAAAGAGTGGCAGTGTCCCCAACCTTACCTGTAGATTGCCTGATGGGCAATGATCTGGAAATTTCAGCCTGGGCTGAAATTGAACACCAAACCCATCTGAAGATGTTGGGTGTCCCTGTAAAGGTTAGTGGGGCTGTGATGGCCACAGCCCCAGCCCAAGATTTTGGAGAGATGGAGCCTGGAAGAATGGCCCACTCTCCCCCAGAAGAGAGCACAAGGGTTGAAGAAAAGTCTTCTTCCCTCCAGACAGTAGGTAAGGGTCAGCCTCCTCAGGGAACTGACCCTACCCCTAGTGAAGGAACTGCCACAGAGGTAGTCAGGCCTGGCCTGGCCACCCCCTGATGGCAGAGGACCCTTACAAGGTGGTACCCAGTCTGGAGCAGGTAACCTGCCCCTCTCTACCCTGCCTCAGTCAGCCCAGGGCTGCAGAGGTCAGGGAGGTCAGTGGACCCCCCAGGGCCCCCTGTCCAGAGGAACCCCCCATCAGCAGATTAGGGGCACCCAGGCTAGTAGCCCTAGCCAGGTAGAAATTCCTCAACCCACTGAGGGATCCCCCATACCTTTATGTAGGGATCTCCCCAGAAGGACTCTGTTAGGCAAGGGCAAACCTGGGACCAAAAGGTTCCAAACATGCCATGTCCCTCCAGTGTTCCACCCAAAGGGACCCAACCCCCGGCTGTAGGCAGTCAAAGGTTGACCCTTAGAGCAGAGTACCACTCAGTCATGGAAAGACAGGCATACATGGTGACCAGTGAGCTGAGAAAGCTGAGGCCAACATTCCTAGGGCCACACTTCCCTACTCAGACACCTCACCAGCCTGGTACTTTACCAAAGCACACCACAGGTAGTGATTCCCCATGGTGGAGACCCTCTCATACCCTTAGGGTGAGGGATTGCTTAGTGGACCATAAGACAGGGGGCAACCATGCTAGTGCAGGTGCTTCCTTATATGGCCACTTAGTCAATAAAGGCTCAACTGGCCAAGGTTAGCCTTATCTCCTTTCGTTTGGGGGGTTATGTAGGAAGGTGGAATCTGACTATATGGTTGCCCCCACTTTTTTATGGTGTTTTGCTGGTTTATGACTTAGTTGGACTGGGACCCTGCTATTCAGGGCCCCAGTCTATCTGCTCTCTCTAAATGACATGGAGTGCACTCTAGGTGCACTAGTGATTGGATACTGTGGTGCCTTATGAGTCCCTAGTATATGGTACCTTAGGTGCCAAGGGCATAGGTACTTCACAGGCCTACCAGGGGCTGCAGCATGTGTTATGCCACCCCTGGGAAGCAGTCTAAATCTGACACCACAGGCCTGCTACTGCAGCCTGGGTGAGGTGGTGCTAGCACCCCTCACTGAGATATAGGTTTCCTATATCTCTCCTGCACACACATATAAACCTATCAGTCACCCCTAAGGCAGGCCCTATCAATCCTGAGGGCAGGGTGCTTGGCTTCTATGTGAGGGGGTGCCTCTGCCTGAGCAGGGCCCCTCTGCAGCTCTCAGAGTCTATTCTCTGGTGCTGTTTGTGGATGCGGTTAAACCATATACTCTTAAGTGCATTATATCCTCGCGGTAAATGCTAACTTTGGAATGGCTGCATCAAAACATGTCGTGTTTGGTGTCAAACATCTTGGAATACTACCCCCACGCCAATCTTGGCGGCGGGGGTAGCATTCCACCCTTCTAGAGGGAGAAGACATGTACCTGCTGTGGAAACGCGGTAGAATCCTAAAGAGCCCTGGCATCACAAAATGGATGCCACCAGTCACAGACACTGGGCTGCCCTCCTGCTGATGACCGAAACTCACAGTGGAGGAAGCCCAACAATAGGCATCCTGTCACAGGGAGGTGTGACCACCTCCCAGACAGGGTTTAGTGTATTGGGGCTGGGTGGGTGCACTCTTAGAGTGCTTTGAAGTCCTGCACTGGGGGAGCAGAAGGCTCCTCTGTGCATATGCCAGTTCAAACCGGCTCAGGGGCTACCTGCCCCTGCTCTGGCGCGAAACTGGACAAAGGGAAGTGGGTGTAGCCACCCCTCCCTTGACCCTCCCATAGGTGGGGTCATAGAGCTAGTCCATCCCCTCTTTTAGTATAAGAGGGGGAACCTTGCCATTGCAAAGCAGATAACCCCTGGACGACGCTCTACAGAAGAATCCTGGCCCTTCGACGTTCCACTACCTTTGGAAGACAGAAGAATCTCCCTTGGAGTCAAGGAGTGACTCCCTGCTTGGCAGGCACCAAAAACGACAACGACGGTCGCAAACTACGCCGCTCCCGCCGGAGTCCGAAGTCCCTGCAGCCCAAGAAGTGGATTTCCTGACCTCTCCCAGGCCATCGTGAGTCCCCAGCGAAGCTGAGGCAAGTGGACCCCACGAGTAACGAGGAACCGCGACCCCTGGGTACCGTGCACTATTGTCGAGTGCAACCCCTTCACAACGTTCCACGAACTTGTGCTTTGGACCACGTGTGGTCCTGACCTCCAGCAGGAATCCCTCCGAAGATCAGAGGCCTACACCGTCCCGAGTGACCGTGGGCCCCTGTTGAGTGATTCCGCCCGAGGTGTCTTCGCGATCCCTTGCCCGCTGGCTTGTGGGTCCCCAGAAGACTTATTAAAGAAACCAAAGGGCTCCCCTGGTTGCTCCAGGCCTGCCCTGACTTACCCTCGCTGGGTGAGTCCCTCAGACCTTGCTGGTCTGCGCCATCGACTTTTCTTCATCTCCCCGAGACTTGCTGCTGCCAAGGCTTGTTGGCTCCTATCGAGTTGCCGACACCGCAGTCAGCTGCAGACGTCGAGGGACACACCGAGTCCAGCTCCTGGTCGTCGTCGACGCCTCCTGGACCACGTGGCTGAAGAGTCAAGGCACCCGCAACCGACCTGAATCAACCGACGACGGTGGGCATCCATCTTCCTTGCCCCGGGTCACTGCCTAGTGACTTTGAACACTGTCCCCTCTGCTTTCAGGTCATCCTTCTTCAGAATCCAGGCTTGGATTCCACCGGACACTTCTTCAGCTCCCGCAAGCAGCAAGTCTTCTTTGTTCGCCATTGAAAACGACGCCGCGACCCGACACCAAAGGACACCTGTGCACCCGGCTTCCCTGGGTGAGGTAACTCCAGCACTACGGTGCTCCTGTGGGTGTGGGCCCTAGAACTACTTACCCTGTAAGTGACTTGCTTGTAGGTTCTCCCGAAGTATCCTAAAACTCTTTATTTCCAACCGCGACTTGCCCCATTGAAGTTAACGGCGATTCGCGCCTGTGTATCCACACTGCACGCGTCCCCCGTGGGTCCTTTACTTACCTGCCTTGGGTGGTTTTGTGAGGCCCCAGCACTTCTGAAGGCCCTAGGCCTTGTCTCCCTGCAAGTCGTTGTTTCTAAGTCTCTTACTTAGTATATGGTCTGGTACGCCCCTAGGGCCCCAGCCATATTTTGTGCTTAACTTATTGTGAAACGTTGATTTGTGCATATGTTTGTCTTCTAATCTCATAAAGAGATTAGTAGAGAGTTATTTAGAAATAAATACATATATATTTGATATATATACCTGTGTGGTGTCTTTTCATTTGGTGATTCAAGAGATTATATGGTAAAACAAGCTGCTTTACATTCCTCCGAGACTTAGCCTGAAGGCTGCTCTCCACAGCTACCACTAGGATAGCTTTCTTTAAAAGGTTGTCTTAAACCTATCTACCATAAGAGTCGATTTGCCCTGGTGCAAGGTGTCCACTTTAATTAGTGAACAGCATATACCAGGCCAACTTCTCACATGTGGTCACCCCTGATTTTTCACCTTTTCCTGGCCCATATTTTATTGCTGGTTTTAGGCTTTGCATACTGGAGCATTGCTGTCCAGTGCCCAGTTTATGTGCCCTGGCCCTAAAACATGGAGAAATTGGCTAATTACTGATTGGCATATATAACTTTTCTCTAATGCCATAGAAAATGGTGCGCAAATACATCAAATGCATGGAAAGGTAACTGTCATCTGTGGACATCAACACTTATTGTGCCATCCACTGTTGTGACAAAAGAAAACATGGCTTCAGGCCTACCATGGAAGTCTGATAGCTGCGGTGTAAAACATACATTATGACCTGTTAAAATAACCCTACTTGATAGGTAAACACCTCTCTATTAAATATTAGTAAACCACCCCTATATCGGCCTTGCAGCCCAAAAGGAAGAATGCATGTTATTTAAAAGTGGGATGTGTAGAAAATTAATGTTACAGTGTACCTTCAGTGACTAGGCTCAACAATCTATTTATACAGTGGCAGGCCTGGCTTTCCTATGTACTGATCAGAGTACAGATTAAAATACTAATACTGTATCTCTGGAATTAAACCAGCTAGAAAAATAATTAAATAACAATTATTAATAGTTATTAAAATCTGCAGTGGTGGTCTGATTTTTAATAAATATTAAGGAAACATACCTTTTAGAAAGTTACCTTTTTACCTGAACTATCAGAAGGCTAATTAGCATAAGCCTCTGTCAGCTCTCAGCCTGTGTACCCAGAAGTAAACAGTGGGCAGGTATGACTGCTCTGAGCTCAACAGAATAGGCTGTGGGCCTCCTTTTGACAGGACAGTGTCAAATACTGGTTGACAGGTTTGTCGAGCTACATGTAACACTTGGGGTTCACTTGAAAGGGAGAGAACGGAATGCCAACATAATTCTTGTGGATTCCCTGTCTGGCTGCTGAAGGGTACTGGTTTTCTCCTACTAGACTTCTGTCTCTAGGTTTGTTGTGGGTTCAGTACCTCCCTCAAACAGGAGTTAATGTTAGATGTGGAAGAACACTGGAATAGTACTTTCCCCACACACCTCCGACCCTCTGAGGCCGAGTTTAGTGTCATCAAAGAGTTTCATTTTCTTGAAAATGTCCTGACATGTGGCATTTTGGGCCTGTTTGCAGTAAAACAAACAGACCTACTGCAAAAGTAGGTAGGTCAGGTCCTGGGAATTTTTATCCCATTGGTTAGGGAGGGGCCAGGAGTCACCCCCACCAACTAGCTAGTGCCAACCATAAATGTGGCATCCCCAGGAACCTTCTACAGAACACTTTCTGGATCTGTGGAAGATCACAAGAGGAGTGGAAATGCTGTCTGTAACCTGAGAGGCACCCTGAAGAACTGGACCTGCTCGCTCTTGTACCTAGCACAAAGAAGTGAACTCCAAGGGTCAATTGGTTGACCTCCTGTGTGGCTACAGGGAGACAACAAGTTGGAAGAGGCCTTCTCCTCGAAGTACCCAGCTGATAGTGGCAACTGAACCTGGACTGGAGGATCTTGCTACTGGCCTCTGCCTGATACTCTGTGAGTCCCTAAGTGCTTCTTGTGAGGTCCTGGGGGACTTAGAAGTATACTCCTGTTGTTGGGACTTAAAAGACTAAGTCAGAAGATAAAATCTCTGACCAGGGCGAACCTGATTGTTGTAGCTGACTTTTGCTCCATATGTCTCAAATTGCGTCTAGGTACAGGTCTACTGCGACCATTGACTATCAGTGGCTCTTTGTGGTTTTTGGTCCTATTTCTACTTGAAACTTCATATTGCATTTCTCTTTATTGGATTTTTGTCATTTTGTTTATTAAATGTTTTCTAGTTTTCTCATTTGTTTTGGGATTTTTATTGTTTTGCATTTTGACTTTATTACTGTTGGTACTGCATAAATACTTTACACATTGCCCAAAGTTAAGTTTCTCTGCTCTGTGTCATAGCTACCACTGGTTGTAGCTCAGGTTAATTTAGTGACTTGCATTGTTCACCCTGACAAGGGTTGTGATTATTCCTTGAAGTGGGGAGTTGCTCATCCCAAATAATCCAGTTTCTTACACCATAGAGATAAAACCTAGGGCTAACCATGATGGTAAAGGAGAGAGCTCAAAGCCATCAGCAGTAGTGAGGTGAGAACCCAAAGCTAGCTGCTACTAGAGGGATGCAGTGCTTAATTTGTAAAATATTAAGTGACAGGGCTCTGACCAGGAGGCCACTGCAGCTTGCACCACCCATCGCCCTTGTCATTGCTGCCAAAACAACTACTAACCATCTCTCTCGCATGTAAATGCAACAGTTCACTTTATTCCAGGTCCCCAAAGCTAAAGGAATGGCTGGGGAGGCAGGGATTAGCAATCTTAATGTATATTGTACTCCTAAACAACTGTTGCTCTGCTCATCTCTAAATTAGATGAGCAGCGCCACCATGTGGTAGACTGTTCTAAGTATGGTGTTGACAATTAGGTGCCGGTGCCGAGCACCAGAAACCAATTAAGTGCCGGTACTGAGCACCGGAAAGCACCGGCTCAAATTAAGCACTGGAGAGATGAGAACCCAAGTTGATTTGTGAGTCAGAACTCAACTCTTTCATTGACAGCATAGGTGGAACACAGCTTTATATTTTCTGACAGATTTGGGTTCTATTGTCAATGACTAGGTAAAGTAAAGGTACCCACAACTGGAGAGAGGAGTACCAAAAGACACTCCAGAGGCCGTATTACACAAAGTGCCCCGGAGGCGCAAAAGGCGTTTGCACCCACTTTGCGCGCCCCGGGGCAGTTTGGTATTACAGAAGGGGCCGCAGACGCTTGTGCGGCACCTTCTGTAATATTGAAAGCGCTGGCGCACATACAGTACCAGCGCTTTCTCAAGAGAGTGTTCTCTCATTTGCAAATGAGGGGATCTCTTTGCCTTTGTGCCCACGCCGTATTATAGACGCGGGCGCAGAGGCAAAGAAGCTGTTAGGGGGCACACTGTTAGTGCACCCCCTGATAGCAGGCCTCTGGAGGTGGGAAAGGGGGCCCCATAGACCCCCAGACATCCCCTTGCAGGCGGGTGCAGTCACTCACTGCACCCGCCTGCAAGGGGATCTCTAATCCTCTTTAAAAGTGCAGATGAATTGTTGCCTGCACAGTGAAACATGGAGCAGCTGCTTCAAAGCTGCTCCGTTTTTCACCTGAATGCGCTGTCCCCAGAGCAGCACGAGTTCGCGGTTGACTTGGGGGAAGCACATTCTATGCAATAGGGCGCACTTTCCCTGTTTGTGCCCGGAGCACCTGTTTTAAGGTGAACCTGGCGCAAAGAGGGAAAGTGCGCCTTATTCATATTAGAGTCCCTCAAGTGATAGTAGAATTCACCAAAGGTAAGGGAACCCCAAGCAAGTTGGGGCATTAGAGATTAGTACCCAGATTCGTCTGGGATCAGAAAAAGGAAAAACAAAGGCTTGTATAACAGAAGAGATAGAAATTATGGACCTCCACGAAAAGAGAGCAGAAAATCCAAAGCCACTGATGGCTGGAGAGTAAAGAAGATTCAAAACCAATCCTCGAATAGACAGAGGAGATCAAAAATATCCATTACCTGAGAGGGGTAAACACAAAACCATTTATAGCCAGAGAAAGAAGAACCTAGAGCCATCCAAGACTGCAAGCTGAAGAACGCAATGTCACCCTTGATCAGACAAAGATGAGACCAAAAGTACTGTGGCTGTTAAATGGAGAATACAAAGTTATACACCTATTTAATTTAAAAGCAACCACAACAAGAGAGTTAATTCAAAGCTCTTGTACCATAGCACCAGACACTGTATCTGAAGAGTATAGGTGGTGCTAGCATGCCTCTCTGACCTGAGGACCCTACTGCCTTAATGCTTATTGATTTTGAAAAGTCCTTCGACTCAGTTGATTGGGCTTTTCTGGAGGGAGTGCTAACTAAATGAGGTTTGGACCCAAATTCCATTCGTATGTCCGGGCCCTGTATTCAGACGTGTGTGCACAAGTCCAAGCCAATGCTACTATTTCAGATCTGTTTTCATTTGGTTAGGGGTGTCTAATTTCCGCCCCTTCCATTTGACTTGGCCATAGAGCCCTTAGGAGTCTGGGTCAAGTGTGATGCCCAGATGTGGTGATTGGCGACCAAGGACCGCATGACGCCCTATGCGGATGATATTCTCCTGTTCCTATTCCGACCCTCTCTTCCAGGCCCACACCTGTTTAAGATACTGACTCTCTATAGGGAGGCACCCGGCCTCCAGGTGAACTGATCCAAACCCTCCTGTCGCTTCTGTTACCTGCAGGGTAACAGAAGCGACATGGACTGGCAGGCACGGCTGCTGGTCCGCAGACTTATTTTTTAATACTTAAGAGCGCGCATAGGCCTGGAGCCTAAATTTGAACCCTTTAATGACTAAATTGTCGACAAATCTTACCACATGGGCCAGACTTCCTCTCAATGTTCTCTGCAGAATAGCGGTATTTAAAATGATAATGCTACCATGAATACACTACACCATACAGAACTTTCCCTTATCGATACTCTCATCTTGGTTCCATATTTTCTTTACTAAAATTGGTTCCTTCTTGTTGATAAACCAGCTGTCTAGAGTGGCCTTTAGCAAATGCAAATGCAAAAACATCAATTGATGGACAGAATGCAGAACAATATCATACATTCACCCCAGTACAGAGATCTGGGCCTAAATCCATCGTTTTTTTGCTCACCAGGCCATTCCAGTTTGAACCCAGCCATATGCAAATCAGTCTTGACCCTGTGCCTCATGGGAACAGTCCAGCCCGAACTGCCAAGCCAGGTCCTCCCTGGACTGGAAACAAGCATCCTAGGACCGGTTTCGGGGTTTCACCCCTCTTCAGCCAGGATAGCTTGATTTCAGTGGCATGGAGAGCATGGGACCCACGTCTGGGCATACCCATCCCACTCGGGGTGACAAATGCAAAAACAACAATTGCAACAACAATGGCGAAGTGAGCTAAAGAACGATGATGGATTCAACCCAGATCTGTGAGTGGGCTGAGTGTCTGAAAAGTTTCAGCGCTCCGTCCATCATCTCCTTGTGTTTGCTTTGTTCGCCCTAAGTTGGCAGGGTATGCCCAGACGTGGGTCCCTTGCTCACTTTGCCACTGGATTCAAGCTAGCCTGGCTGATGAGGGCTGTTAGCCCGAAACCGGTCCCAGGATGCTTGTTTCCGGTCCAGGGAAGACATGGCTTGGCAGTTCGGGCTGGACTGTTACCATGAGGCACAGGGTCAAGACTGATCAAGACTGATTTGCATATAGCTGTGTCTGAACTGGGGTGGCGAAGTGAGCTAAAGAACGATGATGGATTCAACCCAGATCTGTGACTGGGGTGAGTGTCTGAAAAGTTTCAGCGCTCCGGCCATCATCTCCTTGTGTTTGCTTTGTTCGCCCTAAGTTGGCAGGGTATGCCCAGACGTGGGTCCCTTGCTCACTTTGCCACTGGATTCAAGCTAGCCTGGCTGATGAGGGCTGTTAGCCCGAAACCGGTCCCAGGATGCTTGTTTCCGGTCCAGGGAAGACATGGCTTGGCAGTTCGGGCTGGACTGTTCCCATGAGGCACAGGGTCAAGACTGATTTGCATATAGCTTTGTCTGAACTGGGGTGGCGAAGTGAGCTAAAGAACGATGATGGATTCAACCCAGATCTGTGACTGGGGTGAGTGCCTGAAAAGTTTCAGCGCTCCGTCCATCATCTCCTTGTGTTTGCTTTAGCAAATGCATCCAATCACCATTTGATAGGGGAGTGGGTATGGCAGACATCCATCTGTGCTACTAGGCTTTGCAGCTATTGATAGTGAATGACTGGATGAGTGGCGGATGGCATGACCCTGCATTTGGTCTAGAAGTGGCAAGGATAGGATGAGTCAACATATTAGATTTTATTTATGGAGACCCTATCTCCCAATCCCTTCCAAATATCACCAAGGTGGTTCTCTGGTCATGAAGGCAGTTGAGTACATCATTCCGCAGTGCTCAGATGATTTGAGAAATGGTATCTTATTGGTATTTCTACAGTGGGGGAAATTTGGCAGGGCTCCGATTGGAAATCCTTTCAAAACCTTCAATCTAAGTACTTTTTACATAAATCCCAATTCTACCACTATTTGCAAATGTGGCATGCTCTCCATTCCCACTGTCGTGTAGTTCCTAGGAGTCCCCCGGACCTGTGCGTTTTGGATGACCTAAACTGAGGGCTTGGTGTCCCGACCGCTTCTGGACACCCCCACAGGATATGTCAGCAGTTAGACCAGCTAGCTCTACAGTGCAACTACCACCCCCCTGTATACTACAGTGGTGTAGGTAGTCTCTGGCAACCACTGAACATGACAACCCTGATTCCTCAGGGATCGTGGAAAACAGATACGTTTCGCTCAGATACTCGTGCTTGCTTTCTCTCAGAAAATACACAGGATGGCGATTAGGACGTTCCAATAAGGATTTATTGGTCCAGCGACAGCCTTGTGTAAAACATATGTGCTGCGACAATCAGGAGACAGAAGCATACGAAAGAGATTGCTAGTACCAATATATATATATGTGTGTGTGTGTGTGTGTATATATATATATATATATATATATTACCTACTGGAGGTCGCCAGTAGGTGGTTATAGTTAGGACCTAGTTTCTATTCAAAAAGCGTTTTTTTCTTTTGCCAATATCTTTGACGCCGTTTGACGAATGTTCGCGAAATTTTCAAAACTAATGGGGCGCTCTAGTCAGCTCCTGTCTTGAAAGTTTCGGGGTGATTCGTCAAGCAGGGGCGGAGAAAAAAGGGGGATCCCAAAACGCGTTTTCCCCATGTTAATTTCCATAGGAATTTTTGGAACAGGCTACAGCCCGAACTACTGATCGGAATTACACCAAATTTGGCAAAAAGGTAGCTCTTGGTTCAGAAAGCAACCTTTTCTTTAAATGGGGTAAATTCGTTCAGTAGTTGCTGAGAAATTAAAAAAATAAAAATATCGATATCTGAGCACCGAGGAGGGTTCGCGAACCCTCCCGGGAAAGAGCTTCACTCTGATTGGCTGCCAACACTCCAAACCAGGAAGTGTTGGTAGCCATCTTGTGACTCGGCAACCGAGTCACAAGAAAACAGAGGAAAAAGGTAAAAAACAAGAAAAGGGGGCAGGGTAGAAACACCCTGACCCCCTAGGCCTGCTCAGGGGGTCCCACAGGGACCCCCAGGGCCAAAAAAAGCATTTAAAAAAAAAAAAAAACGGCCGAATTTGAGCTGGGTGCACGAATCCGGCCGAGAAAACCCCCCAAAAAAACGAAGCGCGGCCTCCCGCGCTTCGTTATCTGTAAGCCCCCAGGTGGGCCAGGCCCTGGGGGCAACGCATAGTTAATTAGCGGGGGCCCGCGGGGGCCCCCGCAGCCCCGGGGATCGCCACCTCCCCAGGGCTTTATTCATTATGTGCGGGGGGCACGCAGCCCCCCCCAGCCCCGGGGACCGCCACCTCCCCGGGGCTTCTAAAAAAATGCATGCGGGGGGCTCCTGGCCCCCCCACGCTGCCCCAGGGACCGCCACCACCCAGGGGCATTCTTCAATATGGGTAGGGGGGCCTCGCGGGCTCCCCCAAGCCCCGGGGACCACCACCTCCCCGGGGCTTAAATTAAAATAAAAAAGTGTGGGGGAGCTCCTGCCCCCCCACACTGCCCCGGGGACCACCACCTTCCCGGGGCACTAATTATTTAAATATGGGGGTCCGTTGCAGACCCCTGGGACCACCACCTCCCCGGGGCTTTGAAATGCTGGGAGGGGGGCCGCGTGGCCCCCCTCCCGGAGCCCTCGATGGCCCTGGGGACCGCCACCCCCCAGGGCCGGCTCCTGCAATGTCCCGGGGTGGCAGGGCGGGAGCCGTGCTCCCGCCCTGCCATAGCAAACTCCTGCTTTGCTTCGTTGAAGCGAGAGCAGGAAACCTTCTCTCGCTTCAACGAAGCAAAGCAGAATTGCTTTTGGGCAAGGGGAGCTGCATGTCAGCAGCTCCCCTTGCCCAAAAGCAATGCTGGCTCCCGCAGGAGGCGAGGAGCCGGCAGGGACCATGGGGGCATTGGGGCTCCCCCCACGGTCCCCAACGAGAGGCCATGCCCCGGGATATGGGATCCCCGGGGCCAAAAATGGCCCGGGAGGGGGGCCACTCGGCCCCCCTCCCCTAAAAAAATAAAAAAGCATTGGGCATGCCCCGGGGGATGGGGTCCCCGGGCCAAGATGGCTCGGGAGGGGGCCACGCGGCCCCCTCCCTCTAAAAATAAAATAAAGAATTGGGCATGCCCCGGGGATGGGGTCCCCAGGGCCAGAACTGGCCCAGGGAGGGGGCCACGCGGCCCCCTCCAGAATAAAAAACAAAAAAAAAGAGGCAATGCCCCGGGGGATGGGGTCCCCGGGGCAGATAAATGCCTCAGGAGGGGGGGCACGCGGCACCCCTCCATTAAAAAATAAAATAAATGTATTTGTGGCTATGCCCCGGGGGATGGGGTCCCCGGGGCCGAAATTGGCCTCGGGAGGGGGCCACTCGGCCCCCTTCCTGTTTTTTTTTATTTTTATAAAAATGTGGCAGGATCTGGGGGATGGGGTCCCCAGGGCCCCAAAAAGACTGAAAGAAGGGGGGCCACACAGCCCCCCTTCTAAAAAGATATAAAAATAAAAAGTTGGCATCTCGCCGGAGGCCCCGCCCCCTCCATGCACCACTCTGCAAACGTGCCCCCTGGCGCGTTCTAAGTTGGGGAATTAAGTCCCCTTGAGTACTGAGGGTCCCTGGGGGCCAAGTAGCCCACCAGGTACCTCCAGTAAGCGCCACTTGGGATGTATCTTCTACGTTTGTGGAACATTATAGAAGACAGAAATCCACAATGTTTTTGGCTCAAAGGTCCAGTGTACAATGATGTAATAGAGAAAGGCTGGTGTTCCAGAAAACATTATTTTTTGTGTTTGTATTCTGGATCTCTGTTGTCCTGGCGTCAACATTGCTTGCAATATCCCAATTCGTAATTAAATGCAGCAAAGGAGTACTAAGAGGTAATGCCTCAATTACTTACGGGTGATTGCTTTGCTCTGAGTGCTTCCTTTGCCAACATTAATTACATTCACCCACCCGCCTAGATTCCTCACCAGGCCAACTTACATCAGAAGCTTGAGCCAGCAAAAACATGAGATGAGGAGGGTTTTTCAATCTCGTTTTTCAATAATGGTGAATTTCTTTTGGATTCAGTGTTACTCTACAGCAGCACATGCTTCACAGATTCACCTCATTCTCGCCTTTAATGTATGGTGTCTGTGTGCACGTAGTTCTTTCGCAGAGTTGGTAAAACAGTGGATCGGAACAGCCATGGTCATAACCAGGGAGGCATCTCGAAGGACATTACTGATGGCATCACTGATGACATCATCCACAGAACCACTCACACATCCACTTACACACCGACACAATTACTCATACACCAACTCACACACCCTTACAACCACTCACACACCCACTCACTCCCATACAGCCACTCACTTACCCATATACCTACTTACACAGCCACTCACTCACCAATACAGCCACTCACACAGTCACTCACTCACCCATACAGCCTCACAACAGAGCCATTCACTCACCCATGCAACCACCCACACAACCAATTACATACCCATTCACACAACCGTACGAGCACTCACACGTCCACTCAGTCACCTAAACAGTCACCTATACAGACACTCACTCTCCAATATGTTATGTTAAAATAATTTGTAGAGCTCGTGTAACCAGTCGGTTTCTTGGCACTAAATATAGGAGTAGGAATAACCTGGTAGGTTATTCATATGCCTGGATAAACAGCCAGGTCTTAAGAAGTCTCCTGAAGATCTGGAAGTCTGTACAGGGTCTGATGTTAGGGGGAAGGGCGTTCCAAAAATTGGGGGCTAAAACCGCAAATATATACCCGGCCAGTCTCTTCAGTTTGTAGGTCGGTGTGACCAGGAGGTTCAGGTGGGTTGAGGGCAGATTGCGAGCAGGTCTATATCTCTGAAAAAGGTTGGAAACAAATTTCGGACAGGAGCCATGCAGAGATTTGAAGATGAAACACCCGATTTTGAAAGCGCAGCGTTATGTTACGAGGAGCCAGGGTAGCTTCCTCATTAGAGGGGAAGCATGTTGCCATCTGGGCTGATAGAAAATCAGTCTGGCAGCCTGATTTTGCACCAACTGCAGTCTTTTGATTAAATATGACGGAAGACCGAAATAAAGTGAGTTGGCATAATCAATGTGGAAAATGACCAAAGATGAAACAGTCTGAACCAACGCTTCCCTGTTGAGGAGTCTGCTGATTTTCCTTATCTTCTGAAGCTGGAAGAAGCAGGTTGAAACCACCGTCCCAATCTGGGACTTCATGGAGAGGTCACTGTTGATTGTAACCCCAAGACTCTTGGCGGAAGAAGATGGTACTGGGGGTGAGCCCAGCTCGATTGGCCAGAAATTAGGGTTCCAAGGATTACGGGCACCACCTATCAAGATCAGTTCAGTTTTATCCGGATTTAGCTTTAGGTGGTTACTATTCATCCAGTTGCGTATGTGTAGGATAGTGGTCTGGAATTTGAGAATAGAATCAGACGTGTTGTTGATGGTAAAGATCAGTTGCAGGTCATCTGCATAATTAAATGTGCACACATTTCTTTCTCTTAGGGACAGAATGAGAGGGAGTAAATACAGATTGAACAGGTGCGAGGATAATGAAGATCCCTGTGGCACCCCGCAAGGAAATGAGACTGTTCAATGAATGACCAAAGGCAGTTTGCCACATGAGTTTCCAATACCTTGGCCAAGAAGGGGAGCAGAGATATGGGGCGATAGTTCAGTGGGATCAGGGGGTCTGCCCCAGTTTGTTTGATAAGGGGAACTATGACTACTATTTTAAAGGCTCTATGGATGCAACCCTGTATTAATGAATCGTTCAAAAGAGAGAGAGCAGGGCCGGGGTTTGCAGTATAAGCTTCTCTTAAAATATGAGGGGGACAGCTGTCAGCAGGGGATCCAGGCTTAACTCTGATCAGTAATTTCAGGAAGGCTTCTCTGCTGATTGCGGGGAATCGATGCAGGGAGTGGGGGTTTCTCAAGGCCATTGGTAAAGCATCACAGGAAGGGTTAATAGGAATACTGGTTTTAATAGTAATGATTTTATCAATGAAAAAGGTATTCAAATAGTTACAGAGTGACTGGGAGGGAGCTAATTTTATTGTTACTCTGTCAGGGTTGGATAGCTCAGTGACGATTGCAAATATTTCTTTCGATTTATTAGTGGAGTTCAAGATCTTTGTAGAGAAGTAAGTTGCTTTAGCATGTTGGATGGTTGTTTTCTATTCTTTGAGTTAGGCTAAGTAAATGTCTTTTTTGTCAGGGGAGTAGTTCCGTCTCCAGTTCCGCTCTGTTCAGCGCAGGGCTAATTTTTGAAGTTTTAAGTCGTCTGAGAACCATCTCTGGGCCTCCTGGCACATAGCTGCTTTAATCATCCTAAAGGGGGCATGTTTATTGCTAGCTTCTGTTAGCCAAGCTGTGATGTTTTCCTCACTTAGGTTAACAGATGGCTGGTTGGTGGGTGCCGAATTCGCCAGCGAGTTACAGAAGGCATCAATATCAATGTGGTTCCATTTCCTGGCCATTAGCCCTTCCTTTGCTGCGGGTTTGGGCGTTATCATATTATTAATAACGAACTTTATTGAAAAGTGATCGGACCATGTGCAAGGAGACACTGTCAGTGCGGACACCGTAAGATTGGATGTTCAGATCTGATCGAGGGTGGGTCCTTTTATATGTGTAGAGGATGTCACATGTTGGATACAATTCAGCTCATTATGTAAGTCGGTCAGTTCTGATGAGTGTGGGCCACCCGTCACATCATTGGCCCAATAGTTAAAATCACCGATCAGCAGTTTTTTAGCATGGTTGATTATTAAGTGAGATATCTGTTCCCCCAGTGTTTGGGGGAAAAGGGGCATATTCTGAGGGGGCCAATACAGCAGCATGCAGATTAAGGGTGTCAAAGAAGAGTCAAGTTTAATAACTAGATTGTCCACAGAGGTGATGTCTAGCGTAGTGAGTGTGGTAAATTTCAAGTCTTGGTGGATTATGGCAGCCACCCCTCCCCCTATTTTCCCAGCCGGCCGATTAGCCTGGAGAATATAATAGTAGTTGGGGAAGGCGGCCAAAATATCAGGAGCGGACTCCTGCGAAAGCCGAGTTTCGGTTAATAAAAGAATATCTGGTTTGGCTGAATCCAGGAGGTGAAATATATCCAGTTTATGTTTTACCAGGGAGCGGGTGTTTAGATATATAATTGTGAGTTCAGATATCCTGTGACTGCCCTGTCTCTGGATGTTATCTACAGCAGAAGGAAGTTGATCGAGTTCAGGGAGGGAGTCCCTTGTTTCCATAATCCCCGATTTAACTAATCTGGGGCAAATAGAGGGATTAAGTGGGTAATCTTTAGAGTGCCAATGTTTTAATTAAGTCAATGTATAACTTAAGATTTGGGCATAGTGACTGGCCCCTGGCCCCGGACAGGCGCAGATGGACTTGCCTTTGGCGCACCTTCTGTGTGCCTTAGGCGTGCCGTTGGCGCACCTGCTTCGTGCATCCGCTGCGCTCCCGCGCTGCGACCTACATTAAGTTTCCGGGTGTAGCCTTAGCTCCTCCCCCACCCTCCATGTTGGGTGCCTCTGCTGGGCTTAACCAGGAAGTGAGGCCGTAACTTGGCCGGTGCAGGCAGGTAAGAGAGCAACGCCTTTACGATAGATTAAAAGATTTTTAACAGCGGCAGCAATGCGAATCAGATTCAAACAATACAAAGTAAAATTAAAGCAACCAACACAGGGCAGCGGCAATTCCTATAACGCTCGCTCCCGCGCTGCGACCGGCATTAAATGGCCGGGTGCAGCCTTAGCTCCTCCACCCGCCCTCCGTGATTGGGTGCCCCTGCTGGGCTTAACCAGGAAGTGAGGCCAGCACTTGGCCGGTGCAGGCAGGTAAGAGAGCAAAGCCTTTACGATAGATTAAAAGATTTTTAAAAGCGGCAGCAATGCAAATCAGATTCAAACAATACAAAGTAAAATTAGAGCAACCAACACAGGGCAGCGGCAATTCCTATATTTAAACTTTTTAGAAACACTCAGTCACTGGATGATGTCATCAGTGATGTCATTTGAGATGTCATCAGTGATGTCACTGACCATGTCATGAATGAGGTAATATGTGACGTCATCAGCAGTGCATTGCGGGGGCGCGAGTTAAAGTTAGCTCAACTAACTATAACGGCCGAATTTCTCTGGTTTTGTACGAGTGAAATGTCCAACTAACTATAACGTCCCTGAAACCTGTGGTTTTTTCAGTGAATTTCTAAGGTTTTTTAAATGCTAATTTCTAATTATAACGTCCCTGAAACCTATGGTTTTTTCAGTGAATTTCAAAAGTTTTTTAAATGCTAATTTCTAACTATAACGTCCCTGAAACCTGTGGTTTTTTCAGTGAATTTCTAAGGTTTTTAAATGCTAATTTCTAACTATAACGTCTCTGAATCCTATGGTTTTTTCAGTGAATTTCAAAGGTTTTTTAAATGCTAATTTCTAACTATGCCTACATAGGTAGGACATGTGCAGAAAGAGGAAGAAAGGCGCAGAAAGAAGCAAGAGAAATGCAGAAAGAGGCAACAGAAGTCCAGAAAGACAAAGAAAGGTGCAAAAAGAAGCAAGAGATATGCAGAAAGAACCAACAGAGGTGCAGACAGAGGCCTTGTTGCAAAGTCATCCTGTGCACCCAACTTTTTGCTGACTGGTACTGGTGGTAACTGACTCTGACTAACCAGGCCCGGAGACAGTGCTATGCTGAAAGACACTTAGAATACAGTGAAAATACCTACATACACTAGGGTACACTATGGGTTGAGGTACCCCTGTGATTGCCATGACCTCCCCTGTAAGGCCCTAGTACATAATAGGGCAGGGGGGTTAAAACTATCTCTAAGTCAGAGGTCCAGAAAGAGGCAAGAGAAGTACAGAAAAAAGCAAGAGAGGTGCCGAAAGAGGCAAGAGAGGTGCAGAAAGAAGCAAGAGAGGTGCAGAAACAAGCAAGAAAAGTGCAGAAAGAGGCAAGAGAATTGCTGAAAGAAGCAACAGAGGTGTAGAAAGAAGCAACAGAGGTGCAGAAAGAGGCAAGAGAGGTGCAGAAACAGGCAGGAAAGTTGCAGAAAGAGGGAACAGGGGTGCAGAAAGAGGCAAGAGGGATACAGAAATTTGCAAAAGAGGTGCAGAAAGAAGCAAGAGCAGTGCAGAAAGAACCAACAAGAGGTGCAGAAAGAGGCAAGAGGGGTGCAGAAAGAGGTAGGAGAAGTGCACAAAGAGGCAAGAGGGGTACAGAAAGAGGCAAGAGGGGCGCAGAAAGAAGGAAGAGAAGTGCAGAAAGAAGCAACAGAGGTGCTGAAAGAGACAAGAAGGGTGCAGAGAGAGGCAAGAGGAGTGCAGAAAGAAGCAACAGAGTTGCAGAAAGAGGCAATAGAGGTGCAGAAAGAGGCAAGAGAGATGCAGAAAGAAGCAAGTGAGGTGCAGAAAGAGGCAAGAGAGGTTCAGAAAGAGGCAAGAGAGGTGCAGAAAGGAGAGAGTGAGGTTCAGAAAGAGACAAGAGAAGAGCAGAAAGTGGCAAGTGGGGTGCAGAAAGAGGCAAGAGAGGTATAGAAAGAGGCAAGATAAGTATAGAAAGAGGCAAGAGAAGTGCAGAAAGAGGCACTTGAGGTGCAGAAAGACGCAAGAGATGTGCAGAAACAAGCAAGAGAAGTGCAGAAAGAGGCAAGAGAATTGCTGAAAGAAGCAACAGAGGTGCAGAAAGAGGCAAGAGAAGTGCAGAAACTGGCAGGAAAGGTGCAGAAAGAGGGAACATGGGTGCAGAAAGAGGCCAGATGGATAAAGAAATTTGCAAAAGAGGTGCAGAAAGAAGCAAGAGCACTGCAGAAAGAACCAACAGAGGTGCAGAAAGAGGCAAGAGGGGTACAGAAAGAGGCAAGAGTCGTGCAGAAAGAAGCAAAAGAGGTGCAGAAAGAGGCAAGAGAACTGCAGAAAAAGGCAAGAGAGGTGCAGAAAGAGGAAGGAGAGGTGCACAGAAAGGCAAGAGGGGTACAGAAAGAGGCAAGAGGGGTGCAGAAGGAAGCAAGAGAAGTGCAGAAAGAAGCAACAGAGGTGCAGAAAGAGGCAAGAGGGTGCAGAATGAGGCAAGAGAAGTGCAGAAAGTAGCAACAGAGGTGCAGAAACAGGCAGGAAAGGTGCAGAAAGAGGGAACGGGTGCAGAAAGAGGCAAGAGGGATACAGACATTTGCAAAAGAGATGCAGAAAGAAGCAAGAGCAGTGCAGAAAGAACAATCAGAGGTGCAGAAAGAGGCAAGAGGGGTGCAGAAAGAGGTAGGAGAGGTGCACGAAGGCAAGAGGGGTACAGAAAGATGCAAGAGGGGTGCAGAAAGAAGGAAGAGAAGTGCAGAAAGAAGTAACAGAGGCGCTGAAAGAGACTAGAAGGGTGCAGAAAGAGGGAAGAAGGGTGCAGAAAGAGGCAAGAGGGGTACAGAAAGAAGCAAGTGAGGTGCAGAAAGAGGCAACAGAGGTGCAGAAAGAGTCAAGAGAGGTGCAGAAAGTAGAAGAGATTTGCAGAAAGGGGCAAGAGAAGTGCAGAAAAAGAAAGAAATGTGCAGAAAGAAGCAACAGAAATGCACAGAGGCAAGAGAGGCGCAGAAGGAAGCAAGAGTGGCTTGCACACCATTAGTACCAATTTAACACTCACATTTAGCAATAAGTTCTAGGTTTGCAAAGGACCATCCACCATGCTGTAACACTTGTCGCTGCATTTTTGGTAACGTTGGAGCTAGAAACAAGGCTTTTTTTGTTCAAATCTGCAGATTAGGGAGCAGATGATGGATTATGTGGCTAATGCGGAAAATGTATAATTGTGCGAAAGTCGGTGCACCCAAACAGTCGCATATTTCCAGTGGCCCTGCTCATACCTCTGACTAGGTCCACAAGTGCTCCTCAGTGATTCCTTCTTTTTTGTCTCACTGAGTTCATAGTTGAGCTTCTATGGAAACGAGGAAGACTAAACCTGAGGTTACCACTACACAACAAAGACTACCTTACCACATAATTACTCTCCATAACACATAATCCCACTCTACATAATTCCTACACACTAAATACCACATACTTTCTATCCACATAATTTCACTGCACAACTTACCACATAATTCCACTACACAAAACGTACATTCACTCCACTCCAAAAAACATTGGTAAAAAACGTTTACATTTACAACGCCAATAGCTCTAACTCTCGCAAATGCGTAACCTATTGCATTGCAAACACTTCTTTAACTAGTAGACGCGTTTGCAGAGTGGTGGAGAAAGGGTGCTGGGCCTCCGACCAGCGCTCAGGATTTCCACTGCGTAGGACTTACAGGAGGTACCAGGAGGGCTTCTTGGCCCCCAAAGTCCCTCAGGAGTAAAGTAGATTTCATCCCGTAGTCTGCTAGGAGAAGCATTTGCAGAGTGGTGGAGAATGGGGGGCGTGGCCTCCAAAGACGTTTTAGCAATCCCACTGTGTGGGACTTACTGGAGGTAACAGGAGGGGTAGTTGGCCCCCAAGGACAACCTTGGGGCCAACTACCCTTCCTATTACCTCCAGTAAGTCCCACACAGCAGGATTGCTAAGTTCTCATAGCAGGCCACGCCCCCTTTGCCCACCACTCTGCAAACGCGCTCCCTGGCGCACACTTGGATGGGGATTGAAGTCCCCTTCACTGCTGGGGGTCCTTAGGGGCCAATTAGCCTACCTCTTACCTCCAGTAAGCCCCACACAGTGGGATTGCTGAGAGGTGGACACAGGCCACGCCCCCTTTCTCCACCACTCTGTATGGCCACTCTGCATATTTCTGTCAACGAGGCATCTTGTGACTCTGCTACAGTGATCTGCACACGTCTTGTCGATCCACCTTGTATGTTAGGAGGAAGAGGCCTCTACTAAATCATCCATTCAGACACTCATACACCCACTTAAATATTTTTATATATGTATAGGCCAAGGTGTATTGAAGAATAAGTGGGTGCAATCCTCTCAAAATAAATCATGAGCACAATCCTTACATCAAGACAATGAAGGTGACATTCTTCTTCAGTTTTGGGATCAGGGAAGAAAACCGGTACCACTATTTCTTGCTCCCTAAAAAATGAAGTCAATCTTATGAATGAAAGATGGGCCTAAATGCAGGATGATTCAATCATTAAAAAATTCTCAAAAATAGATGATGAAAAGATAGAATACGAATTCCCTCAATCGCCTTGCCGAAGTAATATTGACAAGAACGAAAGTTTTGAATGTCAAAACCTTCAAATCAATTGACTGGAGGGTAGAACCTTATATTGTTTCCAGTACATTATTACTTATTTTTTCATTTCAAAGTATTTTATTAATTTAGGACAACAGGCATACATTCAGACGACACTGCGATATAATCAAAGGGTATGAAGTGGAGATTACACATGAAATGCCATTGGTTTACATACAGTAGCTGCCTCGATAAGAATGACCATTGAATATATGGGAACTTCTAATCCGCAATAAGAGAGCGAAAACTTTTCAGGTCCAGAAGGACTACATTCTTAACAGTGCCTTGAAGTAAATCTAGATGGGTATGCGGACTAGAGACACAAAGGTATTGTAACTTGTTTGGACAAAATTTGATAAGTAAATTCTGTTCCTTGTGTATGGTGTCATTTGTATTGCCTTTAAAGCCAAGAAACGTAAAAAATTAGAAGAGGTTTGGAGGAGGAAGGCGTGGGGAGGGGAGGATATCTGATTCTTAGGCATGGGTAAGAGAACTTAGGATCAGGAGACAGTTATAGGTTGTGCTGCAAGGCCTTGAGAGCTTAGTTCAATGCATTTATTAGGGATTGCCACAATGTGCTAGGGATTGGGTGTGCAGTTTGATTCTTAAGCTGTAAAGTGTGTGCCCCTCGGAGACATGAGACCCATGCCCCCCATGTGTGATGTGATAAATGGTTGAAAGATTTCCACTCTGAGAGAATGACTTTAACTGCAATGGTCAGAAGCAACAGCAGGGAAGGTGTTGGATTTTATATCCAATACATTTGCGCCCCCTACAGCAAGTCGTTGTAATGACTTGCGATGTAAAGGTATTGCGTACAAACAACGCGGTCGTTGTAACGACCGAGTTGTAAAAGCACTGCGTTGTGGAAACAGCGTTGTAAACGCTGTTTCCCCCTAGGAACTACACGACAGTTGAGTTTGGAGTGCCAAACTTTGATTTTTAGAAAGCTGTAAAAGTCCAAGTTGGAGAGGCTATACATTCTAGTTAGAGCTGGAAAGGGGAGCGGGGGTCATTGTTGTTATCATAAAGGTCTCTGATTAGCCTGACACCTTTGGATGCCCAAAGAAGGAGCAATGTTAGGGGCAATTTCAGCATTGAGTTTTGGATTAAGCCATAGTGACGCCCATCTTGAGTAATGGATCAAACCCGGTAAGTGTTTGTCTAACATCTTTAACGCATTTGCAGTATCCACAAGAATGCAGTGGGAGTGTGGTGGGGTAAATATCGATATTGTAATAAAAGAGGATGTTCTAAAAGGGGAACATAACTTACGTTCAATATACTACCATGGTGGGGTATTTTGTGAGTCAGATAGCACCTTGGGCAGCTAAGAAAACTGACTGGTACAGGTTCCAGTTCGGAAAATTACAGCTCCCACCGAATAACGCTCTTCCTGAGGAGTTTGTATGAGATCCTCGCTTATCACTCCAGAGAAATTTGGGATTGATTTTATCTAATTCCTGGAAAAAGGAGGGGGATAGTTTTAGAGGTAGCATGGATGACAGGAAGTTCACTATAGGAGTGATCAACATTTTGAGTGTTTTGGCCCTACGCCACTAGGAAATAAATTTGGGCGACCAAGCACACAGGAGATCTCTAACCTTGGCGATTGTGTGCAATTCATTAAAATGTAGTGTGTCAATGAGATTTTTACAGAACTAAATCCCCAGATATTTAAGAAGTGTGGCCTGCCACTTAGGGCCTGAGTCGCCTAAGTGGGAAGGGAGACATAGTGGATTTAAAGGAAATACCTCTGTTTTGTCCATATTTAAGGCATATCCAGAGACCTCTGAGAACGTATGGATAATATTGATGATACATGGGATTTCCGCTTCAACATCCTCTGAGAAGATAAGGATGTCATCCGCGTATGCTGCTGTTTTGTATGTATTGGCCCCAAATTGGAGATCTTTGATTCCAGGTTCAGTGTTAAGTAATTTAAGTAAGGGATTAATAGTAAGTAGAAAGAGCAAGGGTGAGAGAGGACATCCTTGTTTTGTACCTTGGTGTAAGTCAAAATAAGAGGAGGTGGTACCATTAATCCTAATGTTTGCTTTGGGATTTGCGTAGAGCGCCAGAACCATATTGATGAAAGAGTGGCCTAAGTTATGAGATTCAAGGACCGCATGTAGAAAAGGGCAAGACCTTTTGTCAAATGCCTCTTCAGTGTCAAGAGCGATTGCCGCAATCGGCAGTGAGGAAAGGTGAGCTTTTTTAAAAATATGACAGAATGTGCGAATGTTGTCTCTCACAAGGTGCCCTTTGACGAAACCCGTTGAGAGTTATAGAGGTTTGGGTATGCAACTTTCTAGCCTATTGTCTAGGATTTTAGCAAAAACTTTAACTTCCATATTTAGGAGAGAAATGGACTGAAAATATTTTGGGTCCAAATGATCCTTGCCCTCTTTCGGGATGATCACTATGGTGGCCTCAGCGGCCGTGCCAGAAACCTTGCCATGCAGAGCAAAGTGATCAAGTGTGTTTTTGAGGTGCTTAATGATCGAAGAGGTAAAAGTTTTATAAAAAGCAATGGGGAAGCCATCTGGGCGCGGGGCACCCTCCCTGGCTATCCGGGATGGCCTTTATTGCCTTTACAATCTCCTCTACTTCTGTTGGTTTGTTCAAGCGTGCCCTTTATTCCTCAGAGACTGAATTCGTAGAGAGGGAATTAAGGAACTCTTGGCATTTTTGTTTTTTTTATCACATGACAGTTACGGAGTATATCATTTCTTGTAAAATTCTTTAAAGACATCAAGAATCTCTATGTTGTGGAATTTTTGAAAGCCATCCTGATCCTTAATGCAAGTAATTTGGTTGTTGGGGTTGTTGAATTTAAGGGTGGAGGCAAGTAGATTACCAGCTCTGTTGCGAGTAACCGTTGTCGGGATTTTCGGGCATGAATACCAAGGTTGGCTCTTTAATAACTATGGAGTTGAAGGTGTATTTTAACTGTTTGATGTCTTGAAGTAGGAATCTATTATTAGAATGTCTAAACATTTCTTCTTTAATTTTGATTTCATCCACCAGTTATTGAAGAGGTCTCCTAATTTTGCTGTTTTTCCTGGACATTCGTTTAATGATTTGCCCTCTTATAGCGCATTTAAACGTGTCCCACAATATTATCGGGGATTTTACAGAATGTTCATTTTCTCTAAAGAAAAGATCAATTTCATTGTTTAGGTCCGCAAAATCAGTTTCATTCTCTAGGATTTTAGTATTTAGACACCAGGTTCGATTCCCACCATTATCAGCAAGGCTACGAATGGACATAGAGACTGCAGCATGATCAGAGATAACAATTGGATGAATTTTAGTACTGGAGGTGGATTTTAGAAGTGAGGCGTCTACAAGGAGATAGTCAATGCGGGAGAAGCTGGAGTGAGGGGAGGAGAAAAATGTAAAGTCGCTACCCTTAGGATTGTGTAATCTCCAGGCATCTAGTAGGTGATGTGAGGAACAGAGGTTGAGCAACTGTTTATGTGCCCTGGGTGTTCTGTATTTGAACGCTGAATGCCTATCCAAAATGGGATCCAATTAAAGGTTAGAATCTCCCCTACTATTGCTTTGGAGCCTTGTGGAATGTCTGTTAATTTTTATTAAGTGTAAGCCAGAAACTAGGGTCATTAACGTTGGAAGCATATACATTCATAACGTACAGGTCATCAGCCCCATTATTTAGCCTAGTAAGTAGCCATCTCCCATTGGTGTTGTGCTCTGATGTGATTATGGTTAGACCAGATTTCTTGGATAGAAGGGTAACAACCACATTTCTCTTCCCGCTTGATTCAGAGCATTTCACGTCTGAGACCCAAACTTTCCCCATTAGCAGGGCTTCGTTGAATCCTATCTTGGTCTCTTGAAGGAGTATTAAGTCGCCTGCAAGCTCCTTGCAGTAGTTCAAGGTTTTGGTTCCTTTAACTGGGTGGTTTAACCCTTTGGTGTTCAGAGAAACAACGTTCATAGAAGACATATTTCTGGGTTGCTGATGTAAATCTTGATGTAGGGGGCTCTAAACAAGCCTTATGTGGTTGTAGGAAATACTTTGAAAGGCTAGATATCCCATTAGAAAAGGGTGCAGGGGGAGAAGTACGGGGAGAGAACAAACAACTTTGGGGGCACCCATGAACTCTGGAGAGTCTGAGGAACCTCAGGGCCCCTTCCCACCCACCAAGGGATGTCTGTAAGAGATGTCGTGCATGGGAACAATAGTGGTCGGAACGCAGGTGAAGTGGCTAAGACTGGTAAAGAAGGCCAGCCGGGGATTAAGATATGCGGAGAATGGTGAATAACAATAAATTTAGTGTAAATTATCCATGTACATGGTACCCAAACCATAATCAAATTAATAAAACAGTTGTGAAGAGAGGAACATCTGACACATGCAGTCCTGAAAAAAAAGTATAATCTGTTCCAAGTTGGAGTCATCGTAGATGCTGAGCACAATCAAAATTCGGCACACATTGGAGACACCTTTGAGCAGAGAATATCTTACATAAGACATAGTACCTGATAATAATCATACCAACAGTAGAATACTAATGGAAGACAAAAGGCGGCATTCTGACACAAGAGCATATATCCCTAAATTGTAACCATCTCTAGTGATATGACCGTGTATTCCTGATGATTAGACAGGAGAAGAAAGTGTGTGATCTTGTCTATGGTATATAGAGGGATATGTGATTAACCAGAGCGGTTATGGGGACTGTCTATTTTCTATGTAAGGAGGACGTTGTGGCCCTCTGTCCAACCCAAGTTCTGCCTGCAATTGTATCTAAAGACAAAACCTATGCCACTAATGTTTAAGTCTACCTTGAAGGAAGGGTGACCTGTTACAACTGTACTACAATAGTGATGAGTTCCTGTAAAATACCGGGGATAACATATGCTTAGGGCAGGAGAGGAGACGTAATTGACATGAGTAGAACCATGGACATGGGTAGAACCATAAATAGAGCCATACATAGGTCGAACCATTGACAGCGCATAAGCCGAGTGGACTGATACGACTGAGAGGTTATCACAGGGACTGCTTAAGTTAGAGCTCTAAAGGAGGTACAGGTCAGTCTCTTATGGGAAACAGTCAAACTTGTAATTGCATCCATTGACCTGGGCAGGTAGTGAGCTTGAAAATAGAAGCATGATTATGAGTACAGTGGAAGCATAGGACTTCTGAGAATATGTCAGACTTGACTAAGATGTATGAAGGCATGTGGATCAATAGGCCATAAAAGGCAGTGTTAATGCAGGGCGGGACCTGTGTCCTAAAATAGAGAACAAACGGCATGTGACCTAAAATAGAGAACAAACAGCATGCACCAAGAGGGAAAAAAATAACGCATGACAATCAAAGGATATATTTATAGAGTCAGCTTCAACAAGTGGGCAGCTTTCAGAAGTTCATGTGTGGTGAAGGCTAGTGGAAGTACTAGGATGAGAGTCTGAGTTCATCCGAGATTCCGATTGGTTGTCCAGGAAGGCAGCTAAGTCTGCCGGCTCTACGAAGATTTTTGTCTGCCCTCTGAAGGTTATTTGAAATTTCGAGGGGCCTGAAAATGAGAAAGGAATTTCCATGTCTGTAAGACTTTTCCTTAAGTTTTGGAACTTCTTTCGACAGATTACAGTTTCTCTAGCACAGTCCTGCGAAATGGAGATTTTGTGATCTTGCCACTGTATTATCTGAGCCTTCCGTATTTGCGCCAAGATTTGTTCCGTGTGTTGATGGCGTAAGGGTTTGAAGATCAAAGGTCTGGGAGTCAACATGTTTTTGGGTTTGAAACGTGGAACCCTCTGGGCTCTTTCAATCTCAAAGTCCTTACTGAAGGTCATCTGGAGGACCTTTAGGATCCAAGTTATTATGAAATCAGCAACTGAGGAGGCAGAGTTTACAATACCTTCTGGCACCCCAAAGATGCGAAAATTGCTTCTTCGGTTGCGGTCTTCCTGTCTGTGAGGTCTCTCTTTAGTGAGGAGATAGATCACTCTAGGGTTTGAAGATGATTGGCTTGGACATTTGTGAAGTCTTCCACCGTACTTATTCTTGTTTCAGCATCCGACATTCGTATTGTTAAATCTTTAAAATCTTTGCGGATCCCCACCACTTCGACTTTAAGTAGATCTGTGTTAGTTTTGGTGCTCTGAGCTATATCATGTACGGTAATGAGTTTAAGGAGCATTGCCTCTAAGGTAGAGGCGAAGTCTGGACTACCTTTTACTGGTAACTCCGGAATAGGTGGTGATTGGTTTGAGCGCTTCAGGTTCGCCTTAGTGTCTCTGTCTTTCATATTTCTGTCTCTGCCGTCATCTTGTCATCGACTGACTGATAGTTCTTGTATATGAGTGGTACCCCCAGGGCAAGGTGCCCAGCTGTGAGAGAGGATCCCACCTAAGTTCAGTCTTGTTTGACCTCTAAGTTTTTGTTTATGTAGAGCTGGGACAATGCGCTGCAGAAGATGTATCAGTAAGGATTCTCAATACTAAGTGCGGTGCCACAACTTGATGAAATTGCAAGCATAGTCTGACGCAGAATGAGGATCCTTGTGTCACTCTGAGCTGGTGGAGGCTTTACTGCATGACCGTGTGGAGCTGGTGTAGGGGCAAAAGTCGGCAGAAGTGGGCCCTCTGAACCGTGGCCCACCTGTCTGGGGCACTGCACTGTAAGCAGCAGTGATACAGAAACTTCCAGGCTTCTTGTATTTCGCTTGGATGATGAAATCCAGTGTGCGCACAGTGAGGTATGTGTGTCATTAATTAGATAGCACCCCCTCTTTATGAGCCTGCTCAGTGCCGGACAATTATGCACAAGCAGCCAATGATACTCAGTGTAACTACAAAACAACCAATGTCACTTCGCAGTGGTATTGAGAACTGGCACCAGGGACACAGTTATGCAGGATAGTAAACCCACCTCACTGCACATCGGATCCAGACCTGCCACTTGAGGCGGAGTGACAATACCACAGAGGTGAGGGCAGGCAACAGAGGAAAGCCACAAGTTTAGCCACAATAAACCACCTAGGTGGAAGGTAGTATTGTTGCAAGCTACCACTGAACCCAACAATCTGCACTGTATTCCACAAATACTCGTAATAGTAGACCTGAATTAATCTCCACACAAAGGCCTCATTTCCAGTAGCAGGGGTTCGCCCTCATCTGTATTCTTATCAGGATCACGCTCAGGCCTCTGACAGCGGGCCTAGTGGGCAGGTCTAAAAACGTGCGTCTGACAGACACGAGCTCACCACAATGCAGGATACTGCAGATAGAGCGGAGATACAGAGCTTTAAGAGTCCCTCATGCCAGACATGCTGCACACCCCGGGCCGATGTTAGTGACTGCCTTGGGTCCCGCAATAACAGACCGTGTGCTTCAGGGATGTCGGCAGCGGCAAGCGCGTTTGTCTGCACTGAGGAAAGTTACAGGCCGCCATTTTGTGCAAACTGAGGTGCAGCGCGTCTGGTCAGTCAGAGCGCCTATGGAGCACATCTCACTAAGTAAAAGAAAAGCTTCGGCCCTTACCGCCACACATGAATGAGGTACCTCAAAGTAAAGGTCTTGCTGAAAAGGAGGACACATGTAGTCTTAGAAAGGCCCAGGACCGAGAGTGAAGGGCTCTGAATTGGAGAGACGGTCCGGCACTGCCATGTTGGATCTGATAGAGCGGTGAAATCAAACCAGGGGAACACCAATTCTGGTGATGTCGGAGGTTCCCAGTCACTCCTCCAAGGTCGCCAATATTCCGCTGCATGTATATATGTTTTTTACATCACAGCGAGCATCCCGGTTGGCCTTTTGCACTTGAGGTGCTGAGGAGCTTAGGATAAAGCTGCCATCTTAGCTGCACACCTGGCCATGCCCCGACCAAACAGATTGAGTACATGCCCTCTCTCCTTTCCAGGCGAAGAATAGGCCTGATGGCGCTCTTGACAAGCAAAGTCTGCATACCTGTCCCCAGAGCAGACATTTTCACAAGCTCTCTTGGAATAGGTGTCGGAATTAATCCTGATTTTGGTGAATTGATTCAAATTCTATCAGATATCCTCTTTTTAAGATATCCAGAAACCACTGATCAGAGATACTGGCTTCCCAGAATGTGAAAAATGTCAGTAATGGCCCCCTACTGGAACTTTGGAGGGTAAGGGTCAGCAGCGTTGTTTGGGCGCAGTCACTTGCCGAGACATATCCTGGCTCCAAGAAGGTTTTCTTGGTTGGAACCTTCTCTGATGGTGTGGTATTGAGAGCTTTTTGCCTCCCTCTTAGGATATTCTTTATTGTCTCTGTACCACGGATTGTATCTTTTGTAAGAAAAAGATTTATACGGCATGGAATGCTTTCTATTTTTGTAAGCCTTGGAAATGATAGTCTAGCTACTCCCCAAACAGTTTCCTGCCCTCAAAATGAATTTTGAGGATAGATGTTTTTTCTGAAAAATCTGTGTTCCAATACTTCATCCAACGATTATGCCTAGCAGCAATTAAGGCCCCAGAGGAAAGAGCCGTAGTTCTGATAACAGCCAATGAAATGTCAGGACGAGGTTTCACCTGCTGCTCCATCTGAAGTAGCAATTCAAAACAATCTGTCTCTTTGTGAATTGCTTCTAAAAGAGCATCAAAGTCAGACACCAAAGATCGAGAGTCACAAACTGAGTATGTTGCAGTTTTCAATGTCTGTTTACTTGCAGCGAAAGATTTTTTTCAGTGTGCTGTCAACCTTCCTGTCAACAGCGTCTGTAGGAGCACAATCATTATGACTGATGTTATTTCTACTAATCAGGGGACCCAAGATAGAATCAACCATGATGTCTGCAGTAATGTATCATCTCCTGCCAGCAATGTATAAGTCTTTTGTAGGAACCTGGGAACAGAGCTTTGCTCCCCATCCATCCACTGCCTGAATATTAACTTCTTTATCCTCTTTTGCAATGGCAATGCCATTGTAAGAGGTTTAGAGCACTGAGGGGAAAATACCTCCCTCGTTCTCCTGAGGAGGAGCGAGTTCTAATCCCCAATTGTTCTCGAATGTGAATCAGAATCTGGGCCAGATCTTCTTCAGTACTGTGCTCTTCTTTTCCAGAATCCGAATCAGATGAGTGACGTGTTCTCCCCTCCTTGGTCTTCTTAGGAGCAGAAAGGGCTTTGGAAACAACCTGCTCGATCATAAATTGGACCCGAGCCGCTGTAAGTAGTGAACCATCAGGATCCTGAGAGTGAGTATGTTGCTTAGCACTCTCCTGTAAGTCCTCTTCTGATGAAAACGATGTATGTTTCAAGCATCTTTTGCCAGAAGCTTTCTGGCCCTCCATAGCGACATGTTCCAAACACTACAACATTCGAATAAACAATGAGTCATTTAAATAATAAGCCCAGCTAACAGTGCAGCAGATTTCGACCAGGAACATAGAAGCAGAATCTATAAGAGGCCAAAAACGGGTCATTACCTGCTCTTTGTCATTATCCCCCTTCGAGAAAAGCCAAACAGATCTCTAGTTCAGAAGACACTCGAGGGATCTGGATGTGTTCCTCGTCTGCAATGTTTATGTCTACTGTTTAGCTGTGCATATGCAGATTAAACTACTTATCTTTTTAAAGTAAAAGAAAGGTTGGATACTGATTTATTAATAGTCATTGTACGTTCTTCTAAGTTTTTAGGCCTCACCACCTCTCTGAGTAAGAATTGCATGGCTCTGCATCGCTGCCCTGTGGGGTCAAGTGCTAACAGAATACTGGGTGTTCAGTTTTGGTTCCACTATTAAGGTGGTCCCAGGATACCAGAGGTACAAGACTGTGTTGGGCCTGGTCCCCTCTTCAAGGTCACCCCCAAACATTTTGCCTTTTACCCTCCACTTCTTGCTGAATTCGTTTTTGCTGGCCTTAGGACTCTGTGCACTTTACCACTGCTAACCAGTGCTAGAGTGCTTATGCTCTATCCCTAAAACATGGAACCAGGGCAAGTGAAGCAGGGAATTCCATGCACTTCAAACCCCCTATCTAGAAGCTTCTCCCACCTTCCAGAACCAGGGCACCCGGGTATAAAAATAGGACATCTGACACAAACTCTTTAGTACACTTCTGGACTGGTGGATACTCTGCCAGGAAGAGGGAATGCTGTGCTGCTGCAAGGACTGCCACTCTGCTGGACTACTACTCTAAAGGAACCGCTGCCCTGCTGTCCTGCCCTGCTGTCCTGACCTGCTGCCTGCAGCCCTCTTGCCTGGGGAAGAACTGGACCTGCAACTTCATCTAAATAACCACACCTTAACACCTTCCAGCCAGTTACATACTTCTGTTGAATCTGCCCAGAACCGCAAGGGTCTTAGCACACATAGTCTCACAACACTACATCTCCCTCATTGCTAAATAAAAAGTACAAACAACACTTACACTATATTTCTTTGATAATTTGTCGAGGCGCTTGCACTATTCAGCCAGATCGAGTGGCATGAAGTGGTTGAGATGCACTCTGTTTATTGACCGATGGTACAGGTTCTGATCTGGACTGTCAGGCGACAAGGACTCTTTGGTAAGTGCAGGAGCTGACGATCGCAGAGGTAAGCGCTTAAAGTGTGACGAGTCCTATGTGATGGACTGTCCGGGATGATGGGCCGTCACTATGTGTCCTTTGCACGTCACAACCCTCAGAGGATGGACAGCAAATGGAGTATCTGTTTTCCGCTTTGGCTTCTGCTTGACCAGGACTAGGTCACCTTCAGTGAAGACTGTTTTTTGGGATCTCCGATACCAATCAACATAGGTCTTCATTTTGCACTTTATAGAATTGTTGGTGACACAAACTTTATCGGAACTCATGGAGTGGTCTACTATCCATTGTGGCAGTTTGGTTCCGATGGCTTCTCCAAATAGCAAAATGGTGGAATTTTCACCCTTTGTGGAGTGAGGAGTTGAAAGAAAAGCACAAAGGGCTTGAGACAAGCCTTGCTTTAATTCAATCCTGCTTTAATTCAATCGCCTCCATTGATGCCTGCTGAATTACCCTTTTGAGGGTACCTATGAATCGTTCCACAACACCATTTGCTTGGGGCCACAGAGTTGTACTCGTTTGATGCTTGATATTCATTCTGACTAGAAACTCTCTGAATTATTTGCTGTTGAACAACGGACCATTGTCAGATTTAAGAATGTCAGGGATGACCCACGCTGCAAAGATGTTTTCCAGCCGCTCAATGACCTTGTCATGGGTTATTGATGATAACACCTCTACCAATGGGAAACATGAATAATCATCAATGACTATCACGAGACAATGTTTGTTTCCTAGGGGACCAAGGAAATCCACTGCAACTCTTTCCCAAGCCTGTGTCGGAAGGTCAGACATTGTCAATGGATGTTGCATCACTCTGGGGGAAAGGCAGCTGCAAAGATGGCACTCATTTAGTTCCCTCTCAACTCGCTCATCTAAGCGCAGGAACCACACTGAGTCTCTTAGGGCTCTTTTGGTAGCTACAGTGCCATGATGTCCTCCATGGGCTAGTTCAATGACCTGTTGTCTTAGGCTCTCAGGTATGACAATGCTCGAGCATCTCAATACAACACCTTCGTTGGTCATGGACAGTTCATCTTGTACATTTTTGAATTTTGTTTAAATTCAACATTGTCAGCAAGAGGGCAAACACTCCTTTTCCAGGATTGAATTGAAATGATGTCTTTGAGGGCAAGCATGTTATTGTCAGCATTGGCAGCAGCAATAGCAATAATCTGTTCAGTGGATAGGGCTGCTGGCGTACTGGACTTCACAATGAAGTTTATATACTTCTAAACTGTTTTAGATGTTGAACTGTGATGATTTAGTGGTACTCGTGAAAAATAATCAGCAAGGTTCTGGTCTTTACCCGCCTTGTGTAGAATTGCATAGTCATACTCTTGCAATCTCAAACCCCTCCTCTCGATGAGAGGGGGCATCTTTGCTTTCGGATTTCCAAAAATGGTGAGCCGCGCTTGATGGTCTGTTATGATAGTGAAATGTTTTCCATATAGAAACACATGAAAATGTTTATAGGCCCACACTACAGCTAGGCTCTCTTTCTTCGGATGAGAATAAGCACATTCTGTGTCAGACATGCTTCGACTTGCACAGGTCACAATGAGTTTCTGGGCATTTGGATGACCACTATGTAAAGCAAGGATTGGCTCCAGCCCCACCGGACACTCATCTACTATGATCTCAGTTTCTGGTTTGGGGTCAAAGTGGGCCATCTTGGTTGCATTCTCAATTGCATGTTTTATTCTTTTGAAACTTTGGTCACATTCATCAGACCATTTGATCTGGACATTTTGTTTTGTCAGCTCTCTCAATGGAAATGACGACGAATCTTGTTACCAATATTATATATAACTCTCTGCTTAACCAATATGCCGGAGAGTAAAAGTGGGCTAAATCACAGCGCGCAACAAAGTGAATATTGGTACACAACAGTACAACAAAGAACTCCAAATTGTTTGCAAAAATTATTATTATTTACTATTTTTGAGTTTTTCACAAAACATATTGGAAATATATTTTTCAAGGGCTGTCAAGGTGAGGCACAATTGTAAAGTGACAAGTGTTTCAAAGTGACAATGGGTGCCCAGTGCTGATGGTGCAGTGCATATATACAAGAGTGAAGCTATATACAAATATGTACAAATTGAAGAATGGTCAGAACAAAAACGAAGCCAATATCTCTGGTTGTGGCGGGGCCGCTCATTAGTGTACACCAAGAGATTTGTTAAGACTGAGCCATGTGTTATCGTCGACGTTTCGACCCTGATAATGCAGGTCTTCTTCAGGACAAAAGACAGCCTGAAAAGGAGGAGAGAGAGTATCAAATTGTGTTCCAAGTCTAGGGGACAATACGCGGAAGGCTTAGTGATGCCCATTACTCACCCAGCATGTGGGAGGTATCCCTAGCCGTCCCTCGCTGAGTGGAGGCTGCCAGAAAGATCTGAAATGGTTTCAGATAATTACAATAGGAAACATAGTTGTGGGGGACAGGAAAAAACTTTGGCGCACAGAATGAAAATATTACCTGCACTTGTCAGGAAGGTTCAGGTAAGTGGAATCTAAGAATAAATATACATATATCCGGTAAGTGTGCTAATGTACAAAAAACTCAGAAAAAACTTGGACAACCAAGTTCAGCGCTTACCTCTGAGATGAGGTAAAGTGAATAGTTCTCCTTAAAATAACACAGCAAAGTTGTGCCCTGGAAGAAAGGCGCAAGAAGGTTATTGCGCTTGGAAATTCAAAATGGGAAGCACTTTTGGGGATTCTCTGCATTATGTGGTTCAATTGATGCCACACTCGTAACAATTGTTAGAGATAAAACTAAACCCTTCTCTAAATTTTGGAACGTCTATAAAGATTGCCCGCAATGATAGTCATGGCTAGTCAAGGCTTTTTTACCAACAAGAGCAGACAGGGTCCAAGGCGTTTCAAAACTTTTTCTGACTCCTCAGCAGGCATCCCGTTTCCCTGATTCATTTCCTACTCAACATAGGTAAGATTCAGTCTTTATTTTTCGAGTGTGGCATCAATTGAACCACATAATGCAGAGAATCCCCAAAAGTGCTTTCCATTTTGAATTTCCAAGCGCAATAACCTTCTTGCGCCTTTCTTCCAGGGCACAACTTTGCTGTGTTATTTTAAGGAGAATTATTCACTTTACCTCATCTCAGAGGTAAGCGCTGAACTTGGTTTTCCAAGTATTTTCTGAGTTTTTGTACATTAGCACACTTACCTGATATATGTATATCTATTCTTAGATTCCACTTACCTGAACCTTCCTGACAAGTTCAGGTAATATTTTCATTCTGCGCGCCAAAGTTTTTTCCTGTCCCTCACAACTATGTTTCCTATTGTAATTATCTGATACCATTTCAGATCTTTCTGGCAGCCTCCACTCAGCGAGGGACGCCTAGGGATACCTCCCACTTGCTGGGTGAGTAATGGGCATCACCAAGCCTTCCCCGTATTGTCCCCTAGACCTGGAACACAATTTGATACTCTCTCTCCTCCTTTACAGGCTGTCTTTTGTCCTGAAGAAGACACGCTATGACACCACACTAACGCATTATCAGGGTCGAAACGTCAACGATAACACATGGCTCAGTCTTAACAAACCTCTGGGTGCACACTAATGAGCAGCCCGCCACAACCAGAGATATTGGCTTTGTTTTTGTTCTGACCATTCTTCAACTTGTACATATTTGTATATAGCTTCACTCTTGTATACATGCACTGCACCATCAGCACTGGGCACCCATTGTCACTTTGAAACACTTGTCACTTTACAATTGTGCCTCACCTTGACAGCCCTTGAAAAATGTATTTCCAATATGTTTTGTGAAAAACTCAAAAATAGCAAATAATAATAATTTTTGCAAACAATTTGGAGTTCTTTGTTGTACTGTTGTGTTCCAATATTCACTTTGTTGCGCGCTGTGATTTATCCACTTTTACTCTCCGGCATATTGGTTAAGCAGAGAGTCATATATCATATTGGTAACAAGATTCGTCGTCATTTGCAATGTAATTGTTCTCTCCCTGACAGAACCACTGTAGCTTTACTTATACTTACCCAAGTTCTGAGGGACACAGGGTTCCCCCATTGTATCTATACAAGCTCTCTCAATGGAGCACTCATAGTGGCAAAATCACAAATGTATCTTGAATGATAACTGGCCATGCCTAAGAAGGATTGCAGCATAGTGACATCTCGTACTTTAAGTTTATCAGGGTCAGGAGTCATTCCCCCATCAAAAAATATGTGTTCAAAGAATTTAAGTTTGGTCTTGTGAAACTCACACTTTGCTGTGTTCAGAGTGAGACCTGCATCAGCAAGTGATTGTCACACTTGTGTAAGAGCCTTGTTATGCTCCATTTCCATTGCTTCAAATACCAGTATATCATCACTGTACTTAAAAGCGTTTGTGACAGGTTGTATTATTCAACATATAACATCCTGAACTATTTTGGCAGCTGACGACACTCCATCCTAAACTCAACCTTTTGTATCTGAATAAACCAATATGAGTTGAAGAAGTAGTGATGTATCTGCAATTCTCTTCCAACTCGAGTTGATGATATCCCTTGTTCAGGTCAAGACGGGAGAAGACTTTGGCTCCATTCAGCTGCATGATCATGTCTGCTATATGTGTACAAGGATGTCTTTCTCTCTCGATTACTTTGTTGGCCTGGCGCCTATTAGTGCAGATGCGCAATGCACCCTCAATGTCCTTTTTTTGGCACCACCACTATGGGCGACACACATGGCATAGGACTTGTGGAGCACTCAATGATGTCATGTTTCAATAGCATATCTAGTTCTTTTTCAACAGCTTCTTGCAAGTGGAAAGTGACTCTGCTGTGCCACTGGGCAACAGGGCGAATGCCCTCATTGATGTGAAGTTGCACTTGTATCCTCTCGAGCCTGTCTAGGCTGAGAAATAACTACGGGTACTGATTCGCAACTACAGATTGAGTGTGGAAGTTGTAATTGAGATACCAGTTGCATGTCAGCAGGGATGGAAAAACTGAGTAGGCAAGCACTGGCCAAAGCTCCTTGAAGAACATGAATTGTTGCTTACACAGAGACTGCTTTATGTTTCAATGTTGCAGTGAATGACCCTTGACTCTGCAATGGTTTGGAAGCCCATATGTATGCTTTCAAAGTTGGTCAGGTTGAGGTGTGGCACAGGAGATTGGCTGTTGAAGATTTCAACAGGCATGATGTAAATCAACGCACCACTGTCAATAATAAAGGTTATGGGGCAACCGTTGAGCTTTATTGTGATCTTGGGGCAATATCTACATAAATTCTGTTGTTTCGTTTAGTGGTTTGCTTTTGTCGTTTGTTCTTCCATGCAATCAGCCAAACCTACAGGTGCCTGTCATTCCTTGGCCGATGAGATCAGCGCACATAGATCTTCTTCACTGGCGCTCAACAATAACGTTTACGAGTCTTTGTAGGATGAACTTGACGACAACCTACTTTGTCTGGTTACTGCGCATTGTAGCTGAAGTCGCCTTTTTGCTTTGTGGGTGTGTCGATAATGTTTCTGAAACATTCTGGCATCCATTTTCTCTTTTCACTGTGACATAGTTTGTTTCTCTTTTGCTTTGAAAACCGGTGTGAAGTGGTTCTCTTTACCTCAACCTTTACACGTTTGCCCTATGGCTGAACATTTGCCTTCATATGGAAATGAAAGCCCACAATGGAAACACACTTTTGTCTTCTTTGGAGACTTCAACTTGCCTGAATTTACTTGGTGCTTGTGCTTGCTTTTCATGATCAACACTGAGTCATTTTTCACTGTTCCAGCTTCCATGTCAGCGGTTTGTTGATCTGCTCTTTCTTTGACCGTGGCAGCCATTAGTACTTTCTCTAAGCTAAGCGTCTCTCTCAACAAGAGTCTTCTGAAAGAGTCTGAGAGACAGCCATCGACGACTGAGACGTATAGCCTCTTCGTCATTGAATTCACTAAACTTGCAGTGTTTGATAAGAACATCAAGTCTTTCAACAAACTCATCCATCGTTTCACCTGCTTGCTGTTGTGCTTGATTGAAAATGTACCTTTCAGTCGACATTCAGCATCGGATTGAACTTGGCTTCCAACGCTTCCTTAATTTGACGGTATGATACTGCATCAGCTTGTGATATTTTCTTCAGCACTTCACTTATGAAGTCACCAGCAAGGTTCTCAAAATACTTAAAGATTTTCTTATCATTTACTTCTTCTAGGGTATCTATGAAATCATCAAACGTCACAATTCATGCAGTCCGCCTGGCACCAATGTTCTGCTTTTTATCAGGGTCAAATGGCGGTGGCAGTTTTAGGAATGCGGCTGCACTGTACTTTGAGCTCTTTTTTGCAGCCGTTGAAAAATGTCACTATTTCGATGGCCTTTCAGTGCATTTGCTGCCACTTGTCGCTGTGCACGCATTGGTGGATTGACTGGGCCTGGTCGTCACACCCAATTCGAGGTTGTGTAGTATTTCCCTCACTCTTGCTGGTAAGTATGTTTGCACTTTCGTACCTGGTTTTCACTGCCTTTAGCATCTTGCTTGGTAACGATAATGGCTCTGTGTTATGCTGTGGAGCAGTATCTCTTCGTTTGGCCTTACCAGTGGGTTTCTGGCAGGCTTTTCGAATGAACTCCTCTGCAGGGCCTTCAACCTCTCCGAGGGCTGTATATGGGCTGGAGGGGGGCCTTCGATTCCACACATGCCATCTTCAAACTGCTTCTCATCAAATTGGGCGCATGTGGAACAAGCAAGGTGTTTGGTGTAACGTTGCAAACTTCCAGGGACAGCACTCTCGTTTCTTTGGGGCACAGATCCCGTACTCATCGCCAGCTGTAGTGTCCTCCCCAGCCCGGGAGCATGCAAATGAATGCACCACACATGGAGCTTTGGATTGTATGTCTTTATTCTTTCGCATAAAATCACACACTGTTCTCGGATTACGTCATAACCCTTCATAACCACACCTTAACACCTTCCAGCCAGTTATGTACTTCCCCTGTTGAGTCTACCCAGAACCGCAAAGGTCCTAGCACATATAGTCTCACAACACTACACCCAGGACTCCAGGGTAACTCCAAGAGCTGGTCTGCTGGCCTCCTGATCTGAGCCTCATGGACATAAAAGGCTCCCCAAACAGCTCCTGGACCCAGCTGCATCGAGTTCCTGACCCCCAAGTGGTGCCTCTCAGGTCCTGGACCCTTGGTGTGGCTCACTGGTTCTTTAAAACAAGCTTTTGGGCTCTTCGCACCCGCAAACAGGCTCGTTCGCACTGCAACAGCGCCACTCGCACCGAAAATGTGTCACTGCCAGCCCGTCTCTTTGCGCAGCAAGCGTCGATCACCCGGGGAGGACCACCAACGGGAAGCTCCAGCCTGCCTGTCTGCGACATCCAGCCTGCTCGTCACGCCATGCCACCCACCGCCAGCAGCGCTCTCCTTTCTTCCTATGGCCCTCTCCAACACAAACTGGACTCTTGGCACAAAACTTGAGAAGGTAAGCCTTCAGCAGGACTAATCTGGAACTGTATCCGACCTGCTCTCCCACGCGGTAGGCCTGAAATTTTGACTTTGACCCAGTCCAGCACGACCAGATATCCCCGGTTGCCGCTTTATGCTTTTTCACTTTATTCTTTAAAAAATCATAACTACGGTTCTACTTATTGGATGTTTGCTGTTTTGGTCTTGTTTTATTTATTAAAATTTGCTCTATTTTTCTAACCTCTAACCTGGTGTTGAATCTTTTTGTGTGGTGTTTTCACTGTTTTACTGTTTGAAGTGTTGCACAAATACTTTACATATTGCCTCTAAGTTAAGCCTCACTACTCTGTGCCAAGCTACCAGAGGATGGGTTTCCTTCTGCCTTACCCTGACAGAGATTGTGGTTGCTACTTGACCAGGGCTCACACCCCCAGTCAACCAGTAACCCAATTTCTAACAGACCTCAATTGAAGCTTAGTAACCTTTGATTGTCCTGGGACCACCTGAACCACTTCCCACAAATACACATTGGCTAAAATGTATCTTTATAAAAATATAATGCAGACTTGCTTTCCGAAGAAAACACTAATCAGATTCAATTGTAATCAGCGCTTGAATCCATGTCTGCTTGTGTCTGCAGTCTTAGTGGACTAAACTGTTCTCATCTTTAACACACTGCATGGTAGCCTTGTGTAACGCATGTAAAGGTGGCACCGTGGTAACAGGCACACACCGTTACATGCCTGTACGTTTCTGCTGCTATTGGCACAATTTTTTGGTTAGGGTTATTAAAAATAATTTTGAAAGCATTTAGAAACTGAGCCGTCTTTACCTCTGTGTTCTTGTTTTGCCAATGGAGGCTGCCATGGAATAAACATATATTCAATTTCATGTCACCTTTGGGTTTTAAATTTCCCTCTACAAAGTTTTTGCGGGAGATTTTTTCTTTAAAAGCAGGTTTTGTGAGGTTTTTCCCTTGCAAATGCATACTTTTAGCAGACTTTTGACTGCTTTTTAAAACTTTATTAACTTTGGAACGGTCAAGAAGTTAAAAAAAAAAATCCCAAAGTAAGTGAAGTTTCAAAACTCTGCCCCTCTAAACCCAACATACAGCGTACTTAGATTCCATCTCTTGAGATCTACAATTGAACATAGATGTGTCTGGGCTGAATCTCGACCCTCGGTGGAAGTCATAACAGGCACGGAAATGGGCAAAAACTTTGTATAGTTTCTTACAGCAGATGAATGGCTGACAGTCTGCGACTTGAAATAATGGAATTCAGATCCATCTTAGAGGGGAACCTGGGGCCAGAAAAAAGTCCAAAGCCAGAAGCTGCCAAAGCCAGCACCCAAGGGTCCTCTCTGTGCAACAAAGCTGATGCCCTCTCGCGGATGCGTTGTAAGGCAGTTGCTTCCAGTGGTCCTAATGGAGCACCAGTCCTGCCAATGCATATCAGAGAGACATGACCACACATAAAGTTTGACACGGGGTACCTATTGTGAAACCATGTGTTTAAAAAAGCTGCGGCCAAATACTTCCAACATATATAAAGGGAGTAGTGATTCATTTAAAATAGGAGTGGCCGCGTGCAAGGTTTGAGGCAGCTCCTTGCAGTGGTCCTGATGAAGCACCGGCCTGCCAATGGATACCAGAGACAACATTCCAGTGCATTTGCTGCCAGAATATGAAGTTGAACCAATTGCGACCATCACTCAGGCTGTCCAGACAGATGCTTCACAAAGGGGCCTCTGTAAGTACAGCAGCGCTGTCCATAATAAATGATGCTTCGTATGCAGGCTGCCTGGAATCAGTGCTGGGGGAGCCTTATCAGCAACTTTATTTAGCCAAATCTGATATCTGGGCCGACCCCACTCACATGTGCTGACTTCGTTGAGGTGCCAGCACCGGGACACGACCACCAGCGCCATGCTTTTTGTGCTATGCATTCAGCGCATCAACCTGCACTGGGTGAAAGGCGTCCCTTAATTTCAGTTCCAGATACCTAAACAAAAATGTCTCACCAAATGGTCCATCGGTAGACCTTAAGTTTGAGTCTACCCCCAAGTGGGGCGCTATCTGTGGAGGCTAACACTTGGATGTCAGAAAATAGAGACAATTAGCTTGTCACGTCACAAGTGCTCAAGAAATAAACTATGATTTGGGGGCAGGTTTTAGAATTTTCGAAGCTTCAAATGTCAGAGATATGCACTGCAAGAATATCAGATGCAGCAGTCTATGTAAGTAATTACACCAATAACCATGTATGTAGTAGCACTTACTGATACGTCTTTATTACTACAGTTTTTAGCAACCTTAGAAAAGCAAAAGATTGAGGGGAAAAAAGAAGGGCTCTAACCTTAAACTTTGCAGTTACAACACAGCTGCTTGAGGCCACTTCATGACTAACGAAGCTATGACTTATGACCTACAGGTCACACCAGGATTTCTGCAACAGAAGCAGCAACACAGTGAGCTAGCTACATAAAATGCAAATCTGTGATATCCCCACTACAGGCCGTGCTTTGCAACAGTAACTCTGTGCCAGCGTTTCTTAATCTGTGGTCCGCAGACCCCTGGGGGTCCGTAGAGCTACTCAGAGGGTCTGTAGGCCCATAGGACCTCTAAGCATCATTTTCAGTCTAAAATCATAAGCATTTTTGAGCTAACTATTTAAAGGTTGTTCCTCCTATGAGGATAATTGTTTCATGAAGTAACAATAACAATTACTTAAAGTGCACTGTTTTGCCTTCCTAATATATTTGATATTCATATTAATAAAATCAATAAAGGCCTTTAAAAACTTTTAGTCAGTAGCTGATTCCTAGTTCGAGCATGTGTGAATGCGGACAGTCACTGCATTCAAACATGCTCTGTCTGACCTGAACTAGCAATCAGCTTCTGGCTAAAACACTTTTGAATTGCTTATGATTTTCCAGAAAGTCAAGCACATCTGCACACTGAGAAAGCTGGTGTTCTCTACGCTGAGTAAACTGCGCATGTGCACACAGGTGGACTTCCCAAGAGCTCCGTCTAGTGTTTGTTTCCCATCCACTGCTTTACATACCCAGGCACAACGGACTCCAAGCAACTACACCTCTTGAATTGAAAACAGGGCCTGCCTGCACTTTACAGCAGAGCGGAACTACTTCTACATGCAGAGTACCAGTTCCCAGTATGCTGCATGTACTCTAGCATGATCACCTGGGCTTCTGCATTTTATTCATTGTTGCCCTTGTCACCTTTTGACACCAAGACCCTATATAGTTTCCTGCTTTATCCATACCAAGCTGAGTTGCTGCACTGTGTCTGTCAGAGGGCAGTGCCAGTGAAGCTACTCCTGTCTCATCACATCTGCTGAGAGCTCGGATTTCAGATGAGTACCCATTGTTTTGTGATTGCGAACTGGGCTTTATTCCGGCGAGTAATCATTCCTATATTCAAACACGTGGTTGCAGAGGAAAATAGATGCCTGGCGTTCATATAGTGCATGCTCGTTTGTGTATGCTTTGCGTATTATTTTTGAGGTTCTGCTATTATACCGAGGAACTTGCTGGGTAGACAAGGATCTCTGGCGCAGGTGCTTTACCCCATTTATTATTTTTAAACACAGTCCCTGCGTGACAGGCCAGATCACATTTACTATCACATTTGTTCTTGTTGCCTATTTCGTGTGACAACGTTTTTTTGTTGTTGTAATAAATAACAACGGTCAGATTCCGCTCCTCATTTCCTCTGCCTTATGACGCAGCTGCTTTGCCCCCAATTTGTGGTTTCCCGTAGTACTTTTTCCAGCGCTGCCTAGTGTACAGGCAGCAGTAATACTATATGTGCTTACCCAGCCTGGTCGGAGAATAACCTCGGAGCACTGTTGGGACGACCAGTTAGTTACAGAGCCGCTTAACACCAACGGCAGCGCCATACCAGTGTCAAACCCGTAGATCCATTCGCTGGATAGTGGCGCGTGTACCGCCCCTTTAAGTGAAGCGTTCTGCCAAAGACGAGAAACAGAGAAGGACTGAAAACACGATCCAGGAAGTGCGATGCGCGCGGTCATGTGGAAGGAATGTGTTCCGGGTACTGCGCTCATGAGTAAGGCCTGTGGTAAGGGAACTCTCTCAATACTGGAGCGGGACCGCTCTCGGGGCCTGTACCTTCCTTCGCCGGCAGACAATTATCGGCCTGACTAACTTGAGAATGATTAGAACATGTCTATAGAACATTTTCAGAGAGTGACCCTACCGACCGTCCGAGACCTGAAATGGTCTGTCTGCTGCAGAAAGGGCCTACCTAGCAGTGCCAATGGAGCCCGCCAGGCACAGAGAGTGTCTGCCCAGTGCTGAAATGGCCTGGACTATCCCATAATGAAAGGGCTTGTCCAGTGCTAAAAGAGGCAGCCTAGTAGTAGACGGGGGTCAGTGTCGTGCTGAAGTATGCTGTCTAGTACTGTAAATCACACTTCGTTTTCTTTTTCATTAATATTTATTGATCCTGTAAGGTCGTGCTGTGGCAGTGCTTGTTGCTTTGCTACAAAGCATCAAAATATATTACTTTCCCGCTAGCTCTTGGCAAGCAGCCTCTGTGCACTTGGGTAGTAGTGCTTAATAAATGTAATCTATTGAAGGCCCCAGGGGAAAACTCTCCCTCCCTATTTCAAGGTTATGACTACTCCCCTAGAGCAAGAGTACAGTAGGACAATCATAATTGAGTTGAAGTGGTGCCCTTGAACACCTGGGCATCTATGTCCCCCCGCCCCCCCTGCTTCCTGAAGGAATTATAGGGGGACTGATGTGTAAACGGCAGCACTGATAAAAGATAGTGGTGGATGATGCTCTGATACTGGCTTAAGGTTAGTCGATTGTGGGTGCTGGTTGCTGATGAGAAATGATGGTAAGTGATGGTAGCTCATGGTGGGCTGGTAGTGGGATGATCGTCTACAACTAGTTTGCTGATGGTGGTCTGAGGGTGAGGATTGTACTGATTTGTATTGCCTTAGTATTTATATAGCACAGTATTTACCCCTTGTTGCCAACCCGAAAGCACTTTTCTGGGTGGTACAAATGCATTATTTAGAGAGTGCTTCACACATCTAGCAAGGTCATGAAGTACTCCAGTTTTCATCTGTTTCTACTGCGCCCATCAGGCTGCATGATTTAATATGTTTTGGATTGGCATGTAGCGGATATGCTGATTGAAGCGTGTAAAGTTCGACAGCGTGATACGCGAACGGCACATTGATTCTTACTGAGCACTAGCATGTGTGTTACAGAAAAGTGTCAGAATAGGCGCAGCCATGCACACAGGTACTTACCTTATTTTTGTTGTGTAATGTCATATGTAGAAATCGCAGTTGATGTGCTTCAGGAGTATTCAATAGAGTCTACCCAAGAGACACAGATGAGCAGCTCATTGGAGGCACTGTCAAACCACCAAGAAGTATTATGTAGAGTCAACCCAGGCACAATAGATGCCACGCAATTAGAGGTGCTGTTAGATCATCAAGGAGTATTCAATTGAGTTTTCCAAGAAATATGAAATGGCGCGAACCCATTGGAGGCGCTGTCAAACTGCCAAGCAGTATTATATAGAGTTTTGTCATGAGCGAGAGATGAGCCACCTACTGGAGGCGCTTAACAGCGCCACCAAGGAGTATCAAATGCAGTCTATCCAGGACTGCTAGCCTTTGAAGGCTAAACGCCCCCCCCAAAGAGCTGGTGACACAAGAATGGGTCTTCAGTCAAGGTAGCTCCTGGCTTTGTAGTGGGTTTAAAGGAGAGAGTGGCAGAGGGAAGCCACCTGCGGACTGGGAACAAAAAGAGAAAGAGAGGTATCCATACATATATTATCGTCCGAGAATTCCAGCAAATACATTAAGACATAAGACATCAAGTTAAAACCAAACAGCCCCCACGCACATTTTAGATTGGCCTTCACTATAAATTCGTAGTCAAATTCACCTAACATAAATTCAGTCTTTTATAATAAGGAAAACCGATATCACTGCTGGTTACATGGTTACCGTTGTTCCAAGCTGGCGATCAAAAAGACTGGGAGATAAGCTGGTATTTGTGATCTTGGGCAGTTACTCCCTGTTGTCTCGAACAGGACCCCTAGAAGAGTTAAGACACCAGGCATTGTATATATTGAAAATTCCATGAGGGATGCATTCCCCATACCATGAGGTACTACTAAGCCACTAGTGAATAACTCTTATAGACCCTTCGATGCATCCAAGAAACCCAGGTTGTGACATCATTGTTAATCCACCACTACATAATGTATGGAGTCTACACAGGGAGACACAATGCAACCCTTGAAAACAGCTGTAGCCACTGGAACATACTATGTTGGGTCTATACATTATATCTGTAGATCAGTGGGCTAATCAGGGTTTTCTGTTATTTAGGTAGATACTGTTGTTGGCAGTGTTGCGGTGTGGGAATTTCTGTGGAAGGAAGGCATTTGGTTAAGTGAAAAGGGAGGGAGCAGAGGTAAAAAGATAGGCACTGACGCCTTGTCTAGATTGAGTTGCACTATATAATAATATGAAATAAATACATAGTGTTCTTAGGAAAAAGGTCTGGGTTTCTATCCCTGGGCCCCTAACAGGGAGGATAGCACAAAAAGACACTCTTATCCTTCCAACTTTTGCCTGGACAACTGGAATGGACGCTTTTAGAGGAGATATTAGGAAGGGTCAGATGCAGGAGGGAAGGAGCAATCATCTGGTCACATGGGCTAATATTGGTTGAAGGGCTCCACAAATAAACATCATTGCCATCTGTGCCCCCGATTATCAGAAATTCAAAAGAACAATGCCCCAAAACATAAATCTAAAACAAAAACAAACAAAAGGAAGCTCCACACGGAGGCAAAAATCTTGTAAGCTATGATGAGTTGATGCTTGGCTAATAGTGATGAAGAATGGGTGGTGCTTTCTGATTGTGTGTGAGGTAGTAGATTGGGTGATGATGGAGGTCTGTTGTTGGCTGATGGTGGTGTGGGTAGGACTGCTGGTGGATTATATAAGCCTATAGTGGCTATTGGTGGCTGGGGTGTGCTCTTGGTGACTGTGGCTTATAATTAATTGACAGGATACACAAATGTATTGTGACACCCACAGTAGTGGAGAAGTGTGGCTCAATGGTTAGAGCGGCAGACCCTGATGCAGAGATCTGGCCCGGGACCAGGGTTCAATTCCCGCCTCGGCGGGTCTTGGGCTCAATTTCCTCGGACCTGATAATTCTCGCCTCGGTGCCTATTCTAATCATGGGTCCCACTCTGCAACTCTGGGCAATAGCTTGCTTAATCTCCACAACGGCCCCAACAGCGCTGGGATGCCTGGCTTCACCCTGGGGGTGCCCAGGAGTGGACATTTCACAGGGAAAAGCCAGGAAGGGTTCCACAGCGGTATGCGTACAGCGCCAGGACACCTCTTTGGGGGTATAAGTGCGCTTTACAAGTACGAATTTCATTTCATTTCATTTCATATATACCCAAATAGAATGTTAGCCTCAAACCGTACAGTCCCATGCAGGATGGCTGTGTGCCTGTACTCGATGGAGGCTGCAATTAGTTTTATGCGGATGTCAGCACTTGTGGGAGACATTATGGAAAAGTGAAGTGAATGCTACTGAGTACCAACTGGGAGTAAGGAACTGCAGTGCAGTGGCTGACTGTGATTTGTAGCAAAGTCTTATGGCTGGAAAAGTGTTAATGGTGTAGTAGCAGTGAGGAAGCAGAGCTCTGTGTGGTGCATTGACTTTAGAGTTACTAAATGACTGCTATTTTGTGTATGAGTATTGTAGATATGTGCAATCGTTTTAAGTTCAATTCTCAGACAAGACAAGAAGACCTTTAACTGTGGTTTGCACATCACTGCCACGAGCATTACTGCACACTCTGTACCACATGTCTGTAAAAGAGAGTAGGGTTGAAATTGCATTTTCCTTGCAATGTTTAAATACTTTTGCGCTGAGCTGGTCCCTTGCTGTGCTGGACTTCACATCCTGGTAAAGTGCCTGAGGTAATTAATCTTAAGTGAATATGGGCAATGCAGCAATCACTGCAGATACATTTAGTTTTAGGAACAGGCTAGGGACATGATTGACTGGAGGCTGCCAGTCAACAAGATTCTGCTTTGAGACTATGTTGAGTCACAGATATTTGGTGGTAATTGTCTGTTCCTATCTTCGCATGCAGGGAGTCTTAGAGGATCTGGGCCCCAACAACACTAAGCATTCTTCAACGACCAGCAGTAGATACCGGGTGGCAGAATTAGTTAGGACTTGAGTCAAGCCAACAAGCCGAAGTTATATGTAGACTTCAATGTAATCACCCTCCCAACAGACCTTCGTTCGGCCTAATTACCTTGTTCCTAGTCTGAAATACAACACTCAACACAGTTAAAAGACGGCTTACAAATCGTGGAAATGTACACTTTTTTTGCTCATCAATTGTTTAATTACCCTATTTGGTCTAGGAGAAGATATTCTAAGTATGCAATGGTTGGCATAGAAAACTCAAATGTAAGAACAACTCAAATGTATTCTTTGGTGGGCCCTAATCCTAAAGTATGGTTACAATAAGGTGATTTCTTTTATTTGACAATATCAATAACCCTACACTATAATATGTCACAGATTGCATTTAGCAAAATGGTTTGTACTGTTATGCTTAGTATACTTCGGCTTTTGAGATTACGGCTTGTCAAATCACAACATGGCCATAGCACCTACAAACAAAATGATTTTCTGAAATGCAATCATTTCAGAATGAGATAATTGCCTTATTGAGCCTTGCTAGAAAACACATATGTAACACTTTTGAAATGAAAGGGGTTATATCAAGACTACAATAATGAAATCAATACTTCGCTTGGATACTAGTAGTATGGGTTGATGGTAAATTAATTTTAGTTTAACACGCAAAACAGTTTAATACAAAGAAGGATGCAATCAGTATGCTGAATTGTATACATCAAACCTCAAGTTTTTCCTCCCCAAATGACTTTTAATTATACATGCAGGCGAATTTGACCCAGGAGGATAGCGGTGTATTTGCAATCGAATTTATCTGTAAGAAATAAACCTTGCAACATTGCTAAAAGAATCATGGGGAAACCAGTTAGATTAATTATTAGTGTGTGATCTGCATCAATGTGTTTTACCCTTAATTACTGTTAGCGGTCTTCTCTCCCAAGATGGTGGTCCCAGAATTGCGCTGGATGCACCAACACAATCACAGCAGTTTCCAATTGCTTACTGTGTTGCACCAAGTCCCAAGGAATAGTACTCACAGATCAGGTGGTTGATAGTGTCCAAGATAAACCCTGATAGAGTGCGATTGTGCTCTTCCATCTGTAGGGGTGCATCATAATCATGAGTAGTTCGCACCTGCATTTATTCTTTTGTCGTATTAACATGAGACAGTAGAACGTGTACTGTAATAATGTGAAAGGTGATGTGTTAGGTGTATTTTTCGTGTAAACATGAAGAAAATTAATGTTGCAACACATTCATACTTAGCTGAAGCATTAACGTGCAGAGTTCGAGTATGACGCTCACAAATTTTATGTATTTGATGTACTCATGTAATGCGTTGATTCAGAAATGCTTAGTGAAATGTTCATTTATGCGTGATTTCCATAAGGCCTATGTTTCTTATTCCTATGTTGGCCGATTTCTATAGGCCTGAAATGCATTCTCCCTTTAGGCTCTCGTAGTGGATAAAAGCTGAATTTCATGTGCATGTTGGATTTGTTCTGTTCTCACGTTTCTGTTGCAGGTGGAGAAATTAATTTTTGTTAGTTAGAATAACCCTTTTGTTTTAGGAGTCAGGTGCGGGGAGGAGAGGCTACATTTGTACAAGGAGTGCTGATAATGTGAGACTGTGTTCTTTCTCACTGGAGAAGGCCTGGGAAGCAAGGTCATCGAGCAAGGAGCTGGGAGTATCGAAACTAAATGGAAAATTACCTATGAGGAGGTGCTCAGAGAGATGAGGCCATCGGATGGTACCTAATGGGCGTGGTTATGATTTGGTGTTTTTGAATTAGGGGCAGTGCCCCGGGGGTTGAAGAGAGGAGATCGATGGAGCGGGAAGCAGCATCATAGAACGAGCTCTGTAGCCTTTGGCTACTTGACCCATACCACGTGAGCGCACTTCTTAGGAAGTCTTCACGTGCTGACACCTTTTTCCTGACTTGCCTGGGGAAATGCTAAGTAGGAATGTCACATTAGTGGTAGTGTAGGGACAGACTAGTGCTTTTTACTTACGAACCCCAAATGAAGTCTGATCTTGACGTAGGGGCACTTATTGCCTGCGTTCTGGTTTTGGAATTTGTCATTCTTTTCATGCTCCAAAAGCTCAATTTCGCCCGTAGGTTTGGCTTTGTATTAGTTCCGATGTATTTCCACAACTTCGTCTTGAGGTGTCTGTATGTTTAGTTATTTTTGGCTTTGTAATAAACCCACTAAATTAGAAACCTGGGGCCAGATGTACGACGCGCAAAATAGCGCCTCGCAAATGGCGAGTTTTTTGCAACTCGCAATTTGCGAGGCGCTATATTGCATGTACAACAGTGTTTTCAACACTGTTTGCGATTCCCAATGGGGTCGCAAATTGCGAGGCTCATCAATATTCATGAGCATGTCGCAATTTGTGAGCCCATTGGGAATTGCAGGCTCTCCCAGGTATGGTGGCCTGCTGGGCTCAGCAGACCATCATGTCTGGGACTGCTTTTAAACAAAGCAGTTTTTTTTTTAATGCGGCCCGTTTCCTTTAAAGGAAAACGGAATGCATTTTTTTGTAAAAATGAAAAGTTTTCGTTTCATTTTCTAAGGGCAGCTAGTGGTCTCTGGGACCACTGCCTGCCCTTAAAAAATATTTTCCCCTGCATTTGCAAAGGGGAAGGGCTCCCCTGGGGATCCCTTCCCTTTTGCGAGTGCATTACCACCCTCTTGAAGAGGGTGGTAATTTGCGAGTGTTTTGTACAGCAATTGGGGTCGCAAAACATTCATACATGGGCTTGCGCTCGCTATTAGAAAGGGAACGCCCCTTCATAATAGCGAGTCGCAAAACCTATTTAGCGAGTCGCAAAAAAATTGCGACTCGCTAAATAGGGTATGTACATGGCCCAATAGGTTTTTGCATGCGCAAACGAGTTCGCAAACCCGTTTGCGCATGCAAAAACGGTCGTACATCTGGCCCCTGGAGTCTGTGATTCTTTGGAGTCATGATTCTTTGGGCCCGTGAATCAGACCTAATGAGTTGTTTCTCCCCTCTACACTTCTAAAGCAGGTATCAAAAGGTCCATCGGCCGAGGGTTCCAGAGTATATTTAGGAGAGGGAACCCAGCTGCTTCAGTTGGTAGCACTGTCAGATGGTTACCTCTTGGAGTGAGGGGAGAACCTAAAAGAGATAGGAAAAGTCCAGCCATAGGGCCCCAAAGGGCCCAAAGGATGAGAGCCCAAAGGATCGAGAGTGGAGAGCAACAGGATTTGGCGGAGACCGACGGAGAGTGACAGTGCGGCGGGAACAGCAGTTCACAGTGGAGTGAGTATGAATAGGGATGTGTGTGTTAGATTGCGGTGATGATTTTATTGTGTGATGTCTTGCATAGCTGGGATGAGAGTCGAGTGAATGTGGTTTCGGGCCGAACGCGCTTGGTCCATGTGATACGATTTAATTTTGATGTCAGGCTCAACGAGTAGCCTAAGATCCCGGGATAGATTTGAGGTGTAGAAGACACTGAGTGATGTAATTGTCTGACCAGTGATTGTGGGAGTCCTGAAGCGCTATAGACAACCCGTTTGGTGATTGGGAACGAGTGTGAGTGAGCTTGATAGAATCGTGTGGGAAGCTAGTGCACAAGGGCAGACCACAGCGATTTGAGTGGCCAATGCAGGTCGTGGGTCACGGTGTGTGAATGGTTTTGAGCGATTGGATCCTATTGATTTTATTTATATGACTGTCCGGTCGTTTCGTGGACAGACAGTCTGAGGTGCAGCTGTCCGGTCGTTTCGCGGACAGACAGTTGCCAGAGGAGAGGCAGACAATTACTCGAGACAGTCCGGTCGTTTCGTGGACAGACAGTCGGGTATGTAACTGTCCGGTCGTTTGGTGGACAGACAGTTGCTAGATTCTATGAGTGAAGTGTGTGAATGTGTAGAGTGAGATTGTGAAGGGGGGTGAACTGTTGTGTGAGGAGGAAAAGTGACGTCGGAGTGTGCCGCGCTGCAATAGGTTAGTTGGTGTGAAACCGTGCTGGGATTGGTGGACTGTCATCAGGAAGTTGAAACGAAAATATTTTGTGGGCAAAAGAACTTGATTCAATCATGCAATGTTTTAGGGTGTTACGAGACCTTTGTAGAGGAGATAGAGGAGTGGTGACTCAAGTGGGTGAAGAAGCACCACCGAAGGATACCCCAGCACATTTTATGGCCACACATGTAGGACTACATACCATAGTTTGGCTTCAAAATTGGCATAAGATTACCGAAAAAGAGGGAGATTTGTCTTTTGCACATCATGGCTCACTTAGGTTAGAAGTGCTGTACCAGTTGAGGGGAGTGATGGCTTCATTGTGACCTCCGCCTAGTCCGACACAGTTCGAGGCACTAGTTTCATGGATGAGAGCAGCACAAGCAAAGAACCGAGAGTGAAGTCAGGGAAGGATGAAAAGGGCGATGAAGGCATATCAAGATGTGTGATGGGACGCACAGTTGAAGAAGTGGAGGGTAGACACCATCGAGGGAGAGAGGTTATTTCCACTGTTAGTGAAAACAGGAGGAAGGAAGAGGATGATAGTGACACTGATGACAGCTTGCTAGATCGGTTGCTAGCAGAGCGACGGCCGCCATACAATCCAGATTCAGATGAGGGAAGGCGAGGACTCATGGAGAAAACAGGAGAACCGCAGACAAGCCCTAGTGCAAGAGTAGTGGGAAATGTTTCAACAGGAGCAGAAGGAACAGGGATGCCGGCGTCGGGAGGTACAGAGACGAATGCTGCTACGCGGTTACTGGAAGCCCTTACAGTGCTGGTCACCATTGGCCCTATAGTGTCAGTGTATGATCCAGGTCAGGGGGAAAACAGTAGTCAGTCACAGTCACGAGTAGGAGAAGGGATTAATTCTAGAGGAAATGGTAAGGCGAATGGGAATGGTCCATTCTTGGTGCCCGTAGAAGCTAGTACCCCATTGCCAGCCACTGCAGACTCTTCCAGAGGGAGTATTGGGTCTAGTGCAGTAAGAACAGTGTCATTGGCAGACTCACGTTCAGACTTGAGGATGTGGGAACCTCCAGTCAGGGGACCCACGGGGAGGATAACAGGAGGAGGGATTGAGCAGGGAACTCCTTGAAGTCAGTAGACTCCACAGCATACAATAGAAGGAAATCCCCGCAGGAATCAGAGCTGTGAAAGTGAAGAGATGAGCAGTGCGTCAAGTCAGGGAACGTTCAAAGCTGCAGTAAAGGCGAAGGTGTTGGATGTAGTAAGATTAAAGGTAGAAGTGAGATATGCTAGCGCGGGTGAGGTTTGCAGAAGGTTCTGTGGCGCTCTACAGAAGTACACTTGAAAGTTGTCGTGAACTTATTTATGTGCGGTGCTTTGAGGTGGAGAGATCACCCACTCCCCAGTTGGACGATCAAAATCACCCAGTTTGTACAACAAAATTGGTTTCCCCAGCACATCCTAATGTCAAAATGTATTACATAAATAACAGATATCAACAATTCTTGTCCTTCTTTGTATTTGTTAGGTATATTCTCATATGTTCTTGTTTAGTTCTTTTTTTAGCCTCTTTTTAGCCAACACGTGTTTTGTCGCCCATGGCAAGTGGCCGCGACTTCCTCAGGGCTGTTTTGTCGGTATGTTTAGTGTTATCTTTTAACCGGTTGTAATTCCATCCCGGTTTCCCCAAATAGTTCCTTGTCTTCGATAGTTTTTCTCCCAATCGTATCTGTATTATCCCTTATTATTTGTTGTCATCCGTTTTACCGCCTTCCGAGTGTTTGCTCCAAAGCGTACTAGCTGGGACGGCGGAAGGCTGCATGAGCAAACACTCAGAAGGCAGTAAAACGGATGACAACAAATAATAAGGGCTAATACAGATACAATTGGGAGAAAAACTATCGAAGACAAGGAACTATTTGGGGAAACCGGGACGGAATTACAACCGGTTGAAAGATAACACTAAACATACCGACGAAACAGCCCTGAGGAAGTCGCGGCCACCAGCCATGGGCGACAAAACACGTGTTGGCTAAAATAAGAACTAAACAAGAACATATGAGAATAGACCTAACAAATACAAAGAAGGACAAGAATTGTTGATATCTGTTATTTATGTAATACATGTTGACATTATTGTGTGCTGTGGAAACCAATTAAAGGTAGAAGTGGATGAGATCATAAGTGGGAATTTGCCCCTGGAAAGGATAGAACTTTATGAACAAGATGAGCTGTTGTTTGTGGCAAAGGATGTCACTCGTAAGGCAAGGAGGGCACATGAGAAACTGACTGAATTGGCACAAAGGTATGATGTGTATTTGTCCAAAACCAAAATGTTAAAGGGAGGTTATAGGTTAAACTACAGTGATCAAGAATTAGAAGAGAAAAGAGTCATAGGATGGAAAACCCACATTCGAGAATTGATTGTAGGGATACGTGCATGGAGCATGCTTGACAAGTGGGAGGAAAGGTGGTCAAAGAAAAAGAATGTCAAGAAAGGAATAGGAGATTCGCCGCCTCCAGGAGGGGGAACAGCAGGAGTAGAGGCTTACCCATTGCGAGAGGTACCAAGAAAGTATGTGCATGTGCCTTGGAGCAGGGGTGATTTGGCAGCGTTTACAAATGACTTTCCTCGGCTGAGGGAAAAGCCTGTTGAGTGGTACAAGCAGGTTGATCGCTTTGTTAAGATTTCAAAAGTACTGTGGATCGATTTGAACACCTTGTTTGACATTGTGGTACCAAGTGACTTGTGGTCGGCTTGTAAGATTGCGGTTGAATGGCCATCTACTGAGCCCGAGCGAGACCCCATAATGCATGGCCCTTCACCTTTAGTTATGAAAAAGTTTGAGCAGGTAATTACATGGTTACAGTCCAAGATTTCCCCACAAGACATTGAATGGGTCAAAATAGATCGGACTACCCAAGAGCCTAAGGAGTCACTACATGCTTACTATGAGCGGCTTTTACAAGCCTTTAAGCAGTACAGCGGATTGGATATGTTAGATTCCAAGGATATGGGACAGTTCATTTCTAAATTTGTCTTAGGATTGAGACCAGAAATTAGTTTTATGATTCAGCAGCATCTGATCTGTTGGCAAAATAAATCTGTGGATGAAATTCTACGGTATGCAAGATATTGCAGTGATGAGGTAGACTCGAAGCATAGGAAATTAAAGGATAAGCTAATGCTAGTCCAGATGAGACATGCAGATAGGGTAGACCAAGTGGAGGGACATTGGGACGGAAGCAAGGAAACAATCATGGATGAGCCCAGAATGCGTCGGGTCAGGGAAGAGGGAAGCCCATAGATCCCAAGACAAGAATAGATGTAGGTACCTTAAGAAGAACCACTGCATGTCATTTTTGTTACAAAATCGGGCATTGGAAGCACGAGTGTAGATTGAACCCAGCTAATCAGATCCAAGATGAGGAAGTAGTGCAGGTACCTGAGGCTGTCAACACGTTGACAAGACCCAGGTCTGTACACGGAGGGGGTCTGAGTATACAAGTGTAAGTTCCCCAACCGCCGAGGATCCCACAGGGAATCAAGTGTACCGGCAGATGCCCTTCATCGAAGCTTTCGATGAATTTGATCCAGACCCGCTGCAATGATGGTGCCTGAGGTGGGAGGAAGATTGTGCCCTTGGAGCAGTTTTAGAGGTAGACCAGCGAGGACCGTATGTGGAGGCAGATGTGGACGGTCATCCCATCACATTTTTGATTGATACTGGTGCTACCCGTTCTACTGTGAGGTCTGCAGTAGTCCCAAACCTACCCCTCTCAGGATATTCGATCCAAGTTGTAGCAGTTGTCAATAAGAAAATGACTAATCCATTGACAGGTGAGATATCTGTGAGAATAGGAACCTTCCAGGATCGTCACCAATTTGTGGTGTGCGACTCGAGTCCAGTCTGCTTGTTGGGTCGTCACCTTTTGTGCAAGTTGAATTGTACTATCTATTGCACACCCAAGGGAGTGGAGTTGCAGACCAATGTTGATGACATTGCATTCAAACTAGCAAATCAGAATCTCTGCATAGAGATGTTTCCCGTTTTGACCACCGAAGATCTGCCATACGATTTGAGGGATTCAGTCTCTCCGGAGGTGTGTGACTTTACGGGGGAAGAGATAGGGCTGATCCGAGGGGTTGAGCCAGTTAAGATCCAGATCAAGTCAAATGGCGAATTTCCAAGAATGCCCCAGTACAACCTGACGCCGGAAACGGTGGCAGGAATCAAACCTGTGACTGAGTCCATGATCGAGCAGGGTATTTTGAAGGAGATAATGGGGAGCCAATGCAATTCCCCTATAATGGGACTGCAGAAGCCAAGTGGGAAGTTCAGAATCAGAAGGTCAACACGATTGTAGTTCCATGTTGTCCTGTGGTACCGAATCCATCAGTGATTCGGTTTCAAATTCCTTGTGAGGCTGAATGGTTTACAGTGATTGATCTATGCCAGGCGTTCTTTTCAATACCCTTACACGAGGAAAGGCAATTTTTATCCGCTTTCCGTCTGGAGAATCGTATGTTAACGTGGTGTCGTATCCCACAAGGGTATACTGAGAGTCCATCGATCTTTAATCACATCTTGAAAAAGAATCTTGAGAGTCTGGTACTGCCGCAAAATTCAGTTCTCGCGCAGTACATTGACGACTAACTGATCGCATCAGAAACGGAGGAAGCTTGCAGGATCAGAATACTGTTGCACTGTTGAATCACCTAGGAGAGAATGGACACAAGGTGTCCCTGAGCAAACTTCAGTACTGTTTGCCTGAAGTTCAGTATTTGGGTCATCGCATTGAGAAAGGCAAGAGGAAGGTGTAATCAGAACGCTTTGAGGCGATCATGAAAATGAATGCGCCTACCATACAAAGGAAAGTCAGGATGTTTTTGGGAATGGTTGGGTACCGCCGTCAGTGGATTCCCAACTTCTCATTGAAGGCAAAGCCTCTGCAGAGATTGACACACAAGGATGTGAGTGACACGGTTCCATGGGATAACGATTGTTTGGTTGCCTTTCTGGAGCTGAGAGAAAGCCTGTGTAGCGCTCCGGCTCTAGCAATGCCTGATTACAACAAATCATTCTCATTATTTTGTTAAGAGCGGGAGGGTTGCGCACTGTCAGTACTTACGCAGACTCATGGAGGTGTCCGTAGATCAGTTGCCTACTTCTCAGCTACCCTAGATCAATCAGGTTTCAGCACTGAAAGATGGGAAAGTATTGTGATAGATCATCCTCTTACTGTATATGTACCACATTCAGTTGAGCTTCTGATGACGAGAACTAAGACACAGCATTTGACAAATAACAGACTCACACGCTATGAGCAAGTCATACTTGCCTCAGAGAATGTGACTCTGAAAAGATGTTCTGTATTGAATCCTGCTACTTTGATGCCTATTCCAAACATTGAAGATGAAGATTGTGAGGACCATGACTGTCTCAATGTGACTGAACTTTGCACCAAACCAAGGCCTGACATTGTCGATGAACCTCTGCCCGAATCAGATGAAATCCTTTTCGTAGATGGTTCATGCTTAAGAGACAATGCGAGTTCTTTGAGAGCAGAGTTTGCTGTTTGTACGATCTCTGGAGTTGTGGAAGCTGCTTGTTTACAAGGAGTACACTACGCACAAGTGGCTTAAATCATTGCCTTGACACGTGCATGCCTGGTCTCTGATCAAATCCGAGTCACCATCTACACCGATAGCCAATATGGGTTCGGTGTGGTTCATGACTTCGGACAGCTACGGTCACAGAGGGGGTTCCTTACGTCATCAGGCTCTCCTATCAGAAACGGGAGAATATGTGAGACAATTGTTGGAAGCTTTGCAACGACCAAAGGAAATAGCTGTGGTAAAGTGCCTTGCCCACGGGAGGGGAGATGACTTTGTGACGTTGGGCAATAGGTATGAGGATGAGGTTGCACGTTTCTGCGCTGAACAAGGATGCATTTTTAATGGGGAATACACCGGAGAGAGCACAGAGAGAACCGAGCTCAGCATGATGTTAGCCATAGCTGACACTTGGGATGAGGTCAAGCATCTGCAGGGAGAGGTGTCTGCTCAAGAAGAAGCTGGTTGGATTAAAGCAGGTTGTGAGAAGAGAGATGATGGCATTTGGATTTCAACTGATGGTCGAGCAGTGTTGCCAGATGATTTATTGAGCCCTATGGCGAGGCAGATTCATGGAGCAGTTCACATTGGAAGAGATGCCATGGTGTGAGTGTTCAGGCAGACGTGGTTTAACCAACGGTTTTGTGCGTTTGCTGAAGCAGTGTGTCACAGATGTGTTACGTGTCAACAGATGAATGCTGGGAAGAAGACTGTGGTTGCATTGAGTCACATTGGGAGATCTGGGGGTCCCTTCAATAGGATCCAGCTTGACTTCATCGAGATGCCTAGGTGCAGTGGATTGAGGTACATTCTGGTGGTGGTGTTTGTTTTGTCAAGATGGGTGGAAGCATATCCAACAAGAAGGTGTAATAGCCTCATAGTAGCAAAGCTGTTACTTAGAGAGTTGATACCACGCTTTGGATTTCCGACTTAGTTGGAGTCTGATAGAGGGACACATTTCCACAGCGAGATTATGAGGCTGCTTTGTGCTGCCTTACAAGTTGATCAGAGATTGCACTGTAGCTACAGACCTGAGGCATCTGGCCTTGTGGAGCAGATCAATGGAACTCTCAAAATGCGAATGGCAAAGGTTTGCTCATCCACGTCTCTGAAATGGCCTGATGCATTGCCTTTGGTGTTCATGAGTATCCGTAGCATCCCCGATAGGAGGACAGGTCTCTCGCCCCATGAAATCCTGATGGGCAGGGCGTTGCGGTTGCCAGCAGTGCCATCTACAGCGTTGATAAACATCACAGATGATTTGATCCTTGATTATTGCAAAGGACTGGCTGACGTGGTCCGTTCTGTGTCTCATCAATCAGGTTGAAGATGTGACTGCCCTGACCTCAAAGGACCTCTGCCACGATCCGAGCCCAGGTGACTGGATCCTGGTCCGAAAACCCGTGAGAAAGAACTGTCTTGATGCTTGCTGGAGAGGTCCATACCAAGTGATTCTGGTGATGAATGCTGCCGTGGAGTGTGGAGGGCTGCCAAACTGGATCCACGCTTCGCAAACCCGTAGAGTTTCAGGACCCTCGGAAGAAACAGCTCCTCTCTCTGAAGAAAATCCAGCAGTGGCTGCGAGGCCACTGGAGAGGACAAGTCAAGCTGTGAGGGTTACTGACGAGGCTGGTTGCCCACCAGAGCAAGCTGAGGGGGGTCACGCTACACAAGACCCAGGTACTGACTCTGAGGGAGACGGTAACGTTGCGAGTGGTACAGAGTCTGACTAAGCTGGAAGAACTGGTGTGCAGAGTGATCGGGTGCAGAGAAGGAGATCAGAGTTAGCAAGAGAATCGTGGCCTGTGAGACAGAAGAGGCAAAACCTGAGACTAGCATCTGAAATAGATCTTGCCCCTGTGTCTGAAACGTCTGAATCAGAGCTAAGTGACGCAGAGCAAGCACAAGAGGGTCCGAGGAGATTGAGAAGAGCAAGAGTACCCTGTCAGAGGTAAGCTGCCCCTGAGTGGACCTATCTGATCACAGATTCTTGGAACTGTAAATAAAACACTTGCTTTAAAGAAGATATCCTAGTCCCAAGTGGAAGAAGAATACATTTAGGGACTTTCCGTAGAAGAAAAAAGAGGGCTAAGGAAGTCTTTTGAACTGTGTAAATAATTGTACAACGAACTGTGAGTTGATTTCCAAGACTCCAAGGAACCGTATGTGAACCTTGTTGAACAGCAATCAGAAGCAAGGAAAGAGACATTGTGTGATCCTCTTCTCGTGTTGAACCGACTCAGTTAAAAATGGAGTCTGGAAATCCGAACCGTAGAGCAAAGTGTGTGATAGGTACACTTATAGTGGGAGTGATAGTAGTGATAGCAGTAGTTATCATAGTCTCTGTAAAGGTTTCACATGATGCAGAAGTTGAGGGAGTGGGAATGCAAGGGACATCCACACCTGTTACTTCCAGCACAAAAGAGGGTACTGTAGGAGCAGATAAAGCTATTCTAGATCAAACTAGTTGCATGTTGCATGTAGATTTGTCTAAGGGTGATTATAGGTTGATTGCCTATGCAAAATTATTGTATGAGTATGTGAATACGATGGATGTGAGAGATTGTTATGTGTGTATGCAGTTGCCTGCGTCTGTGGAGGAGGGGATTCGTTATCACCATCTTCCCTTGACGTATGGTATTACATGTAGTCTGTTGCTTAGTATGTTTTACGGTGAGGGTCATTATGAGTATTATTTCTCAAATTACCCTGCAGTGCTTTCAGAAGTTCCAGCTTATAAGCACCTGAGCAAGCATGATTATTAAAAGCAGGAAGAGCGAATTGGGAAGCATTTCATACCTACAGTTACATTAGATACAGCTTATTCTCACCGTCATAATTTGACGTGTATATTAACAGATGTGGAGAAGAAGTTTATAGATCAAGTAGAAGACAGACATAGACAATTAGCCGTTACGGTTAATAGTAGAGAAGGGAAATTTGCATGGACCCAGGAGGAGTTAGCCCATAAGGCGAAAGGGAGTGACGGTCCAATAGCTTTAGATTTTGAACAGCGAGAAAAACTTTGCATTAGACAGGTGCAAATCTACTGTGATAAGATCTTTGTAGGACAAAGTGTGTGTGATCACATCTTCACAATTGAAGCCACTGCAAAGAAGTTTTTGCAAGAAGCAGTGCAAGTGGTACCCAATGTGTATTTTGTGTATGGGAAAAATGCGTATGTGCAGTTGCCACTGAACTGGTATGGTACATGTTATGTGGCTGTTGTGTTTCCTAAGATTTACCACATTGAAGATTGAAGATTTGGTCCCGTTGGAAGGTAGATTACACAGTAGAGAAAAGCGAGGTGCGAGTGCAGGAGAGATTGTCGGACACGTATTTGGAGCAATGATACAGAGTTTAGGAGTAGTTCTGAATGATGTCAATATTAGAAGGTTGTCAACTATTGTGGATAAGTTGTCAGCGAATACAGCTCAGTCCTTATTATTGGTGGATGGAGAGATGGTGTCAATAAGAGCCATGGTGATGCAGAACCGCCTTGCGTTAGACGTATTATTAATAAAGGAGTGCAGAGTTTGTGTGATTCTTTTGGTTGGATTGATAAGGGCCTATAAATGGCATAAGGCAAGACAGGCTGAGGGATCTCTTAGAGAGCGGGAGAGGAGAATGGAGAGAATGCAGGACAGTCACTATGAGAATCTCAAAAGTCTAGAGAAGTTCTGGCAGGGGAGAACGGCTACTACTTCTGTTTAGGTCGGTACTCTGTACAGGGAGTTGTGATAGGTGGTGATGACACATGTCATCAGAGGGGGTGACTGATAGAGCGCGATTATGCTCTTCCATCTGTAGGGGTGCATCATAATCATGAGTAGTTCGCGCCTGTATTTATTCTTTTGTCGTATTAACATGAGGCAGTAGAACGTGTACTGTAATAATGTGAAAGGTGATGTGTTAGGTGTATTTTTCGTGTAAAGGTGAAGAAAATTAATGTTGCAACACATTCATACTTAGCTGAAGCATTAACGTGCAGAGTTCGTGTATGAAGCTCACAAATTTTACGTATTTGATGTACTCATGTAATGCGCTGATTTAGAAACGCTTAGTGAAATGTTCATTTATGCGTGATTCCCATAAGGCCTATGTTTCTTATTCTTATGTTGGCCGATTTCTGTAGGCCTGAAATGCATTCTCCCTGAAGTCTCTCGTAGTGGATAAAAGCTGAATTTCATGTGCATGTTGGATTTGTTCTGTTCTCACGTTTCTGTTGCAGGTGGTGAAATTCATCTTTTTTAGTTAGAATAACCCTTTTGTTTTAGGAGTCAGGTGCGGGGAGGAGAAGCTACATTTGTACAATGAGTGCTGATAATGTGAGTTGGTGTTCTTTCTCACTGGAGATGGCCTGGGAATCAAGGTCATTGAGCAAGGAGCTGGGAGTATCGAAACTAAATGGAAAATTACCTATGAGGATGCGCTCAGAGGGATGAGGCCATCGGATGTTACCTATTGGGCGTGGTTATGATTTGGTGTTTTTGAATTAGGGACAGTGCCCCGGGGGTTGAGTTAGGAGAAGAGAGGAGATCGATGGAGAGGGAAGGAGCATCATAGAACGAGCTCTGTAGCCTTTGTCTACTTTACCCATGCCAAGTGAGTGCACTTCTTAGGAAGTCTTCACGCGCTGACACCTTTTTCCTCACTTGCCTGGAGAAATGCTAAGTAGGGATGTCACATTAGTGGTAGTGTAGGGACAGACTAATGCTTTTTACTTATGAACCCCAAATGAAGTCTGATCTTGAAGTAGGGGCACTTATTGCCTGCGTCCTGGTTTTTGGAATTTGTCATTCTTTTCATGCTCCAAAAGCTCAATTTCGCCCGTAGGTTAGGCTTTGTATTAGTTCCAATGTATTTTTCTACAACCTCGTCTTGAGGTGTCTGTAAACCCTCTAAATTGGAAACCTGGAGTCTGTGATTCTTCGGACTCATGATTCTTTGAGCCCGTGAATCAGACCTAATGAGTTGTTTCTCCCCTCTACACTTCTAAAGCAGGTATCAACAGGACCATCGGCCGAGGGTTCCAAAGTATATTTAGTAGAGGAAACCCGGCTCCTCCAACCCCAACGGCTTTCAAAAGAATATATGAGATGGAAACAGTATAGGATGGAAACATTTGTGTAAAAAATAGGTTGTTCAGAGTGGAGTTGTCAGAAAGCATGAAGTGCAGATTCCAGTTAGCCCCTCCCAGGTTTGCAATCAAAATGCAATATTAAATCATCAGCCTTCCACCCAGGAACTATCTGTTTTACAGAGGGAGTTCTGCTGATTCTTCTTTCAGGGGTCAAGTATGAAACCACTCTGTTGTGTGCTCCTATTTATATGATTTGACACCCTGTTTATACATTGGTTACCTTCTACAATGGATTGTACTACCACCAAATTTGGTTTAACTCTGAATGTTCTTAGACATTTGTACTGGATATTGAGGCTTTTAAAAAATTAATATTAATCTATTTCCTAACTCCATGTACATTACTCCCTCCTAACAAAATGGAGTTTGGCATTTTCATTGAGACTTCCAACAGTGCCTTCAACTTTTCCTATTTCACCTTGACCGGTATTTAGCAATTTTAAAGATCTTGTAATTTCACAATACCTAACAATTTTTATTATTGATAATGCAACATTAAAATATTCATAACTACCTATTTTTAGGGTTCCCATCACTTTCCGGAATGGCACATCTAAACATGTGATCTAATCATGTCAGATTTTCTAGAACATCTGAAATTAAAAATCACAAAAACGTTTTCTCTTTCCTTCTCAGAATACATTGTTCTGGCTGTGTCTTCCAGGTACCTATTAGCTTACCTGGCCTCCTGAGCGAAGGGGCAGATCCATTGGGAGATTGAGGCCCTTGTGACATAATCTCCCACAAAGTTTAAATGAAATGCCTCCTGCATCAAACAAGAGCCCATGATGGGGAGGATATTTATGTTCTCGTCTTAGGTCTAAAGCAGTTAAACTGATTGAAATTGGGAATCATAAGCACTTAAATTATGCAGATACACGTATTCTCTTGGTAAAGTGTGTTATATGGTATTTTTAAAAATTGAATCCTAATGGGCTTTCACTATAGCCTCTTTGGTACAAGAGAAAATATGAGGTAAATTTGGGGATTTTAATAAAGGAAATATAACTAAAAACAGCATTTTATCCTAGTAAAGTCACCAGAGGCAATGCATCAGCCTGGCAATAGCGATATAGAACTTCAAGGCTCTAGAATTTCTCTTGGTCATCACCGTCTAATGCACAGCTGTCACTCACTGGTGTGTCATTCTGTCACCTAAAACACATTTTCCAAAGCAACAGTGTATATTTTTGTGGATTCATTTGCATTTTAAATTGTGTTTTTCATTGGGGTGCGCCATAAATGAATAAAGCCATGCTGTGGAAATTCTTGGAAAGATTTGACATTGCTGTTCTCCATGACCTTTAGAAATGAACCACATGTATTGACTGAAGTCGGATCACCCTTGAAACCGTCCGAATTCACCGTACAACATGTTGAGCGCTAGTCGGAATTTTGTTAACAATTCATTCATTTTGACTAAAAAAAATTAATTCAGACTTGTAGGCGACATGTGCTAGAATGCACTGGGGCCACCTTAAATGGCAACTCTTGTGAAACCATTGAGGATCATGTGAGAGTGTGGGTGGTCACTTTTAAGATAAACAGTGCAGCAATAAAAACATTGCTGTAAACAGTAGCTTGTCAGCAGAACAACTAAGAGAAGCTTAACAACTTTTAGAACCAAGGCTGTATACTTTGGAATAGGATCCCTATAGGGATAATATCTTTTACAGATCAAAGGATCTTTTGCAGGCAACTACTGATTATAGCTGCTGGCTGGATGTGTTTCACATATCTAAATTTCAAATCATCTACCATCTTTTGGATCACTGCTCAACTCGCTACCCCTGGAGGACTAAGTGTAGAAATAGAATATTTGAACTTCAACAGTACGTTTAGAACTGGAATAAAAGTGGTACATGACAGCACAAGCCCCAAATTCTACTAGTAAACAATGACTAGGGAGAAAACGCCACACAGTATCTACCTAAAATGTGTGTGATATGCGACAGAGTGAGTGAGTACGTGGATGAGCAAGCAAGTCTGTAGGAAATTCACTCTGCTCTGGCTCTACATTTTTCACTTTTCAGACCATTGGATTTTGACAGTTGCTGTGGGTTGAGGCTTAAGAGGTTGGCCTCAGGCCTGTGCTCTGTATAAAATGAGCATGCCCCCAGGGTTTTAACTCAGGCGCCTGCATCCCCCCGTGGCACGTTGGCCCACCCTTCAGAAGTCTCCACATTCTTCAGGAGGCCCTATCATTTTTTGTTAGGCCCCTGCATCCTTCTGTATTTTCGATGAAGCCCACCTACAGTTGAGGTGTCCTGGTGTGAATCAGGACACATGGCTGACACTGAGATGTGTGTAACTTTAATAACTTGCATCTTGTTAGGTATGTGCGCAAGTGAAGAAGGCTCAGCAACATACTATATTAGAGGATTGTGATGTGAAATGTATTGTTCTCAAAGTCCTAAAATATATTATCTGTGACTTTTTGAAAGTGTCCCATTCTCTTAAATTATTAACATGCCACTAAATTATTTTCTCAGGCCTGGTAGTAGTGATAAATGTGTTATTTGGAGAGTATACAAAGCTTATTTTGAAACCGACAATCCAGAAAACAGATTTTGATTGTCTCCTTTCATTTATGAGATATGTGGCACTGAAGTGCCTCATTGCAGGTAAATTACTGTGAATAATTAACTGTCCAGGGCTGAGGGGGAACAACTTACCTTTTGCTGATATTAATTAATTAATTATTGAGCGCATTAACACCCTAATGGGCATCTTGGTGCTGATCGTGGCTTGTCTGAAAAGAACTAGGAGCAAGACAATGGTTCACAGAAAAAGTGAGTTGTAAGTGCTTTCCTGAAATGAAGATGGCTGGTCTGCTGATGGGGAGTGACAGGAAGGGCATTCCATAATTTAGAGTCAAGGTAGTATAGAGCCTAACCACCAGTTCTGAATCGCTTAACCGTAGGCATGTAAAACAAATGCCCATCGGTGGAGCACGGAGTGCGTGGAGGTGCTTGTTTTTTGGGATTTTTCTTGTAGTCCCACAATGTCAGCTCAATAGTAGATTTGTTCATGAGACACTGCGTAACCCTTCTGACACTTGTGCCACGAATGGCAGGCATTTCAGTGGTTTCTGTTGCAGGAGAAATTGAATTTCACACTTCAGGTTGTGGTTTTATTTTACTAAACAAATTCAACACTATTTTTACCTCTAGCAGATGTCCTCTTGGTGATTGGGCCAGATTAAAGTCCAATATCATATGGCATCTGTGACATCATAATGTAGTGATAGTCGGGGCATTTGATGTGGAAAATGCATTAGGATGTAGCAAAGGTCTACTGCATATGGCATATTAGGATTTTTCCTTAAATACCCCGCTCATCCTCTTTTTTTGGAGTGCATGACTTATAAGAAGAGAAGCTCACAAGAAAACGGTTGGAAGAGGAGAAACTCCTATTTCTCCTTCTTTCTAGACATTTCTGTTACACCTGTTGAGGCAATAGATAGGAAACAGCTGAAACACTCTCCTGTAATCTCTTTCTGGAGAGGAATTGCTCCAAACTTGTAACTATCCAACCTCATTATTTGATCTCCATCGCCACAGGTGCATGAGTTTGACCTGCGTTGTCTCTTTTACCTATTGGGCACTGTGCTCCTGAAAGCTCTTTGCTTAGAGAGACACCTGTGATTCCCGGCGGAGTTGCAGACGCTTGGTGTATTCTCAGTCAGTTGGAAGTGCTAGTGGACTGAATCAGTTGTGTGGGGAGAAGTGGTGCTAAAGATCGTTTTGTTCTGCTGTTGAAATGCAAGTAACGAGGTCTGGAGTCCTAGGATGTGAGCAAGACCCTGACTTGGAGGATACCTAATGCCACTGGGATAACTTCCCATTCAGTATTTGTGGCAAGTGCTCTTTGTGAACCTGGTTCCTGGAATGAAACACCCCATCAACTTTCCATTCAAGAGGATTTTGTACCTGGAGACTTGCCTTCAAGGCTTCCCGTAATTCCTGGTGAAGGTAAAACTGCCTTTGTCTTTTTTCAGATTAGAACCTGGGATGTCCACGATTGAACTGAAATGTGGCTTGATATGAAAGCAATTGAACTAGGATTTTGAAGCTTTTGAGAACGTAGATGAATGCCAAATTGAAAGCATCCGGTTTTGAGACATCCTCACTGGATATTATCTACTGGCTCAGCCCAGTCAAGTGATTCAAGCTCCGCAAATTCTAATAAGTAACAATCAGGAAACCTGCATCTTCAGACCAACCATATAATCTCGCCTGTCAACCATGTTTGGAACTTTGTGGCATTTGAGCTTTGATGACCAGGTTCCCAAGTCAGAGAGTTGACTCCGTTCAGAAGCCTCTGACCACCCCATGGCCTGGTGACGGTAGAGATCCCATGTTGGTCCCACTGGACAATTGTACCTCCATAATTTCTTTCTAATTTCTTCCCTGTAACAACACCCCATTTTTGTTTCACCATGTGTATTTGAGGGATCAGCACAAAGTACATTGGTTCATAGGGGACTCATTTTATAATGAAATTCTCGGTTCCCAAGATAACCAATAAAAACATTGAAAACAACAAATGTTAACTCTTATGATCAATTACCATTGATTACTACTTGTGACATTTTTCCTTTTCTCATAAGTTTTGAACTTCTCCATTTTTTTCTTCAGTTTTGCTTTATTGTTCCTATTAAATGTTTATCGTTTTACTAAACTTGGTGGGGTAATTGAAGTTCTTTCTTTCTTATAGTGATGTTGTAATGAGAGGTTTGTTAAGCACAATACCCGCATTACCTTGTTGCTCATGCCCAAGCTCCCAAAGGTGAGCTGAGTTTGCACTCAGAGATGCTGATTTACCTCAAATGGACTATTAGCCTTTCATAGCTAGGTCAGTTTCTCATGGTGAGTAAGTGGGTGAGGGAACGAGTAAACGACTGAATGAGTAAATGATTAAATGAGGTAAGTAATGCTTTGTACAGTGTTAAGCACTGACCTTTGCAACAAAAGTTAGTAACACTCAAAAACCGATGGGAATTTGGGCAAAAGAAGTTCAGCTATTTTCAAAAGGAAAATAAGATTTTTGCAGCCTTACCGTACCAAATCAGGAGCACCAAGATATTACCACATGTACTCTGATGCATTTTTTGCCTTTTGTGGCAAGTCCATATTTGTTGACAACACAGATAAGCTTGTTTTGAGTGGAGGTGTCTGGATGGAAAGTATCAATGGACTTCATGTGTTAGAGTTTGATGGATTTGAGACCTCTTTCAAAAAAGAGCTGATGTATCGTCCTCCCTATCTAGCATGCATGGGGCATCTATACACTTTAAATAGGGTGGACAGGACTTCTAACATCCTTGGTGATGTGCCAATTCCACCAAACTCTAAATAAAGCCTTTGGTGCTTTAGGTAAAGAAAGCATAATGAAAAAGGAATCCTGTGAGCCTGGCGTCTTCTATTAAACTCGATCCCAGTTTTTACAGCAGCTTGCATCATGGTCCCTCCTTTAGAGCCTTCTTAACACTGGAGGTTAAGCTTACAGTCGTGCCACAGGCCCCTGTGCCTGCTTCAGTGCCGACACCCCCGGCGCCACCGACACCAAGCAGTTATGCCGCCCCATCATCATTCCCGACTCTGGCACCTAGCCGGACGGGCGTCACCGAGACTCCCCATGTTGGAGCAAGTAACTTATTTCTACGACAGGCCTGGATTGGGTGATGATTGGGAGGGGTCTGCGGACCCTTATGGGTACCAGGCATTAGAAAATCCTGAGGAGACCTGGTAGGAGGGTCTGGCGGATGCCAGTCGACTGGAAACTTCCTCTGACACTGGACTGGTCTCTTCCCGTACTGTGGCTGAGGTACTGGACCTTACGCTACTCTCAGTGGCAGTCAAGACAAACGTCTTGACTGAGGTGCTTCAGCCGAGAGTTACCCCACCAAACCATTATGTCCATTTAATGAAGCCCTTACCGACGTCCTATTTGGCGCATGATCCAAGCCCTGCTCATGTGCTTGTAACACATGCCCATTGGCATATGCTAGCTGTGCAGTGGGAACTGAAGTTCCACTGGGCACAGCATCAGGGGAATCTCGCTGACATGGTCCAGATTTCAGAGGGAACTGTGCATAATACAATTGCCCGCCCCCATCGCCCTGCCACAGGGGAACCCCAGTTTCCTCACCCAGCATCCCACCCAGAGAGCTGGTGGTCCATGCCTCCACCTCTAAAATCAACCCGGCACATTCCTTACCACTCCACTCGATAGAGAATATAAAAGGCTGGATACCTTTGAGAAGAGAATGTTTACTTCTGAAAGCCTGGCACTGTGGTCGGTCAACACTGCATGCCTCTTGGGCCAATACCAGGCCTCATTTATGGACATGCCCTTTGAAGGCTCCTGTCTGTTTGAAGAGAAAGTGAACTCAGAGCTAGAGCGCTTTAAGGACAGCAGGGCTACAGTAAAGTCCTTGGGCATTTCCATAGCCCCTTGCCAACCCCTGTCTGCCTTCCGCTGCCACAGAAGGGGCTTTCAACTGCATCTCTACCCTCCCAGCCACCAGGTCAGCAAGTTTCCCAATCTTTTTGTGGCAGAGGACACGGTTCCTGGGTGCATGGGACCTCTCTCTAAGTGAAATTCACCAGTCTGCTTGTGACTTCCGACCATTAGGTGGTGAGCACTGGCAAATCCAGAACATGTGAATAAACTCCGCTCCCACCTCCCCACATCTCAGACTGCCCTCTCCCACTGAATTGAACTATCTGTTAATTCTTCCACGTGTAAGGTATGCCCTGTATAATACGTAGGAGTTAATCAACTTAAAAGTGGCATTTCTTGATACTTTGGGCACTAGTTCTTATATAGTCGCCCAGTCGCTCTCTGGTATAGGGATCCCTAGGTCTTCCTCCCTCCGGGCCCAAAGCGTAGTCAGGGGCAAAATCATGTCCTCTCTAATCATTCGATATAAGCAGGTGACAGCCTTGTAATTGCCCAATGAGGTGATTATATTGTGACAACTTTTGTGGCGTGGCGGCTCCGAAAGGGCAGATCCGTAAAAAGGCCCGCGCCCCAAAGTCCACAGACTGCACCCGTAACTGCTCCATAGAGAAGAAAGTGGCCCAGTGGCAGATAATGTTCTGATTGTAACTCCTCAAATGGGAGGAGCTCTGCAGTTCTAAACAAGTCACCCATCATTGTTGCCCCTGCAGTTACCCAGTCCGTGAGGCCCGCCAGTCCCCCCTTGTGGGGCAATACTTCCAACATTTTCACGGGTACATCAGGCAAGTACAGGACCCTCATGTGTCTTTTGCAGGCAACAAGTCCAGCAACGCCGCAGCACTCGAAATTCAGTAGTATCACACCAAAGAGGGCACTCAAGTTTTATCAGTACTCTGAACAGACGGTGTAACTCAGGTACTGAGTGACCCATCACCCTCCCTGGGGTCAGTCTGCCCACCAACCACTGCGTCAACTACTGGAGTTGAGCTGCAAGATAATAAGATTCGATATCATGGACTGCCAGGCCCCCCTCTCCCACCGGCCTCTGCAAGTTAGTCAGAGCCACTCGTCTGCGGCCTGATCCCCATATGAAATCTATGACGAGCGAGTCAAGGTCTCGGAACGTTGCTCGTAGGATCCACACTGGAAGGACCACAAAAAAGTACAGCAGGCAGGGGAGCACCACCATTTTTAGCAGTGCCACACGGCCTGCAACAGAGAGGGGAAGCGTCTTCCAGAAGTTGGCGCTCGCTCTGAGGGCCCGAATCGCCTTTCTGATGTTCCCCTCCAACAGATTGGCTGGGTTGTGATTCTAAACATCTAGGTATTGCAAGCATCGGGGCTCCCACTGCAGTACCTACAACCCCTTTGTGAGATCACGAATCACCAGCATGGGGAATAAGCGGGATTTCTGCCAACTGACTAAGTCCAGAGAGCTTTCCAAACTCCCCTAATAATCTCTTAGCACCCGCCAGAGCCGTTGTAGTGTTATGAAGGAAGATCCGTAGGTTGTCCGCATACAGGACAATATAGTGGGTCTGTCTCCTAATCGTTATGCCCTGATAACTAGCTCCCACTCTGGCATAGCCGGCCTGCAGCTCCATAACCAGGGCAAAGAGTAGTAGTGACAAAGGACACCCCTGTCTAGTACCGAGGCCTACTCTATAACTCTACGAGATACTCTGGCCCGTCTGGACTCTGGCTGTGGGGTCTGTGTATAACAGCCGAGTCCAGGCCATAAGCCCTCGCCCCAATCGGCAGCACTCCATTACTCCATAGAGAAAGGGCCATCCAGACTATTAAATGCCTTCTCTAAGTCTACTGCACAAATCGCTGCTGCTGCAATCATAGGTCGTAGATTCGAGCAATGTTAAGAGTTTCCGAATGTTGAGCGCCGTATTGCATCCCGGGATGAACCCTGCCTGATCAGGGTGAATTAGCATAGTCATGTGAGGGAGGTGTGTAGTGGCAAGGATCCGGCTAAGGATCTTATAGTCGATGTTAAGCATTGACAGGAGTCTGTAGGTCCTCACATCATGCGCCGACCTCCCTGGTTTCAGCAGTGGCACTACTACACCCCTCAAGCCGGGGAAGGCAGAAAGCCTGTCTTCCGAGCCGCTTTGTATAGGTCCATCAGCTTAGGGGCTAATTAATCCATATATGTGGCATTACACTCAACCGGGAACCCATCTGTACCCGGTGTTTTGCCACGCACCAGTGTTTTTATGGCCGCCTGGATTTCCTGTATAGAGATCTCTTTCCCCAGCTCCTCTGCGAGCGAGAGAGCAGAGAGAGGAAGAGGTGCTAGGAAATCATCAATATCTTCACTTGACTGTTCGAAGGTGCTTGTGTAAAGATCAAAGTAATAACTGTAAAATTGCTGGTTGATGGCCACTTGGCAATACAGCCTGGTGCCCTGATCAGCTCGAAATCCATGATAACAGAACCCTGCTTAGCGGTATTTGCAAGCCAGGCCAAAAGCTAACCTGTGTGGTTGCGTTCCGTGTGTGCCTGGGTCATGTAGACTCTATAGTCAAGTACTAGAAAGCGTTCTCCGACAGGGAAAAAACAAACCCTTCTGGCACTCCTAGATGCGTCAAGAATAATAAATCTTTCAACAAATTACTGATTCCAATAAACTTTTATTTTGATGATTTATTTCTCATTCTTTTTATTCAGTTTGCTTTATTTTCTTCTTTTTCCTTTTTATAATGTTAATTTCACATTATCTTTGCTTATAGCACTTAAGCTTCACATGATTTACAGGGTCCCCAATGCATTTCGGGCTTTGCCCTTCATCAGGGGATACTAACTAAAACAAAGAAATACCACTCGGAAAAATAATTAATCTGAGGCCTGCGTACCAATCTATTACAGTATTCACTTTTGCCCAAGAGAAAAAGATTCGGTGCAGTGACTAGAGAAACGTTATAATAGTACCCATCTATACATTCTGTTGTCTGTGCTAAGCATATATAATTTATGTGCCCTCTAGTAGCACTACGTAAGTGCAACCAGGTTAAAAACAGCCTTAAAACAGCCTTAAACATGATTAGAACAAATGTTTTTGCTGTAGTGCTCGTGAGCATGCAAGAAAATAATCATGGTTCCGGGTGTATTAGGTTTGGTTTGGTCGTGCTTAACGTCATGCAAGAACTAAAAAATAGGTAGCTCCAGGATTTCAAGAGGAAAGAAAAACGCGCGTTCGATTTGTAACCAACTGTATTTTTAAATATCCGGTATAGTGGAAAAGACGTTCTTCGAGTGCTCTAAGCATAACATGGTGCCGCAAATCGTACGTGGTGGCTCACATACCTGTGAATACGCGTGAAGGAAAGTGAATCCGTCGCCAAGTGAACTCGGGAAAGTGTCAGTTTCTAACAGAGTGAAAGACCCGGAAGTTTATATCCTTTAAAAGCCGGAAGAAAAACCGTGTGCACACAACGAAATGGATGAAAGACTTCCCGTCTTTCAATAAACGGTGTCGGCCATAAACAGAAACTAAATGAAACTCTTTAGCGAAGAACTATGTGGTCTCATATACCTAAGATTTTGCTAGTGAACATGATTGTAGAAGTATTAGAACGTAAAAAAAGCTTGTGTCTAAGTATATAAAACCTAGTCCTATAACGGGAATGATGATATGTGCTAAATCACGTGATGCCACAATTTAACAAATTGAGGTTAGAAAAAATATGTAAAAGACGAATATACATAGTGACATAGAATATACATAGTAACATACTAGAATGTGTATAACAGTGGGTTCATAATGGCCTGCTAGTAGTAATCAGCACCACTCAAAATTTACAGAGAACTACCCATGTTTTTAAAGGTAGCAACTTAAGTCCATACGTTCATTCAGTCCCTTGGGGTTAATTGAATTTAATCTGTGTATCCAAAATGTTTCACGTTGAAGTAGATATTTATTGTTGTTCCTCCCTTCTTTTATTGGTATGTGTTCGAGTACCATAAATCTGAGTTGGCTAATGTTATGGTTCAAACTATTGAAGTGTGTTGCAACTGTTGATTTTTGATTTTTTGTCCTTATCTTACTTTTATGTTCCGTTAGTCGTGTCTTAATTTTTCGCTGTGTTTTGCCTACATACGGCAAACCGCATGGACACTTAAGTAAGTAGATCACATTGCTCATGTCACATGTGGTTCTCAACTTGATTGGAGTCCCCTGGGTGGGATGCATGATGGTTGTACCTCTAATGATATTGTTGCAATTCCCACAATTAAGACATGGTACTGTTCCTCTGTATGTAGCTTCATCTTGATGGAAATCTTAAGTAGTTGTTTCAAATTGTTCGTTCGTTTCTAGTACTTTATATGTCTACACCTTATGATCAGGAGGTGATACCCTCTGGCACCCAAAAATTAAGGGAAGAAAGTACAAAAAACTACAACATCCACGACAAGAGAGTGCGATCGTAATTCATACTTGTGGACTCTATAGTCAAAACATCTACGTTTTTCTACCTGCTCTGCAACTTTCTGCTTGGCTTCTAACAGGGCTGCTTGCAAGTCCGGTTGACCTGACTGGCGCTGTTCCACATCCCTTGGTGCCTCTTCTGAGGTTAAGGCTTCAGTCAACAAAGTTTGCCGCACTCCTAATGATTCCGCTATACAATTCTCCCTGAGTACTGCCTTGAAGGCATCCCAATCCACCTGTGGAGATGACGCCGTCCCACCATTATCCTCAAAATATTGCTGTGTGCTATCCCCAATGGTGTCTCGATAAACCAGGTCCTCCAGGGATTCCGGCTTCAGTCTCCATACTAGTATGCAGGGTCGCGTCCTCTCCCACCCCAAGTAAAAAAGGACCGGATTATGGCCCAATATGGTTCTCGCATGGCATTCAACATCACATACCGACCCATGGACATCTGGTGTACAAAGAAACATGTCCAGGCACATGTGAAGATCGTGTAACAGAGAGCAAAAGGAGTAATCCCTATGTAATGGGTGGGTCACACAGCAGGAGCCTATGAGTCCTCAATTTGACTGCCAGTCCATAAACAGCCTGGCCACCCTAATAGCTGGAGAGTCCCGTAGTGGGGGGGTGGAGGGAACTATCTAGCGCAGTGTCTGCTACACTTTTATAATCCCCACCTATAATGACTGAACCCCCCAGGTAGTGGGCCAGAGATCTTGAGAGGTAGGTGAAGAACACCCCTTGATCTAGATTCGGGCATAAATAATAATAATTGCCACATCCCAACCTTCTAGGTGACCAATCACTGCCACAAACCGGCCCGCCGAATTTGTCAGGTTGCCACTGTGTTGGAAGGAGCCTCTGGGAGTATCCATATTAGCGTCCCCCTCACATAGGCTGAGTAAGTAGTGTAATAGGCCAGACCCCGCCACCTCCACTGCAGAGCCGCCCCCCTTCTTGGCAGTCTAGTGTGTTTCCTGTAGAAGCGTTATTTGGATCCTTCGTCTGTAAAGATATGAAAACACCTTGTATCTTTTGGCCATGGTGTGCATCCTCCTGATGTTTCATGATAAAATGTTATAAGTGGGTTGCCATCGCGTTGAGTTACAGGCAGCCAGTATCCACCACCACCATGACTCAATCCCATATTCACTCCCTTGCATCCAGCATCGGTATATCCAGTAGACCACCTGCAGGGCTTGCCTCATTATCGCCCCTCCCCCCCTCACAACATTCAAACAACCCAACTCCCCACACAGGACAAGTGGGTAACTACCCCCATCCAAACTTACAATCAAAGCTCAAACACTCGTGGGTGAACCCGCGCGAACTGCAAATAAAGGGATTAAAGTCAGTTGGGAGCCCCCTGTCCGCTACCCTCCCATATGGCAATTAGCAGTGGATATAAGCTTCAGGTACTGGGGTTAGAAGACCACTCTGAAGGCCCCCTATTTGTATTCAAGGGCTCAATCCACAGCTAATTGTTTAGAGTTCAATTCTTACAGTATGGCTCCTACATCAAATCAGCTGGTCAGCAGTTCTGGGAATCACCCGGGGCAGTTCCATGTCTTATTCTTTTATTGAGCTGGATCTGGAGTCAGAGTTCAAATCCCAGTTGTCGGTCACTTTCACTGATGTGGCAGGGCTCGCTCCTCCACCGCTCATTTCTGCAACCTCCTCTACTGCTTTCTACTGTTCTCTCTGGACCTCCTCCTCCAGATGGGCCCGGCCCACCAGTACTCTTAGCCCTAGTTTCGATGTGGCCCATGTAGCTTTCTGTCGTGGTGATCTCCGTCTAGGGCGCCCACTTGCGGGTGCAGGGAAATCCACTCCCATACCTCCTGGGGAGTTTGGAAAAACTGCACCCCATCAGGGGTTGTTACCCACAGACTAGCAGAGAACAACAGTAGGCCAGGCCCATCTGGCGCAGAAGCCTCTTAGCATCCAGAAACGTGTCACTGTCTCTGAACCTCTCTAGGGAAATCCGGGAATATCAAGATTTGAGTTTTTTCAACTCTGATGTCTCCCTTGCACCTAACTTGGTCCAGGATGTGGTCCCGGTCCATATAGTGCAATAGTCTCGCTACCACAAGCCGCGGTGGCACCCCCAGCAGCGGGAGCCGTGCAGGGACTTTATGTGCTCTCTCTAGGGTGTTAAATGGGGAGAGACCACCTGGTGCCACTTCTTCTTGCAATCATCGTTCTAGGTAGTCCACCATACTGCTCCTCTTCACTTGGTCCGGCAGCCCCATTACAAGGATGTTGTTCCAATGAGATCTGTTTTCTGTGTCTCCCGCCCTGAGCTCCAGCGTTCATACCTTACTGTCCATGCTTGTGAGTCTTTCCCGCATAGTCACTAGATCCGAGGGGATCTCTGCCAGTCCCCTCTTTGTGGTCGTGACTCGCTCCGCCAGACAGCAGTGATCATCTTTCAGAACGCCCTGATCAGCTTCCAGCGTATCTATCTTTGTCTTCAGCTCCTCTCTTGAGGCAGTAATGCCTGCAGAATATCCTGAAGGGTAGGCCCTCTGGGAGTTCCCGCCGGCAAAGCCAACATTTTGGCATTCTGTGTGTTCTGCGGTATCGCCCAGGGGCAGTCCCCCAGTGTCTGGATCCTTTCTCCTGGACACCTTACCCATGATGGCCATCAGATCGTGGGGGTGGAGGGACTAGAAAGTCAACGTGCTCCCTCCCCTGCAGTCCCGAGCAGAGGGGTCATCAATTGGCAGATGAGGTAAACACCCGCCCAGAGCATGGGAGTCAAGCGCCCAGGACCAAGATGTGGGGGTCCAAGACACTGTGGAGGGCCCTGCCGACTGTATGCCTCAAGCGTCTTCTGTGGTGGGCCAAATGGGTATCCAGCAATATCTGTTGCAGCCCTAGGGTCCCTTTTGCCCAGGTTGGCCCAGCAGGTCATGGAGCCGAGTCTGGCAGCCCACCAAGGTCCGTGTTCAAGGTGCAGGAAAGGAGGCGACCCAGAACAGCTTCTGGGTCCGGGGGGGGTACGCTCCGATCCCTCCTCCAGTCCCGGTAGAGACCCCCTCAACCAGTGAGTATTGGCAGGATCATGAAAGCTCTGGGCTATCACCAGTTCTCGGCCACTCCAGGACCAGGGCAATGTTCAATAGCCCATCTGGCCTGTCAACAGCAGCGTTTTGTGGCGGAGACCAGGTGCGGCAATCCTTGAGGGCGGCTGACCTACCAGTAGCGCCAATACTCTTTGAGGCGCCCTCAGCTCCCTGCACCCCGATCAGCAGGACCCCTCCGCTCAAGGCCCAACAGCAGTTGCCACCTCTCGCCAGTATCAGGCAGCAGTCTTATGGGGAGCATGGGACCAGACGACCTAAGGACCCCAGCTAATTTCTACTCAAGTCTTAGTCTCAGTCTCTTGCTGCCTCTGCCAGGCCTGGGCCTCCATCTAACCCTCCAGCGAGGTGGAAGGCAATGCTAATGCCCTCCCCTCCCCCCCAATCAGCCTCCATGTCCTAGGGCCAATCTCCAATGTCGTGCTGCTCTATGCTGAACCTATGCCCCCGGTCTCCCTGGAAGCCATCCCCCAGTATGAACACTCACTGCTTATACTGTTCATGTGCGGTCTGGCCCAGGGGAAAAGATCAGTTGGCCTCCATCTTCAACATTCCAACTCTGTCACCCCAGGTCCACAGTCAGGTCCCTTGGAGAGGGGAAGCACTGGGGAGTCAGCTCCTATCCCTGTTCACTCAGCACTTCAATAATGTTCCGGGCCCCTCGATCTTGCCTCCTCACATGCGCAGGACTCGGAGGGGGGTGGGGGGGGTAGCCCCAAACACTGTAACTTACGCATCAACGCTTGGCCACACTCCCCACCCATGCCACCCAGTTATGTCGGAGAACCACCTCTCCTTGCTCCGTCAAGAAGGTTTGGCTCTCTTGGCCAAGGGAGCTATAGAGAGGGTGCCAGCATCAGAAGTAGGTTGTGGTTGCTATTCCTGTTACTTTCTAGTGCCCAAGAAGGACGGAGGCCTTCATCCTATTCTAGACCTTTGCCTTCTCAACTTCTTCCTGAAAAATGAGAAATTTCAGATGCTCATACTCACTTAAGTGCTGTCTACCCTGGACCCGGGAGACTGGATGGTAGTGTTGGACTTGCAGTACACACATTTCCACATCCCCCTCTTGCCTGCACACAGACGTTTCCTGCAGTTCACGGTGGGGCAAGAACACTTTCAGTTTGCCATGCTCCCCTTTGGCCTTACGAGCGCCCCTTGTGTTTTTACCAAGGAGACGTCGGTGAGAATGACCCTGAGTTTGTTGGGCCACATGGCCTCCTGCATCCTGCTTGTAACACTTGCCCGTTGGCATATGCGGGCTCTGCGGTGGGAGCTGAAATTCCTGTGGGCACAGCATTTAGGGGAATCTCGTTGACATGGTCCAGATCTCAGTGGGAAGTGCAAAAGACCTGCAGTGTTGGCTAACAAATCGCAATTGGGTCAGTGGCAGACCCCTCTCTTTTCCCCAACCAGAGCTGACTGTTGTGACAGATGTGTCACTCCTGGACTTGGGCGGCCATCTGAGATAGGTGGAGATCAGAGGACTCTGATCTTTTGCGGAATACGGGCTCCACATCAATCTGCTGGAGCTTCGGGCGATCCAGTTGGCATTGAAAACCTTTCTTCCTTCAATCTGGGGAAGCCTGGTACAGGTGTACACGGACAACACCATCGCCATGTAGTATTGCAACGAACAGGGCGGGTGGGTTCGTGGACCCTTTGTCAAGGGGCTTGGTGTCTCTGAACATGGCTGAACCACCAAGGCATATCCCTGGTAGGTCAACACCTGGCGGGCTCTCTGAATGATGGATTAAACCCAGATCTGTTGACTGGGGTGAATGTTTGCATTGTTCAGCATTCCGTCCATCATCTGTGTTTTTCTTTTGTCGCCCTAAGTGGGAAGGGGAAGCCCAGACGTGGGTCGTGTGCTCACTGTGCCACTGGATTCAATTTAGCCTGGCTGATGAGGGGTGATACCCCGAAACCGGTCCCAAGCTGCTCGTTTCCGGTCCAGGGGAGACCTGGCCTGGCGGTTTGGGCTGGACTGTTCCCATGAGGAGCAGGGTCAAGTCTGATTTGCATATGGCTCGGTCCAAACTAGGGTGGTGTGGTGCGCAAAAAAACAATGGATTATACCCAGATCTGTTGACTGGAGGTGAATGTTTGCATTGTTCAGCATTCCGTTCTTCAACTGTTCTTTAAACTTTTGTCGCCCTAAGTGGGAAGGGTAAGCCCAGACGTGGATCCCGTGCTCACTATGCCACTGGGTTCAAGCTAGCCTGGCAGATGAGGGGTGATACCCCGAAACCGGTCCCAGGATGCTTGTTTCCGGTCCAGGGAGGACCTGGTCTGGCAGTTCAAGCTGAACTGTTCCCATGAAGAGCAGGATCAAGACTGATTTGCATATGGCTGAGTCCAAACTGGGGTGGCGTGGTGGGCAAACAAATTATGGATTGAACCCAGATCTGGTGACTGGGGGTGAATGTTTGCATTGTTCAGTATTCCATCCATCATCGTTCTTTTTGCCTATGCCTAGCAAATCTCAAATTGCATTTCCATCCAGAGGTGACGCAAGGTCTCTTTCAAGATTAAGGAGAACAGTGGTTAGGTCTGTTCGCCTCTGCTGAGAATATGCAATGTCAGCAGTTTTGCATGCTGGAGTTTATAAGGCAGCTCTTGCTCGGAGATGCTTTTCTTCTCGAGAGGAGCTCCAGTCTCCTGTATGCCTTTCCGCCAATACCACTCCTGCCCAGAGTTCTCAAATAGATCAGGAACGACCGGACCCAAATCATTCTGGTGGCTCTGCATTGGGCACGGAGAGACTGGTATCCCGAGCTGTTGATCATGAGCATTAGTTCTTCGATCTGGCTGCCTCTTTGGGAGGATCTTCCGTCGCAGCAACAGGGCAGGGTTCTGCACTCAAACTTGAAAACGCTTCGCCTTCATATGTGGAGATTGAGCAGTGACAGTTGACAGCATCGACCTTCCGCCTGTAGTCTGCAATGTTATCTTGGCAGCCAGATGTCCCTCTACCGAGAAGGTATACATACGCCTGCCGTTAGAGCAAGTTTGTGGCATGGTGTACAGATAAACATGTTGACCCTCTATCTGCACTCCTTTCCCAGTTTCTTCTGTTCATGCTTTCCTTTTTTCCTTTGCTCTGCTTTGGGCACGTTGAAAGGTTATTTTTCTGCCATTTCGGCATTTCTGCAGTTGCCAGATCACCCATCCCTGTTTAAATCCCCTATTGTACATGGGTTCCTGAAAGATCTTCAGCATATTTTCCCACCAGCACCTTTTATTATGCCCCAGTGGGACTTCAACCTGGTTCTTACATTTCTGATGTACACTCCTTGAGCCACTCCACCACTGGCCACTCAGACTTCCAACCATCAAAACATCCTTGCTAGTGGCGAAAACATCTGCCTGGAGGGTCAGTGAGTTACATGCACTGTCTGTACATTCTTCATACCTTACCTTCTACCCAGAAAAACTGGTCGTTCGAACTCAAGCATCCTTCTTACTGAATGTAGCAACTCCTTTCCATGTTGGCCAGTCCATCACTCTGCTTACCTTTTAAGCTCTGCCTCACCCCTCGAAAGAAGAGGAGAGACTCCAACGGCTGGACCCGCAAAACCGTTGTCGTTCTACCTTGATCGTATCTGTGAGGTCCGGGTGGATGATCAGCTCTTTGCGCGATATGTCCGAGCCAAGAAAGGGAAGGCAGTGCAGAAGCATACCATCTCGCAATGGATATGCTTTGCATCAAAATCTGCTATGCGTTGGCCAAAAAGCAGCTCCCTCAGGGTTTGTGCGCTCACTCTACCAGAAGTGACGTTTTAAGGCATGGGCAAAGTAGGCTCTGGTCCACGGCCCCCACCTTTCTAGGGGCCCCATCAGTAAGCTTTCAGGACAATCTCTGACAGTGGCATAACGCAAAAATGATGAGTCCACCTGCACAATATGTAAAGGGGCTCTCAGGTTTCCAATATATCATAAATATTTAAAGGCTTTACACTGAATGGTGGCCCCCTGAAGGACTGGGACCCCTTAAAGGTTTGGGGGCCAACGAAGAGGGTTGTCAATGGTCAGACAATAGTTGCCGAGGGTGTAAATGAGCTAAAAATGTCTAATAAATTCAGAGCTGTTCCGAGCAGGGGGCCCAAATTATGTTTGGCCTGGGGCCCCCAAATTCCTTAAGATGTCCCTGTCTACCAGACACTGCGTTGGACCATGGAGTTCCTGTCCTGGATATCTGTCAGGCAGCAACATGGGCTTCCTTGCACACGTTTATGAAGCACTACTGCCTAGACAGTCAGGTCCAGCATGATGGTCATTTTGCCCGTTTGACCTTGCAGGACATTTTAATCAAATCCGTATTGCAGCCCCACCTTTGGGGAGGTATTGCTTGGGTATCTATTCTAAGGTAAGGAAGCTTGGGCTATAAGTCCCTATCAGATGAACAAGTTACTTACCTTCAGTAACGTCTTATCTGCTAGAGACTCTATCTAGCCGCAGATTCCTTACCGACTCTCCCATCCTCCCCGCACTGTGTACAGACTATAGTGTAAGGGATTACCCTTCTAAGGGTCCAAGCTTCTCACAACAGTGGTTAGTGTTCCCTGTGGTTCCGGGCTTCTGGCGTGGCAAGTTGCGAAAAGAAACTCACGTCAGCACGCTGGGGTGACGCCTATGTAGGCAGGCGCACGTCATTTCTGGCATAGACGCCGCCGCCGATGCCACGCGGAGCCGAACGACGTAACCTACCGGCCAGAGGGGTACTACTCACCAAAGGTTTCCAGATCCAGTCTGACACCTGGGGAATATTCTAAGCTAAGGAATCTGAGATTAGATGGACTTTCTACTAGTTTAGGTGATACAGAAGGAAAGTAACTTGTTCTATATGTGTGATGTTTTGTGTTGCACCAACTGTTAGCATTATGGGCTCTTTAAACCATTTTGAAAGACCTCCGCAAGAGTAAGAAGAACTATTGACGATATACTGAGATGAACAGATGAAAACATTGATGGGCAAATGAATGAATGGAACTATGGATGGAAAGATAGAAGGAAAGGTTGAAGATGGAATTTATTAGCAAGTGATTGCTGTGACAAAAACAGAACTGAGCAGCAGCTGAAAAAGAATACTTTCCAATTGATTGAGCTTTGATAAGATCCATATGTGTGAGCGGGGAAGTGACAGTCCAGATAAACCATAAACCTCTGAGATTTCTCATATCAATTATGGTGACAGTCTAAAGCTCTTCATGAAGTCCTGCTTTCTGTAAGTGTGTGACTTCAGCGCGTAGCTTTAGACTTGAACGTCAACTGAATGTGGATGTATTTTCAAGAAAGGTCAACAGATAATAAAATAAGGAATCTCTTGGAGGGTGGTAGTTTCCCATGGGAGTCTGATCTGGGTAGTAGGAGCTGCATGGGTGAATGTCTAGAGCCTAAACTTTCTGTTTTTGCAATGATATTTTTATCTGGTAGCACCTGTACCAGATGCCAATACTCATTTCCCAGGAGGGGGTAGGTTATTTGCTGGGAAAAAGGCTCATGTCTCATATTAAGAAAAACAATGAAATGATGAGTAATAAATAGGCAGAGCAACTGACTGTAGCAGGCCTATGTCTTATCTAAGATTTTGGAGCTTGAATTACTACTTGCTGGCTCTATAGCTCCTTTGTGGTACACCTGCATACTACTCGGTAGTACCAGAGGAAAAACATTGTGTTTCTCCAACTGAAGGCAGTTGTAGGCAGCTGCTACAATGCACAACTTATCGACAAGATCAAAAGGGTAGTCCCTCCTACACATCACCAGGAAGCTGTTCTCACGGTAACAGTATTTCAATGTCAAAGTATTCTTGTCGAGGATCAACCATCATACTCTTTTTGGGCCAGTGTCCTTTCATATGAAAACAAATTGTGGCAATTTGCAGTCTAAAACCTTCAATATGGTATCAGAATATCAGCAATAAATGTGAAAATATTGAGAAAGTACACATATAGGGAACTGTAGGCTATCTATACTTAACGTCATGTACCTCCACGTACCTTGACACCTTGATATTGTATCCTCAAGATAGGTAGATGTGAAGTATAGTAAAAGTATACATAGCATTATATACATACCTCCACAATATTTTGTCAAGAATTCTGGCTAGTATTAGTGGAAGGGTAGACAAAGTGAAATTGGCCGCAGAGCTGCTCAATAATACACAGGGAGTCAGGGGAGAGAAGGGATCCAATGGGAAAGCTCTGCACAAGGTAACAAGAAAGCCAAAGCTCAGAAGGAACAAGTACTCAAGAGGCAATTCAGCATTGGCAAAATTCCTCACCCACAATTGCTGTTACAGATACTGACTGCAAAATAACCACAAGTGAGGCAGCATGCAGTCGCAGGGTAGATGGAGCATATACCTAAGGTGATGTTTTAAAGCATAACATAAAGACTATATTCACAGTGCATGGGAAACCACCTGGGTTGCCAGCTGTACCCAAGAATCTTGGTGATCACAAAGGAACACACAAGACAGTGACAGCCAAGGTAGAGACTGAATATACAGCCATGATAGACAAAAAGAATGAGAGGTTTAACAGGTTGTTTCCCTTTACAGAAGCAAGTAAAATTATACTAGGAAACTGGAAGCTACAGCAGCAGGGAAAAGAAGGTTGCACACTGGAACCAGGAACTGAGGGAAAGAAAGGCAGGGACTGGGGAAAGGGTAACTACTGAAATAATGGGAGGTTAACAAAGAAGAGTGCAGTAAAATAGTATTAACTCAGGACCCAACAAAGCCCTGCAGGACAGTGCTAATACAAGGTTCAGTGATTTAGCTGTACCCCAGGAATCTTCTGGTAACAAGAATTAGCGGTCGCTCAGGAACTCAGGACACAAAGGCTCACCGAAACAGGAACATTGCTATAATGACCAACACTGATTTGAAGGAACTGGGGGCTTAAAAGAGCTCACTAGTGGTCACTCAACTCAGGTGTAATTGAACTAGCATATGTCAACCACAGGTGTGCTTATTCCTCCGCCCATCCTTTGCCTGTGAGAGTGGAGATGAAATAATAAGGGGATTCTATTAATAGAATGTTTTGGAAAGCATACTGGCTGCCACAAAACCCGGCATGTATCTGAAATGTGGATTAGAACCAGAATGTTTTCTAGGAAGCTATACATCAGTGGTGGTTTACCCATTGTCATATTTTACCATGGTTTACCACCCGTCATATTTTACCAATCTCCCCTTTTGCGCTAGATTATGGACTGTAATCCACAGTTTGGCAACAAAATGCCAATATCCCACAGCAATGCTAAAATGAAGGAGGAAAGCTTCCCTGGATGGCGACTGATTGAGACTTCAGGTTCTTCAAGGTACCACGCTTAAAGAACAACCACTCAACCCCTGCCTATCATTGTTTCTCATCTGTATTACATAAAACCAGGGCACTACCTCCTCAACTGTAAATGGTTAATCACAGAAGAAAGTGGAGGAAGAGTAACTTGTCAGTGCATTTCATTCAAAGAAACCTCATGAATGGAGGGGACAAATTAGCTTGGGCTTGCTACATTTAGCACTCGAGGAAGTTGGGTTTACAACCACTGTGCCAACCTCACAGCACCCAGTGAGTGACACTCTGTCCTGACCTGCCCCGTTGTATGTATGGCTGTCCCCCTCCTTTGCCACAATCTCCGTCCCCTCTCAAAAAGTCCAAAATCAGAGGTCTATTTTATACTTGGGATAAAATTCAGATTTTTAGTGTGTCACGCCTATACCAAGGAAGAAGCGATGGTGTTATTTTTTTTAGAGAATGAAGAGAAGTTGAGGAATGGGGAAATGATTGACAATAAGAAGGACATTTGTTTGAGGCTATGTAGAGGTACAGTGCTGCCTTATGTAGCCCCATCAGGACTATGGATAGCAGTCTAAACAAGAACTTAGCAGGGACTGCTGTAATCCTATATAATTGAGTTTAGGCAGATCGCTGCCTTGCAACCAGGAACATCTTCCTCCCAGCATCTTGTGCGAGCTGTTCGCTGTGTTGTCCTCTGTTGCTGCTCCTGAGCGTGACTAGGGACCACTGAGCTTCATAATAATGAAAGACTTATAGTACCAGAGAGTCCCGAACAGCTTAGGCTCTAAACTGACATGTGGCTGATCACAAGATCTGGTTCCATAAGTGTTAGGTTCATGGTGGATTCCTGAAAACCTACTGATGCAGGTTTAGTTAATTTAAGAAATTGAAAAAGTACAGCAAAATATATTCGAAGTGTGGTTGAAAACAGCAGTCAATTTAACTCAAGTACAAGAAAGTACTGCACCAATGAACAGGACAAATATTTGCAATTTTTTTTACTTCTGTGAAATATTCTGATTTCAGGAAATGGCGCAGTGTAAAAGAATAACGTGCATTGAAATGACAGGAACATTATCTAAAACTGATGCGCTCAATCTTCTGATTCTGTTTGAATACAAAAGTCCATATTGTAGTTATTGTTGCATGTACCCATGCTTCACGTACCAGTGTTGAAGTGGGAGCATGTGATCGTGTCTATTCGGAGGCTTAAAAAGGACAACAGTTTTTATCACATATGCTGATGGTCTACAGCTCTACTCTTACTTTGTCAAAATCGGCTGCATGCACTTATGCACAGAAAGGAAATTAGAACTAAGTGGGCTTTGACAAATGGGATTCATTCATCACCCCGTACAAGTGGTAGGCTGCTTGCTGCCTTTCTCTCCATTGGTGCCAGGAAGCAAATTAACATTCACACGTTATTGATAAGGAACTCGCATCCTGCAGATCCTGGATATGCATGCCATGCTATCATTATTTAAGGAATTTCATGGGTTAGATGCTGACCAGTTCTCGGTCTCTCAAAGGCTCTCCCTTTTGCTTCTCAGAAGGTGAAAACAAAGACTGTACTGAACACTAACCTGGTAAGAATTGAAATAGCTAGCATGAATGCAAGAAAGAATGGAAATGTATTCTGCGATCAAATAGGGATTCAGATGTCATTCTCCAGAGGCAAAGAAGGCAGAGGCAGAAGAACAGAAGGAATCATCCTGCAAGATACTGCCTCCCTTTATGCTCGGTCATACACCCCCAATCACCCAAAAGGAAAGCCAGAAGGGGTCAGCAGCTCATGGCCAAAGCATCCAGGTTCCCTCCTCAGGGTCACTGGATACAAATCCACCCCAGAGGCAGACTGCAGCCATTATAGGCAACACCATAGTGCTGTTGGGTTAGTGCACCCTGTGCATCTCATCAGCAGGGATGCATCACATGCGGTGGCGCAAGACTCTGGAGAAGAGTAGCAGCGTAGTAGTACAAAAGCCACACTCCCTTTCAGAGGACCCTGGTGCAAAGGTTACCAAACCTCGCCTTTCCAATTGTTCAAACTCTGCCCGTAATTCAGTTTCCATTTTCTTGTCCGTACCTGAGTGGTTGTGTTCAGTTTCACACAGTGCTCCGCCATAGCTTCTTGGCACTATGATTGTTGTACCTCAACCAATAAGCCAGCTCATGGTAAAACAGTTTATCTCTGCATTAAAGAAGACTTTTGAAAGGAATTTGTTTCTGGTACTTGCTACATTTCTGTATTATCGGTAGCCCAGGACTTGTTATGGCAAGGCCTTCTGCCCTTCAAATCCATTGTATTCTGTACTATATTAAGCTCTATAATTAAATATTACATTACGTTTATTAACAGTGTAGGGTTTTTAATAGTGTATGTAGATAAATTTCCAATCTAACCCTAGTTCCTGAAAATGTAGGATTAGGTTACAGACCCTGGGCATAGTACCTTCACTATACTCTAATGTATAATAAAATATTATGTTAAGTTCATTAATACCGTTGTGTCTTTAACATAGTGTGTGGTTTGATCATTTATTCTAACTCCAGTTGCTAGAATATTTCGTATAATAATACGTGTTACATTTATTAATACTGCAGTGGGCTCAATAATGTGCAGCTGAATAAAACAATATTCTAACTCCATTCCTAGAATAAGTGCGGTAAGTTGCACGTGAAAGATTGTAGGCATCAATCAAACATTTGTAGAGCGCGCTACTCACCCGTGAGGGTCTCAAGGCGCTAGAGGGGGTGGGGGAAGAAAGCAGCTACTGATCGAACAGCCAGGTCTTGAGAAGTCTCCTGAAGGTCAGCAGGTCCTGGGTCTGTCGCAGGTGGGTGGGGAGGGTGTTCCATGTCTTGGCGGCGAGGTGGGAGAATGATCTGCCGCCGGTGGTCGTTCGGCGGATGCGTGGGACGAGGGCGAGGTCAGCGGAGTGAAGCTGGTGGTTCGGGGTGTAGAAGGTGAGTCGTTCGTTGAGGTATGCTAGTCCGGCGTTGTGGAGTGCTTTGTGAGCGTGGGTGAGGAGCTTGAAGGTGATCCTCTTGTTGACCGGGAGCCAGTGCAGGTCTCTCAGGTGGGCGGTGATGTGGCTGTGGCGAGGGATTCCGAGGATGAGGCGTGCGGAGGCGTTTTGTATGCGTTGAAGTCTTTTCTGGAGTTTGGCCGTGGTTCCAGCGTAGAGGGCGTTGCCGTAGTCCAGCCTGCTGCTGACGAGGGCTTGGGTGACCGTCCTTCTGGTTTCGGTGGGGATCCATCTGTAGATCTTGCGGAGCATGCGGAGGGTGTTGAAGCAGGAGGAGGAGACCGCGTTGACTTGCTGGGTCATAGAGAGCGTTGAGTCCAGGATGAACCCCAGGTTGCGAGCGTGGTTGGTGGGTGTCGGGGCAGTTCCCAGCGTGGCCGGCCACCAGGAGTCGTCCCAAGTGGAGGGGGTGGAGCCGAGGATGAGGACCTCCGTCTTATCTGAGTTCAGTTTCAGGCGGCTGGTCTTCATCCACTCTGCGACGGCCTTCATTCCCTCGTGGAGGTTGGATTTGGCGGTGGCCGGATCCTTGGTGAGGGAGAAGATCAGCTGGCTGTCATTGGCGTATGAGATGATGTTGAGGTGGTGCGCTCGGACGATGTTGGCGAGAGGTGCCATGTAGATGTTGAAAAGGGTCGGGCTGAGGGATGATCCTTGGGGTACGCCGCAGGTGATCGTGGTGGCTTCGGATCGGAATGGGGGGAGGCGGACTCTCTGGGTTCTGCCGGTGAGGAAGGAGGTGATCCAGTTCAGGGTTTTGTCGCGGATCCCTGCGTCGTGGAGGCGTGTGCGCAGGATGTGGTGGCAGACGGTGTCGAAAGCGGCCGAGAGGTCCAGGAGGATGAGGGCCGCGGTTTCGCCATTGTCCAGCATGGCCCTTATGTCGTCGGTGGCGGCGATGAGGGCGCTTTCGGTGCTGTGATTGCTTCGGAAACCGGATTGGGAGGAGTCCAGGATGTTGTTCTCCTCAAGGAAGTGGGTCAGTTGTCTGTTGGCGGTCTTCTCAATGACTTTCGCCGGGAACGGGAGCAGGGAGATGGGTCGAAAGTTCTTGAGGTCCTTTGGGTCCGCCTTGGGTTTCTTGAGTAGGGCGTTGATCTCGGCGTGTTTCCAGCTCTCCGGGAAGGTAGCGGTCTCGAAGGAGCTGTTGATGATCTTCCGGAGTTGGGGTGCGATGATGGAGCTTGCTTTGTTGAAGATGTGGTGGGGGCAGGGGTCGGAAGGTGAGCTGGAGTGGATGGTGTTCATGATTTTGATGGTGTCTTCGTCGTTGACGTTGTTCCAGGAGAGCAGGAGGTCGGTGTGTTTGGTGGGCGTTGAGTCGGGGGTGTCGGCGTCTGTCGTCGGTGTCTGGGTGTCGAAGCTGTTGTGGATGTCTGTGATCTTGCGGTGGAAGAAGGTGGCCAGGGAGTCGCAGAGTTCTTGCGACAGCGGGATGTCATTGGAGCTGGAGCTGGGGGTGGCAAGTTCTTTCACGATGTTGAAGAGCTCTTTGCTGTTGTGTGCGTTGTTGTCAATGCGTTCCTTGAAGGAGGTCCTTTTGGCGGATCGGATGAGTTGGTGGCGCTTGCGTCAGGCGTTCTTGAGGGCTGCGTGGTTGTCTGGTGTCTGGTCGTGGCGCCACTGCTTCTCGAGTCTTCGGCAGGTTTGCTTGGAAGTCTGGAGGTCGGCGTTGAACCAGATGGCTCTCGTGTTGGTGCGCCTGTTAGAGGGTTTCCTGATCGGGGCGAGGGTGTTGGCGCAGTCGTCGATCCATTGTCTGAAGTTGTGGGCCGCTGCGTTGGTGTCAGAGGGCTCGGATGGAGGGCCTCGGGCGAGGGTGGTGATAAGCTGGTCTTCGGTGACTTTGTTCCAGCTGCGGTGTGGGATTCGTTGTGGTTGGTTGTGCGCGGTGTGTTTCTTGAAGGAGAAGTGGATGCAGTGGTGGTCGGTCCAGTGGAGTTCGGTGGTGTGGCTGAAGGTGACGTGGTTGCTGGCGGAGAAGATGGGGTCGAGGGTGTGTCCGGCGGAGTGGGTGGGTGTCGTGACGAGCTGTTTGAGTCCGAGGTTGGCGATCAAGGTTGTGGAGTTGCTGTCGTTTGCGTTCTCGAGGTGGAAGTTCAGGTCTCCGAGGAGGATGTAGTCTGTGGAGGCGAGGGCGTGCATGCTGATGAGGTCGGTGATGGAGTCGCTGAACTGTGGTCGGGGTCCCGGGGGTCTGTAGACGAGGGTTCCTCTGAGGGTGGTGTTGTGATCGACGTGGATCTGGAAGTGTAGGTGTTCGGCCATGCTGAGGGAGTCTTCGGTGTTGGTCGAAATTCTGATGGTGTTCCTGTGGACGATGGCGATTCCTCCTCCTGGTTTGTTGTTTCGGTCCCTGCGGGTGATCTTGTAGCCATCCGGGATGGCTATGGCTATGTCGGGCGCCGAGGAGGCGTTCATCCAGGTCTCCGTCAGGAAGGCGACGTCCGGGGAGGATGAATCGAGCAGGTCCCAGAGTTCGACGGCGTGCTTGTGGACTGAGCGGGTGTTGAGTAGTATGCATCTGAGATGATTGTGGTCTGCTTTGGTGGGATGGGCAGGACGTGCAGGTGTGCGCTGGCTGGTGTAGCTGCAGTTTCGGCAGGTGAAGGGTCCGTGGGTGAGCTTCGGGGTGGCCTGGAAGCAGGTGGAGGATCGTCCGGCGTTGAGTGCGTGGAGGGTGTTGGCGTCGTAGCGGCGTCGGGTGTTGTGGCGCTCGCGGGGGACAGGGTGTCTGGTGCTGGGCGCGGTCCAGGCGCTGACGGGCACAGACGCGCTTGCCTTAGGCGCGCCAGCGGCGTGTCCGCTGTGCGACCGCATAGCGGTCGCCATATGAAGGGGAGGGTGGCGGGAGTAGAGGTAGGGGGGCGGGAGCGGGCCGGATCGGGGGGCGGGGCCGCAGGGGCAGCAGCGGTGAGAAAACAACGCACAGCATACAGGGAAGCTAAAGTAAACATGAAAATAAAACTAACACAGAGAAACTAAAGTAAGCAGGAAAATACAAATGAGCAGGAACAGAATACAGGCACACGAGGGCAACGATGAGGGACAGGGGGGGGCCTCTGACAAAACAAAACGGACGAACTGCAGGGGTGGAACAGCGGCGCAGGGACGGGCTGCTGGCTCGAACCCTGAACGGAGGGCACAGAGCTGGAGGCTGGAGACCGGCAGACAGGCGGAGCTGCTGGGGAGAGTCCTGGCCTTGAACCAGTGGTCAAGGTATCACACGCGCTCCCCCTTAGCGGTCGCCATATGAAGGGGAGGGGGGCGGGAACAGAGGTAGGGGGCGGGAGCGGGCCGGATCGGGGGGCGGGGCCGCAGGGGCAGCAGCGGGGGAAAACAACGCACAGCACACAGGGAAGCTAAAGTAAACAGGAAAATAAAACTAACACAGAGAAACTAAAGTAAGCAGGAAAATACAAATGAGCAGGAACAGAATACAGGCACACGAGGGCAACGATGAGGGACAGGGGGGGGCAACAGACAAAACAAACGAACTGCAGGGATGGAACAGCGGCGCAGGGACGGGCTGCTGGCTCGAACCCTGAACGGAGGGCACAGAACTGGAGGCTGGAGACCGGCAGACAGGCGGAGCTGCTGGGGAGAGTGCTGGCCTTGAACCAGTGGTCAAGGTATCACACGCGCTCCCCCTTAGCGGTCGCCATATGAAGGGGAGGGGGGCGGGAGCGGGCCGAATCGGGGGGCGGGGCCCCGGTGGCAGCAGCGGCGGGAAAACAACGCACAGCACACAGGGAAGCTAAAGTAATTCGTCGCTAAAAGTTTTGGATAGTAATAAATATGGAGGTGGTTGGATATAGTTTCATTAAAAACGGGTTTCCCTAAAAAACACTTTCAACAAAATTGAATTTTGACCAAATATTTTCATTCAGTTTTTCTAACACTTAACAAAAGACCTAATAGTTATTGAGCCTGTCTGAAAAGCTCAGCTGACAGCAACCTGCGCCTATCACAAATGACACGATAGTGCCATGAATGACTGAAACAATGAATGTTTTCTTTCTATAACACACATCATTTCCAGGTGCTAGCTAGGGAATACATTTCAAATATGGAACATTTAAACTAACAATGGCATGCCACACAATCTGGAGCAGAATGAGGCTGTATGGAACAAAGTAAGGAAAGAAACAATTGGGCATAAACTAACACTCTCATTACACGTGGAACAAAAAGGCACATTAATATAATTAATGAGAGCACTAGACAGTTGAACACATTGGGAGGTGTTATTAAAGCCAGATTTGGGGGCTGGGGAGCAGCAGAGTCTGCAGAATACCCTGCCAGCATACACATAGCGTTGGCTGACGGGGTGTGCTTGGCATGATGCAGGCAGACTGTACACAGCAGGCTGCAGATGGAAAAATGAACGCGACAGACAAATAGACAGGGTGTGTACACCAGGAAGCAGAACCGTGGTGGGGCAATGAGGGCAGCCAAGGACTTCCAGAATTCAAAGAAGTGGGTAGCGATTTCCCCATTCCCACTAATGTCTGGCATCTGCCTCGGATAGGTGAAATTAACAAAACATATTGCTGAAATGAAATTGCATGTAAACACCCCTAGTTCCCCGTAGTGAGGAAGATGTTGAAAATAGGAGCAGCAGTCTGGGATGAATTAGGTTATGGTTCCTATGGACCAGGCCTCCATTGACCGCTCTAGAACTTTTACACTCTAGAAGTCTGACAAATGAAGCTCATACCTCCTGCTGTTAATCTGTTCATAAAGCTCAGTGGGTAGCAGCACCTGCTATAGAGACTCTTATGTACCCTGGCGGTAATAGAATTCAATCATGTGGGCTCCCCCAACTCTAATCCTTGTGATATCAGTGCATTTAGAATCAATGAGTTGAGTAATATACTTAGAGAGGGTGCATGTGCATACTTTAACAGTGTAATACCAATTGTGATTGTTATTATTGTTACTATTGTTGTTGCTGCTGGTGTTGGTATTATTATTACTATTGGTATTAGTAGTAATAACAACAAAACTAATAAAAACAGCAAAAATATTGTTATCGCGAACGTGTATCCAGTAATTTCCAAAATGCCCTGAAACCTCTTTCTTTCTTCTTGAGTGCACCTCTCCGTCCAGGACACATGCTTGGTGGCTGCCATGTCTATAATGCAGGAAAGTATGTTCCTGAAATTGCAATGTTATTAGCATAGTGTTAAAAAATTTTTTATCCCAGCATTGGTAACAGTTTAGAACACGTCACCATCAAAAATATCTAAAACACGAAATCTTGCCATAAAAATATTGAGGACACAAATATCAACTTGACCTACTTTCTATGTAAAGCGCAAACATATTTACGTACAAAAATATAGCGGACCAAAATATAATCGTTAAATAGGTTAAGTATATCAAATTTAAAATGTTTCACGTTCTATTAACTTAAAAAAATATACTAACTTAAAAAGCAATTACATTAAAAAAATGCACTTATAATATACAAAATATACAAATACATTTTGTAACTTATAAACCTAAAACAAAAATATATACTTCAAAATACAAGCAAAAATAATAAAGATAATGCATAAATAAATACAAATATTAAATAAGCATGAATAAAAAATAAAACATACTAATAAGAATATTTGAACACACTATATATTAACAATTATAAAAATAAACCATATACAATAAATGTATTACAATTACAAAATATTAAAATTAATATTACGTAAAAAATATATATACATTAAAAAATAAAAGTAATACAACTATTAAAATTAAATCATAAAAAATGTATTAAAAAAGTAGAACAAATAAAACTTCTCATTAGGTACACTTAATTTACCACTGCCGAGATCTAATATCACATCTCTTAGAATCGCGTACCCACAGGAAAAATGATCCAGAGTACACCACATGCCACTGGGAAGTCTAGCCAATCATCGTGTAGAGGAATGACTGAGAGAGTCCAATAAAGAGGGACTGACCACAGATGGTTTATTGTCTGAGACTGATATGTAATTTCAAAAAAGCTATATATGTACGTGCCCCTCTAGTTCGATGACCGTGCCTACTGCAATATTTTTAAGTTTATTGAAAGAATTTGCAATAATAACACTTAAATAAACAACAAAATCATTGAGCAGGTAATCATAAATCTTGAAAAAAGAACACAACATGACACCATCAGGAAAAATAAATGATAACAACTACATAGCTACAATGAGATAAACAATATAAATTCAGAAAATAAAATATAATAAATAGAACAATTTCCTTAGCCTGAATAAATCATGGAGGTTTAGGCACTTCTTCATTTCGAGGGATATGAGTTTGTGCATCATGAGCAGACTTATCCAAAAAAGAAGTAACTGGGAGCCATAAACGGTCTCTTTTAATAGCTAATGAAACAGGGTATATGTATGCCCTATCAAGTCTATGGTGGTAACATACACCGTACCACCATGTCTGAAAGGACACTTGAGAAGTATCCTTCCAAGTTTCGGTAATTTGTTGAAAAGCTACTGCAAGAAGTAAATCAATTATAGAAAAATCCCTGGATTGAGATGACCAATAATCAGAAGTGCTGCCCAGAAAAAGATTAATAAAATTAAAAGGAGAATGTGAATTACAAATAGAATTTATCTGTTTCCAAACTTTTAGCCAAAAGTCATATATAAGAGGGCACTCAAATAACATATGTTTAAGATCTGCAAACGGTTGAGAACAGGCCTAACAATTGGAAGGTATTGTAGAATCTAATTTATGGAGTTTAACAGGTGTAATTAATAGTCTATTATAAATAAAAAATAATGTTTGGGTTGTGTTAGCCGATCTAGAAGATTTTCTTATTTTGGACCAAATCTTATTCCAAAGAGATGTGGGAAAAGAGGATTGTAGGTCTATTTCCCAAAGCTGTTCCACTTCTGTCTTATCTCTATCTACTGGGATTAGAGTTATATGCTTATATATTTGAGATGCAGATGGTAACGTATCTAGTAGCTTGCAAATAGGAGAAGGAGAGAATGAAGATAACTGTTCAGAACAGAAATTGTGATAAGCCACCTGTATTGCCGAGATAAGTAATCTATATTTATCTTCGTATGAAGCTGGAAGCGAAAAAAGTGATTGCGCTTCAGAAAAAAGAAGACAGGAACCATCATGATATAATTGAGAAACCCATTTCAAACCTTTAGAATACCAATCTTTCCAAAAAATAACTCTGTTGTTGATTTTAATCGAAACATTTTACCAAATAGAAGAGGCTAAAAATTGATCTTCAGGTGATTTGAAAGAAATAAAAATGGGGGAAAGAATCTTGCACATATTTTTGAAAATTGGAAGAGATAAGAATGTAGGCCTGAACGTGAAAGACAAACATTCCAGCAGGGAAAAGGGACTGAAACAAGATTTCTCCAGATCTGCCCATAAAGGTATAGATACAACATCATTATCTTGTAATAAAAAGGCAGAATGTTTAAGACAAAATGCTAGATGATATTTACCGAAGTCCGGAAAATTAACTCCTCCCAAATGTTTTGGTTTTTTAAGTTTACAAAGAGACATCCTAGATTTTTTTCCATTCCATAAAAATTTAGACAAAATTGAGTAAACCTTTTTGTAGTAAGTTTGGGGAATATTAACAGGTATATTTGAAATATAAAATAATATAATAGGGACAAGCATCATCTTGATGATATTAAGACGACCCCACCAGGATAAAAATAGGGGATTCCAGCGAGATGTAAGTTCTAGTAAGATTGTAGATAAGGAGTTCAAATTCAGAGTGATAGAATTCTTAACAGAGTCCGAAAACAATAGGCCAAGATATTTAATTTTATCTGGACTCCAATGAAACGAAGATGCCTTAAAGTTAGCATGGAAACATAAATTATTTAAAGGAAGAATTTCACATTTATCCGCATTTAATTTATAAACCGAGACCGATGTTAAAGCTATCTACTTCCAATAAAAACGCTGGTAAAGACGACTGTGGATGTGAAATAAATAACAGGATATCATCGGCATAAGCTGAAAGTTTAAGTTGAGAGTTTCCATAAGAGAAACCAGTAATTTGTGGTTTAGAACGAATCTTTATTAAAAAGGGTTCTAAGGCGAGAATAAATAATAAAGGGGAAAGAGGGCAACCTTGTCGTACGCCTCTGCGAAGAGGAAAATAAGGAGACATCAGACCGTTAACTAAAATAGAAGATTTGGGAGAAGAATAGAGTAATGAAATAAATTGAATACATTTGGGACCAAACCCAAACCAGGAGAGAGTGGCAAAAATAAAAGACCAATTAACTCTATCAAACGCTTTTTCCGCGTCTAAAGAAATCGCTGCTAGGGAAGACTTGTAAGATTTGGATTTACTGATAACATTAAAAAAGTAAGCGAATATTATCGGAGAGAAGTCTATTTTTAATAAATCCACATCGTTCTCTCCCAATTAAATGTGGTAAAAAATTCTCCAGACGCAGAGCTAAAATTTTTGCCAAAATCTTATAGTCTAAATTAATTAAAGAAATTGGGCGATAATTCTTACATAATCTATGGTCTTTACTGTCTTTAGGAAGAAGGCATATCAACGCTTCTTGAAAAGAGCCACAGGATGACTTAGATGAAATAAAATAAAGAAAAAGTTGGTGTAATTTTGGTATAAGAAAAGAAGAAAAATGTGAGTCGAATTCGATAGTGAAACCGTCAGGTCTAGGAGCTTTGCCTTGTTTAATGGAACGAATAGCAGTAGAAATATCTTGTATCTGAATATCTTGTTCTAATAAAGAAAAATCTAAGTCAGGGTGTGTAGGAGCGGGAATGGAAGATAAATAATTAGAGGAGTCATGTATGTCCGACTGGAACTCTGGGGAATAAAGCGTCTGATAAAATTTTGTAAATTCTGAAAGAATATCTTCATTCTTATATAGATTTTGATTAGAAGGAGTTAGAATAGAATCAATAATAGTACATTCCTTCTTGATCTTAAGATAATTCGCAAGAAGTTTCCCTGATTTATTCTGACCTCCATAGTACTTCGTACTGGCCTTGAGTAAAAAAGAATTAGCATTGTCTGTAGAAATTGTATTAAATTCAAATTTAGCTTTCAGAAGATCATTCAAGGTATTCGTAGAGTGGGAGTTATAGTAAGAGTATTCTAATTTCTTAATCTGTGAAGTGAGAGTCTTTAACCTATTAGCAGCTGATTTCCGTTTTTGAGAAACAAAATTAATAATAAAATCTCTAGAGGCGGCTTTAAAAGCATCCCAAACTACTTGAGGTGTTATCCCAGGAGACTCATTTTCCATAAAGAAAGTATGAGCAAATTGTTCAAAAGTACGTGTAAATTGTGAGTCTGACAGAAGAGAGTTATTGAACCTCCACCGTCGGGTTCCCTGAAGAGGAGGAAGGAATTCCAGATCTAAAGTTACTGGTGCATGATCAGAGATCAATATAGATCCTATATCAGAATTAATAACTCTCTGAGCAAGATTATTGGAAATAAAAATATAATCTAACCGAGACTGAGAAAAATGGGCAGGTGAAAAGAAAGTGTACTCTTGAAGAGTGGGATTACATAATCTCCATGCCTCTACACGAGATCTTTGGGATAGAGTTGTTTTAAATTGAGAATGTATGTGCGAAGGTATGAATTTAGTTTTGGAGTGTCTGTCTAGGATAGGATCAAAAACCATGTTACAATCACCACCCACGATCAAATAGTCGTCAGCATAGGTCATCAACTTAGATAATACTCCTGGCCAAAAAGATTTATCCGGAGTGGTAGGTGCATAAAGATTAACAATAGTTACTGGAATTTTATCAACAAGTAAAGAGACTGAAACCCATCTGCCATCGCAATCCACATCTTGGGCAAGCATTTGTATATTGAGACGTTTATGACATAAAATTGCCACCCCATTACGTTTTCCTGAACCTGGAGAGGCAAAAACCTGACCAACCCATTGACGTTTAAGCTTAGCAATTTCTTTATCTGCAGTATGTATTTCTTGCTACAAAACGATATCCCCCTTTAAAGAAGAGATATGAGACAAAACCCTCTGACGCTTTATAGGGGAGCCTAGACCTTTAACATTCCATGAAATGATTCTTAAAGTCATTTATCACGCAATATTAACCTATAAACATTACAATGTATAACAATAACCGTAACTGGTGTGTATAAGAACAATAAGAAGAGTATGATAAGAAGTAACTATGAAACAATGAATGTACAATAGAGAAATTTGCTAATAGAATAAAGATTAGAAATAGAAGATAAGAGAAAGAAAAGAAATGAGAAATAGAATGGTGTACAGAACTAGTGTTGAAAAGCATTAGACAAAGAAAAGGAAAGAAGAAAGATATATAAGTAATTGATGAAAACCATTGTAGGAGAAGAAAAAGAGGAAGAGAAGGAAAAAACACAAGAAATAAAGCCATGCAAAAAGAAAAATACCAAAACCACGTATAAGATACAAAAAATGACATACCAAAAAACACACAAAAAGATCGAGGGTAGTGGAGCCACAAAAGGGGAAGGTACATCAACCGGAGCTCTTGTGACGGGCACGGGAGGAAGACAAAATACCATCAGACGAACGGGTATTCACATGAATGAATATGAGAAGGTTAAACCTAATGAAAAAAGAAATAGAACAAGTTATAAACAAATTAACAAGAACAATATACAAACAAGCAACCAGAACATTTTCGTAGAGTACAAAGACACGACAAAGTTAAACAGTGGATCTTGAAACGTCCATGTCCTCCTGTCTGCAATTCTCCAAAAATCGTTGAAGTAGACGGGGATCTTCGTAGGCTGTAGTTTTATTTTTATATGTGACCTTAAAAAGGCAAGGATGGATGAGGCCGAATCTGGCATTGATATTCCGTAGTGCTGGTCTCATGTCCAAAAATGGCTTCCTTTTATCTGCTGTTGCTTTGGCATAATCTTGTGAGAAGAAAAGGGTAGAGCCTTGCCAAGAGACTTTACCTTTGGCCTTAGCAGCTTGTAAGACTTTCAACAAATCTGTGTACTCCAAAAAATACAATATTACTCCTCTTGGTTTATTCGATTAGGCTGTCGAATGTGATACATGACCCAAACGATGAGCTCGTTGGATGTTCAAAGGTGGAGAACCCGGGATACCCAAAAGTTTCGGAAGAAAAGATTGAAAGAAGGAGAGAGAATTAGATCCTTCAAGCCCCTCTATTAAACCATAAATGCGTAAATTATTGCGTCTGTTTCGATTTTCAAGGTTTTCAACCTGCTTTTGAAGACTTGAAATCTGAGACTGCATAGAGGGAACTTGCACCACAGTAGAATGAAAAGAGTCCACTTTATTCTCCAACTGAACAACCCTACTTTCCATATGAGACCATTTATCATCTAGTTGCTGAAGACGGATATTAGTCTCTTCCATGTAAGGCTTAAGAGCTCGGATTTCTTCCAGGATTAACTCCATTGAGATTGGAGGAGGGGACAATGTTGGTGAAGGAGGGTCTTGTTTGACCCTCTTCACAGGTGATTGCGTCGACGTGCCAGGTAACTTCGATAAAGCTTTAGAAGTAGGCAGCGAAACATTAGTCAGGGGCGAACTTAATGAAACCTGTTCAGAATCAGCCATATTATCCTGGAGAACACTGAAAGGGTTATAATCCACCACAGGAGTAGAAGATGTTGCCTTGGAACGTGAGCAGATTTTGTTCTCCCCATACATGAAAGTCACAGGATAGCAGGAGCAAAAAGTTTGAGGAGAGGTGCCGCAATACAGTATATATGCATACAAAAACCTCCAAGAAAAAAGCCAAAGGTATCAGAGGATAGTGAACATACCTCGAAAATCATTCAGGAGGTATAGAATAAACAACCTATAAGAAGCCAGCATTAAAATTCTTGAAGAAAAAGCATTAAATGTTGGTTTCCCGTGTTCCTGAGAAATGCTGCCTCATTCTGTGAGGAAAACGCTGCTCGTGGCAAAAACAAAATGGCGGACGCGAGTCTCAGTGCACTCGCGTCAGCACAAAGAAGGCAAAACAAACTGTCCGCTTACCGCGGGGACCTCACAGGGCAAAGCAAACTGTGGCCGACAAGTCCATCACTGCTGCAGCTCCTCTCCGAGCCGTTCGCCAAGGTTCCGACCGCCGAAACCCATAAAAGACTCCCGCTCCGTCACGGAGCTCACGGGAGAGCGACCATTCCCGACGGCGTCCAAGCCACGCCCCCCGTGCCTACTGCAATATTAAAGAGTCTGGTGGGCATCAGAGCAAGTGAGGCATGACTAAGCCTTTGAGGGTTAGAGTGCATAAACCTCGTTCCGAACAACAGCTCTGCAGGCATGAGCACAGCTGATCTTCCTTCAAATGAGACAACAATGTAAGACCTCTTCTATAAGATGACATCACCTGACCAAAAATATGCTATAATTGAGGTTTTTATCTAAAGAACATGATGTGCATCATCATGATTATCGTCATTACCCACAGGAGCAGACCCCAGAGAATATTTGTTTGACCCCTGCCTTGAAGAGGACATACACCGGGTAGTCATATTTGGGTTGGATAAAGTACGGACGTATACTCATAGGCTTCTTGGTGCTGTAGAAGAGCAAAGTTCTGTTGAGGGATGTTTTAGACTTAGAGAAGACAGGTCTCGATGTGTCGCAGCTTAAAAACGACGGGTCTTACTAGAGCCTTGCTTTCAAGGCCTTGCTGAACCTTAGCATTTCCGTTCACTGCGCAAGGCCAGAGCTAATGGGCTCAACAGGGAGGCAGCAGCCACTGAAAATGATCGGCCTCCAGTATGAAGTCTTTGACCTTGGCAAAACAAAGAAGATTCTTGGCTTGGACGGCCTAAGTGTCCAAGTAGGAAAATACTGAGTGAAGATTCCCAGAATTGTTGTTTGTGACGATGGAGTGACTTGTGTTAAAGACAGAGTGACCTAGCCACTCAGGGGGCGACGATTATAGGAGGCACAACATGCCACCCCAAAACAATCATGAACCTCTCAAATGTAAGCGTACGTAATCAAAATTGTACAGCCATGACAATCAGGGAAACCTCCATACACACCCCCAAGGAGTCACCTGAAGTGGGTACACTATCCCAGGTGTGTAGCAAGAATCAAGCTATGCATCCCTCAAGAGTCAGTCAATCAAGAGCTCATCTGGAATCTTAGAAACACAACTCAATTGTTGCATGTTTTTACTTCACCCAAGCAAAAAACAACTCCATTCAAGGCCCGTGGGAGTTAGCCGCATCTCTCAAATTTCCAATGACCTTTGCTTTGATCTTCAACTGAGGGGAAAGAGAGTTACCAATTGTGTGTTAAACGAACGAGTTTTATCTTGCTAGTATTTTTCCTTTATTTTCCTTTTGAGCTGAAAATAATTGTTTTCTCCATTTATGACTCACGATAACAGGTTAAAAAGCATCAAGGACTGTTTTCTAATATTTAAGATAATGTCCCTCCTGTGTAGTTCCTTCTAAAGGTTGTGGTCAGATTTTATAAATCTGTTTTACTTCTCTGAATGTCCTTCTCTTCTCTTGTCTCCTTAGGTTCGCTGGTTTTGTGCCATGCTTTCTTTTGCCTTCCGCTGATGACTTTACGCCTGAGAGCCATTCATTCTCTATAAGGTATGTGCATCTCCCTATTACCCTCTTTTACTATAATGTATACAATCTCTATATCGTGTGCAAAATATCCATGTTGCTTATGCACAGTTTAAATGTGCTTTATTTCTCAATATCTGGCCTTGGTTGTATATTGATTAATACTATCCCAGATTTAACTACTTTCAACCACCTTTAACCAAGACCTTTTTTTAGACTGACTTTAGGTCGTTCTACTCTTTCAGGGTTCTTGTAAGTATGGTAATTATTTGCCCCACATTTGGACCACAACGAAGGGAAATAATGCCTGGCTCTGTCATCATATTCAGCTTTCCTCCTTTTCCTTTGGTAGCACCGTTCTGCTGTAGTTCACGTGATCCGATTGGGCCAATTCTTCGCTCGAATCAGTTCGCTGCCTCTGCCTTCTCGCCTCTCCGCTCGTCTCCAGTCTGTTGAGGCATCGCAACCAAATTGTCTGTTTCCTTAAGCACACATCCCTTCTCTCTTTTGTGTCTTTTCGTGGGGCCCTTAAAAAGCTAGCACTGATTGAGTTTCTCTTCTGTTTCCTCCTGCAGCAGGTCCCTCAGTCCTTCTTCATTAGGTCGAGCCTGGGCAGCTCATGCGCTGCTCTGCGAGGCATGCTGTATTCGAGGATGGACTTGAAGCCCCGCCCACTCTCCTCCCATATTTGTCATTGGCTAGTGTCATTGTCCTTCCTAAATGCTGGCTTCTGATTCGTTAATAGGCTTTTTAGTCCCTCTGTAGTACCGCTTTGTCTTCATTTGTAACCTCCCACGAGGACTGGCCCTTTTACTTAGTTTGTTACGTTTTATTTAGTCTTTAAGCACTATTTTCTTTAATGAGTTTCTCCTACTGCAGGCACAACATGTTTTCCTGCAACATTCAGCGTGCCATGTGTGCTTTCACTTTCCAAGCAGCCCGGGACAATGGAGGTCGCTTCTTTGAAATGCAATAGGTCTCGCATTTACAAGAGTTTGAGCTATTGGCATTGTAAATGACAATGCCTTTTATTTATGTATTAATTATCAAAACAGATAAATAAAAGGCATTGTCATTTACAATGCCAATAGCTTAAACTCTCACAAATGCGAGACCCATTCGCATTGCAAATGCTTGTTTTTCTTAGGCTTTTGTCTTAGTTCCTTTGTTGTAAATTTGTTCTGATCCGGATGAATGCTGGAAGTTAATTTTGCTTTAGTTATTGCAATTTCCCCACTGCAAGGGGCTTGCTGTGTCTAGTGTCTTCAGGGAATCTAAAAAAACTATATGCATCAGTGTTTGTGGATCAACATGTTCGTGCTACTTGTGTAGGAGGTTCTACAGTTTGAAACCAAAGGCTGCTTTTCCACATTGCTAATGTGCTGACACAATTTGCTTTCAATTAAAGCTCCCAGAATTCTCAGTGCTAAATGAAATTCCAGTTTCAGTCATTTTTAGGTTTCGCTTACAGTGCGCATGTGCTGTCAGTAAAATCTATTGTTAACTAAAAAAAAGCGTAAAAAAAACATTCTAAGAGCCTGCACTGCTGTGCAACATACTTCAAAGTAAAGAAAAAAAGCGCTATGATGCTTTTAACGCTGGCCGCACAATAGCGCTTTTTTCATTGACTTTAAGCCATATTGCACATCAGCTCGTGCTGTTGTGCAACATGTTTAAAAAAGCACTGACAAAGGCAATAGATCTCGCATAGGCGAAACCTATTTGCTTTGCCAGTGCTTGTTGCTTCTGTTGAAATCGAACTGAGACCAAATCAAGGCCGGATTATGACTGTTTTTGTAATTTGTTATATCTATATATTGTTTAAGAATCAAATCACTACACAGATTTGGAGGTCATTCACCACATGGCTCCTAAATATCAACACATCTGTTGGGGAGATCATCGCTGCTCACAGGACGGTGCCTTGTTGAAGTTCTGAGCAGCACCAGGCTCATTTGTGCCTTTGCTTTCTTCAACAACTGAAGCCTGATTTTTTCTGCATTCCTTTTACCAGTTTTCTGCATTCCTCACTTGCTTACATGGAAGTGATGCTGCCACTTCGTGCTATTAATAAGTGGTTCTATGGTAAATGGTACAAGTTAGGCCTGTTCTGACCTTTTAACCAATGTCATGTTGCATTCTGGGACTTGTGGTTTCGTGTTTGACCTCATGAGCATGGGTTCAAAATCCCTTGCGGGCAAAGTGCTGTAGTTTAAAATCTGAGCCCTGGTTCCTGGTGTCACCCATGACATTGGTCATCCATCAGCTAGGAACATTGGTGTTGCATTGTTTTGGAATCTAGAAAATGTTGTGTCACGCGCTCCCCACTCCAATGCTCATCGTATCGGCGCATGTTTCACCAATTTAGCATGCAGTGAGCGATTAAATTATGAGATTTTTCCTATGTATCGCGCCGTGGATATTACTCTGTATTGATTTGTGCGAAACAGCAATGTTATCAATCAGTGACACAACGAGAAACACTAATAAAATATGAAATACGGATTCAATTTTCTCAAACTCTTTGTACTATAAAAAAATATTTAGACATTATGAAAACATGCGTGAAAGCTGTGCACAAGCAAACATGAATACAGGAAACATAACGGGAACGAGAAATAATATTATTTTCGTAATATTCCAAAACATCAAAACGTAGACTGATAGAAGACACTTTCCCTCTAGCTAAATTTTCTTTGAATGGCATTTAGTTGATAGGAATGGAGAGGAACCTGCTTGGATTGGGGTTCAGTCCCAGAGGGTACACCCAAATTAGCATCATTCTGAGCTCGTTGAGGTGCATTAAAAAGCAGGTATCATTGTGTCGTTTGCTTACTACTTCACCTCCAAGATGTCTCCAGAAGCAAAGGAGCATTTCTGGTCCAGGTAGAGAGTCTGATCCTTCTATTAGAGCAACAGGATGACTGTAAATAGAGGAGACGCTGTGAGCTTTGGCCTATAAGAATACACTGCATGGACAGGAACAATGGGGCAACAGTGGAAACAAGGCCAGAACATACCCCGAGATGCTCACCACAAACAGTATATTAGTTTATACAATAAGAAGCGAATTTAAAATTCAGTGCCCAAAGGAAACTGTCAAAAAACTATTTTGTTTTTAGCAGTAATGTAGTCAATGCATCCGGGGTTCCTCTCACACACCATAAGAGAAAATCTTAATTTGAGATTTTTAAATAAACATTTATATTGCTATATTCTATTAGTTGCACCCATCCCAAATATTAACCCAATTACTTGTAATTATATTTGGTTGGATCTCCACTGGATTATTTTCTTAGTCCCCGGAGGTCTGCAATATCACCTCATGGCAAAGCCAGTAAGATGCAGCTGTAAAGGACTCAGCTATTCTTAAAGAGAAAAATTAGAAAAGATACAATACAATACAATTTATAAGCGCAACAGCTGCTTCCGAAAAAGAGTCCCGGGGTTAGCGGCAAGTAGACTGTCCAGTAAAAACAAGCACCGAAAATTACCAAAGAAACGTCTTAAGATTCTTTTTAAAGATACCTTCAGAAGGGGCCAAACTAAACTGAGTGGGAGAGAATTTCAGAGTTTGGATCTGAGATAAACAATTTTCCACCTTTTCTAGCCTTTCGGACCTAGGGACCTTGCAGCAGTTTGGAATTATTCGATCTTAGAGTTCTGACCTGGTTATAAGGTTTAAATCTCTTCCTTATGTAGAGGGTCCTTTCTGCTCAAAGGCTCTATATGCAAAATTTAGCGCCTTAAATTGAATGCTTTTGATAACAGGGAACCAGTGCAACTGTCGCAAAAAAGGTGTCACTGATATTCAAAAAGGAATTTTCAGAATTAGAGGAGCTGCATTTTGGAAAAACAAGCATTCGTATGAAGTGCCCCCCCCCCCCCCAAAAAAAATAAGAATGCCTCAGGTATGCCCTGGAAGGATCCATCTCTTTCAGTCCGATCAGCTGTGCCCACGAATGCTGGCCATTAAACAGGAACATGCCAGGCGGTAACAGCAAGGGCGAAGAACTAAAATACACAGCCTTGATAGACAAGAAGCTAGCGAGGAATGTTTAACAGGAAAGATGGAAAACAAAGGGCACAAAGCCCTTGGCAGAAAGCAAGTAACAAACCACAAAAGGAAAATGGATGCTACGACAGCAGGAATAGTAATGTAGTAAACTAGAAACTGGAACTAAGGTAAATGAAAAGAAAGGTAGGGACTGGGAAAGGCTAGCTGTGAGAAATTGGGTTACTGGTTGACTGGGGTGTGAGTCCTAGTCAAGCAGCAACCACAGCCCTAGTCAGGGCAAGGCACAAGCAAACCACAATAAATAACCTGTGCTCAACCCCCTTGGAGCTCGGCACAGAGCAGTCAGGCTTAACTTAGAGGCAATGTGTAAAGTATTTGTGCAACACTTCGAACAGTAAAACCGTGACAACACCACACAAAAAGATCCCATTCTAAGTTAGAAAAATAGAGCAAAATTTAGTGAAATAAAACAAGACCAAAATGACAATAATCCAATCAGTAGAACCGGAGATATGAATTTTTAAAGAATAAGTGAAAATAGCGCCAAAAAGCATAAAGGGCCAACTCAGGATATCTTGTTGCACTGGACTGGGTCAAAGTCACACTTTCAGGATGACCACGATGGAGCACAGGCCGGCCTGCTGAAGTTTACCATCTCAAGTTCGTGCCAAGTGTCCCGTTCGCGTTGAAGTGGGCCACAAGAAGCAGGCAGAGCATTGTGGAAGGCTGTCGGCGAAGCACCAGGAGCCAGCCGGCGTCGTGGGGGGTGTTGCTGGAGCTTCGCGTTGGTGATCCCTGCAGGTAGTCGATGCGGCAGTGTGAAGAGTCAGGCTGATGGAGCTTCGCACTGGTTTGCGGTGCAGGCAACAAGGTCTTGGTTCGAACAGGCTTGTTTGCAATCGCAAAGAGCCCAAAAGCTTGATTTGAGCACCCTTGAGTCATACCACGGGCCCAAGACCTGAGAGGCACCACTTGGGTTTCAGGAACTTGCTGCAGCTGGGTCCAAGGGCTGGTGCAGGATGTTGGGGAATAATATAAGCAAAGGGTTCTCTAAGGCTATAGACTGATATTAGAGCGGGACAGGGAAAACCTAACAATAAAGAATGGAGCTACCGACCTCCAAATATATGCTCTATATGAAGAGTCAAACACAAATACTAATAATGCAACAACTTTTTAATAAAAAGTATATCACTACTTCTTGTCTTTATTTTGAATGCACAAACAGTATTTAGAAATTAATGACTTCAGCATAATAATTTCACAAAAGAGAACCGTCTCACCCTCATCAACTAAAACACATCACACTCACAGACTTCATACATACCACTCATACCTTGCACATTCTCCTATAGCTCATTAAAATTGTGTTGTAAAATGCCTCTTCTACATATTCAAACATAAATCAGTATGAAAAGTAAATTCCCTCAAAATCCAATGCCTAGTAAGGAGTTAATCATTATACACATTGAGATATTGTTAGGCCTGATATACATTTACCAGTCCATACAGGGCATCTATTCATACAGTTTATTACATATGATATAATCCTTTGTGTCATCTTGGCTCATTGTATTCAAATGCAGTGTCTGAGAGGCTGAAACGCAGGTGACAATGCACGTTTCGGTGTAAAGTGGCCAGCCAACCACACATTTCTTTAGGGCACAAATGGATGGTTCAACCAAGAATAGAACAACAAAGAAGGGAGAGAGAAAAAGGAGCAGCTGCCCACCGGTTCTCTAAAAATAAAAAAAACATACATTTTAGTAAGTAAACAAAAAAGTCCCCCATTCACATCTAGATACCTCCAGAAAGTTCACCCAAGACAGAGGAAGGACACAGAGATAAGAGGTACTGTATACTTACCACTGCATTAGAACTTTAATCCATACACCCAAAAGTGTACCAAACAACCATCACCAGTCCATGTGCCCAACAGTACAGCATATCTACAATCAAGCCAGTGTGTGTTAGCATCAAACTTATCTGCCCTGATATCACAAAAAACCCTTACTGTCCCATCAAGTCTAGTCACCAGTCTGGTCCCAGGACTTCCCGCTAGCTCCTACCAACACAAGCCAACAATAAATGCTAAATCAAAAAATTGACGACCAGGAACCTCAAGCAGGGGGAATCCTCAGGTGTGCAGAAATCCAAAATTGTAGGAAAAGAGATGCATAAAGGCTCATTCAGTCGCCTTCACTGAAAACATACGTGGTGGGTTTCCTCTTATGGGCCGCAAAGTGATGCAATCAGACCAATAGGTGGTCCCAACTAAAAAAAGGAAAACAAACCCAAATATCAGTCCCAGGGTCGCCATTAAACAGGGATGGAAATCACACATGTCCCACATCGGGACTCGAGCAAACCCAAGTATCAGCCAGGGGGTCGCCATGTTATGAGGACGGGAGTTGCACGCATTCCGCATCAGGACTAGAAAATAGAGTGTGAAAAGCTCTAAGCTGGCTTACCTGGCTTGGCAGGATCCGAATCGCATCTATTCCTCGGCGAATTCACGTCACAGTCTGGCAAACGCTTGCACTAACAAAAGTGGAATAGCAAGTGGCTACTTGGTCTTTAAACGGCGTCTAAATGCCTCCTAGGCCAGTGAGAGTAAGGGACATCCTCTAAAGAGCCCAAATACAAAACACGTGTAGCTGGAGCCGATATGAATATCGGCGGCAATCTTAGAGGGGTATAATCGAGAGCTAAATCTCTATTCTTATACCAAAATAGAAGAAAGGCAAGTGTCCCTATAGATGTAAACTAGGGATTCAATCAGCCAAATGATGGATAGGCATTAGGATACAACTTCTTTGAATAAAAAAAAGGCGGTGTCCTCCAGACCCTAACAGAGGGGGTCTAAGGGTTAAGAAAGGCCTAGCTAGATATACATAATAAGCTGTGGTGCCATCTTGGAAAGGTAAAGTCTCATAGAGTGAATGGGACAAAAAGTGGTAATACGCTATTTATCAAATAACAAAGGCTAAGGCTATTGCTAAAATAAGTCATCCCTATTAATCAAAAAAACAATAAACAAAAAGAACATTATTGTCAGCTACTAAACAGATTGAGAATTAAAGCCCAGAAGGCATTTTCTCTACAGCATGGAATTGGCAAAAATGGGAAAAGGAAAATGCAACAATGTGTAGGCCAACGTGATCAGATAGCATAGTTGCCTATAGGGTCAATCTATAAGACACCTATAGTGCATTTTCCCACGGTATTCTGTCATTAAGGCCCTTCTTAACAGAGTCCAAATAAAAGATCCAGAAAACTTCTCTTTTCTTCCTCTATGCAGTATTGTCCCTATTGTGAATATTGACTATTTTCTCCCAAATAGTCTATCTGAGATCCTTCTCCTTGTGTCCAAGCTCAAAGCAGTGATCCACCAAAGGGGCCTGCACTTTGTAATTGCGCCAGCAGACTAGCCCTTGGAGTCACTCTGGGGTCCTGGGTTCAAGATGAAGTTGCAGGTCCAGTTCTTTTCCAGGCAAGAGGGCAGCAGGTCAGAAGTTCCTTTAAAGCGGCAGTCCAGCAGAGTAGCAGTCATTGTAGCAACACAGCAGTCCTCCTTCCTAGCAGAGTATCCACAGGTACAGAAGTGTACTGAAGAGTTGGTGTCTGAGGTCCAGTATATATACACAGTTGTGCATTTGAAGTGGGGAGAAGCTTCTAGAGGCACGCCTTTGAAGTGCACTGGTGCCCTGCCTTCCTAGACCTTGCTACAGACTAACTACAGGGGGTATGCAGCCCTTTGTGTGGAGACAGGATACAACCTATTCAAGGGTAAGTGGGGCTGAGCCAAGCTGCTACCTCCCTTCCTTCCAGTGATGGTGCACCAGTCACACCTGAGCCCCCCATTTTGTGTGGCTGTCTAGGAGGAATACACAAAGCCCAACTGCCAACTATACCTAGTCATGTGACCCGGAGACAGGCTGCAGGCACCAAATGGCTAAGGTAAGAAAATGCCAACTTTCTAAAAGTGGCATTTTCAAAATTGTAATTTAAAATCCGACTTCACCATAAGTTAGGATTTTAAATTCCAATTCCAGAGACCCCAAACATGAAAGGGTTACCTCTTCCCATTTGGAAATTATACTTATGAAATGTAATAAGGTAACTCCAAAGTTATCCTATGGGAGAGGTAGACCTTGCAGTAGTAAAAAACGACTTTAAGAGTTTTTCACTGCCAGAACATGTAAAACCTAAAAGTACATGCCCAACATTTTAAATACATTGCACACTGCCCTCTGGGCTGTCCAGAGTCTACCCTAGGGGTGACTTAAATGTATTAAAAAGGAAGGTTTGGGCCTTGCAAAATGCTTATTTTGCGAGATCGACATGGCAGGTTAAAACTACACAACACACTGTGGGGCGGCATCTCGCCCCAATCCAGTAGCACTGCTAGACGGGATGATCCCAATCAATCTGCTATACTTTCAACCATATTTAGACCATATTAATCCAAGTTTGCCTTAATTTTTCATCGTACTCCATTTTATAATCCACGTGTATGGTGTCATGCTGTTTCACAAACTTCACATGCTCTGGATGTGTCCATCCGGACCTCGTTCAAGAACACGATGGAAACGCATGGTATGTTCAAAGCAGTGTTCTTTTATTAGACCCAATGCATTTCGGGCTTTACAGGCCCTTCTTCAGGGGTAACTGTAAATGAACAGACATTCACTATTATGATATTGTGCTCAGTTTACATAAATAACACTCTGTACAAACCATAAAATCTTATTTTGCCCCAAATACCTAATTATTTCTATGTGCAGCTCAAACTTTATAACAATCTTCATTATTATTTTATCGCATCCCCCACTGTACCCCACTAATATCAGTCACTCAAATTTCACCCACCATAATCCTAAATCTAACCTGTCACCACCCTATCCTATATAACACTTTTTCAACTCACTACCTTCCTGTCATATCACTCTGCTATTGCCCAAACACCTATATCTAATACATACATTAACTCAGGCATCCCAAGACATACCATATTCACATCCATACACTCCAAATTTTTCTCATACACGCACTTTAAACCAAAACATTATCACTTAAAATCCTTCCCACTCACACATTCTATCCCCCATATCACATTCTTACTCACACTGCACTCAACACTACTCAATCAATCTCCCCCACTTCACTCCCCCATCCTCTGCGCTCCCATTATAACCACCCCTTGCTCCCCTGATACCACCTGACATTGCAATCACTCCTTTTTTCACTCGCGCATTTCCCGACCCACTCAACACCCTGACGATGTTCCCACTACCAATTCACCCGTACCTGCCAGAAAATCGCTTCCGACTTCCCTTCTCGAAACGACGTTACTACCCCGTGACATCACCTACTTTTAAACCACAAATACCCGCCCTAACGGCTCACTCATTATGCTTCAAAAAGAAACACCTGATATCACCATGACTGCGTCATTGCAGCCTCATTTACAAAAAATACAACTCCCATAGTGCACTGAAATCCCGTTCCTCTGTGCTCAATTAATCGTAAACGGACAAAACATTTTTAAATGGATATACAAAGTTGCTTATTCTTATGTATTAAATTTAAACATAACATTTCCACGAAAAAATATAACATTTCCACGAAAAATTATGAATGCCTTGATAAATGTTCGTTATAATGCCGACTCGAACTTGCTTAAAGAACTTGGTTATTTTCGCCGTGCACGTGGTGATGTTAATAAGTTCAGTTATCCATTTTTAACGCTGGGTGCAATCCAACGGAGGGCAATATTTCATCAGAATTCAACATAAGTGGAGTTGGATGCACACCTTACTTTTCTCTATTAAACCATTGTTATCAACGTTAATCTTCAAACGAAGGCGTGCTTGCTGGATTCGTGCCTTGCCCTATTAGCACGCGCTTAATACACAACACACTGTGGGGCGGCATCTCGCCCCAATCCAGTAGCACTGCTAGACGGGATGATCCCAATCAATCTGCTATACTTTCAACCATATTTAGACCATATTAATCCAAGTTTGCCTTAATTTTTCATCGTACTCCATTTTATAATCCACGTGTATGGTGTCATGCTGTTTCACAAACTTCACATGCTCTGGATGTGTCCATCCGGACCTCGTTCAAGAACACGATGGAAACGCATGGTATGTTCAAAGCAGTGTTCTTTTATTAGACCCAATGCATTTCGGGCTTTACAGGCCCTTCTTCAGGGGTAACTGTAAATGAACAGACATTCACTATTATGATATTGTGCTCAGTTTACATAAATAACACTCTGTACAAACCATAAAATCTTATTTTGCCCCAAATACCTAATTATTTCTATGTGCAGCTCAAACTTTATAACAATCTTCATTATTATTTTATCGCATCCCCCACTGTACCCCACTAATATCAGTCACTCAAATTTCACCCACCATAATCCTAAATCTAACCTGTCACCACCCTATCCTATATAACACTTTTTCAACTCACTACCTTCCTGTCATATCACTCTGCTATTGCCCAAACACCTATATCTAATACATACATTAACTCAGGCATCCCAAGACATACCATATTCACATCCATACACTCCAAATTTTTCTCATACACGCACTTTAAACCAAAACATTATCATTTAAAATCCTTCCCACTCACACATTCTATCCCCCATATCACATTCTTACTCACACTGCACTCAACACTACTCAATCAATCTCCCCCACTTCACTCCCCCAACCTCTGCGCTCCCATTATAACCACCCCTTGCTCCCCTGATACCACCTGACATTGCAATCACTCCTTTTTTCACTCGCGCATTTCCCGACCCACTCAACACCCTGATGATGTTCCCACTACCAATTCACCCGTACCTGCCAGAAAATCGCTTCCGACTTCTCTTCTCGAAATGACGTTACTACCCCCGTGACATCACCTACTTTTAAACCACAAATACCCGCCCTAACGGCTCACTCATTATGCTTCAAAACGAAACACCTGATATCACCATGACTGCGTCATTGCAGCCTCATTTACAAAAAATACAACTCCCATAGTGCACTGAAATCCCGTTCCTCTGTGCTCAATTAATCGTAAACGGACAAAACATTTTTAAATGGATATACAAAGTTGCTTATTCTTATGTATTAAATTTAAACATAACATTTCCACGAAAAAATATAACATTTCCACGAAAAAATATGAATGCCTTGATAAATGTTCGTTATAATGCCGACTCGAACTTGCTCACGGGGGTAGTAACGTCGTTTCGAGAAGGGAAGTCGGAAGCGATTTTCTGGCAGGTACGGGTGAATTGGTAGTGGGAACATCGTCAGGGTGTTGAGTGGGTCGGGGAATGCGCGAGTGAAAAAAGGAGTGATTACAATGTCAGGTGGTATCAGGGGAGCAAGGGGTGGTTATAATGGGAGCGCAGAGGATGGGGGAGTGAAGTGGGGAGATTGATTGAGTAGTGTTGAGTGCAGTGTGAGTAAGAATGTGATATGGGGGATAGAATGTGTGAGTGGGAAGGATTTTAAATGATAATGTTTTGGTTTAAAGTGCGTGTATGAGAAAATTTGGAGTGTATGGATGTGAATATGGTATGTCTTGGGATGCCTGAGTTAATGTATGTATTAGATATAGGTGTTTGGGCAATAGCAGAGTGATATGACAGGAAGGTAGTGAGTTGAAAAAGTGTTATATAGGATAGGGTGGTGACAGGTTAGATTTAGGATTATGGTGGAGTGAAATTTGAGTGACTGATATTAGTGGGGTACAGTGGGGATGCGATAAAATAATAATGAAGATTGTTATAAAGTTTGAGCTGCACATAGAAATAATTAGGTATTTGGGGCAAAATAAGATTTTATGGTTTGTACAGAGTGTTATTTATGTAAACTGAGCACAATATCATAATAGTGAATGTCTGTTCATTTACAGTTACCCCTGAAGAAGGGCCTGTAAAGCCCGAAATGCATTGGGTCTAATAAAGAACACTGCTTTGAACATACCATGCGTTTCCATCGTGTTCTTGAGCGAGGTCCGGATGGACACATCCAGAGCATGTGAAGTTTGTGAAACAGCATGACACCATACACGTGGATTATAAAATGGAGTACGATGAAAAATTAAGGCAAACTTGGATTAATATGGTCTAAATATGGTTGAAAGTATAGCAGATTGATTGGGATCATCCCGTCTAGCAGTGCTACTGGATTGGGGCGAGATGCCGCCCACAGTGTGTTGTGTATTAGCGCGTGCTAATAGGGCAAGGCACGAATCCAGCAAGCACGCCTTCGTTTGAAGATTAACGTTGATAACAATGGTTTAATAGAGAAAAGTAAGGTGTGCATCCAACTCCACTTATGTTGAATTCTGATGAAATATTGCCCTCCGTTGGATTGCACCCAGCGTTAAAAATGGATAACTGAACTTATTAACATCAGCACGTGCCCGGCGAAAATAACCAAATTCTTTAAGCAAGTTCGAGTAGGCATTATAACTAACATTTATCAAGGCATTCATATTTTTTCGTGGAAATGTTATATTTTTTCGTGGAAATGTTATGTTTAAATTTAATACATAAGAATAAGCAACTTTGTATATCCATTTAAAAATGTTTTGTCCGTTTACGATTAATTGAGCACAGAGGAACGGGATTTCAGTGCACTATGGGAGTTGTATTTTTGTAAATGAGGCTGCAATGACGCAGTCATGGTGATATCAGGTGTTTCGTTTTGAAGCATAATGAGTGAGCCGTTAGGGCGGGTATTTGTGGTTTAAAAGTAGGTGATGTCACGGGGAGTAATGCTGTCGTTTCGAAGGGAAGTCGGAAGCGATTTTCTGGCAGGTGCGGGTGAATTGGTAGTGGGAACATCGTCAGGGTGTTGAGTGGGTCGGGAAATGCGCGAGTGAAAAAGGAGTGATTGCAATGTCAGGTGGTATCAGGGAGCAAGGGTGGTTATAATGGGAGCGCAGAGGATGGGGAGTGAAGTGGGGAGATTGATTGAGTAGTGTTGAGTGCAGTGTGAGTAAGAATGTGATATGGGGGATAGAATGTGTGAGTGGGAAGGATTTTAAATGATAATGTTTTGGTTTAAAGTGCGTGTATGAGAAAAATTTGGAGTGTATGGATGTGAATATGGTATGTCTTGGGATGCCTGAGTTAATGTATGTATTAGATATAGGTGTTTGGGCAATAGCAGAGTGATATGACAGGAAGGTAGTGAGTTGAAAAAGTGTTATATAGGATAGGGTGGTGACAGGTTAGATTTAGGATTATGGTGGGTGAAATTTGAGTGACTGATATTAGTGGGGTACAGTGGGGATGCGATAAAATAATAATGAAGATTGTTATAAAGTTTGAGCTGCACATAGAAATAATTAGGTATTTGGGGCAAAATAAGATTTTATGGTTTGTACAGAGTGTTATTTATGTAAACTGAGCACAATATCATAATAGTGAATGTCTGTTCATTCACAGTTTCCCCTGAAGAAGGGCCTGTAAAGCCCGAAATGCATTGGGTCTAATAAAAGAACACTGCTTTGAACATACCATTCGTTTCCATCGTGTTCTTGAACGAGGTCCGGATGGACACATCCAGAGCATGTGAAGTTTGTGAAACAGCATGACACCATACACGTGGATTATAAAATGGAGTACGATGAAAAATTAAGGCAAACTTGGATTAATATGGTCTAAATATGGTTGAAAGTATAGCAGATTGATTGGGATCATCCCGTCTAGCAGTGCTACTGGATTGGGGCGAGATGCCGCCCCACAGTGTGTTGTGTATTAAGCGCGTGCTAATAGGGCAAGGCACGAATCCAGCAAGCACGCCTTCGTTTGAAGATTAACGTTGATAACAATGGTTTAATAGAGAAAAGTAAGGTGTGCATCCAACTCCACTTAGGTTAAAACTACAACCACAGGCTCTCAATGGTAGGCCTGAGACATGTTTAAAGGGCTACTTAAGTGAGTGGAACAATCAGTGCTGCAGGCCCACTAGGAGCATTTAATTGACAGGTCCTCTGCACAGGTAGTGCCACTTTACTAGGGATTTACAAATAAATATACCAATTGGTTATAAGCCAATCTAACATGTTTTAAGGAGAGAGCACAAGCCCTTTAGCACTGGTTAGCAGTAGTAAAGTGCACAGAGTCCTAAAGCCAACAAAAATGAATTCAGCAAAAATGGGAGGAATGACGATAGAAAATCTGGGGATGACCCTGCAGAAAAGGCCAAGTCCAACAGTAACTATAGAAAGAGAAAATGTTCAAGGATGCACTAAATAGTGCTGACTCAGGAATCCAGAATCAAGGTAGCACTGCAGGCAGTGTTAGTTCAGGGTACAAGTATGCAGTAAAATAATGCTAGCTCAAAAATCAAGGAAGCACTGCAGGCAGTGTTAGTTCAAGGAACAAGGAATCAGCTACAGCTTAGGAATCAGGAATCTTCAGCAAACAAGGATTGACAATAGCACAGGAACTCTGGAATTAGGGTGTCAGTCAAACAGGTACACTGCTACAATGGCCCAATGCTGGACTGAATGGGGGTTTAAAATAGCTCGCTGTGATCACATGCTTCAGGTGTGAGCAGGCTAGCACCTGTCAGTCACAGGAGTGTTGACTTCTCCACGCATAGTTGGCCTGCAGGGGTGGAGATGAAGCAGTGAGCAGGGAATTCTAGGTACTGGAGTTTTTTTAGCAAATGCAGACTGGCTTCCACATAACCCAGTTTGGATCCAGAATGAATTGAAGTTTCAGAAGAGTGTCCAAGAGGCTGGAAGTCAATATATGCATACAGTGGAAGGTCCGGAAGCTTATTAGAACACTGGAAAGTCCCACAAGTAGTTCCCCCTGGGGGTGGGCACAAGAGCACAGGGAGCGAATGATGACAGCTTTCAATTCTCAGTCTCTTCCTTGTAAGTCCAATAGTCTTCCCACTAAATAATACTCAAGGAGCATAAGCACCAGCAAGAAAGCAAGCCACCTTTACTCTACAATCCTCCTTCAGCCTGATGCTCCAATCAAGACCAAAAGTACATCATATTGTCATCCCACTCTTTGGAAATGCCTTTTTCAACCCAAGCCATAACAACAATTTCTTGAATTTCAAATCACTTCCTCTGAAACAGTGTCATTAGTCCCCTTACCTCAGACTGACAAGTCAACCTATTAATCATTTGTGCAATAAATGCATAATCAGTTGTGAAACTCATCTAAGATTTCCACCACATAATTACAAGAACACTGGATGTTGTGACCCACACTATAAACTAAATCTGCTAAGAAAGCTGCCAACAAGTGGTTTAGTTTAAAGCTGGTCAGTATGAAGAGACTGGATCTGGAACTGGAATGCTAATGGAGATTATCCCAGTCACTAATGAGAGAGTGAACTACAAAACCTAGATAAGGGAATATCACACGTTAATACAAAAAGCTAAGAAGGAACACTATGCAACCACAATTAGCCAAACAGCAAACCGGCTGAATGATCTTTTCATGACAGTCTGACATGTTTGACAACAAGTTCTTCAACATTTAGGCTGACACTTCTAAGAGCCCAGAGGTCCAACCTACTGACCCGATTGCCCGTCATTCAAATCTTCTTCTCATCCTTCACTGCAGTAAGCCTCAAATACATGCTCAGTGCAGATCTAAAACTGAAAGTCAGAAGTACCCCTATAGGAAATTCTTCTACAACACAGTAAGATCTGTCATCACTAGTTGCAGAGTTAAATACAATTATTAATGACTCTTTTCACCAAGGACAATTACTCTAAAGGAAGGTAGCCCCATTAATGCAGAAACCATTGTTCAGTCCAAAGATCTATCAAATTACAGACTCATCTTTAACCTTCCTTTCATAAATAAAATCTTTAAGGAGAAGCCATGCACAAATTGCAAGAATTAGCGCAAACAAATAACAGACAACCTGGTTTCAGTCTAGGAAGAGGAACCGAGTCAGCATCTGCTCATGTTAGAGAGGACTTGATCTCCTCCCTTGATGGTGGACATATGGAAATTCTGGTTCTCCTCGGCTAGTCAGCAGCATACTATACTATGGATCACAAAACGTTCCGAGAAAGGCTGGATAATTGTGCCAAGATAATCAGTAAGGCACTCCAGTGGTTTCATTCCTTCATGACCAACAGAAGCCCACAAATCAGTATCGGCTCATCCTTTTTATACAATGAAATATATTACACGCGGGGTAACACAGAGATGACTACTCAATCAATACTGCTAATCAATATCTACATGTACCACTGTTGCAGATGTTGTCACAGGACCATATTCGATTCCAGATGTATGCAGATATCATCCTACTTCCCATTTGTAAGGACAGCAGGAAACATCACTATAAACACGTGCCTATTTCTATCTACTTTTAAAGGGATGTTGTTTCCTATTCTTTTCTTATTGTATTTTATGTTCGGAACATGAAAAATCTCAATAAAAATATCAAAGCAAAACAAACAAGCCTGCATGCATAAATCACATATACTGCTAGATGAAGGTGTGCTACCTCTATTTAAAGAGTTCTAAGATGGAAATTCTCAGAACCAGCTGCCAGTCTCAAAAAAACCTGCATTCACCTGGCCAACTTAACTAGGAACCATCATATCTATGACCCACGTAGTCAAGTACTTATGAGCATGGTTGAAAGCGAATCTTTCTTTTAACCACCAAATCAATGTAGTTTGGTTAAAAAATATCAGCGTCTGCCTCAATCTACTGAGAAGGGTCCTGCCACTACTCTACTTAAATTACGACATTGAAACTTGACGATTGTAACATTGTTTAAACCAGAGCTCCAAATAAAGAAATCACCAAATTACGGAGCCGGCAAAATCAAGCAGTCACTCTGTTTTAATTTGAAGAAATCGGACCACATTTCTCCTGGTCTCAAACAGCTTGTTTGGATTTCAGTTGTTTAAAGATTTGAATTCAAACTTCTCTGTGCTGCCTTCAAAGTGAAGGTGGACCTTGCTCCTAACTACTTATTCATTTTGTTTCCACTTTATATGTCCAATTCTGCTCTTTTGTCAAGCAAGACAAAACCGATTTCACAATCCGAAAACAAATGCAAGAAGAATGAATGCCAATCATTTAGGGTGTTGGGTCCCCAACTTCTGAATTTGCTGCCACCAGACTTCAGGATCTGTCTGAACCTGAACTTGTTAAAAAAAAGCTGAAAATGCAATTTTTTCTCTAAGGGAGTCTAAAACTCAGTAACCTTCAGTCAAACCTGAACAACCTCTGACCTGGACTTATGTTTATGGAGATTGAGTAGTAGGATATTACACAGACTTTCAATCCAGTTGTATCTCAGAATTGATGCCAATAATATCGACCTAACCTGACCTGCACATATATCTACTTCCACATCCACTTGAAAGTCTCCTTCACAGCGACATCCATGGGCTCAGACACTTCGCGCACCTGATCTAGACATGCATGCCAGTGCCTAGCCAAAACTTGACTCCCCCAAGACTGAATTCCTTCTCTTCACCAAGAACATCAAGCACCAATTAGTCCTAACATAGCTGTAAGATATGAACTTAAATAGATGCTAACCCCAAATTTCATCCTTTGCCACGTCACTCAGATTCAACCTAGACACTGACCTCACCCTCAAGGAATACATTGTAACCATTATGACCTTGCATCATGTCTTGTTTCCTCCGAAAAAATGATTTTTTAACTGCTGTTCAAGCCCTCATAATCTTGCATCTGGATAGTGGCAACATCTTGCACTACATCCTCCCCAGGCTAAACAGTCACCCATAGGGGCATCCTGCATGCAAAAGAACACCTCATCGTGGATGTGAGGAAATATGGCTACATCCCTTCACCTGACGGACCTCAACTGGTTCCATTTGTGGGCCCACACATCTTCAAAACCTTCTGCATCATCTACAAAGTCAGTCATCACAACTGGTATCTCCACCGATGAAGTTGACAAGCTCACCATCTCCGGTGGTTACCACAGTCAGGACGAGACCATCAGATTGGAGACAAAGAAATGCAAAAAAAGAAAAAAGATAAAGCAACAGGCCATTTATGCATTCCTGGATCCATAAGGACCACCTCAAGCCTGCTCCAATTTAGGAAACAGCAGAAGATATGCAGTTCAAGTCCAAGTCCACTCTGAGAACCAAGGCTTCCCCTCCATTCACTCAACACTTTATCTTTGCCTCTGGCCCTGTACTGGGCTCTGCTGCCTTTTGGGTAGGTTTGCACAACACAGGTACCTCTTACAGTAAAACATATACAAACTCTACAAATTGACTGCCAACACCTTGAAAATATGTTGGTAGTTGATGTTATGGAGTTGATAAAAGTGCAGATTGATATTATAAGTTTGACCTTTCAGTCCTAATTGCAATGGCGCTGAGAAATGGCTTTTGTCACAGTCCTGCGATTTACAAAAAATTGAAATAAAATAACCATTTTTAAATGTACCAGTAGATTAATGTCTCCAAATCTTTTCATTGGACCATCAAAACGGGTCTGTAGTACAGAAATCCATTTCTGTTTGCCCAAACATAGTATCTCTATATTGCCTCCACCCTGGGTTGAGATGATGCACTCAATAATATGCTATTTGTTATCATCCTCATTTTGCAATACGCATTTCAAGTGAAAGACCAGTGCTTTTTCTCTGCAACCGCCAATAGCTGAGCAAGATTTGTTAATGTGTTTTAGTTGTTTCCGTTGTGGTCTCACATTCACATACCAGATTACATGGATGATTCTTGTGAACATTTGTAAATTCATGGAAAAGTTACACCTATTGATGAACATTGCCCAGGCTTAACAAACTTGGGGGCATATTATTAAGGGCAGTATTGCCACTTTAGCTGCACTTTTTGCCGATAAAGCGGCGATATTTTTATCGCCCTATTAGCAAGCTGTCGCTAACAGCTGTTAGCAACAGCTTAATGGCGATAGCGGCCGTTTTGTTGCCGCTTTGCATGTCAGCGATAATTATCGCTAATGACATGCAAAGTAGGCATTCCCAACTAAAAGCAACTGCAAACAGTCGCAAACACAACTTCCCCCTATTATCAATACCCGCGAGGCGATAAAAAAAGTCGCGCTAACCGCGATTATCGCTGGAATTTAACACCTGCTAAAAACTTGACTTACCTATTTCCTCAATGGGAGGTGGATTGTGAGAGCTAAGTCCACCATGGCCTATCATCAAGGATTCCCCTATCGCTGGTGTTTTATCGCAGGATTTCCTGCGATATTCTCGCATTCGCCGCTATCGCTGAATTTTTTATCGCCTTGGAGATAAGCGTTGCTAATAACGCGCTATCTCGGCGATGAAATCCAGCGATAGCCGGCGATAAAAAAAACAGCGCTAAGCGCGCTTTGCGATAATTATCGCAAATCGTTGCTAATATGCCCCTGAGTCTCTTATTGATGGGTGAGGTTAAGACAATGCTTCATTGAAGTGATAAATGTGTAGAGTAAGATGGTTCTCATGTTTCTACCCCCAAACCTAGGTGCAGCTGGTGTGAGCTCTGGGAAACCTGGGAAGGTGCAATATCTGTGTTGTAAGTTTCAATGGCAAGTACATACCACACAGTTGTTACACTCCAAATGTTGTCTCTATTTCCCTTCAAGTTTCCCTCTTCAGCATTTCATCATGTGATCACTGACCACAGAGATCATTCCTAGGCCTGGGCGGGTTCGCAAAGTGACCAAAAAACTCTGTCGCGATACGCGGAGTTCTGCAAAAAGTGGAGTGCGAAACGTCGCGCTGCTTGCACTAGCTTTTAGCGCCAGGTTTTTGTCCAGCAGTGTAAAATCAGTGCAAACTGCACCATGCGCAACGCAAAAGGGCACTGCTTCTTTCTGCCACTAAAGTAGATGTTCTACTCGAGCAGCAGCTTCCTCAACGCGAGTGGAAGGTTTCGCAACGTGAGTGAAAGCAACCAGCCATGACCGCCCGCGTTGAGAAATCTTACCGGGAGGTGGTCTCGCGTAATATTTTCCTCACTCGCCAACTTAACGTTGGCGAGCCGCGGGAGACGAAAAACTTCACTCTGCACCGCCATGCGGAGTTTTTCGGAACTCCGCACTCTACGTGGAGTGGGCAAAACTCTGCAAAGTCTGTGAACGAAGCGGAATTTCATGCCCAGGCCTAATCATTACACAGCTGCAGGAGTTGCTTTGCCTTCTGGACACAATTACTCAACACCAACTACCCTGAATCCCATCTCCTTTTGCAGCCTTCCTTTGCGTCAGCTATGGTGCTGAGCTGGTGCTGGTGAAGATCATCTGTGTGCGACCCCAATTTCTTGAGACACACTTGGAACTTCTCCCTACCACCTTTCAATGATTGCTGGGAAGTATTGAGGTACAGTGTACCAAAAATCCAGAGTTTTGTGAAAGGTGTATCCCCCATTGAGTGAACATCTAGGTCCCGTGCCCGCAGCAGCCCCTGAGCCAGTTTAATGACCACAGTGGCAGGTTCCACCCTTGGGTGCAAGAAAGCACCCAGATTGTGAGTCTCCAAAGTTTATAACCAGCCACTCCAAGCCCCCTACCCCTGACCACAAAGTGCCAAGTCCTCAGACACCGTTTGCGGTAAGGAGACTGGCTCAGGAATGCTTGTTTTGGAGATGTAGTCACATTTGCTATCCTTTGTCCCCATGTTCTACTGTGTGTTGCCAGCCCAGAGCCACCCTTATGGCACCAGAAAATCTTCTGCCCAATAGGTAGAAAATGAAATATGAGTAGCTTTCAGCCGTCCGATGCCGCTGTCATTAACTGCTATGAACCAGAGGCCCTTGGTACCAGCAAATATTTACAGCTATATCTGCAACTCTCTCAACCCGGAGCCCTTCATTCTTTCACCAGCCCTTGGGGTACATGTCAACGATGTGATGCTGCCCTTGCTACATTCATCTACATGTTGTTTCATCCAGTGCTACATTTCGAAGAACTCTACCTCACCTGCTGTCAGTCATCTGCTACCCGTAAACGAGCCCTGACCCCATTTGCGCAAACCAGATTCTGCAAGTCTTTGCAAAGACTGGATATAACTGAGAATCTCAGTTTTTCATTTTTACTGCTTTTTTCCACAAAAATATAGACAGAGAAGAATGTTCTTCCCTCCCTCTATTTATTTTGAAAAACAAAAAATGCAGAAAGTGGGCCTTCTTTTGAGTGACTTTCTATGATATCATTCCTGATTGGCAGGCCAGAATTTGTGAACACCGAAGGCATGGAGAGTTAAAGAAAGTGAGGAGTTTCATTGAATGATTGCTGATGTGCATGAGTTTCATGTGAAGAAACTCTTCTATTACGCATGGCTGCCTGCCCTATTGTGACTGCCCGTTTATATGTTAAATTCATGTGGAAATATAGTAGTTGCAAGTTCATTTTTTCATAAAACACAAAGTACATGTGGATAAATACCGGGAAGATGAGCAAAAAATGGATATGGGTAAGTAGAGACCGAAATAAACACCATAAAATCGGGAATCCTACTCTTAGCTAAACATTACACTTAGGGGCCGATTCCGATTCGTGTCGGTAATTTCTCCGACCGAGCCGGCCTCGGAGAGATTTCCGACCGAATCGGACCCGTGCAGTCCGACCGAACGAGTCCGATGCATTCGTATGCCACCGGACACGAGTCGGTCGGACTCCCATTGAACTCAATGGGAGCCGGTCGTACAACGCGTACGCGGGCTCCCATTGCCTCAATGGGTGCGAGGCAGACAAGGGCGCCCCTACAGCGAGTACGCCGCGAGCGCTCGCGGCGTACACGCACAGGTAGGGGGGACCCATGGGTCCCCCTGTGTGCGCCTCGCACGGGTACGCGTACAGGGGGTCCGACACGGACCCCCAAAGTACGGCTCCGACAGCGAGTTCGAGTCGGACGGCGCGAGTCGGTCGGAGCGGTCGAGGTGCGCATCGTACTTACCCGGCCGGAAAACGTCTCCATTGCGCGGTGCGAATCGGGTCCGAGCGAGTCGGTCGGAGCGGTACGATCCGGGAACCAGTCGGTCGGAGCGGTCGGGTCGCCCGGACGAGTCGGTCGGCGAATACGCATCGTACTCGCTCGCCCGGACGCGCGTACGACTCGGTCGGAAAATAGGGCTCCGGATCGGATCCGGTAAAACCGAATCCGATTCGGAGCACTACCGGCCGAGATCGGAATCGGCCCCTTACTATTCACAATAGCAAGGTATCTGGGCTTGAGCCTTGCCTGTTCAGAGTTGTGACTCAAACGTTGCATGAGCTGAGAGCGCTAGTTTACTCCAGAGGCCATCGGGTATGTTGTTTGGACAAAATATCAATTTGTAGATATCAGAAGACAGAAATATAGTAAATAAAATATCGTGATACAAAAATCTTGTGATACTAAAATACCTTTGTCAAGAATATTGTTTTTAGGTAAGTAATATCGTTTTTAAGAATACTGTTGTTTTTTAATATCGTTTTCAGTAATATATATTGTTTTTTATTGTTTTTATTGTGTATTAGTCATGTATTAATTATGTGTTACTATTGTTTGTATAACTGTTATTAATTTGATCTTAAATATAGTTTGTAATTTTAAGTGATTTCGACTTTTTTTCTTTCATTGCTAATCGTAATTTCTAGTGTTGCAGTAGGTTGTTGGCTTTGTAGGGGGATACGGTGGGAACTTAATTAAGTTGATATTAATGATCTAAATTATGTAATACTGTTTTATTTTGGTTATATTTTATTAAGTGTAGGTTGCTAGGTTAGTAGGGGGATAGGAGGAAAGGGTGGGAAGTTAATTAAGTAATAATTAACAATTTAGAAATAATTATTGAATTGATTACTAATTATGTAAATTGTGTTATATTTTAGCTGCTGGTTGCTATGGTTGTAGTGGTTTAGGGTGGGGTGTTAAGTAATAATTAATTAATAATTAAATATTAATTGTTAATTAATTATTTAATTGATTATACATTTTATGAATTGTGCTATAAATATTTATTTTCGTTTTATTTTAGGTGTAAGCTGCTAGGTTTTCAGGTATTTAGAGTGGGAAGTTAAGTAAGCCATGATTAAATAATTATTTAAATAATATTTTTTTTAAATAGTAAATAATTATTAAAGTTATTTTTAAACAGTAAATAATAAGTAAAGTTATTTTTAAATAGTAAATAATTATAATGAAATAGTAAATCATCATTTTTAATTGATAAATATTTATTTGATTATTAATTATGTAAATTATTTTTTAAATAATTTTTGTGTTAATTAATATTGTTTATATTAATGTCATATTTTTTCTGTATTAATAGGGTTACTAAAATATGTAATGTGTTTGAAGTTAAGTACTTTCCGTACTGTTTGCTTAGACTGGAGTGGGTATAGTAAATGTAACCCCTCTGAAGTCCAACGCTTTCCCTACTGTTGCACAGACTGGAGTGGGAATAGTAAATCTTACCCCTCTGAAGTCCAACGCTTTCCTCCTATGTCAAAGACTGGAGTGGATTTAGTAAATTTGATCCCTCCGAAGTCCTACACTTTCCCTACTATTGCCCTGTTTGGTGTGGGAATAGTAAATGCAACCCCCTGAAGTACAACACTTTCCCTACTGTTATGCTGTTTGAAGTAGGAATAGTAACTTTAACCCTCTGAAGTCCAACACTTTCCCTACTGTTACGCTGACTAGAGTGGGAATAGTAAATGTAACCCCTCCAAAATCTAATGCTTTCCCTACTGTTGCATAGGGCCTTATTACGAGTTCGGCGGTCCAATGGACTGCTGAACCCCTGGTGGTGGTCCGCCCAGAGCATTAGGACTGTGGCAGTTGGACTACCAAGGGACTGCTGCTGCTGCCAGAGATCCATGATCCCTGGTGGTGGTGCAGCGGTCTGAGGCTGCTATTATGCTGGCGGTGCCGCTGCGGCACTGTCATGCATTTTAGGAGTTTTCTCACCACCGTACTTTTCATGGTGGTGCGACCTACATGAAAAGTGTGTCAGTGCGGAAACAAAGGGGGCCCTAGGGCCCCCCTGTGCCTCTGAGCCATGGGGTGCATGCAGGGGGCGCATGGTGTGCCCCCTGTCTGTATGCACCTCCATGTTCCGACACGGAACGAAATGCACAACATTGTGCATTTCGGTCTTTGTAGGAACACGCTTTGACGTTCCCAATGTGGTGCCTATTTTAAAGGCACCACCATGAGAACGCTAAAGAACTGCCTGCTAGTGACTTAAAAAGTCATAATCTGGCGGGCGGTCTGTTTTGGCTTTGGCGGTGTGGGAGCGGGGCGGCAGCATGGTGGCCCACTCCCACACCGCCAAAGTCATAATAAGGCCCTTAGACTGGAGTGGGAATAGTAAATTTAACCCATCTGAAGTCAAACGCTATCACTACTGTTGCAATGACTGGAGTAGGAATAGTAAATCTAACTCGTCCGAAGTTCAACACTTCCCCTATTATTGCGGTGACTGGAGTAGGAATAGTAATAGATTTACTAGTGTTGCACTTCAGAGGGGTTAGATACCCCTCTGACGTGCAACACTTTCTCTACCGTTGCAAAAACTATAGTGGGAATAGTATATTTAATATTCATAGACTCCAATAGTTTTCATAATGTTAGTTAAATAGATTTAGCATTAATTGATTTAAAAAAAATAATATTTTATATTAATTTGTTTGCATTTTTACATTCATTTTAATGTTAATAGTATTTTTTGTAAATGTGTTATTTGGATTTTTCAATTGCTAATATATTGTCTACATTAATTAATACTCAATATCAAAAGGGAATGGATCACTTGACCTGAGTAACCAGGGTTTGCAACATTTGAGTAAGTTACCAATAAAAAACCCTCATTCACGTTACACAAGTCGGAAGGCGGTATATCTTGATTCTCCGCCCTGTTTAAAAACGTGACAGCATCATCATTGGGTTTCTTTTATTTGTCGTATGAAATAAAAACAGTGAACGTGCTCTAGTGAAGTGAAGTAGAAAGGTGGCTCTAAAAACTCGTATACCTAGATTGTATTTTAATAAGTCTAGGATCGAGATAGATTAAAATCAGTGTCGTGCGTAGGAAGACCTATTATTAGTCTACCGCACTAAAGTGTCCATAAAAAAGGTCGACATGTTTCAGCCCTACGGTTTGCCCAGATGGGTCAGGGGGCTTTCTTCAGGACCTACGAAGAGAATGGAGGCCGTGTTTTGTCACAGTCTCTATGAGTCAAAATGTAGTTCATTTGATTCTGGAGTGGTCAATAAGTACCTGTTCCTTAAGGAGGGAGAAAGAAAGAGAAAAAGAAACACATAGGAATGTCATACTTCGCATTCTTTCAATAGTCAAATTTGCTATCTCGTAATGTATACTCAACATAATGTATGTTGACATTGAACTCAATTGTGATTGAAGAAATAAGTAACTAGAAAACGGCAATTCTTTATCCCCGATTGATGCTAGAATATGTACTGATAAACCGGTGTATGTATCAACATTGTGCAGGTAAATTGGTGTGACTTAATATGTATTCCCTGAGTCAATTGATAATCTATAGACGATGGAGCACTGCCCTAAGTCTACCGCGTATTTTTAGCGAGGTGGCTACCTAAGCTGCCCGCTGGTCATGTGTGACATAGTGAGGATTTAGTATAGTATCTTAAAGTCTCTCAAAGGTAGTTGAAAAGTGAATTGAACTACGTGTAGTCGAGATTGTCAGGAGAGCTCTAGGCATTTTACATATTCTTGTTTGGTGCGGCGGAGCCGATATAGGGAAATTAACCAAAACTAAATTTGAGACCCTTCAACATGTTGCACGTCTATTTTTAGCGTGGCGGTGTCGATATTGGGTCTGCGTGTGTACTTGAATTACCCGCTGTATATACAATACAGTGCTTGCTTGGGACTTTATTTCAATGTCATTTCCGCTGTCGTTTGTCTTTTTATATAAAGGGGAGGATACGTGCAGTCAGATATATTTGGGAAAGCCGTACCTCAAAGTCCTAGATTACGGACTTCCTCAGGGAGCCGGCGAGCATTTTGACCTGCTGGGGAGAAATATGGATTTCAAAACAGAGTAATAGAAAGTAATACGATACGTGTCTCGTAGGGCCTTCCTCCTCGCTTCCTCGTGTAATACCTGCTACAGGGCGCAGCGCGACTTGTGCTGGCTCTTCCCCCGGCTACCTGGATATGGTCGGTTCAAGAGTGGCGGTGTGATTTATAGTTAGAAAAATGGCCATGGAGGAAAGACTATGTGTCTTATATGCTGCAATTTGGAAGAACAGTACTGGGTTTGGTAGTGAGTTCTATCTCAGCGAGTTTACAAAGAAATAAAAATAAGATAAAAATCTGTGTAGTATATATTATTATGAAGGCTATATATATGAATATATATAAAAAACGACAATAGTGTCAGCAATGTTTAAATCGTTCCTCTTGGGGTGGATACTCTTCTTTAGTAACAATTTCGCCACGATTATGGTCAGATGTTTTATTTCACATAATTCTTTGTTCATATAACAGTATGTGGGTCAGAAATTATTTATCATATTTGATCTTAATGTCCCAAACTGAGCCACGGAATATTCTCGTTAAGGCCTTTTATGTTTGTCTTGAGGCGATGGACCCATCTCTGCTCTTTTTCAAAAAGTATCTGTTCTGCATTGTGATTTTTCTTCTCTAAGGTTTCCAAGACTAGCCATTTCAGATCTTCCACGGTGTGCTGTGATTCAATAAAGTGATTACTCATCTTCGTTGTGGCCCTCTTGCACTTTATATTACTTCTGTGCTCACATATTCTTTGTTTTATTTTTCGACACGTCATCCCTATATATCGTAGGGCACACGGACACGTAATCATGTAGATAACGTGCGTGGAATTGCAGTTGGTGTGGTGTTTGATGGTCCATTTTAGATTTGGTAGAAGTTGAATGGTTTTTGTTACCGTGGTCAGGTTACATACCGAGCATGATCCACATGGGTAGTGCCCCACAACTGGGGGATGTCCCATAACCTGGCAGTGGGCTCATTTCTGGTAGGTTGTAGTGGTCTTGTGTGGACAAGGATATCTTTCAGGTTCCTGGTTCTTCTGTTTGCAAATCTGGGTTTGGGCCAGTTTAGTGAGCCAGACGTTAAGATACGCCAGTTCTTGTTCACGATCTTTTTAACATTGTTAGAGGCTGTGCTATAAGTACTGACACAGGTTATTACGTCCTTCGGTAGATCCCTCGATGTAGTCTCTAGTAGGCTCTCTCTTGGTTGGTTTCTGGCCCTTTTCTGGCATCTGTTGATCGTCTTTTCTGGGTAGTCTCGTTTCCTCAATTTCTCACATAGATCTTTCGCTTGACTCTTGTATTCCCCAATATCACTGCAGTTGCGCCTGAGACGTAGAAATTGGCTATATGGAAGATTGTCTCTCAGTGGGCGAGGGTGGAAGCTTTTGTAGGAGAGTAAACTGTTTTTAGATGTTGGTTTAAAAAATGTTTTAGTTTTAATCATGTCATCTTCAATATAGATAGTTATGTCCAGAAAATCCAATTTTTTGTTATCTGCTGTGTAGGTGAACTTGAGACATTCATCCCTGGTGTTAATCCATCTGTGGAAGTCAATCAAACTCTCTTTGTTGCCTTCCCAGATCAAGATGATGTCGTCTATATAGCGCATCCAAAAATGTATCTTAGGTAGGAAAGGGTTAGTGATGTTTTGTATGAATGTGTCTTCAAAGTTACTCACATACAGCCCCGCCACACTTGGGGCAAAGGTGCTGCCCATCGAAGTGCCGTGACATTGCTGATACATGGTGTTATTGTATTCAAAGTAGTTCTCCGTTAGTGCTAGCCTACAGCACTCGAGGACAAAGTGTCTTGGTGTCTTGAAGTCCCATTGTTCATTGAAGAGAAGGGTTTCTAAAGTCTCCAATGTTTTCTGTTGAGGTAAGCTAGTGTATAAACTTTCCACATCAAGTCCAACTAGTAACATCCTCTCTTCCGAATAGGTCTGTTCTTTCAGAAGATTTAACAGGTCTCTGGTGTCTTTTAGATATGTTGGTGTTTTTTGTACTAGAGGTCTCAGGTATTGGTCGGCAAATTGTGAAAAAGGTTCTAAGATTGAACCAATACCTGAGACAATAGGTCGTCCTGGTGGGGTCTCCGTTCTTTGTGGATCTTCGTGGAGTGAATAGAAAAAGGGTATCCTTGGTTATTTGGTTATTAGGAACTCTGCCTCATTCTTCGAGATCCAGTCTTTCAGTTCTGCCTCATCGACCATTAATTCAATTGTTCTCCGTAGTGTTTTTGTTGGGTTTGTGGTAATCCTTTTGTAGAATTTCTCATCCGAGAGGAGTTCTAGGCATTGTTGGTTATACCCTTCTTTGTTAAGAAGGACTATACCACCTCCCTTGTCCGCCGGCTTAATCACCAGTTCTCCATTTTGCCGAAGTTCATTTAGTGCCTGTTGTTCTGACCTTGAGATGTTCATGAAGGGTTTTTTCGTGTGGTCTTTTAGATCCTCTACTTCTTTCATGACTGCCTGCTCAAAGGTCTGTATTTCAATCGGTATCTGATGGTTCAGGGGACAGAAGGTAGATTTTCGGCGCAATGTTGTGTCTCCATCTGTAACATATTCCTCTTGGTTGTTGAAGAAGGCTTTTAGCTTCAGTTTTCTGCAAAATTCTGCCATCTCGCATTGCAATTTAAATGTGTCCAGAGGGGGTTGGTACATAACCTAGTCCTTTGTTGAGGACATTTTCTTCTGCACTGGATAGGACAGTATCTGTTAAGTTGATTATAAGCCTGTCGTGCTTGTTCCTGGTTTCGCGCTGGTCATGCTTCTGGTGTGGACCTGTCGTTCCTGGTCCGTCCACGTTACTCCTTTTCGTCTGGTCCTTTGATTGATCTGGCCTCTCCCTAAAAAGGGGGTCTATGTGTGTAATTTTGGCCCAGCGGTAATCCCATTGGTGGTCCCATAGGTGGTGGTCCCTGGAAATATGGATTCATCCATCCATGGAAATTGGGTGTAAATGGTTGGAAAGCCCCAGGTGGTGGCTGGTTTCCATAGTAGGGTGTGTGCCAGGTATTGGGCCTTCGACGTTGTTGGCGTCTGTTCTGTCCTCTATTTCTTCTTTGTGTTGTAATTTCGTCACCGCTCCAATCTGAGCCGTCTGTGGAGGTCCCTCCACTAGAGTTGTTGTCGGACAATGAGTCTGGAGCCCTGTAGTCCTCTGTGGTGTAGGGATGCATTTTCTCCATTGAGAATCGTTTTAAATCTTTGCCCAGTTTTTGTATCTTATTTTGTGTGATATATTCTTTTGTCTCATTCATTTCGCGGTTAATTTCTTCCAGTCTTTTCTTGTACACTGTGATGTGTACCATGCTTTTAATTTCGCTTCGCTCACTTGTATTCTAATTGTGAGTGCTTCTGTTAGTCTCGTTGCTGTTTTTATTATGAGTACCAGGTAGTCCCTTGTGCATTTCCATGATATAGCTGACCAGTCATTCCGGAAGGCTATGTCTTGGAGGAAAATGCGTGGAGCATTATTTACCCATAGTCCTTTGGGTGCCGCATTCGCGCGAAGATATTCTGTCATAATTATTCCATGGATTGCAGTTCTCACTTGTTCTTTCTTAATTTCAGAGAGTTCATCCCAATCATTGGTTTGTGCTAGGGTTTGAGTAAGGTCGCTTTCTTGTAGTAACGAGGGCAGGGAAAGAATTGCATTTATTTCTTCGGTTGAGTAACTGAGACCTAAGTTTTCAGCCATCTTCTCTCGTTCGCCAATCCTAACTTAGGGGCATATGGAAGAAGGATTTGATTAGGAGTTACTCCCACAGCTGTCCGCTGCTGAGGCTATATTAAATCAAGAGGAGGGAGAGAGAAGGGATTGTGACCCATTCAGCTTCCTTGCATTAGTACTCAATATCAAAAGGGAATGGATCACTTGACCTGAGTAACCAGGGTTTGCAACATTTGAGTAAGTTACCAATAAAAAACCCTCATTCACGTTACACAAGTCGGAAGGCGGTATATCTTGATTCTCCGCCCTGTTTAAAAACGTGACAGCATCATCATTGGGTTTCTTTTATTTGTCGTATGCTTCCTCCATCCGGAGGTGAACCACTGGTTATTACAGTAGTGATCAATGAAATAAAAACAGTGAACGTGCTCTAGTGAAGTGAAGTAGAAAGGTGGCTCTAAAAAACTCGTATACCTAGATTGTATTTTAATAAGTCTAGGATCGAGATAGATTACAATCAGTGTCGTGCGTAGGAAGACCTATTATTAGTCTACCGCACTAAAGTGTCCATAAAAAAGGTCGACATGTTTCAGCCCTACGGTTTGCCCAGATGGGTCAGGGGGGCTTTCTTCAGGACCTACGAAGAGAATGGAGGCCGTGTTTTGTCACAGTCTCTATGAGTCAAAATGTAGTTCATTTGATTCTGGAGTGGTCAATAAGTACCTGTTCCTTAAGGAGGGAGAAAGAAAGAGAAAAAGAAACACATAGGAATGTCATACTTGGCATTCTTTCAATAGTCAAATTTGCTATCTCGTAATGTATACTCAACATAATGTATGTTGACATTGAACTCAATTGTGATTGAAGAAATAAGTAACTAGAAAACGGCAATTCTTTATCCCTGATTGATGCTAGAATATGTACTGATAAACCGGTGTATGTATCAACATTGTGCAGGTAAATTGGTGTGACTTAATATGTATTCCCTGAGTCAAATGATAATCTATAGACGATGGAGCACTGCCCTAAGTCTACCGCGTATTTTTAGCGCGGTGGCTACCTAAGCTGCCCGCTGGTCATGTGTGACATAGTGAGGATTTAGTATAGTATCTTAAAGTCTCTCAAAGGTAGTTGAAAAGTGAATTGAACTACGTGTAGTCGAGATTGTCAGGAGAGCTCTAGGCATTTTACATATTCTTGTTTGGTGCGGCGGTGCCGATATAGGGAAATTAACCAAAACTAAATTTGAGACCCTTCAACATGTTGCACGTCTATTTTTAGCGTGGCGGTGTCGATATTGGGTCTGCGTGTGTACTTGAATTACCCGCTGTATATACAATACAGTGCTTGCTTGGGACTTTATTTCAATGTCATTTCCGCTGTCGTTTGTCTTTTTATATAAAGGGGAGGATACGTGCAGTCAGATATATTTGGGAAAGCCGTACCTCAAAGTCCTAGATTACGGACTTCCTCAGGGAGCCGGCGAGCATTTTGACCTGCTGGGGAGAAATATGGATTTCAAAACAGAGTAATAGAAAGTAATACGATACGTGTCTCGTAGGGCCTTCCTCCTCGCTTCCTCGTGTAATACCTGCTACAGGGCGCAGCGCGACTTGTGCTGGCTCTTCCCCGGCTACCTGGATATGGTCGGTTCAAGAGTGGCGGTGTGATTTATAGTTAGAAAAATGGCCATGGAGGAAAGACTATGTGTCTTATATGCTGCAATTTGGAAGAACAGTACTGGGTTTGGTAGTGAGTTCTATCTCAGCGAGTTTACAAAGAAATAAAAATAAGATAAAAATCTGTGTAGTATATATTATTATGAAGGCTATATATATGAATATATATAAAAAACGACAATAGTGTCAGCAATGTTTAAATCGTTCCTCTTGGGGTGGATACTCTTCTTTAGTAACAATTTCGCCACGATTATGGTCAGATGTTTTATTTCACATAATTCTTTGTTCATATAACAGTATGTGGGTCAGAAATTATTTATCATATTTGATCTTAATGTCCCAAACTGAGCCACGGAATATTCTCGTTAAGGCCTTTTATGTTTGTCTTGAGGCGATGGACCCATCTCTGCTCTTTTTCAAAAAGTATCTGTTCTGCATTGTGATTTTTCTTCTCTAAGGTTTCCAAGACTAGCCATTTCAGATCTTCCACGGTGTGCTGTGATTCAATAAAGTGATTACTCATCTTCGTTGTGGCCCTCTTGCACTTTACATTACTTCTGTGCTCACATATTCTTTGTTTTATTTTTCGACACGTCATCCCTATATATCGTAGGGCACACGGACACGTAATCATGTAGATAACGTGCGTGGAATTGCAGTTGGTGTGGTGTTTGATGGTCCATTTTAGATTTGGTAGAAGTTGAATGGTTTTTGTTACCGTGGTCAGGTTACATACCGAGCATGATCCACATGGGTAGTGCCCCACAACTGGGGGGATGTCCCATAACCTGGCAGTGGGCTCATTTCTGGTAGGTTGTAGTGGTCTTGTGTGGACAAGGATATCTTTCAGGTTCCTGGTTCTTCTGTTTGCAAATCTGGGTTTGGGCCAGTTTAGTGAGCCAGACGTTAAGATACGCCAGTTCTTGTTCACGATCTTTTTAACATTGTTAGAGGCTGTGCTATAAGTACTGACACAGGTTATTACGTCCTTCGGTAGATCCCTCGATGTAGTCTCTAGTAGGCTCTCTCTTGGTTGGTTTCTGGCCCTTTTCTGGCATCTGTTGATCGTCTTTTCTGGGTAGTCTCGTTTCCTCAATTTCTCACATAGATCTTTCGCTTGACTCTTGTATTCCCCAATATCACTGCAGTTGCGCCTGAGACGTAGAAATTGGCTATATGGAAGATTGTCTCTCAGTGGGCGAGGGTGGAAGCTTTTGTAGGAGAGTAAACTGTTTTTAGATGTTGGTTTAAAAAATGTTTTAGTTTTAATCATGTCATCTTCAATATAGATAGTTATGTCCAGAAAATCCAATTTTTTGTTATCTGCTGTGTAGGTGAACTTGAGACATTCATCCCTGGTGTTAATCCATCTGTGGAAGTCAATCAAACTCTCTTTGTTGCCTTCCCAGATCAAGATGATGTCGTCTATATAGCGCATCCAAAAATGTATCTTAGGTAGGAAAGGGTTAGTGATGTTTTGTATGAATGTGTCTTCAAAGTTACTCACATACAGCCCCGCCACACTTGGGGCAAAGGTGCTGCCCATCGAAGTGCCGTGACATTGCTGATACATGGTGTTATTGTATTCAAAGTAGTTCTCCGTTAGTGCTAGCCTACAGCACTCGAGGACAAAGTGTCTTGGTGTCTTGAAGTCCCATTGTTCATTGAAGAGAAGGGTTTCTAAAGTCTCCAATGTTTTCTGTTGAGGTAAGCTAGTGTATAAACTTTCCACATCAAGTCCAACTAGTAACATCCTCTCTTCCGAATAGGTCTGTTCTTTCAGAAGATTTAACAGGTCTCTGGTGTCTTTTAGATATGTTGGTGTTTTTTGTACTAGAGGTCTCAGGTATTGGTCGGCAAATTGTGAAAAAGGTTCTAAGATTGAACCAATACCTGAGACAATAGGTCGTCCTGGTGGGGGTCTCCGTTCTTTGTGGATCTTTCGGAGTGAATAGAAAAAGGGTATCCTTAGATATTTGGTTATTAGGAACTCTGCCTCATTCTTCGAGATCCAGTCATTCAGTTCTGCCTCATCGACCATTAATTCAATTGTTCTCTGTAGTCTTTTTGTTGGGTTTGTGGTAATCCTTTTGTAGAATTTCTCATCCGAGAGGAGTTCTAGGCATTGTTGGTTATACCCTTCTTTGTTAAGAAAGACTATACCACCTCCCTTGTCCGCCGGCTTAATCACCAGTTCTCCATTTTGCCGAAGTTCATTTAGTGCCTGTTGTTCTGACCTTGAGATGTTCATGAAGGGTTTTTTGGTGTGGTCTTTTAGATCCTCTACTTCTTTCATGACTGCCTGCTCAAAGGTCTGTATTTCAATCGGTATCTGATGGTTCAGGGGACAGAAGGTAGATTTTCGGCGCAATGTTGTGTCTCCACCTGTAACATATTCCTCTTGGTTGTTGAAGAAGGCTTTTAGCTTCAGTTTTCTGCAAAATTCTGCCATCTCGCATTGCAATTTAAATGTGTCCAGAGGGGAGGTTGGTACATAACCTAGTCCTTTGTTGAGGACATTTTCTTGTGCACTGGATAGGACAGTATCTGTTAAGTTGATTATAAGCCTGTCCTGCTTGTTCCTGGTTTCGCGCTGGTCCTGCTTCTGGTGTGGACCTGTCGTTACTGGTCCGTCCACGTTACTCCTTTTCGTCTGGTCCTTTGATTGATCTGGCCTCTCCCTAAAAAAGGGGGTCTATGTGTGTAATTTTGGCCCAGCGGTAATCCCATTGGTGGTCCCATAGGTGGTGGTCCCTGGAAATATGGATTCATCCATCCATGGAAATTGGGTGTAAATGGTTGGAAAGCCCCAGGTGGTGGCTGGTTTCCATAGTAGGGTGTGTGCCAGGTATTGGGCCTTCGACGTTGTTGGCGTCTGTTCTGTCCTCTATTTCTTCTTTGTGTTGTAATTTCGTCACCGCTCCAATCTGAGCCGTCTGTGGAGGTCCCTCCACTAGAGTTGTTGTCGGACAATGAGTCTGGAGCCCTGTAGTCCTCTGTGGTGTAGGGATGCATTTTCTCCATTGAGAATCGTTTTAAATCTTTGCCCAGTTTTTGTATCTTATTTTGTGTGATATATTCTTTTGTCTCATTCATTTCGCGGTTAATTTCTTCCAGTCTTTTCTTGTACACTGTGATGTGTACCATGCTTTTTAATTTCGCTTCGCTCACTTGTATTCTAATTGTGAGTGCTTCTGTTAGTCTCGTTGCTGTTTTTATTATGAGTACCAGGTAGTCTATTGTGCATTTCCATGATATAGCTGACCAGTCTTTCCGGAAGGCTATGTCTTGGAGGAAAATGCGTGGAGCATTATTTACCCATAGTCCTTTGGGTGCCGCATTCGCGCGAAGATATTCTGTCATAATTATTCCATGGATTGCAGTTCTCACTTGTTCTTTCTTAATTTCAGAGAGTTCATCCCAATCATTGGTTTGTGCTAGGGTTTGAGTAAGGTCGCTTTCTTGTAGTAACGAGGGCAGGGAAAGAATTGCATTTATTTCTTCGGTTGAGTAACTGAGACCTAAGTTTTCAGCCATCTTCTCTCGTTCGCCAATCCTAACTTAGGGGCGTATGGAAGAAGGATTTGATAAGGAGTTACTCCCACAGCTGTCCGCTGCTGAGGCTATATTAAATCAAGAGGAGGGAGAGAGAAGGGATTGTGACCCATTCAGCTTCCTTGCATTAGTACTCAATATCAAAAGGGAATGGATCACTTGACCTGAGTAACCAGGGTTTGCAACATTTGAGTAAGTTACCAATAAAAAACCCTCATTCACGTTACACAAGTCGGAAGGCGGTATATCTTGATTCTCCGCCCTGTTTAAAAACGTGACAGCATCATCATTGGGTTTCTTTTATTTGTCGTATGCTTCCTCCATCCGGAGGTGAACCACTGGTTATTACAGTAGTGATCAATGAAATAAAAACAGTGAACGTGCTCTAGTGAAGTGAAGTAGAAAGGTGGCTCTAAAAAACTCGTATACCTAGATTGTATTTTAATAAGTCTAGGATCGAGATAGATTAAAATCAGTGTCGTGCGTAGGAAGACCTATTATTAGTCTACCGCACTAAAGTGTCCATAAAAAAGGTCGACATGTTTCAGCCCTACGGTTTGCCCAGATGGGTCAGGGGGCTTTCTTCAGGACCTACGAAGAGAATGGAGGCCGTGTTTTGTCACAGTCTCTATGAGTCAAAATGTAGTTCATTTGATTCTGGAGTGGTCAATAAGTACCTGTTCCTTAAGGAGGGAGAAAGAAAGAGAAAAAGAAACACATAGGAATGTCATACTTCGCATTCTTTCAATAGTCAAATTTGCTATCTCGTAATGTATACTCAACATAATGTATGTTGACATTGAACTCAATTGTGATTGAAGAAATAAGTAACTAGAAAACGGCAATTCTTTATCCCCGATTGATGCTAGAATATGTACTGATAAACCGGTGTATGTATCAACATTGTGCAGGTAAATTGGTGTGACTTAATATGTATTCCCTGAGTCAATTGATAATCTATAGACGATGGAGCACTGCCCTAAGTCTACGGCGTATTTTTAGCGAGGTGGCTACCTAAGCTGCCCGCTGGTCATGTGTGACATAGTGAGGATTTAGTATAGTATCTTAAAGTCTCTCAAAGGTAGTTGAAAAGTGAATTGAACTACGTGTAGTCGAGATTGTCAGGAGAGCTCTAGGCATTTTACATATTCTTGTTTGGTGCGGCGGTGCCGATATAGGGAAATTAACCAAAACTAAATTTGAGACCCTTCAACATGTTGCACGTCTATTTTTAGCGTGGCGGTGTCGATATTGGGTCTGCGTGTGTACTTGAATTACCCGCTGTATATACAATACAGTGCTTGCTTGGGACTTTATTTCAATGTCATTTCCGCTGTCGTTTGTCTTTTTATATAAAGGGGAGGATACGTGCAGTCCGATATATTTGGGAAAGCCGTCCCTCAAAGTCCTAGATTACGGACTTCCTCAGGGAGCCGGCGAGCATTTTGACCTGCTGGGGAGAAATATGGATTTCAAAACAGAGTAATAGAAAGTAATACGATACGTGTCTCGTAGGGCCTTCCTCCTCGCTTCCTCGTGTAATACCTGCTACAGGGCGCAGCGCGACTTGTGCTGGCTCTTCCCCGGCTACCTGGATATGGTCGGTTCAAGAGTGGCGGTGTGATTTATAGTTAGAAAAATGGCCATGGAGGAAAGACTATGTGTCTTATATGCTGCAATTTGGAAGAACAGTACTGGGTTTGGTAGTGAGTTCTATCTCAGCGAGTTTACAAAGAAATAAAAATAAGATAAAAATCTGTGTAGTATATATTATTATGAAGGCTATATATATGAATATATATAAAAAACGACAATAGTGTCAGCAATGTTTAAATCGTTCCTCTTGGGGTGGATACTCTTCTTTAGTAACAATTTCGCCACGATTATGGTCAGATGTTTTATTTCACATAATTCTTTGTTCATATAACAGTATGTGGGTCAGAAATTATTTATCATATTTGATCTTAATGTCCCAAACTGAGCCACGGAATATTCTCGTTAAGGCCTTTTATGTTTGTCTTGAGGCGATGGACCCATCTCTGCTCTTTTTCAAAAAGTATCTGTTCTGCATTGTGATTTTTCTTCTCTAAGGTTTCCAAGACTAGCCATTTCAGATCTTCCACGGTGTGCTGTGATTCAATAAAGTGATTACTCATCTTCGTTGTGGCCCTCTTGCACTTTACATTACTTCTGTGCTCACATATTCTTTGTTTTATTTTTCGACACGTCATCCCTATATATCGTAGGGCACACGGACACGTAATCATGTAGATAACGTGCGTGGAATTGCAGTTGGTGTGGTGTTTGATGGTCCATTTTAGATTTGGTAGAAGTTGAATGGTTTTTGTTACCGTGGTCAGGTTACATACCGAGCATGATCCACATGGGTAGTGCCCCACAACTGGGGGGATGTCCCATAACCTGGCAGTGGGCTCATTTCTGGTAGGTTGTAGTGGTCTTGTGTGGACAAGGATATCTTTCAGGTTCCTGGTTCTTCTGTTTGCAAATCTGGGTTTGGGCCAGTTTAGTGAGCCAGACGTTAAGATACGCCAGTTCTTGTTCACGATCTTTTTAACATTGTTAGAGGCTGTGCTATAAGTACTGACACAGGTTATTACGTCCTTCGGTAGATCCCTCGATGTAGTCTCTAGTAGGCTCTCTCTTGGTTGGTTTCTGGCCCTTTTCTGGCATCTGTTGATCGTCTTTTCTGGGTAGTCTCGTTTCCTCAATTTCTCACATAGATCTTTCGCTTGACTCTTGTATTCCCCAATATCACTGCAGTTGCGCCTGAGACGTAGAAATTGGCTATATGGAAGATTGTCTCTCAGTGGGCGAGGGTGGAAGCTTTTGTAGGAGAGTAAACTGTTTTTAGATGTTGGTTTAAAAAATGTTTTAGTTTTAATCATGTCATCTTCAATATAGATAGTTATGTCCAGAAAATCCAATTTTTTGTTATCTGCTGTGTAGGTGAACTTGAGACATTCATCCCTGGTGTTAATCCATCTGTGGAAGTCAATCAAACTCTCTTTGTTGCCTTCCCAGATCAAGATGATGTCGTCTATATAGCGCATCCAAAAATGTATCTTAGGTAGGAAAGGGTTAGTGATGTTTTGTATGAATGTGTCTTCAAAGTTACTCACATACAGCCCCGCCACACTTGGGGCAAAGGTGCTGCCCATCGAAGTGCCGTGACATTGCTGATACATGGTGTTATTGTATTCAAAGTAGTTCTCCGTTAGTGCTAGCCTACAGCACTCGAGGACAAAGTGTCTTGGTGTCTTGAAGTCCCATTGTTCATTGAAGAGAAGGGTTTCTAAAGTCTCCAATGTTTTCTGTTGAGGTAAGCTAGTGTATAAACTTTCCACATCAAGTCCAACTAGTAACATCCTCTCTTCCGAATAGGTCTGTTCTTTCAGAAGATTTAACAGGTCTCTGGTGTCTTTTAGATATGTTGGTGTTTTTTGTACTAGAGGTCTCAGGTATTGGTCGGCAAATTGTGAAAAAGGTTCTAAGATTGAACCAATACCTGAGACAATAGGTCGTCCTGGTGGGGTCTCCGTTCTTTGTGGATCTTCGTGAGTGAATAGAAAAAGGGTATCCTTGGTTATTTGGTTATTAGGAACTCTGCCTCATTCTTCGAGATCCAGTCTTTCAGTTCTGCCTCATCGACCATTAATTCAATTGTTCTCCGTAGTGTTTTTGTTGGGTTTGTGGTAATCCTTTTGTAGAATTTCTCATCCGAGAGGAGTTCTAGGCATTGTTGGTTATACCCTTCTTTGTTAAGAAGGACTATACCACCTCCCTTGTCCGCCGGCTTAATCAACAGTTCTCCATTTTGCCGAAGTTCATTTAGTGCCTGTTGTTCTGACCTTGAGATGTTCATGAAGGGTTTTTTCGTGTGGTCATTTAGATCCTCTACTTCTTTCATGACTGCCTGCTCAAAGGTCTGTATTTCAATCGGTATCTGATGGTTCAGGGGACAGAGGTAGATTTTCGGCGCAATGTTGTGTCTCCATCTGTAACATATTCCTCTTGGTTGTTGAAGAAGGCTTTTAGCTTCAGTTTTTTGCAAAATTCTGCCATCTCGCATTGCAATTTAAATGTGTCCAGAGGGGGGGTTGGTACATAACCTAGTCCTTTGTTGAGGACATTTTCTTCTGCACTGGATAGGACAGTATCTGTTAAGTTGATTATAAGCCTGTCGTGCTTGTTCCTGGTTTCGTGCTGGTCATGCTTCTGGTGTGGACCTGTCGTTCCTGGTCCGTCCACGTTACTCCTTTTCGTCTGGTCCTTTGATTGATCTGGCCTCTCCCTAAAAAAGGGGGTCTATGTGTGTAATTTTGGCCCAGCGGTAATCCCATTGGTGGTCCCATAGGTGGTGGTCCCTGGAAATATGGATTCATCCATCCATGGAAATTGGGTGTAAATGGTTGGAAAGCCCCAGGTGGTGGCTGGTTTCCATAGTAGGGTGTGTGCCAGGTATTGGGCCTTCGACGTTGTTGGCGTCTGTTCTGTCCTCTATTTCTTCTTTGTGTTGTAATTTCGTCACCGCTCCAATCTGAGCCGTCTGTGGAGGTCCCTCCACTAGAGTTGTTGTCGGACAATGAGTCTGGAGCCCTGTAGTCCTCTGTGGTGTAGGGATGCATTTTCTCCATTGAGAATCGTTTTAAATCTTTGCCCAGTTTTTGTATCTTATTTTGTGTGATATATTCTTTTGTCTCATTCATTTCGCGGTTAATTTCTTCCAGTCTTTTCTTGTACACTGTGATGTGTACCATGCTTTTTAATTTCGCTTCGCTCACTTGTATTCTAATTGTGAGTGCTTCTGTTAGTCTCGTTGCTGTTTTTATTATGAGTACCAGGTAGTCCCTTGTGCATTTCCATGATATAGCTGACCAGTCATTCCGGAAGGCTATGTCTTGGAGGAAAATGCGTGGAGCATTATTTACCCATAGTCCTTTGGGTGCCGCATTCGCGCGAAGATATTCTGTCATAATTATTCCATGGATTGCAGTTCTCACTTGTTCTTTCTTAATTTCAGAGAGTTCATCCCAATCATTGGTTTGTGCTAGGGTTTGAGTAAGGTCGCTTTCTTGTAGTAACGAGGGCAGGGAAAGAATTGCATTTATTTCTTCGGTTGAGTAACTGAGACCTAAGTTTTCAGCCATCTTCTCTTGTTCGCCAATCCTAACTTAGGGGCATATGGAAGAAGGATTTGATTAGGAGTTACTCCCACAGCTGTCCGCTGCTGAGGCTATATTAAATCAAGAGGAGGGAGAGAGAAGGGATTGTGACCCATTCAGCTTCCTTGCATTAGTACTCAATATCAAAAGGGAATGGATCACTTGACCTGAGTACCCAGGGTTTGCAACATTTGAGTAAGTTACCAATAAAAAACCCTCATTCACGTTACACAAGTCGGAAGGCGGTATATCTTGATTCTCCGCCCTGTTTAAAAACGTGACAGCATCATCATTGGGTTTCTTTTATTTGTCGTATGCTTCCTCCATCCGGAGGTGAACCACTGGTTATTACAGTAGTGATCAATGAAATAAAAACAGTGAACGTGCTCTAGTGAAGTGAAGTAGAAAGGTGGCTCTAAAAAACTTGTATACCTAGATTGTATTTTAATAAGTCTAGAATCGAGATAGATTAAAATCAGTGTCGTGCGTAGGAAGACCTATTATTAGTCTACCGCACTAAAGTGTCCATAAAAAAGGTCGACATGTTTCAGCCCTACGGTTTGCCCAGATGGGTCAGGGGGGCTTTCTTCAGGACCTACGAAGAGAATGGAGGCCGTGTTTTGTCACAGTCTCTATGAGTCAAAATGTAGTTCATTTGATTCTGGAGTGGTCAATAAGTACCTGTTCCTTAAGGAGGGAGAAAAAAAGAGAAAAAGAAACACATAGGAATGTCATACTTCGCATTCTTTCAATAGTCAAATTTGCTATCTCGTAATGTATACTCAACATAATGTATGTTGACATTGAACTCAATTGTGATTGAAGAAATAAGTAACTAGAAAACGGCAATTCTTTATCCCCGATTGATGCTAGAATATGTACTGATAAACCGGTGTATGTATCAACATTGTGCAGGTAAATTGGTGTGACTTAATATGTATTCCCTGAGTCAAATGATAATCTATAGACGATGGAGCACTGCCCTAAGTCTACCGCGTATTTTTAGCGCGGTGGCTACCTAAGCTGCCCGCTGGTCATGTGTGACATAGTGAGGATTTAGTATAGTATCTTAAAGTCTCTCAAAGGTAGTTGAAAAGTGAATTGAACTACGTGTAGTCGAGATTGTCAGGAGAGCTCTAGGCATTTTACATATTCTTGTTTGGTGCGGCGGTGCCGATATAGGGAAATTAACCAAAACTAAATTTGAGACCCTTCAACATGTTGCACGTCTATTTTTAGCGTGGCGGTGTCGATATTGGGTCTGCGTGTGTACTTGAATTACCCGCTGTATATACAATACAGTGCTTGCTTGGGACTTTATTTCAATGTCATTTCCGCTGTCGTTTGTCTTTTTATATAAAGGGGAGGATACGTGCAGTCAGATATATTTGGGAAAGCCGTACCTCAAAGTCCTAGATTACGGACTTCCTCAGGGAGCCGGCGAGCATTTTGACCTGCTGGGGAGAAATATGGATTTCAAAACAGAGTAATAGAAAGTAATACGATACGTGTCTCGTAGGGCCTTCCTCCTCGCTTCCTCGTGTAATACCTGCTACAGGGCGCAGCGCGACTTGTGCTGGCTCTTCCCCCGGCTACCTGGATATGGTCGGTTCAAGAGTGGCGGTGTGATTTATAGTTAGAAAAATGGCCATGGAGGAAAGACTATGGGCCATATGTATCAAGCCAAATTGCATTCGCAAACGCCGAAATTCGCAGAATTTCGGCGTTTGCGAATGCAATTTTGCTTAGAAGGTATGTATGAAGTCAAAACTGCCTCGCAAAATAAGGAATCGCAAAATTTGCGATTCCCTATTTTGCGATTGCATTTAAGGAATCGCAAATTGCGATTCCTTAAATGCAATTTAAGAAGCACCAAAAAGTGCAATTTGACCTTAAGGAATCGCAAATTACCACCAACTTCAGGTTGGTGGTAATTTGCGATTCCTTTGAAAAATGCACTTTTTGCATTTTTCAAAGTGCCATGTGGCGCACATACATGCCCTTAGGGCATGTATGTGCGCCACATCTGCACCCATGCTCATTTCAGGGTGCAACAGGGTGTCCTTTAGACACCCTGGCACCCTTGAAATTGCATTCTCAATTTGCGATTCTCTAATTGGGAATCGCAAATTGCGAATGTCTTCCCATTCATTCCTATGGGCCTCTAGGCCCATAGGAATGAATGGGGAGGTATTCCTTAATTGCGAATCGCAATTTGCGATTCGCAAATAAGGAATATGTAGGATTCGCAAAATTTATTGCAAATCCTACATACATCACGTTTTGCGATTCTCAAATAGCGATTCTCTAAAATTCGCTATTTGAGAATCGCAAAACCAAACTTTCATACATATGGCCCTATGTGTCTTATATGCTGCAATTTGGAAGAACAGTACTGGGTTTGGTAGTGAGTTCTATCTCAGCGAGTTTACAAAGAAATAAAAATAAGATAAAAATCTGTGTAGTATATATTATTATGAAGGCTATATATATGAATATATATAAAAAACGACAATAGTGTCAGCAATGTTTAAATCGTTCCTCTTGGGGTGGATACTCTTCTTTAGTAACAATTTCGCCACGATTATGGTCAGATGTTTTATTTCACATAATTCTTTGTTCATATAACAGTATGTGGGTCAGAAATTATTTATCATATTTGATCTTAATGTCCCAAACTGAGCCACGGAATATTCTCGTTAAGGCCTTTTATGTTTGTCTTGAGGCGATGGACCCATCTCTGCTCTTTTTCAAAAAGTATCTGTTCTGCATTGTGATTTTTCTTCTCTAAGGTTTCCAAGACTATCCATTTCAGATCTTCCACGGTGTGCTGTGATTCAATAAAGTGATTACTCATCTTTGTTGTGGCCCTCTTGCACTTTACATTACTTCTGTGCTCACATATTCTTTGTTTTATTTTTCGACACGTCATCCCTATATATCGTAGGGCACACGGACACGTAATCATGTAGATAACGTGCGTGGAATTGCAGTTGGTGTGGTGTTTGATGGTCCATTTTAGATTTGGTAGAAGTTGAATGGTTTTTGTTACCGTGGTCAGGTTACATACCGAGCATGATCCACATGGGTAGTGCCCCACAACTGGGGGATGTCCCATAACCTGGCAGTGGGCTCATTTCTGGTAGGTTGTAGTGGTCTTGTGTGGACAAGGATATCTTTCAGGTTCCTGGTTCTTCTGTTTGCAAATCTGGGTTTGGGCCAGTTTAGTGAGCCAGACGTTAAGATACGCCAGTTCTTGTTCACGATCTTTTTAACATTGTTAGAGGCTGTGCTATAAGTACTGACACAGGTTATTACGTCCTTCGGTAGATCCCTCGATGTAGTCTCTAGTAGGCTCTCTCTTGGTTGGTTTCTGGCCCTTTTCTGGCATCTGTTGATCGTCTTTTCTGGGTAGTCTCGTTTCCTCAATTTCTCACATAGATCTTTCGCTTGACTCTTGTATTCCCCAATATCACTGCAGTTGCGCCTGAGACGTAGAAATTGGCTATATGGAAGATTGTCTCTCAGTGGGCGAGGGTGGAAGCTTTTGTAGGAGAGTAAACTGTTTTTAGATGTTGGTTTAAAAATGTTTTAGTTTTAATCATGTCATCTTCAATATAGATAGTTATGTCCAGAAAATCCAATTTTTTGTTATCTGCTGTGTAGGTGAACTTGAGACATTCATCCCTGGTGTTAATCCATCTGTGGAAGTCAATCAAACTCTCTTTGTTGCCTTCCCAGATCAAGATGATGTCGTCTATATAGCGCATCCAAAAATGTATCTTAGGTAGGAAAGGGTTAGTGATGTTTTGTATGAATGTGTCTTCAAAGTTACTCACATACAGCCCCACCACACTTGGGGCAAAGGTGCTGCCCATCGAAGTGCCGTGACATTGCTGATACATGGTGTTATTGTATTCAAAGTAGTTCTCCGTTAGTGCTAGCCTACAGCACTCGAGGACAAAGTGTCTTGGTGTCTTGAAGTCCCATTGTTCATTGAAGAGAAGGGTTTCTAAAGTCTCCAATGTTTTCTGTTGAGGTAAGCTAGTGTATAAACTTTCCACATCAAGTCCAACTAGTAACATCCTCTCTTCCGAATAGGTCTGTTCTTTCAGAAGATTTAACAGGTCTCTGGTGTCTTTTAGATATGTTGGTGTTTTTTGTACTAGAGGTCTCAGGTATTGGTCGGCAAATTGTGAAAAAGGTTCTAAGATTGAACCAATACCTGAGACAATAGGTCGTCCTGGTGGGGGTCTCCGTTCTTTGTGGATCTTCGGGAGTGAATAGAAAAAGGGTATCCTTGGATATTTGGTTATTAGGAACTCTGCCTCATTCTTCGAGATCCAGTCATTCAGTTCTGCCTCATCGACCATTAATTCAATTGTTCTCTGTAGTCTTTTTGTTGGGTTTGTGGTAATCCTTTTGTAGAATTTCTCATCCGAGAGGAGTTCTAGGCATTGTTGGTTATACCCTTCTTTGTTAAGAAAGACTATACCACCTCCCTTGTCCGCCGGCTTAATCACCAGTTCTCCATTTTGCCGAAGTTCATTTAGTGCCTGTTGTTCTGACCTTGAGATGTTCATGAAGGGTTTTTTTGTGTGGTCTTTTAGATCCTCTACTTCTTTCATGACTGCCTGCTCAAAGGTCTGTATTTCAATCGGTATCTGATGGTTCAGGGGACAGAAGGTAGATTTTCGGCGCAATGTTGTGTCTCCATCTGTAACATATTCCTCTTGGTTGTTGAAGAAGGCTTTTAGCTTCAGTTTTCTGCAAAATTCTGCCATCTCGCATTGCAATTTAAATGTGTCCAGAGGGGGGGTTGGTACATAACCTAGTCCTTTGTTGAGGACATTTTCTTGTGCACTGGATAGGACAGTATCTGTTAAGTTGATTATAAGCCTGTCGTGCTTGTTCCTGGTTTCGCGCTGGTCCTGCTTCTGGTGTGGACCTGTCGTTACTGGTCCTGGTCCTTTTCGTCTGGTCCTTTGATTGATCTGGCCTCTCCCTAAAAAAGGGGGTCTATGTGTGTAATTTTGGCCCAGCGGTAATCCCATTGGTGGTCCCATAGGTGGTGGTCCCTGGAAATATGGATTCATCCATCCATGGAAATTGGGTGTAAATGGTTGGAAAGCCCCAGGTGGTGGCTGGTTTCCATAGTAGGGTGTGTGCCAGGTATTGGGCCTTCGACGTTGTTGGCGTCTGTTCTGTCCTCTATTTCTTCTTTGTGTTGTAATTTCGTCACCGCTCCAATCTGAGCCGTCTGTGGAGGTCCCTCCACTAGAGTTGTTGTCGGACAATGAGTATGGAGCCCTGTAGTCCTCTGTGGTGTAGGGATGCATTTTCTCCATTGAGAATCGTTTTAAATCTTTGCCCAGTTTTTGTATCTTATTTTGTGTGATATATTCTTTTGTCTCATTCATTTCGCGGTTAATTTCTTCCAGTCTTTTCTTGTACACTGTGATGTGTACCATGCTTTTTAATTTCGCTTCGCTCACTTGTATTCTAATTGTGAGTGCTTCTGTTAGTCTCGTTGCTGTTTTTATTATGAGTACCAGGTAGTCTATTGTGCATTTCCATGATATAGCTGACCAGTCTTTCCGGAAGGCTATGTCTTGGAGGAAAATGCGTGGAGCATTATTTACCCATAGTCCTTTGGGTGCCGCATTCGCGCGAAGATATTCTGTCATAATTATTCCATGGATTGCAGTTCTCACTTGTTCTTTCTTAATTTCAGAGAGTTCATCCCAATCATTGGTTTGTGCTAGGGTTTGAGTAAGGTCGCTTTCTTGTAGTAACGAGGGCAGGGAAAGAATTGCATTTATTTCTTCGGTTGAGTAACTGAGACCTAAGTTTTCAGCCATCTTCTCTCGTTCGCCAATCCTAACTTAGGGGCGTATGGAAGAAGGATTTGATTAGGAGTTACTCCCACAGCTGTCCGCTGCTGAGGCTATATTAAATCAAGAGGAGGGAGAGAGAAGGGATTGTGACCCATTCAGCTTCCTTGCATTAGTACTCAATATCAAAAGGGAATGGATCACTTGACCTGAGTAACCAGGGTTTGCAACATTTGAGTAAGTTACCAATAAAAACCCTCATTCACGTTACACAAGTCGGAAGGCGGTATATCTTGATTCTCCGCCCTGTTTAAAAACGTGACAGCATCATCATTGGGTTTCTTTTATTTGTCGTATGCTTCCTCCATCCGGAGGTGAACCACTGGTTATTACAGTAGTGATCAATGAAATAAAAACAGTGAACGTGCTCTAGTGAAGTGAAGTAGAAAGGTGGCTCTAAAAAACTCGTATACCTAGATTGTATTTTAATAAGTCTAGGATCGAGATAGATTAAAATCAGTGTCGTGCGTAGGAAGACCTATTATTAGTCTACCGCACTAAAGTGTCCATAAAAAAGGTCGACATGTTTCAGCCCTACGGTTTGCCCAGATGGGTCAGGGGGCTTTCTTCAGGACCTACGAAGAGAATGGAGGCCGTGTTTTGTCACAGTCTCTATGAGTCAAAATGTAGTTCATTTGATTCTGGAGTGGTCAATAAGTACCTGTTCCTTAAGGAGGGAGAAAGAAAGAGAAAAAGAAACACATAGGAATGTCATACTTCGCATTCTTTCAATAGTCAAATTTGCTATCTCGTAATGTATACTCAACATAATGTATGTTGACATTGAACTCAATTGTGATTGAAGAAATAAGTAACTAGAAAACGGCAATTCTTTATCCCCGATTGATGCTAGAATATGTACTGATAAACCGGTGTATGTATCAACATTGTGCAGGTAAATTGGTGTGACTTAATATGTATTCCCTGAGTCAATTGATAATCTATAGACGATGGAGCACTGCCCTAAGTCTACCGTGTATTTTTAGCGCGGTGGCTACCTAAGCTGCCCGCTGGTCATGTGTGACATAGTGAGGATTTAGTATAGTATCTTAAAGTCTCTCAAAGGTAGTTGAAAAGTGAATTGAACTACGTGTAGTCGAGATTGTCAGGAGAGCTCTAGGCATTTTACATATTCTTGTTTGGTGCGGTGGTGCCGATATAGGGAAATTAACCAAAACTAAATTTGAGAGCCTTCAACATGTTGCACGTCTATTTTTAGCGTGGCGGTGTCGATATTGGGTCTGCGTGTGTACTTGAATTACCGATGGGCAGCACCTTTGCCCCAAGTGTGGCGGGGCTGCATGTGAGTAACTTTGAAGACACATTCATACAAAACATCACTAACCCTTTCCTACCTAAGATACATTTTTGGATGCGCTATATAGACGACATCATCTTGATCTGGGAAGGCAACAAAGAGAGTTTGATTGACTTCCACAGATGGATTAACACCAGGGATGAATGTCTCAAGTTCACCTACACAGCAGATAACAAAAAATTGGATTTTCTGGACATAACTATCTATATTGAAGATGACATGATTAAAACTAAAACATTTTTTAAACCAACATCTAAAAACAGTTTACTCTCCTACAAAAGCTTCCACCCTCGCCCACTGAGAGACAATCTTCCATATAGCCAATTTCTACGTCTCAGGCGCAACTGCAGTGATATTGGGGAATACAAGAGTCAAGCGAAAGATCTATGTGAGAAATTGAGGAAACGAGACTACCCAGAAAAGACGATCAACAGATGCCAGAAAAGGGCCAGAAACCAACCAAGAGAGAGCCTACTAGAGACGACATCGAGGGATCTACCGAAGGACGTAATAACCTGTGTCAGTACTTATAGCACAGCCTCTAACAATGTTAAAAAGATCGTGAACAAGAACTGGCGTATCTTAACGTCTGGCTCACTAAACTGGCCCAAACCCAGATTTGCAAACAGAAGAACCAGGAACCTGAAAGATATCCTTGTCCACACAAGACCACTACAACCTACCAGAAATGAGCCCACTGCCAGGTTATGGGACATCCCCCCAGTTGTGGGGCACTACCCATGTGGATCATGCTCGGTAGGTAACCTGACCACGGTAACAAAAACCATTCAACTTCTACCAAATCTAAAATGGACCATCAAACACCACACCAACTGCAATTCCACGCACGTTATCTACATGATTACGTGTCCGTGTGCCCTACGATATATAGGGATGACGTGTCGAAAAATAAAATAAAGAATATGTGAGCACAGAAGTAATGTAAAGTGCAAGAGGGCCACAACGAAGATGAGTAATCACTTTATTGAATCACAGCACACCGTGGAAGATCTGAAATGGATAGTCTTGGAAACCTTAGAGAAGAAAAATCACACTGCAGAACAGATACTTTTGAAAAAGAGCAGAGATGGGTCCATCGCCTCAAGACAAACATAAAAGGCCTTAACGAGAATATTCCGTGGCTCAGTTTGGGACATTAAGATCAAATATGATAAATAATTTCTGACCCACATACTGTTATATGAACAAAGAATTATGTGAAATAAAACATCTGACCATAATCGTGGCGAAATTGTTACTAAAGAAGAGTATCCACCCCAAGAGGAACGATTTAAACATTGCTGACACTATTGTCGTTTTTTATATATATTCATATATATAGCCTTCATAATAATATATACTACACGGATTTTTATCTTATTTTTATTTCTTTGTAAACTCGCTGAGATAGAACTCACTACCAAACCCAGTACTGTTCTTCCAAATTGCAGCATATAAGACACATAGTCTTTCCTCCATGGCCATTTTTCTAACTATAAATCACACCGCCACTCTTGAACCGACCATATCCAGGTAGCCGGGGAAGAGCCAGCACAAGTCGCGCTGCGCCCTGTAGCAGGTATTACACGAGGAAGCGAGGAGGAAGGCCCTACGAGACACGTATCGTATTACTTTCTATTACTCTGTTTTGAAATCCATATTTCTCCCCAGCAGGTCAAAATGCTCGCCGGCTCCCTGAGGAAGTCCGTAATCTAGGACTTTGAGGTACGGCTTTCCCAAATATATCTGACTGCACGTATCCTTCCCTTTATATAAAAAGACAAACAACAGCGGAAATGACATTGAAATAAAGTCCCAAGCAAGCACTGTATTGTATATACAGCGGGTAATTCAAGTACACACGCAGACCCAATATCGACACCGCCACGCTAAAAATAGACGTGCAACATGTTGAAGGGTCTCAAATTTAGTTTTGGTTAATTTCCCTATATCGGCACCGCCGCACCTAACAAGAATATGTAAAATGCCTAGAGCTCTCCTGACAATCTCGACTACACGTAGTTCAATTCACTTTTCAACTACCTTTGAGAGACTTTAAGATACTATACTAAATCCTCACTATGTCACACATGACCAGCGGGCAGCTTAGGTAGCCACCGCGCTAAAAATACGCGGTAGACTTAGGGCAGTGCTCCATCGTCTATAGATTATCAATTGACTCAGGGAATACATATTAAGTCACACCAATTTACCTGCACAATGTTGATACATACACCGGTTTATCAGTACATATTCTAGCATCAATCGGGGATAAAGAATTGCCGTTTTCTAGTTACTTATTTCTTCAATCACAATTGAGTTCAATGTCAACATACATTATGTTGAGTATACATTACGAGATAGCAAAGTTGACTATTGAAAGAATGCGAAGTATGACATTCCTATGTGTTTCTTTTTCTCTTTCTTTCTCCCTCCTTAAGGAACAGGTACTTATTGACCACTCCAGAATCAAATGAACTACATTTTGACTCATAGAGACTGTGACAAAACACGGCCTCCATTCTCTTCGTAGGTCCTGAAGAAAGCCCCCTGACCCATCTGGGCAAACCGTAGGGCTGAAACATGTCGACCTTTTTATGGACACTTTAGTGCGGTAGACTAATAATAGGTCTTCCTACGCACAACACTGATTTTAATCTATCTCGATCCTAGACTTATTAAAATACAATCTAGGTATACGAGTTTTTAGAGCCACCTTTCTACTTCACTTCACTAGAGCACGTTCACTGTTTTTATTTCATTGATCACTACTGTAATAACCAGTGGTTCACCTCCGGATGGAGGAAGCATACGACAAATAAAAGAAACCCAATGATGATGCTGTCACGTTTTTAAACAGGGCGGAGAATCAAGATATACCGCCTTCCGACTTGTGTAACGTGAATGAGGGTTTTTTATTGGTAACTTACTCAAATGTTGCAAACCCTGGTTACTCAGGTCAAGTGATCCATTCCCTTTTGATATTGAGTACTAATGCAAGGAAGCTGAATGGGTCACAATCCCTTCTCTCTCCCTCCTCTTGATTTAATATACATTAATTAATATACAATTCATTATTCAATTGTTTATATTTTTATGGTTTTATTATACATATATATATATATATATATATATATATATATATATATATATATATATATATATTTTGTTTCCTGCAATGTTGTTCCTGCCGGAGCGCGCAGCAGCGGGTGCAGGCGTTGGGCCGAACCAATGGCCAAGGTAATTTTTTGCAACAAAGGACGCCGCACTCGGGAATCTTGAAATTAAATGCTTTAATTCACAGAGCCAGTCTGTCACACCGACGCGTTTCGGCCAGCACGGCCTTTCTATTAATTATGTTTCCCTATAAATAGTGTGTATATATATATATATATACATATATGTATATATATATATACAAATCACCAGAAGTCCCTCGTCTGCTCGTAGCGTTCCCAGCGCTCCTTCCGCCACAAAGGACTCGCGAACCACCAAAAATGCAGGCAAATCAAATCTTTATCGCTGTTTCCTTGCTATATATATATATACACACAAACATATACATATGTATGTGTATGTATATAGCTATATATTTATACATAGTATTAAATATTAGTGGAATATATTTATTTTACATTATATTAAACGTATCTATTAAAATATTTAAAATGTACTACTTAAAATTCTATTCATATTTTCATTTTTTTAATATTTTTGTCTATTTTTGGATGATATTGGTGTCAACAATATTTTTATCCCAATATTTTTGTACTTACTATTATAAGTACAGGAGCACGATATTGAGGTAAATAATATTTTTGACACAATATTTTTGTCAAGGATATTGTTTGCCACAATATTGTGCCGGTGATCCTCAGGTTAATTACAATATCAACTTAAGAGTAAAATTGAGATAGATATGTTCTTTAGTGAGCAGGGTGTGAGCACTGTGTGAGCAGTGTGGGAGATCATTTGGTGAACAATGACAGAAACCACTAGGCAAACAACAAGGAAGAATCTAGGATAACTATTGCAGGAGACCCTGTGTGAACTACTAGCAAAACAGCAGACTAATGGGTGAGCAATAGCAAATGCAAGTAGACTAGTGGTGTGAGCAAGGAGGGAGACCACTAGGTGAGCAGAGAAGGGAAACGCTTCATGGTAGTCTGGGAAACGCGAAGGTACTTCAAGGAGCAACAGAGCGCACAAGAATCACTCTGTGAGTGAAGGCAACAGGGAAGAGACCACTGAGTGACCAGGAAGAAGACACAGGAGAGGCAGCAACATTCTTTGGAGAAGAAGGACTTCTGATTCGTCCTTGCCTATTATGGATTGTAATAGTTGTGTTTTACATTGTACTACAACAGCTCCTAGGAGTTAAGCCTCCAGTGCAGGAACACAGCTACCAGCGGAGAGTGAAGGAGGGTACAGAGTCCCGTCTAACTACTGCAGGTCTTCCTTCTTGATCCTGAGCCAAAAGTGAGAACATGCTGAATCAACTATGGAAATATTCGGTGGTTCCTCTAAATAATAGTCCTAGAGGAATAGCTGACACCCGTTTGCTCCACATCGTAAAGAAATATTTATTTGATGGACCTCTCTGAAAACCTGTAACTTCTTGAACATTTCTGTTCATGGTGCCCTATCAGTTTTATGTTTGTGAGGGGTCTTGCACTCCTGCTGCCTTTCTATGCGAGGGATGCTTGCCTCGCTACTGGCCCTGCGTTATCAGTTGTGTGTACAAGGCAAGGTCCTGACTGGCCAGCCGGGCAAGTGGGCAATCCCCGGGAGGCTAGAGCCCCAGGAGGCTTGTTTTGAGTCCTGGAGGCCGGTTTCACCTTCCAGAAGTGGTGGTGCATGTTACGGATCCCGGCGGCAGCTTGAAAGAGTTGCTCTAGTTTTAGCGCGCATAAGCAGGTATGCACATGGGGGCTGAATTTATCATTTTTGCCAGGGCTGTTTTAATTTCCGTCTGGCCCTAGTACTAGGGAGCTGATTCCTCTACTTTTGTCCACAGTTTACCTGTTAAGTGTGTAAAAATGAAGCTTGTAGGACTGGCACCTGTGTTGTACCTCTTTTGTGTGTGTGAGGAAAGCTTGCACTCTTACTTCCTCTGGTGTACCTGTTTTGTATATGAGGGAAGCGTGTACGGCTATAGTCCGGGCAGTACTTGTGTTTCATAGTTCCTGTGTCATGTAGCCCTTATCCGTGGGGGAAACATGCTCTGATAATGTTTGTTGCAGGCAGGCAGCTGCCTCTAGGCCCTGCCCTGTGCTTCTCATGTTGTATCTGTTCGGTGTCTGAGAGAAAGCTGCACTGCTACTGGTCGTGCTCCGGCTGTTCTGTCTGAAGGAAGCTTGCACGCTGGTCTGTCTGGCGGAGGATTGAATTGCTGCAGCCTCTTCTTGTCTGACTGCCGGGAAGTATCCCTGCTGCTCAAATTACCGTGTCCAGTCCTGAGCTTCCCTTTGTCCTATATGCCGCAAGAGCTGTTTGTGTTTGTAAAATCCAACAAGGTTATGTTTATATTTTGACTGAGGCCTGGACAGCATCTGTCTCCTATCTAAAGTCACAGTGGTCTTTTCTCACCGTTCCCGGGGAATACGACCTGGTGTCTCCTTTGAGGAGGAGGGGAGTACCCAGGTAAGGTAGTGAGACTGCCCAGGCGGTTCAAGCCCACCTAGGCAGGGAGACACTGGGTGAGCAAAGAGAGACACGTCTAGGTGAGAAATCCGGGAGACCAAATGTTTCCTTGCACAAGCTCGGGTTCCAGGCACCCTTATGATAAACACCCTTCTCTAATTAGGGTGACTGAGAGTCCCGTGTTTACCGCGACAGACTAGCTTTTTCACCCTCTGTCCTGGAAAAATTCAATACATTCACATGTGCAGGTTTTTAGAGAAACTGGGCTAAACACAGAGGGAGGCAGGTTTTCGTGTGTTTCAAGGCTGAGTTAGTTAGCAGGCCTTTTCATAAAACAATTTAATTAACACGGATAATACCAGGTGTAAAAGGTGCATGTCTGCACTCCTGACCACCGAATCTCTCATCCCTAGTTAGATGGTCGAGTGAGCGTCAAGAAAGGCGTAGGAGGCTCAGATACCATCACGTTCAGTTTGCTCCAGTCACAAGAAGTATAGTGGGTTACTATGGGTTCTCCGGATTCACAGAGGGCTGGAGACGCTAAAAACTCTGCAGTGGTTGATGGCCCTAGAATGAAACGCATGCACATTATACTCCCACGGTTCTTGTGACACGTTTTTGAAGAAGCTGTGGTAACGAACCTGTTGTGACAATTTATTTCATGAAGTTTTCAAAGTAATTCACTCACCAGGTTGACGACCCCAGCCTTACTCATGCCTTTCCTCGCAAATTATTTTACCCTCAAGTGTGGTTTTTGTTCGAATCTTATAGAACCTCAGTTCCTTTGTGTCTTTATTCCGAGGGATCTGTAGCCACGAAGTTGGGCAAATTTGATAACTTTGCATTGGCGAAAGTGGGTGAAATTATATGTCTTTTCCCGACTTCACTGATGTAAAGTTTGCCTGGCTGCAGCCCTGTGCAACTGAGCTGCTTCCCAGCCACAGGATGTCCTGACCTGGACAGCTGCACCCTTGGCCACTGTCTCCATCCTCACAGACAGATATTTTCTCCTGCAGAACCGAGTCTCAGTTCAAGTCTACGGCTGAAGGGCCTCAGGACGCTGGCCAACCAATAATGATCTCAACTGAAGTCAAGAATTCACCGATGATCCAACTACCAGTTAACAAAGTGATCAAAACTGCATCATTCCTCACCTGGGTTTCCATCTCATGGAGCAGCCCATGATTACGTTAGTGCTCTTATGTGTCTACTACCTAACGGCCTATATATCGGGTCCCCTCAATACTACTCCTACAACTGGTCTCTCAAGGTCCCATCACCTCCACCCTCCAAACAAGTGCTTAATTTGAGCCTGTAGTTTCCGGTGTTCGGCACCGGCACTTAATCGTCAACACCAGCGCTTATAGGGCAACTCGACCCAAAAGTATTGAATTGCTTTTCATTAGCACCAGTTATGGACACATTAATTTTTGACAGGCACGGGGAGGTAAACTGATTTGCCCAGAATCACAGGATGTTGAGCCTACACAGAGATTTGAGCCCGGTTCCCAGCTTCAAAGTCGGCAGCTCTGGCCCTTACGCCACATCCTCTCCCCACTTGTATGGTTTCATGGTTAATAGTTGGTTCTGTTATAAGTGGCGTTAATAGGAGCAATGGGCTGGTGCAAGCTGCCTCCTGACTAGAGCCCCGGCACTTATTTATTCACAAATTAACCACTGCTCCAAACGCACCAACAGTGCATGCTGTTCCCCATTCTGATGTGTGCAAACCACGCAATGCAGTTTTTGCTCCCGCTCTTTGTGACAGGTTTCACCTGCAGCAATCACGAGAGCAAACAGCCACGATTTGAACTTAATTTGTATCCTGGTTTGGGTGCAAATCAGGTATTGGGGCCTAAAACCGTATTTGCAACCCCTTTGTGATGGGGGCCTAAGTCTGTACAATACAAAGAAACAAGAGATAATGCTTTATTGCATAGTTCATTGAAAGAGGAAACTAGACAGTTTGAACCTGGGTGGGGAAAGTGCAGGAGCTGATAAGCAACAGGGGAGTTAGCCATCGGACTACTTATATGTGGCGGGGAGCTGAAATAACCTATAGCGCATGACTTGGAGTGTTCCAGCATTAAATTTGAGTGGCTTGTAAACCAATGTATAGCTTATTGTTACCTTCTATGTTGGTTAGGAACTTTCCATTTGACTCACTTGCTAGAGATGCACTTCAGTCACCTATGCTCTTCTGTTGGACATGCAACAATGGCCTTTAACAACTGTGTAGGAAGCTGGCTCTGTATATACTATACCAAAGTGAGGTATAGTGTGCACAGAGTCCAGTGGAACCCAAAAGGTAGGCAGAGGTAAAGTAGATAGCACCTCACTCTCTATTTGTGGTAGTGTGGTCGAGCAGTAAGGCTTTATCAGAGGACAGTGTTAAGCATTTGTTGTACACACTCAGTCAGCAAATGAATTCACACACTCAAAGACTGAACTTCAGACCAATTGTTTTTGTATAAAAATATTTTTTAGATATTTTATTTTCTAGAACCAAGCAGGCCTGGCACTGGTAAGCAATAAATACTTTACAGTAGTAATGCAGTTGTAACAAGGTTTGGATTGCAATTGTAAATGTACTTTAAATTGATTACAGTATTGTTACTGATAATGCAATGCTTTTCAGAATACAGTACATATACTTTGTATAGGATTTTTAGTAAAATATCATGTAAGTTACTTTTCAGATTACTTTCCTTACACAGTGCAGTATACCTGGATACTGCACTGGGACATCTCCTGTAAACAGGTAAGTAAAAGCGTTTTGGTTATTTAGCTACAGTTTTAACGGATTTCTTAGATTTTTCAACTCCACACTTAGAAACTTTTCATAGAAAAACAGTCAATGTTATCCTATGGAGAAAAATAGTGTTATCGGTTCAAAGGTAAGTACTTTGTTGTGGGAGTTGGTATTCTGGGGTTAGACTCAGGGGTCCCCCAGGGTCAAGGATGCACTCTTGTTACACCCCCAGCGGCACTAGGGCGGCCGGGTGCAGAGTGCTGAGGCCCAATGTTATCCAATGGGGGATAGAGGGCCTCCGGTTGGTGGCTGCTGACGAGCAGGCCACTGGGTTGTGGGAGCAAAGCTCCTGGACTTAAGCTCAGGGCAAATGGGGGTTTAGGCCAGCACAAAAGATGCACCCTCAGCGACACTGGGGCGGCCGGGTGTAGAGTGCTGTTTTGGCGTCGGAAGCCCTGTAGCTTTCAATGGGGAGTCTCCGGTTTGCAAAAGCACTGCAGGCTCGGGGACGAAGGTCTTCTGGGTGCGACCACCACTTGGAGAGGTAAGTTGGGATCTCGGGGGTTGGTTAGGCACCGTCGGTTGGGCCACCCAAGGCCGTTGGGCGTTGGATGCAGGGGTGCCTTTTAGGGTCAGATCTTCTTACCAGCTCCTGGTTGCGGTTGGGGGGACCTTCCGGTTTGAGGCTGCAGGCATTGGCTGGAGGCTTGAGGCAGGTCAGGGGTCACCGGATCTCGGGTCAGGATCACTGGGGAGACCTCCTCTTGGTGTTGGGCCACTCAAACTCGGGCCGTGGGCGTCGGGTGCAGAGTGTTGCAAACTCGCGGATCCTTGTGTAGCTGGAGTCTGTTGTTTGAACAAATCCGGTGTTCACAGGAGACAGAGTCTTTGGGATTGAAGACAGGCAGGTCCCCGGGGTTTCTTGAGGTTGCTGGCTACAGGACACACCGGGATTTCGCTGGGGCAGGTTCGAGGTGGGGACAGGCCAGTAGGGCTGGGGCCAAGTCAATGGGCGTCCTCCTCTTGTTAGCTTCGGCACGGCTGTTCGGTCCTTCTTCTTCGTTTCTTCTTGTAGGTTCTAGTCTGAGAAAGCAAGGTTCAGGGGTGCCCCTAAATACTAGATTTAGGGGCGTTACAGGTAGGTAAAAAGGTTGGGACAAATGGGTCCCTTCCCTGGGGTGGGTACACCCCCTATTATGCCACCCTCCAGTGGGAGGGGGGCATAAGCCTTTCCCTGCTTGGCTGGGTCCCCCCATCTGCAAGATGGCGGGACTGAGAGTTGTGCTTCACCTCGCCTCCCCCACCTAAGGGGTGGAGCTGGCAGAGGTGGGCACACCTCTATTCCTCACTTGTTTTTCCCGCCGGTTCTCCCGCCCAAAGTGGGGTTCAGAACCAGTGGGACCAGTTGCTGAAAGCAGCAAGTGGCCTGGGGAAGCTCACAAAGGCGGCAAGCCTTTGAAGCTTCCCCTTCGTGAACCCTGCCCATCCTGGGGGAGGAGGCTTGGTACCTCGTCACAGGATGTGCATTGTTTCAGGCCCCCGAGAGCAGCAGGCTCTCGACCCCAGGGATCCAGAAACATGTCTGGTGGTGGCAGCTGAAAGCAGCCACTCAGCCTGGACACTAGTGGTAGGTCGTTTTTCAGGGGGCATATCTAAGATGTCCTCTGTGTGCATTTTTCATTAAATCCCACACTGGCATCAGTGTGGGTTTAATGTGCTGAGCAGTTTGATACCAAACTTCTCAGTTTTCAGTGAGCCATTATGGCGCTGTGGAGTTTGTAATGACAAACTCCCAGAACCATATACTCTTAATGGCAGCACTGCACTTACAATGTCTAAGAATGGACTTAGACACTGTAGGGGTACAGGGCTCATATACCTGTACCCTCAACACTGGTATAGTGCACCCAGCTAGAGGGGTGACTGATCTATGCCAGTGCAGTGGGTAGTAGGCATGGCACACAGAGATGTGTGCCATGTCGACTCTTCACTTTGTGCTGCACCAAAACACGCAGCCTGCAAAGGCAGTGTGTGAGTGTAATGGTACAGGGCCTCTAAGGGTGACACAATAAGTGCTGCAGCCCTTAGAGGTCTTCCCTGGTCACAGTGCCCTGGGTACCTGTGGTACCATTTACCAGGGGCTGACCTGTGGCCAGAGATGCCAATTGGGTTTTGTTTTTAATGCAGGTTTTAGGGAAAGAACATAGGCACTGGGCACTTGATTGGCAAGAGCCCAGGGCACACTCAGTCAAAGCACATCAGCAATTCAGCAAAAAGTGGGGGCAACCATGCAGAAAGAGGGCACTTTCTCACAAACTGCCCTTCAGTCCACGCAGCGTTAACCATAGCATAAAATGTGCATTCAGCTCCCGGGGGTGGGATGGCAACCACCCTTCCAATAACAAATGGACCCACTCCTGGAGGAGTCCTGTTTTTATGTACATTAGCAAACAATGGTTATCCCTAGTTTCTCTTTGCGGAACCATGGCTGATTATGTTTGGCACTCTTAGAGTAAACAACCACTTCATCCCTCTCCAGGCCTCCATAAGATATGGTGACACAGATCAGAGAAGACAACTAGTCCAGCTCCACGCATTGAGGGTGACTTCACTCTCATAATGACTCCAGCCCTAGTTTTTATGGAGAACACCATCAAGCTTAGTGCCTTTGTTGACATGACATCTGTAGGAAGCAATATTAAATGGAGATGCAAGCTCTCCAGACACCACTGTAGGACAACACTTTGAGTAGGTATCAAGTCCAGTCCATTCCTTTTGGTCTGTGGCCTTAAGACACACTTTATCTTGTACCATGGAAAAAATATAACGGAATCGACCCATGGCTACTGGTGTATAATGATCACATTTCACCCGCAAAGTTGCCAAGCATTGAACTTGTTGAAGGTTACACTACTTCTTACCTTTGGAAACTCTGCCTGTCGGTGAAAATTACTAACACAAAACGTTTTTCGGAGGTATCTTCACACAGAAACTTTTTCTATCGAATTCTTCACCTAATAATGTGATTACAATTCGTTTTTTTTCTCTCCATCCCTATTTAAAATTCGTTTTTTTTCTCTCCAACCCTATTTTTGTGGGGATTTTTTTTCCTGCAAATGAAACTTTGCATGCTTCGCTAATCTTCTCGGGGGTTGAGAAGCTTTAAATATACCTTTGTGAACAATTTGTGAGAGAAGTCTTTGCAACTTTGGTAGACCCTTGGAGGCCTGGGCATAAGTACCACACGCTCTGAGGTAAATCCAACTCAGGGTACAGTTTGACGATGGCATGTGCTGCCGTGATGATTCTACCTCAGGAATGGACCTGTGTATATATCGAGGAGTTAGAAGACATCTCCAGCGCTTTTAAGGGATGTTTTGCGGGATGTGTATTTGCATTTGTTCACTGGGAAGTGAAAGCGCGGAGACATCCAAAGTTTCTGAAAGGTGTGATCCAGACAGGCATTGATGGGCCTCATTGGCAGTGTGAAAGCCCCAGGGCCTCATCATATGCAGACTTGTGTCTGCCAAGCAGGCATGTTAGTTGGAGCCCTAATCCTAAGCAGACAGCATTGGCCTGGGCAGGCAGTGGGAACCCCAAGGTTTCACTGTATGATCCGAACAAGCAGGAGAAGTTCATTGCCTGGTCATAAACAGCAGCATAGTGCTGGACAAGTGGCAAGAGACGTGCAAGGCTTCACTGTATGTAAACAGCATTGGCCAGGCCGATGGGAGAGATGCGAGGCATGAGCACGAGAATGGAGCACTGGGCTGGAACAGCACCCAATGGGAATCTCCTAGTCTTCAGGGTATGATCTGAACCGGACAGGCAGGGCAGATGCAATGCCTGTTCATAAACACAGAACATTGGGCTAGAGAGGCAGCAGAGTTGCAAGATCTAATGTTCAGCAAGTGACATTGGGCTTCCAGGAGACCTCAAAGGTATGACCACATGATGGTAGCACTGGGCAGACAGACAGGAGAGATGCTGAACTGGACATGCGGCATTAGACTTCCAAGGCTTGATCGTATGAAAGCAGCACTGGGCGGATAGACAGAAGAGATGCTGAGCTGGACAAGCGGTATTAGTCTTCCAAGGCTCAATCGTATGAAGGCAGCACAGGGCGGACAGACAGAAGAGATGCTGAGCTGGACAAGCGGCATTAGACTTCCCAGGGCTCAATCCTAAGAAGGCAGCACTGGGCGGACAGACAGGGCATTAGACTTCCAAGGCTCGATCGTATGAAGGCAGCAGACAGAAGAGATGCTGAGCTGGACAAGCGGCATTAAACTTCCAAGGCTCGATCGTATGAAGGCAGCACTGGGCAGACAGACAGGAGAGATGCTGAACTGGACAAGCGGCATTAGACTTCCAAGGCTCGATTGTATGAAGGCAGCACTGAGCAGACAGACAGAAGAGATGCTGAGCTGGACAAGCGGCATTAGACTTCTAAGGCTCGATCGTATGAAGGCAGCACTGGGCGGACAGACAGGAGAGAGGCTAAGCTGGACAAGTGGCATTAGACTTCCAAGGCTCGATCGTATGAAGGCAGCACTGGGCGGAGAGACAGAAGAGATGCTGAGCTGGACAAGCGGTATTAGACTTCCAAGGCTCGATCGTATGAAGGCAGCACTGGGCGGACAGACAGAAGAGATGCTGAGCTGGACAAGCAGCATTAGACTTCCAAGGCTCGATCGTATGAAGGCAGCACTGGGCGGACAGACAGAAGAGATGCTGAGCTGGACAAGCGGCATTAGACTTCCAAGGCTCGATCGTATGAATGCAGCACTGGGCGGACAGACAGAAGAGATGCTGAGCAGGACAAGCGGCATTAGACTTCCATGGCTCGATCGTACGAAGGCAGCACAGGGCGGACAGACAGAAGAGATGCTGAGCTGGACAAGCGGCATTAGACTTCCAAGGCTTGATCGTATGAAGGCAGCTGTGGGCGGACACACAGAAGAGATGCTGAGCTGCACAAGCGGCATTAGACTTCCAAGGAGGCTTGATCGTATGAAGGCAGCACTGGGCGGACAGACAGAAGAGCTACAGGGGCGGCTAATCCGTAATGGCGGAGGAGAGTCGCCCACTGGTGCAGAGTCTGTCACAGAAAAATAAAATGATATTAATACAATAATATTTTATTTTTCTGTGATGGACTTTGGCTGATGCTGCGTGTGTGCAGGGCAGGGCTTGGGCCATGACAGGCAGAAGTGGTGGGCACTTAGAAGTGCAGATGCAAGTTTGGCCGGCCATCCTAGGCCGGCAAAACAGACATTAGCACTTCTGTTTCTCCAACCCGGATGTGTTCACAGCCGGGTTTCAGAAAAGTCGCAAGCTCCGAGGCAGTGTCTGAGTGGCAGACCAGGCCGCTCACACCAATCCTGGCACTGCTCTCATAGCATGAGAGCAGCGTCTGAATTGGCTGGGGAGCCTGTGCCTTCCCAGAGACTGTCGGGAGTGAAGCCCGGAGGCAGCCATTGGCGTTGGGGCAGTGAGAGGCAAGATGTTTTTTGTTTATATTACTTTTACCCTCAAATTCCCCCCCCCCGTCCTCCCACCTCCCACCCACCCCTTCCCCCACTTTCGTGGTGGATGCTGAGCTGGACAAGCAGCATTAGACTTCCAAGGTTTGATCATATGAAAGTAGCACTGGGCGGACAGACAGGAGAGATGCTGAGCTGGACAAGTGGCATTAGTCTTCCAAGGCTCGATCGTATGAAGGCAGCACTGGGCGGACAGACAGAAGAGGTGCTGAGCTGGACAAGCGAAATTAGACTTCCAAGGTTTGATTGTACAAAAGTAGCACAGGGCGGACAGACAGGAGAGAGGCTGAGCTGGACAAGCGGCATTAGACTTCCAAGGCTCGATCGTATGAAGGCAGCAGTAGGCGGACAGACAGAAGAGATGGTGAGATGGACAAACGGCATTAGACTTCCAAGGCTTGATCGTATGAAGGCAGCAGTAGGGGCACAGACAGGAGAGATGCTGAGCTGGACAAGCGGTATTAGACTTCCAAGGCTTGATCGTATGAAGGCAGCAGTAGGCGGACACACAGGAAAGATGCTGAGCTGGACAAGCGGCATTAGACTTTCAAGGCTTGATCGTATGAAGGCAGCAGTAGGCCGACACACAGGAGAGATGCTGAGCTGGACAAGCGGCATTAGACTTCCAAGGCTTGATCGTATGAAGGCAGCACTGGGCAGACAGACAGAAGAGATGCTGAGCTGGACAAGCGGCATTAGACTTCCAAGGCTTGATCGTATGAAGGCAGCAGTAGGCGGACACACAGAAGAGATGCTGAGCTGGACAAGCGGCATTAGACTTCCAAGGCTCGATCGTATGAAGGCAGCACTGAGCGGACAGACAGAAGAGATGCTGAGCTGGACAAGCGGCATTAGACTTCCAAGGCTTGATCGTATGAAGGCAGCAGTAGGCAGACACACAGAAGAGATGCTGAGCTGGACAAGCGGCATTAGACTTAAAATGCTCAATCGTATGAAGGCAGCACTGGGCGGACAGACAGAAGAGATGCTGAGCTGGATAAGCGGCATTAGACTTCCAAGGCTCGATCTTATGAAGGCAGCACTGGGCGGACAGACAGAAGAGATGCTGAGCTGGACAAGCGGCATTAGACTTTCAGGGCTCGATCGTATGAAGGCAGCAAGGGGCGGACAGACAGAAGAGATGCTGAGCTGGACAAGCGGCATTAGACTTAAAATGCTCAATCGTATGAAGGCAGCACTGGGCGGACAGACAGGAGAGATGCTGAGCTGGACAAGCGACATTAGACTTAAAATGCTCGATCGTATGAAGGCAGCACTGTGCGGACAGACAGAAGAGAGGCTGAGCTGGACAAGCGGCATTAGACTTCCAAGGCTCGATCGTATGAAGGCAGCAGTAGGCGGACAGACAGAAGAGATGGTGAGATGGACAAACGGCATTAGACTTCCAAGGCTCGATCGTATGAAGGCAGCACTGAGCGGACAGACAGAAGAGATGCTGAGCTGGACAAGCGGCATTAGACTTCCAAGGCTTGATCGTATGAAGGCAGCAGTAGGCAGACACACAGAAGAGATGCTGAGCTCGACAAGCGGCATTAGACTTAAAATGCTCAATCGTATGAAGGCAGCACTGGGCGGACAGACAAAAGAGATGCTGAGCTGGACAAGCGGCATTAGACTTCCAAGGCTCGATCGTAGGAAGGCGGCACTGGGCGGACAGACAGAAGAGATGCTGAGCTGGACAAGCGGCATTAGACTTCCAAGGCTCGATCGTATGAAGGCGGCACTGGGCGGACAGACAGAAGAGATGCTGAGCTGGACAAGCGGCATTAAGGTTTGATGATATGATGCAGTCCAGACAGACATGCTCATAAGCTGGCACAGGCAGGAGACATTGATGGCTGATCACAAGGAGACGGTCTACATCAGGCAGAAAGTAGAGCTGGAAGAAATAATCATAAGCAGGCAGAACTGCCGCAAACAAGCAGAGTGAGCTAGATACCTGATTAATAAAGGGCCGGACAGGAGGCGGAAGAGTTCCAAGGAACTGTTCATATTCAGGCGGCATCAGTCTGTACGGGAAGAAGATCTTAAAGAAAGAATCTGAGTGATGGACAAGCCACCAGAGCTCTCCAGCACCTGATCGTATGAAGGCAGCACTGGCTGGCGCTGGGAGAGTCACAGGACCTGGTCACCTGAAAGCATCATTGGCCTGCACAAGCAGACGCGGGCAGTGTGTGTCGGGCAGGAGGGAGAACTGGAAGATCTGATCGTAAGCCCACAGTGTAATTCACGGAGGCAGTGGGGCCCGGGCAGATGGTGCCAGAGCACTTTGGACTCCTATGCTAAAGCAGGCACAATGGTCTTGTGAGCTGAAAAGGTGAAGTCCGAACCTGAATGTGGGGCGGGGAGGAGGGACGGGGGGGTTGACGGGGTGGCGACAGTGTGGAGACGGCGGGAGAGCTCGAAGGCCTGATCAACACAGGAACCTGAAAGCCGATGGGAGAGCTGCCAGCTTTTTATTTATATTTTGGTACTTAAAATCCTCTGGAAACAGGATGCAGGCGGAAGCTGCTTTCACTCTCTGTGTGTACATGTAAGCAGCAGCGGCCTTCCCTCCGCGTAGGCCTGTCACATCCCTGCTTGGCAGCTGCATGCCTCATGCCTGTGTTACCTGTGGAACAACTTCCCAGGGTCTTGAAATGCAGTCTCTGTCATCCGCTGGGATCCTTGAGAGCGTGCCCGTGTGTGTGTGCGCGTGCGTGTGTCTAGAACGCTGTGCGTCATCAATCCTTTCCATTGGTCGCTGTGGTCCACCGACCCGTCGAGAGTCTGCCAGAGTGCTGGGCCCCGGGGGAAGCAGAGTCGCAGACTAGTCTTCCCCCGGGGTCTTTCGCGCAGGGGAGGACCAGGCAGGGTCAGGGGGTGGAGTTAGGGGGTGGGTATAAGAGCGCGGAGGAGGAAGGCAACTTCCTCTTCCTGTGCTCGGCACTATCGGGAGGGCAAGTTCGGAAGAAAAGTGGTAGTGCAGGCCGAGGTGTGCTCCAGGGGTAGCGGACGGGGTCAGGTGGTCGCAGGGTGAGCGGGAGCCGCTGGTCGGTGGTTCCAGGGTCTCTGGCGTCGGGAGGTAGGGACGCTGAGGCAATGTCGGCGGACGAGGTAAGGGAGGCCTTGCGGTTCCTGGGGCGCGCCGGGCGGGAGGATCTCCTCTGGCCCGGTGTGCTGGGTGAGGCGTGGGTGGGATTCACGACAGCCCCAAGGGCGGCGTCAGCGGGGGTGGCGGCGGCAGTACTGGCCTGTCAGGAGGAACCTCCGCTGCAGGTGGGGGGCGCGGCCGGGAGGGGGCGGGGTGGGCTAAAAAGGAGTCGGTGCGCGGAGGCCGGAGGAAGAGCCTGCCTCCGCGTCTATCGTTCCCGCAATTGGAATTTGTGCCCCCAGGGCCGACAGGAACCGCGGTGGGGTTGGGCCCCACCGGGGAGCTGCGTTATCCACCGGCCTGCACGCGAGGGGAGGAGGGAGGGGGAGGTGGGCGAGGGCCCCGGCCGGGGCACTCGTCATGGGGGAAGCGTCAGAGCGAGTGGTGGTGGGAGGGGGAAGGGGCCGGGGGCCTTGCGCACAGTTATTGGAGCCTGGGTTGGTCACAGGGGGTGTGGGTGCAGGCATGGGGCAATGGGTGGACGCTCCCATTGACCTCTCGGCAGGGGCCAGGGTGGGCTCGCTGGTCGCGGAGGGTGTCAAGGGGGCGCAGGAGCTTACTGCCCGGGTGGCAGGGGGCATTTCGGTGGGGGCCCAGGGGACGGCCCCTCAACCCGGACTTTGGCTGCCGGGAGGGGGGTTTCAGGGCTACTGCCCACCCCCCCCCCTCCCACGCTGGGAGACACTGGCCTGGGAGGACAGGATCAGGGAGCAGCGCCTCTTGGTGCAGCTGAATGAGGCGAGATGGGCAGAGCAGCAGGCACTGAGGGTAGGAGCGGCCTGGAACGCTGAGGGGCCCCCGACCCCCACCTCGGAGGAGGAGAGGTGGGCGGAGCAAGAGGAGTCGGACAGGGCTGGGCAGGGTGGGTCGGGGGGTAGGTAGCGTCAGGGGGCCTGCGGGCCCGGTAGGGACGGCCAGGACGGCTTTGAGGCCCGATGGTGCCGGGGCCCACCCAGGTTGGAGCGACCTGGGGGGTAGGGGGGGATCCAAGCCGGCGGCTGTCGGCAGAGTGCGGGGTGGCCCGGCGGGGCGCAAGACGGCCCTTGGACGCCGGCCTGAAGCAGTAGGGTGGTCCGCGGCGGCCATCCCTCCAACGCGGGAGCAGGCAACAGCGGCGTGTATGTCAGGTGGCCAGGGAGTGGGTGCTGGCAAAAGTAAGGGTGTGAAACGTGCGGTGAGAGAGGTGTTGTGGGCGCCGGTGGAAGTGGAGCCGGAAGTGGAGTTGGACTATGCTGAGGAGAGTGATGAGCTTGAGGAGGGGGAGGTGCGGGATGACGACGACAGGGCTGGGGGGGTGAAGAGCAACAGCGGTTTTGGTGTTTTACAGGCCCTGAAGACGACGAAGGGCAAGGCAAAGGCGGAGACACCCAAGGCTTCCACCTCCAGAGGACGGCCCGGAGAGATGCACTCAGCGCTGTCAGGTGAGGGGGCTTGGTGGACGGCTTGGGATGGTGGGCCACAGGGGGGTAGGAAGAAGGCTTGTAGGTCGGTGGGTGTGGGGGAGGGGTCGGTGCGGGAGACCGGAGAATTGCCAGGGGACAAGCCGTCACGGGTGGTCAAGCAGGTGGGAGGTAAATTGGTATCTACGGCGGGGGTTCAGACTGACAAGGTGGACGGGAAGGACGAGAAAGGGGACAAGTCGGAGGACAAACACCAGAAAAAGCTCCCCTACATGGGGCTGGCCATGCCCTTGGGGTCTCATCTGTCTGACAAGATTAGGAGTAGAATATGGAAACACGAGTATGTGGACGTGTTTAAATTACTGCACAGGGAGGTGCAGGCGAAGGAGGGTTCCAAAGAAGAGGAGTGGGAGTTGACTAGACGGCCTAGGGTTCCTGTGACGATGGAAAATTGGACCTCAGCGTTTCTAATTTACGCCAGTATTTACTGTGTGAAGCACCAGGATAGGGCCATAGCGCTTATGAAGTACATGGACATCATCAGGAAGGCCCAAATGCAGTTCGGGGGGTTCGCCTGGCTGAGCTACGATGAGGAGTTCAGGGCCAGGGTTAGCGCCAACCCGGACAAGCATTGGGGGGAGGTGGATCAGGAATTATGGATGCAGTGGATGGCGTCCACGCATTCATCGGCATCCACACACACGGCCAGCGGTTTGCCGGTTACTTACCGGTCTTTTCCGCCGGTCCCACCCAAAGCGGTGCGGGGGGGATCACCGCTGGGGCCGGTAGCACAGGCCAGACCATTAAGCCAGGCGGTGCTAACACCGGGGCCTGTTGGAGCTACAACCGGGGCTATTGCTCCCGCTATCCATGCAAGTTCAAGCATGAGTGCTCTAAGTGTGGAGGGAAACACGCCCTTACCCAATGCTTTACACTGGTCACGCCCTCGGAGCAGTGGCGGAACGCGAAAGGGAGGGGACGCTGGGCAAAAGGGCGCCTACACCGGTTAAGGTGGAGGCGATGGCCCCGTGGCTCTCGTGTTACCCCGACAAAGAGGCGGCTTCGAGGATTCAGTGGGGTTTCACGGAGGGATTTCGGGTGGGCTATCAGGGTCCCAGGGTGCGGAGATGGGCAGATAATTTGAAATCAGCCACAGCATTGCCGGGAGTGGTAGCTGCCAAACTGCAGAAGGAGGTGGATGAGGGGAGAATAGCTGGCCCGTTCAGCGACTGGCCAGCGGATGACTTAATCATCTCTCCGCTGGGGGTGGTGCCCAAGAAAGAGGAGGGTGAGTTTCGCATGATACATCACCTCTCGTGGCCTGAAGGACAGTCTGTGAACGATTTCATCGCGGAGGAGGACTCCAGGGTGCTGTACGCATCGGTGGATGATGCGATCCGCCTTGTGAGGGGTGTGGGCCGGGGCGGAATTAGCGAAATGTGATGTCAAGTCTGCCTTCCGCCTGCTGCCCATACACCCCGCGGATTTCTCGCTGCTGGGGATGCAGTTCGCAGGGGCCATCTATGTGGACAAAGTTTTGCCCATGGGATGCGCGATTTCCTGCGTGCTTTTTGAGCTGTTTAGCACCTTCTTGCAGTGGGTTTTTACACAGATTAGCGGGCATCGGGACGCTACTCACTACCTGGATGATTTTCTCTTTCTTGGAAGAGCTCACTCTGGGGATTGTGGCAGGGCCCTGTCACAGTTCCAGGAGATGTTGCGGCACTTTGGTGTTCCCTTGGCCCCTGAAAAGACGGCAGGCCCAGGCTGCACTCTGACATTCTTGGGCATTGAGCTGGATTCCCTGCAGTGGATAGCTCATCTCCCTGCTGGTAAAGTGATGGAGATGCAGGCGTGCCTCGGGTGGGCGATCGGTGAGAAGCGGATCGCGTTGAGGGCGGTAGGGCAACTGTTGGGCTTCTTGAACTTTGCGTGCAGGGTGGTTCGGGCAGGACGGACGTTCTGCAGGCGACTCGGCATGGCCATGTCGGGGGCTGTTCTTCCGCACCACAGCATCCGGATCTCCATGGGGGTTCAGGCGGACCTGAGGACATGGTTGACTTTCTTGACGGATTTCAACGGGGTGTCCCTGGACTTTGCAGACGACAGGATGGTTTGGCAATGTCAAATTTACTCTGATGCAGCCGGGGCAGCTGGTTTTGGGATCTTCTAGGATGGCAGGTGGTGCGCGGAGGACTGGCCAGCTCATTGGGTGAAGCAGGGGAGGAGCATTGCGTTTCTGGAATTCTTTCCCTTGTTGGTGGCACTGGAAGTGTGGGGTCTTGAGTTTCAGAACAGGTCTGTGTTGTTCCACGTGGACAACATGACCGTGGTCGAGCTGGTTAACAAGCAGAGAGCGAGGGACCTGAGAGTGCTGAGATTGTTGAGAAGTTTCATGTTGAAGTGTTTGAGATTGAATGTGGTTTTCAGAGCTAAGCATGTCCCTGGAGCGAATAATGACATTGTGGATGCTTTGTCTCGTTCGCAGTGGCAGCGGTTCCGGCGAGTGGCACCAGGAGCGGATCAGTGCAAGACCAAGCTGCTGGACGGCATCTGGGCCTTGGGGAGTGAGGGTGATAGGCCTGGTTGAAAATTCCATTACGGACACAACACGACGAGCATACAGACTGGCGTGGGCGGAGTTTGGATCCTTTATGGGATGGCGTGGGGATTCTGCTGTTGGAGATTGCTCAGCGATGGAGCAAGGAGTGCTGCAGTTTGTATTGCATTGCATTGAAAGGGGGCTGACGGCTGCGACTATATCAGGGAAATTGGCAGGGGTGGCATTTTATTGCGGCTTGTTTTTTGGTTTTGATCCTACGAAAGATGTGATTCTCAGTCGGGTACTCCGAGGTTGGGGCAGGGAGAGAAGGGGGGGGTGTTGCGGGAGGCGATTACTTTTGATTTGTTGGTCAAGTTGGTCGAGGTTTTGCCGCTTTGTTGTTATGATGCGTTTGAAATGCGTGTGTTCCATTTGGCGATGATTTGGATGTTTTTGGGGGCTTTCCGGGTGTCTGAATTGTTGGGCACGCGGTCAGTGTGTGGCAGGCGGTATGAGGAGATACGGCTGGATGGCGGGCGACTGGGGATTTGGCTGGGTCACTCAAAAACGGATCAGTTGGGACGGGGTAAGTGGGTTTGGCTGTGCGAGGCTGGTTGTGGGGGCGTGTGCCCGGTGGATGAATGGAGGACGTTTGTGTTGTCCACGTGGGTGGCGAGTGGTGACATTTTTTGCCACGTGTCTGGGGCGAGGGTGACTTCAGGACAGTTGTTGGCGGTGCTGCGCATGGCCTTACGGCGCTTGGGTTTTGATCCAGCTGGTTTTGGGACTCACTCTTTTCGTGTTGGGGCGGCTACAGCGGCGGCCCGGTTGGGGTGGTTTTGGGACAGGATTCGGCAGATTGGGAGGTGGAAGTCTAGGTGTTGTGAGCGGTATGTTCGCAAGTGAGGAGTGGGGGGGGCAGGATGGGTGTTGGGGAAGTGGTGTTATTAGTTCTCGGTTTTCTTTCTAACATGTTTTTCTTTCATAGGTTGCGTGGGTGGACCGGGGGCCAAGACGGTCACTTGGATCGTGGGGCATTCCTTCGTTCATTGGGCCTCCAAGTATGCAGAGCAACAGGTGTACGGCCGTAACCTGGGACTCAAGGGACAACATCACGAGGTGCATTGGTGGGGTATAGGGGGATGCGATGGGGGCACTATTGCCCTGGCTCGCGAAGATGGTCCCCCAGAAGGGATGCCCGGATCTGTTGATCATACACTTGGGGAGAACGATTTGGTTCAGCTGTCGGGTTTGGCGCTCCTGCAGCTGATGCAGAGGGATTTGGAAGTGCTGAAACACAGGCTGGCAGGGACTTGCATTGCCTGGACGGAATTTGTCCCAAGGAAAGTATGGAGGGGTGCTATTAAGCATGGGGCTGTGGAAAAGGCACGACGGAAGCTCAATAGAGCAATGAGACTTTTTGTGGGGACAAGGACATTAAGGTCATTGCTCATGCTGGACTGAGACTGGAAGAACCGCTACTTTTTAGGGATGACGGGGTGCATCTGTCAATTTTGGGGAATGCTTACTATATGATGGAGATGAGAGATGTGGTCAGTAAGTTGTGGAACGAGTCGATTTGGTGCCGCAGGAATGTTTGAATGGGTGTGGATGGAAGATGCACTGCACGGGCCCGGGGGGGGGGGCAGGTAACCGCCCTAAAGGGGGTTCCCTGGTTGGCGATACTTTGGAGGGGTGGGGGAGTCAATAGCGGGCGCTCCCATCCCTCGGGGGGGGGAGATTGGATGATGGGGGGAGCTGAGGCAGGACTGGAAGGCCAGGTGATACCGGGGAGGATGCTAGGAGATTTGGGGAAATGGATGAGGAACGGAATGGGCATGGAGTGGTTGGAGATGTGAGTCGGAGTGGGCGAAGAGAGTGAAGGGATACAGAGTTGATGTGGGGGTTTTGTTATTAATGTTGATGTTATTGGTTTATTGATGACTGTTGTGCAGCCTGGTCCTAATAAATGGCCTTTTACGCTTAAAGACATCAGCGTGGTCTGTTTATTGCGCGATGCTGGGCCCCGGGGAAGCAGAGTCGCAGACTAGTCTTCCCCGGGGTCTTTCGCGCAGGGGAGGACCAGGCAGGGTCAGGGGGTGGAGTTAGGGGGTGGGTATAAGAGCGCAGGGGAGGAAGGCAACTTCCTCTTCCTGCGCTCGGCACTATCGGGAGGGCAAGTTCGGAAGGCCACCCACCCGCCCTACAGTTACTAGGGTTTGGAGGTAGGGTTGGCATGGCGTGCCAGTTTAGGACGGGCTGCGGGGTAGGCGATACTTTGGAGGGGTGGGGGAGTCAATAGCGGGCGCTCCCATCCCTCGGGGGGGGGGAGATTGGATGATGGGGGGAGCTGAGGCAGGACTGGAATGCCAGGTGATACCTGGGAGGATGCTAGGAGATTTGGGGAAATGGATGAGAAACGGAATGGGCATGGAGTGGTTGGAGATGTGAGTCGGAGTGGGCGAAGAGAGTGAAGGGATACAGAGTTGATGTGGGGGTTTTTGTTATTAATGTAGATGTTATTGGTTTATTGATGACTGTTGTGCAGCCTGGTCCTAATAAATGGCCTTTTACGCTTAAAGACATCAGCGTGGTCTGTTTATTGCGCGACTGGGCTTGTTGTGGCAGCCGCGTCCGTAAAGTATCTGAGGATTCACAGCACGCATTCATGCGCGAGCGCCACTGAAGCCAACAACGATGGGATCCTGCAAGGAATGGCTCAATCCCTTCCTTTAGGAAGCGAAGCCCTCTGTCCTTGAGGGGACGGGTGGCACTTGTTAAGGTGCTGCCGCCGCCCAGATGCGTCTGTGTGTTTCAAGGGGCGGGCACCACCTAGGACAGTTCTCTAAAGTTAGGCAAGGTCGACTGCTGACAGCTCTGGTATGGGCAGGGTCTCAAGTTCAGCACTTTCAAACTTCCATACGAAGGCCCAGGTTCAAGTTAAGCACGTTCAAGCTTCTTTATGAACAAGGCATGGTGGCCATCCCAGGTCTGGAGAATGACTGTCTGGCATGGCATTGTCACCGTTTGCCCCAGTGGTTAAGTGATGGCCCTGCTTTAGAGCTGCTGGGTGTGGCCGGAAGTGGCACTGCACACATGATGCCTAGATACTCCATACCTGAGATCTGGGACCGAAGTTCACCAAATATTACGAAACGGGTCTCCTTTGCTTCGAAAGCTAACATTTGGGCATATTCACACTTTAATGAGTGTAGGCAGGAGGGCAGAGCCAAATGTAAAACATTAGGAGATCTTTATGAGGTCACCTTCATTACTTTTAAAGAGGCCAGACGTAGGTTCACACTTTAACCCGGACAATTTCTGTCATTTGCTACAATGACATGGGCAGCAAAACTTGCCTGGGAAGGTTTCCTACATCGTCCGCCCGAATACGTAAAAAGAAGAACTATTAGCAACATATTGCAGGGAGGGAGACCCATCACAAACTTTTATAGAGCACTTTTGTAGGAACGTACCCTAGTCTCAGATGTGGGGTGGAGCGGGCAACTGGTATACCACAAAATAGTGTCCAGTATTGCACGATTGCGCCTCACACAATTCACTATTGTGCACCTTGCCTATTATGTCTGGCACAACAATCACTCCAGCTATCGTAATCTAATATTCTGGTGTGCATATGTGGTTATATGTGTCAACTTCACGATAGCTCAATGATTTACGTCCTTATTGCTGGCATCTGTGTGTGACAACTAGATCATTAGTTTGATTTTCAACATGAGGAACTCAAGCATTCATCCTTCTTAGGTCGACACATTGAGTACCATTGCATTGAGCAACAATAACCCCTGCTGTTTACGTAATTTAGAAAAAGAAGATCAGTGGTAATAAGCATTGCATAGAAAACATGATTTGTATTACACGGTATTATTACAGTGTGACTTGTGTTCCGCGATTCTGTGCATTTTTGTGTCCACGTGTGGCTTTGTCATTATCACCTTCTCTTCACTGACAGGCCTTGGTGCCTTTTGGGGGAAGAAGGATGTATTTGTCTGCACTGAAGTCACTGATGTCGCTCCATGGGTGTGCTTGGCAGAGATCAATGCCACACCCCATATGGTTTCATCAGAAGGGTATGAGCCAACAGCGAAGACGTCCCTCCTCCTACCTGCTAGTATCAGGGTCCCATCAGTATTAGATAAGGCTCACAATACAAGGCCAGCTGTGGGTCAGAAACACACTCGCTGATGCAGATCAGATTCTACCTGTATGTTGGTGGGGAAGCACAGCCATGGAAACAGACCAGGCGTGTCCCCTCAGAATGACAATAATAGAAAGGAGGACTTCAACGCGGTCTGTCTCAGGAAATCTCTGATCCCTCCCTCACCCTTTACCTATACTTATTACATCTCCCAGATCCATAAGGTCACAGAGTCGATGACCTCCTGCCACAGCCAACATAGGAAATCTGATTGAGAACATAAAAGATAAACTACCATCACGACAAAGGGACCTGGACAGCTAATCAGAGCTGCTGGCATAACAAATGATAAAAATGCTGCTTTATAAATGCTGTGTCCCAAAATACGGTAACCTCACTTCGGTGGTCTTCAAGCACAAAACACATGCACATATGCTGAAAACAAACAACTCACTTCCAATCACATGCTTACATGTGGTTAGGCGCTTAGTGCCCTACATGAGGGTAGTAAGCACTAGTGCTTAATTTGAGCCTGTAGTTTCTGGTGCTGAGCACCGGCACTTAATTGTCAACACGGGCACTTACGACAGCAGTGGCTTCTCCACTAAGGCGGAGGAGCGTCACCCCACTGCTCTCACAGCAGTTCAAAAAGGAAAAATAAAATGATAAGAACGCAATATTATTATCATTTTATTTTTCCGTACTGACTTGGGTGCGGGCGGGGTTGGGCTGTCCAGAGAAGGGGGAGGAGTGGTGGGCACTCTCTAAGTGCGCATGACAGTTTTGCCGGCCGTCTTGGGCCGGCCAAAGAGTCATGCGCACTTAGCATGTTCTCCACCAGGCTGTATTGCACTGCCTGGGTGGAAAACATGCACAGGCTCCCAGTCCCTGCCTGAACGCCGAACCACGGTGCTCAGACCAATCACGACGCTGCTGTCATGCAGATGACAGCAGCGTCGTGATTGGCTAGGGGAGCCTTTGTGCTTCTTCTTTTTAGTAAGAACAACAGAGGAGCGGCAGCAGCAGTTCCCAGGTAAGTGCAATTTCTTTTTTTCTTTCCTGCCTCCTCCCGCCATGCCCCCCCACCCCCGTTCGGTGGGAGCGCCTCTGAGATCAACGGCTGTTTAGTAATTCAATATACATTAAAAACAACCAATACCTGCTGCCTAAGTAATTCTTATAGTAAAAAGTCTGAATTGTCACACTTGTAGCAGTGTGATGGTTGGTAGTTGTGTAGCTACTGTCATTGGCATCGCTGGCAGTGCCAGTGGGTGGTGCAAGCTGCGGTGGCCTCCTTTCGAGGGCCCTGGCTCTTATTTTCAAATTAAGCACTGGTAAGCACAATGCAAATGCTATGATACAATACCTGTGTCAGTTGTCATGCAGGGATTCCCCAGGACTTCAGAATGTCAAACAGTAATTTCAAGGTACACCAAGGGTTTAGCTGAAATTGGTAACATCCCTTCCTGAAGGGCCATCTGAAGGTGGGGGGGAGGGGATGAATGGGGCATTATGCCTTAGGCTGGCGCTTTTTCAGGGCCCTTAGTCATGCTATAAAATGTATATATTTTGAAACATACCTGCCCTTTTTTTTAACGATGAGGCAGCTAACAGGGCCCTACCACTAGATGGTGCCAGATGCTGGAACTGGTGTGTTTTCTCTTTTCCTGGAAGAGAGTTTTAAACTTAGAAAGTTTAAATGTCATGTGGGGCCACACATGAAAGTTTCCTCTTGGGCCCCCAAAAAGGTTCTGGCATGCCTGCCTCCCTGCGTTAATACTTTGTAAAGACAAACGTAGAGCTAAGAAACATGTAAATTGTTCATGTCCCAAGCATGACAGTTCTCTGCCTATTCATCCTCGGAAGCTGCCTTAAATCGTTATTGAATTGAACCTCCTTGAAGGAGCGGCGCAGAACATTGCCACTTGCCTGCACAACTTTTGGTGCTCTGCTTTCAAAGGTGTGCACACCACCTGGCCACAACTTTCTGGCACATTTTCAAAGCCCCTTGCACTGTTTCACAGCTTGCTCATCAGTATGCCAAGTACTACGGCTCTGCCATTCAACATCTCCAACTATTGACTCGCCCAGTTATTCATGCTCGCAGGGCTTTAGCCTTTCTGAATGGGGACATTTTCTGTTATGAGCAAAACATTTCTGCTCTCTTTTTAGATCTCGCCTAGGCAGCGCTTGCACTGTCTCTTCGAGACATGCTGTATTCAGGTATAGACTTTAAGCTCCGCCCATTTTCCGCCCATTTTTACAATTGACTCCTCTTTCTGTCCTTTATAAATGATGGCTTTTGATTCATAAATAGGCTTAGTAGTCCCTCCTTAGTGCCGACCTCTCTTCTGTTACCTCCCATGAGGACAGTTCCTCATACATGTGTCATTGCTCTCTAGCCTTCATCAGCAGTTAGGGAGCACTATTTACTTAATTAATGTCTTGCTGAAGCAGACACGACATGCTGTCCAATCGCATAGCAATGGCGGCCGCTTCTTTTATATCCAGCCTCACACAGCACTGCATCTTTGAATCAGTGATTTAGCGATGGAGTAAACAGATGTGAGATACCGGTTGCTTCCACCCCCTCGCTTGGAATTTCAATATTCATGTTTTATTAAAGCAGCATGGCACCCCACGCTTCAGCAATGGCGGCCGCTTATTTCATATTCAGCCCGACACAGCACATGTGGGATGCTGCACTTCAGCAATGGCAGCCGCTTCTTGTTTTTATTTGCAGCACACCATGCAGCGCTTTCACTTTCACAATGGCAGCCGCGTGCCTTTCTTTCTGTGCGGCTCGCCGTATTCAACTTGTTTTATTAGCTGGCTAGCACTCTGCCTTTTTTCCGGTCACGGCATGAGGAGCAAGGGCAGCATCGAGTCCTTCATATGTGAGGAGGTGAGCGGGGCATCATTTTGCCTTTCTTTTTCCTTCCTGTCTGCTAAATGTGAGGACGTGCAACGTCTACTACATAGTGATTTGTTTCAGAAGACCGCTTCAGCGAAATATCAAGTTTGTGCAGCTTTTCCTCTGAAACGCACTTGCGCTTCATTGTTGGCATTTTTTTTATTAGCTGGCTATCACTCTGCTTTCACTTTCACAATGGCAGCCGCGCACCTTTCTTTCTGCGTGGCTCGCCGTATTCAACTTGTTTGATTAGCTGGCTAGCACTCCGCTTTTTTTCCGGTTGCAGCACGAGAAGCAGAAGCAGCGTCGGGTCCTTCATATGTGAGGAGGTGAGCGGGGTGTAATTTAGCCTTTATTTTTCCATTAAAAGTTAAATGCCGCACATAGAAACAACAAGCATTTGCAATGCAATAGGTCTCGCTTTACTGAAGGTTTGAGCTATTGGCCTTGCAAATAATAATGCAACGTCAATAGCTCAAACTTTCAGTAATGCCAGACCTATTGCATTGCAAATGCTTGTGTTACATGTGCTATACATGTTGAAATACCAGGCACAGACCGAGCTTATGACCCTAAAACTGGCTCCATGATGCTCCATTCCATTACCAACTTATACCAGTCCAGGCAGGTAGCTCTTTACTATGACGGCCACTCAAATCAGTTCTTGTTGAGAACTGCAGTACCCCTCGCTAGTTCCAACAACAACGTCCGGTGTAATACTATATTACTTTAAGAATGTGTTGGAAGTAGTCACATAGTGCCTGCTCTTAAAACTACACTGAATGAATAAATGCTCTTGTATAACAAACACTTACTTTAAAGTTTCGAATGTATATTAGAACATGAGCATGTCATATGCAAAAGGGAAGGTGCATACCTTCTCGGGATACCGACAAAGGAACCGAGGCCGAGGAAGAAAAGTAATGTAGCCAACATCACAAAACACAGCTTGGTCAAAAGAGGAATCAAGACTCCTGCCCGAATATGCCTCCTTTTCACGCATGCCTTCACTCCGCATGCAATTACAACGCGGTCGTTGCAACGACCGCGTTGTAACAACGCATACCATTACCCCGCAAGTCGGAACAACGACTTGCGGAGGAGGGCGCTGGATGTTGGAATAGTATAATTTACTATTCCAACTCCAGTCTGTGCGGACAGTAGGGAAGGTGTTGGATTTTAAATCCAACACCTTCCCCCCTCCGCAAGTCGTTGTTACGACTCTGCGGGGTAATGGTATGCGTTGTAATTGCATGCGGGGTGACGGCTTTGTTGTGAGGGCTGTTTACCCTCCTGCCCTGATGTTCTGCCGCTGCAGAATATGATGCTATAGGAACCTGGGCAAAGGACTAACTGCAATGCTCTAAGTTTGACAAAAGGTTGCTTTGTTATAAAGGCAGGAAAGTACGCACAATTACACATCTTCAGGCCCATTCTCTGCATAAACTACTGTGACCCTACGAATGATTACATTGTTTCACCTAACACTCTACTCAGTACGTAGACGAATCCACTTTTTCTTGTTGAATCGTACGAGCCGCCCCGGCTTCTCCTGATCTACGAACCCTTCTTCAACTATTGACTCCTCAGGCAGCTGCGAGCACTTGGATCAGGGCTATACTTATAGCCACTTTACATCCTTCATCAACATAACCAACACATAAATCTAAAACTAACTTTTCTTTCCCTTGTGATCTAACCACCACTCGAAAACACTCGTAGCATGGAGTGTTTTTCTGTCGCATGTTGCTGCCTTCATGAACATCTGCACCCACCATGACCTTTATCCCCAAAGAATGGAAGGGGCTTCCCATCGCGCCTATCATTGATGGGTTTTTGTAGGCAATTACCTCATGTTTCAATGATCCATGTCACCTCCATGTTACCTTATTTGCGTTCCCTACTGATGGTAGTTTATTGCTTTCCTCCTTACCCTAAATGGCATAAGTGTGTCCAACCATTTTCTGCCAAAGGAACCTATTCATACTTCCAGTAAGTTCTTTTTTACCTGTTTTACCTGCTAACCCTGGCAGCTGTGCTAAATCGTTCTTGCCCAAATGTTTCAAAACCAAACCAGGTGTAATTCAATAAGGCAGGGTCAATACTAGGAATCACTGACAGAATATCGAGGAGCTAAATATCGACCTACAAAAATATCGGTGGCAAAATATCGACTACCAGAATATCGAATTCCTATCTACAAACAGGTAAGTACAAAAATATCGAATCCTAAATGTCGTTGTAAATAATATAGTTTGCTAAAATATCGACTTTTTAAATGTCTTAAAAGTAATGTAAAATTAATGAAATAATAAATATAATTAAGTAAAACTTACTTAAAAATACTTAAATAACCTTAAAATTAATAAATAATAAATGTAAGTTAATACAAAAATAAACATGCATTTTAATTTTTTATTACATATATATTAACTTAATAATATTTTAAAAAATCAATATTTTTAATAATAAATGTTAAAAACATAATTTTAAATATAATTACATATATATATATATATATATATATATATATAAAGCTATAATATAAATATAAAAATAAATTATATATAAGTTAAAACATTAAAATTATTATTATTTTTTTAATTATATTTGACACTACATTAAATATAACAGTACTGAAAAGATTGCATAGCGTAAAAGATAAAATTACTATTCCCACTCCAGTGAGTGCAACAGTAGGGAAAGCGTTGGATAGCGGGTGGGTAAAAATTACTATTCCCACTCCAGTGAGTGTAACAGTAGGGAAAGCGTTGGATAGCGGGAGGGTAAAAATTACTATTCCCACTCCAGTGAGTGCAACAGTAGGGAAAGCGTTGGATAGCGGGAGGGTAAAAATTACTATTCCCACTCCAGTGAGTGCAACAGTAGGGAAAGCGTTGGATAGCGGGAGGGTAAAAATTACTATTCCCACTCCAGTGAGTGCAACAGTAGGGAAAGCGTTGGATAACGGGAGGGTAAAAATTACTATTCCCACTCCAGTGAGTGCAACAGTAGGGAAGCGTTGGATAGCGGGAGGGTAAAAATTACTATTCCCACTCCAGTGAGTGCAACAGTAGGGAAAGCGTTGGATAGCGGGAGGGTAAAAATTACTATTCCCACTCCAGTGAGTGCAACAGTAGGGAAAGCGTTGGATAGCGGGAGGGTAAAAATTACTATTCCCACTCCAGTGAGTGCAACAGTAGGGAAAGTGTTGGATAGCGGGAGGGTAAAAATTACTATTCCCACTCCAGTGAGTGCAACAGTAGGGAAAGCGTTGGATAGCGGGTGGGTAAAAATTACTACTCCCACTCCAGTGAGTGCAATAGTAGGGAAAACGTTGGATAGCGGGAGGGTAAAAATTACTATTCCCACTCCAGTGAGTGCAACAGTAGGGAAAGCGTTGGATAGCGGGAGGGTAAAAATTACTATTCCCACTCCAGTGAGTGCAACGGTAGGGAAAGCGTTGGATAGCGGGAGGGTAAAAATTACTATTCCCACTCCAGTGAGTGCAACAGTAGGGAAAGTGTTGGATAGCGTAGGGGAATAATTTAATATACCCACTCCTGCAATATAATTAAAATTAACAATTAATAATTTAAAAAAAATTAATTTACCTCCCACCATTTTCCCCTATAAACATTACCTACAATATTGTAACATATTAATAAATTAACATAATTAATTAACAATTAATTAATTAACTAATTGCAATTAACAATATAATTAATAACAATCAAATCTAAATTAATTCACACAATTAACTCTATAAAATAACTTTAAAAAATTATAATATAGCAAATAATAAAAAATACATAAAAATAAAGTACTTCCTACCCTACTCCCTATCAACCCTCAACCCACTGATAAAAAGTACACAATTAACATATTTACAAATTAATTGTTAATAATGAATATCTAATTAATTACTAATTAATAAAAAATACACAATTAACATAATTACCAATTAATTATTAATTGTTATTAATCAATTTATAATTAATTAGTACTAAATTAATTAACTTAATTAACAATATAAATTATTAAATATTAAATTATTAAGTAATAAAATAATAAATTAATTAATTTCAATTACATTACTTCCCACCCTATTCCCCTATAAACCCACAACCCGCCACAGACTTAAATTACGCAAAAAATATTAAACATATAATTAATTAATTCCAAATAATGCTAAAAATATATATTATAATTAAATTACTTCCCACCCTATTCCCCTATAAACCCACAACCCGCTACGGAATTAAATTACACAAAAATTAATTTACATAAAATTCCTTACTTTTACAAAATTCAAACATACGTGACAAAAATAATACATACTTTTAACACATATACTAACACTTAAAACACTAAAAAAAAATCGATATTACTAACTTCGATATTTTGGAAATCGATATTTCTTACCTGCATTTCGATATTCTGCACCACTATATTTTTGCAATTCGATATTCTGTCCATTCTATATAAAAAACTCGATATTCTGTCCAGTCGATATTTTTTTTTCGATATTGTGACTAGTTACCCAATACTAGACCCATCTCTCTCCCTCCCTGGCCTGACCATTGAAATCCCATCTCGAAATAAGATGAACCCCACTGCTTTCTGGATTCTTCTTCCCTATGTGTCCTCTGGACCATTTAACAACAGAAAGACTGCAAAGCCGGGATCCCAGTTTGGATGTACAACCTGTCTGTGCTCTGAATGATGATCGAAACGAATAACTCAACACCTACTGTACATTTCCCTGTGGTTCCCTCTGTCTGATGTACTCAATATGCCAATTTAATCTCCATGTGTCCTAGTGCCTTACGTCTTCAGTGCCCATCCCGATCCTGTGACCCTGTGTTGTGTCCCATAACCTAATAGCTGAAACCCTAGAAACATTACCCTCGTAATGTCCCTGAAAAGGTAGTCGGAGCCAGTTCCATCCTAATTATGCTCAACAAGAAAGCAATGACATTGTCTCTTCTTGTATCTTCTTGTCTCCAGCCCTTCCTTGACCTGCTTCCTTAGCAAGCCTGAATTAGCTGTAGGAACGTAACGCTCTGGCTTTCCAGGGGTCCATTGCTAATGTGACTGCACATATCTCTACCTATGGAGCCATCCCTTGGACCACTGTCAACTGGATGATTTGTATCTGCTACACTGTTCCCCAAGTTTTTGGATGTGTTTTGCCCTAAAACGTTTATTCCTCTGACAGCAGCGCTACAAACTCCCTAACAGTTTTACTCCTCTGTGTTCACATCATCAACCTGTTCCCTATACTCACAACTGCCTTATTGTCTAAAACAAATGACCAGCTCTTTGGTCCCAAGGCATACCGCCAGAACCAAAAAAAATTGATCAGCGCTATGCTGTGCTTTCAAGACTCCGGCCATTCTTTACTCCACGTCCAAGACTTAACGAGGTACACCCAGCTTCCTGGTGGTATCCCTGACTCTCTGAGGAGGTCCAATCATAACACTTTGCAAGGATAATGTCAAAACCCCAGATGATTTATTTGACAAGATACCTCTGGATTGTCAAATCAAACTAGTGATCTCCTCGATCACCTGTCATCAGTGCACGAAATAATTCCATTTAAATCTCTCACCTTAGCACATAAAGTGATCCATTGACCTGTCACAGGCTACTTAGAAGTCCATTTACAAATACAGCACCCAGAGAGAGTCCTCAGGTTAAACGTTTACATATTTTCAGAAACCAACAAGCTGATATTTGGGGGAGCATTAATTTAAATACAAAAAATGATAAGTTAGCATTTATGGACAAAATGTATATATTTTTAGAAAAGCACATGTTAGGGTTCAAGGAACATTAGTTTACCTACCAAATATTTTCAAGAGAGGGCTTAATCTTTGTAGTTTCAGAATATGACGGGCTGATGTTTGGGGACACAATGAATGCATTTTGCAATAATACATAAGGCTGATATTTTAGTCATGATTCAGGTGCCCCTTTTCCGGATGTTATTTCCTTAGTGCCGCTTGCTGCTATCGTTATTATTAATTGACTCATTTGGAGGCATTTCGTAATAACACCTGTTACTTACAGCACTTGTAAGTGGCAGAAGTGCAGTATGAAGCACTATATAAAACATGACTATTTCTTAAGTTATATTGGTAGTTTATATTACAAAATCATCTAAGGCCTAAGTCTGTGAGATTGGTGTCACCGAAGGGATATGTCTGATATCTGAGCCCGTAAGGTCTCTTTAACCCTAACAGCATATGTTCTATATGGACCTGCAAGATTGTTGTCCATTGCTTTTCTTCAGGCGGCTATTCATTTTTGAGGCGTCTTTGTCCATTATGTGGCCTTGATGCTATTCTGTGTGTTTGTAGGTGTGTTGGGTTCAAATTAACGTCTTTACCCTGCTTGACCCTGAGGGTGGTAAGAGATGTAGATGTGCTGGTATATAATAAATGGATGTACTGCTTAGGTGGTATTACCATGGTGCTGGAGAGTGTTTTAATGTGTACTGCAGGGTGTGATGTGAGCAGGGTGTGATGTGAGTATAATTGTATTTGGTGATAATATAAATTCCAAAAACTTAGCCAGCCACATGGCTTGGAGTTGTGTTGTGCACGTGATAGTGTCAGCAGTGCATACTGTTTGTGTATCGTGATATCTTAGTATGTGGCATTGACGCAGCAAATACTCTGCCAACTAAATGGCTTGAAGCAGTTTTGTGCACATGATGGTACCAGAAGTGGTATCTAAAGGGTACTGTTGGTGTGATGCAGGTGTTCGGCTCATGAAGATCTGAGGGATGTAGAATTATGTTGTGAGAGGGAATCATAAGAAGAGGCAATTCAATTCTATAGTCAAACATATCCTGCATCAGTCATTTGGTTAGGCTGTAGATATTAACAGACATTGAATAGGTAAACAAACCTACATTAACTACCCTCTGTTTGACTGTGGTGAATTTAAGAGTGTGGTAATCTGACATGAGAGATCAACCCATAGAGCAGGGGTGCCATGACCCCTCCGCTCTGGATTGTAGATATTCTGTCATTTCACTGTATCTCTCTTCACTGAAGTGGCGTTTCAGAGCATACAGGAAGGTGGAAAGTTATGAAAAATTGAATGAACTAGCATGCAGAAATGTAGGTTAGACAGGAGTTGTTTGAGACTGTCATTCCTACTTGGATGGCTGAAGAGGAAGTCCCTATCATCCCACCAAGCAACTACTATTTATCAGGAATGCCACCGCTCAGGAACATCTGAGACAGTTCTCTTTTTATAACCCCATCAACCCCTGTAGGACAGACCTGCCATTAACATAGCACAAAAGACTCTCTCCCTCAGCTCATCTGTAACCTCCAAGAATTGACCGATCATGAAGATCTCGTATTCCGACCTATAGTCCTTGTCCACAAAGAGAACCCAGGCATGACCTGGTGAACAACCCGTAGGGTAGCGGTAGAACGTATAGATGATGTAAGAGCACAAGGAGTCACAGAGCAGAATAGGATCCATGGATTGTCATGCGGCTAAGACCTAGCAGATACCAGCATCCACCAGCTCTTGCAATCCGCCTCGCGGTCCATCATTCCAGGGAGTCCAGGCAGTTGTGTCATAGCACAATCCTCATAGAGGAGGCATATTGGTATCTATGTTGCCATGCTTCCAGTGTGAGATGCGTAGTGGTCTGCTACTGGAAGATTTGTAAAGCGTGGGACAGTTTTCCTTCAATTTCCTGTCAACGTATTGTTGAGGTTCATTTTATCTCAGTTTTGAAAAAATGTTTAGGTGCAGTCATCTGGGCGGTGTGGTGTAATTCTTAAGGTTGTTTTCAGACACTGGGAAGTGCAGAACTAATCTGAATCACTACAGTGCACACTGGTTTAAATGTATGAAAAAAGGTAGTCACTTTTTTGACTTCAGAAACCGTCGGATTCCATTTTCCACATTCTGGGTTGTGCTGTGTTGTGTTGTGCTTTGTTATGTTGTGAGATAGATATTTTTGCACATCTTCGTTTTTATCATAAAGTAAAAACAAAGACAGAACTTGGGACTCAATAGCTTGTTTAAAGTACTTCATAAATCAGGGACAGTGACATCAGTCAGGGACAGGGGCTTTATCTTTCAGCTTTAACTATTAAGCCAAAAACAAATGATTAAACAGAATCGTTTGTGAAAGATAAATTGTACTGAGAATATGTCCTGGGTGCTCATTTCCCACACTAGGCCTTGTTTCCAGGGTCCCTAGAATTTCAGACTAAGAAACAGCCAGGAGGTGAACCATATACCCAAGATCAGACGACAGAATGCCTGTTTAGCCAGAGCTGGGGGATGACTTTTTCACCGTTTTCTTGTTGAGTGATCCCATGAAACACCCGTTGGTCAGGCTTGCTTCACCCACCACAAGCACATTCACATATTTCCTAAATGCTCATTCTAAAATTTAGGTTTTTGGACTATTTATTTTTTACATTTCACTTAAAGTACACAATGGGGTCCTACCTTTTTCAAATGTAATTGGGGGAGACCACCCTAAATCCTTGTTGGCTCACTCACTTTACTTCCAGGGTTGCAATTCATGATGGTGTTTTAAGCCCTACCACTTTGAAAGTTCCCCGGCCCTCACTGATTCCCCCACACCCTGCCAGCCCTCATCTGTCAGACAGTTTTACACAATTTCATGGTTTATTCACATAATGTCCGCGCTTCTTACTTTACCCGACAGCTTTAACTTGTCCTCATTTCTGTGGTGTCCTGTTTATACTAACACTGTTTATATTTGTATCTTGTTCGCATTCCTTGAAACCACAGCCCTTGAAATAAGTGTAACATAAAATAAAGACATTCACTATTATAGGCCGGTCTCCTTGCCTACTGGAGAGCCTACATTTATCAGTGTGTCTTTGTGAGTTAGAATAATTATGTTTGTATCGTGGGTGGTGCCTCTGTCCTCTCGGTGTGTCTGTGTGCACTGGTGTACTTCTTTGTGTCGCCATGTTGTCGCATGGGTTTGAGTTGTTTTTTCTTATGTTAATGCTCTTGAATGTCAGTGTGTTGGCTGGTGTTTGTGCGCATGTGACTCCGCATACAGCCATGTTTCTGATGGTGAACTCTGCTAATGTGTCCATGCATGTTTTTCAATACTCTTTGTGTTGTATTTCTGAGTGTGTTGCTGATTTAATGTTTTTTTGGTGTATGAATGAAAGAAAAGCAACGAAAAGAACACGAAATTAAGAAAAGGAAAAAATGCAAAAAAGAAGAACAAAAGAGCAAGGGAAAAACTAAACAAAGAGACGGCAAACGTAAAAAACAAATTAATTAATCTAGAAAACAGAAATGGAGCAGACGAAAAGAAAGAATACGGACAACTGAAAATTAATTTGAAAGCAGGAAACGATAGAAATTACTGAAATGAGAGAAAGAAAGAAGGCAACAAATGGGAAAAGGAAAAAACCACTCCTGGAGCATGAAAGTGTGGAGGCACTGACAGGAAGCGGCTGCAGTGTGCTGCGCCCTGACACCCTGTCAGCACATTGTGCAGCGTAGTGCAGCACGCGCTGTCTAGCCGCAGCCCCAGATGTGGCCCAGACTAAACAAGGGTCCTGGCTGTGAAAAGCCACAGCTCCAGATGGGTCGGCACTCCACGGACCCGGGGGCGGCGAGAGGTTTCTCGGCGAACCCAAAGCCTGGCAGTGCTCCAGTAGGCCTGTGATGGACCTGGGACAGCAGAGATACTGCCACGCAGGACCATACACAGCCTATGGGAACCTGGCCACATGACATACAATGGCCTGGGGCAGCAGAAATGCTTCCCATTAGAACCCCACTGTCTGGCCCCAGTGGGCCCATGGCCTTGTACAAGTCTCGGTAACATGGGGGGCCCACTGGAGACCCGCAATCTAGTTGTGGTTGCATGGCACTTTAAAGGTCTGGGCCACGAGAAGATATGGTCTTATGGAACATGCATACAAAGGGCACCGGGAGGCTTCTGTTGAAACCCCAACGTTACGGTTTTTTATGTTTGCAGATTTATATAGCACAAACTCGACCCGAAGGTATTAGAGCGCTTTACATGAGCACCAGTTACATATCACTAGGATACATTTTTCATTTTTTTTTCAGACACGAGGAGTTTAGGTAATTTGCCCAGAATCACAAGATGTTGAGTGGGCATCGAGGCTCAAACCTGGTTGCCCAGTTCCACAGCTGGCAGCTCTGGCCGTTACTCCACAGTCTTACAGTGTTCCTAAGGCACTTGTATGACTCTGCAGCACGTGGGGGTTCCCCATAAGAACCCCTGAGCCTGGCAGTGAGCTCATGGCACTTCTTTGAGCCTGGGTCACAAGGTGGGTACCCCTTCTTTTTTTTTTTAGTTTTTTTATATAGCGCAAACTCTACCCGAAGATATCAGGTATCAGAGCGCTTTACATGAGTACCAATTTCGTTACAGATGGACACATTCATTTTTGTTAGGTGTGGGGAGATTACGTGATTTGCCCATAATGACAGGATGTTGAGCGTTCCTGTCGAGACTCGAACCCGGTTCCGCAGCTTCGAGGTCAACCGCTCTAGCCGTAAGGCTACAACCTCTCCCCTTCGGAGCCCTACAGTCTTCAGTTGTCGCTTGGGACTCGTGTGAGCCTGAGGGTGCTGTTCCACGACCTTTGAGTGGTCCACTCAAAGGTTGGGGGTTGCAGGGATGGCTTAATGAAGCACCTTCCACAGACCTGTCTTGGGGTGGAAGTGGGGACACCAGACTCCACCTCTCATGGTTTCACACTGTCTGACGAGCTTCCGTAGGCTCGCCATAGGACTGAAGATCACAGGAAGCAACCCCCTGTCCCCAGGAACCTACAGTCTGTCAGGCACCTGACAATCCTACATTTCACAGGGAGGTTAACTTTTAAATGTCATAGTCAGGTAGTTAGGGCAGAGAGCAGGGGCGGCTCCTCCATGTGGGCGGAGGAGCGTCGCCCCACTGCTTTCTCACAATGCGAGAAGTACAAACATAAAATGGTATTATAAATACCATTTTATGTTTCTGCTTCTCGAACTGCGAGAAAGCAGAAGGGTTTGGTTGGGGGCGGGCGGGTGGGAGGGTCTGCTGGAGGGCAGGGGAGGAGTGGCTAGTCCAATGCTGTGGGCCCTGACTGTTTGGTCGGCCCTCTGGGGCCGACCAAACCAGTCATGCGCACTCTCCTTTTTCTCCATGTAGGCTGCATTGCAGCGTTGTGATTGGCTTAGGGGAGGGGAGGGAGGCTGCCTGCTTCCTGTTTCTGCGAGGCAGGAAAGCAGGAGCAGACCCAGTAGTGAAAACGCGGGACCCGGGAAATCTAAGTTTTATATATATATTTTTTATTATTTGAACCTCCCCTCCTCCCCACGCGACCCCCCTTCCCTGGTGCCCGCTCGCGCGACCCCGCCCCCACCCGTGAACCATGCCGGCCACGACTGGCAGAGAGAACACCCACTTCTCGGGGATCCGCACCATCTGATATGGATCTAACAAAGCTTTCTTAAAGAGTGCGGGAGAAGCTACACTGAGGTCTCAGCACCTGGTATTGCTCGCACTTGGCTGCTTTCGACCAGAGCTGCCTTAACAATTTACGTCAGGAGGGAACCATGGACTCGTTCTGGGCTTTCCTGCTATTCATCAATGTTATCAGCTGTGCCCATCCTGTTGGTTCAGTTCATGCAAACAAAGAATGCAAATTTCTGAATGCACCGACTTTTAAAAATAAAATCTCGGAAAGGGACAAATGGTGTCTTCCTGGCATGGAACGATATGGCAACCTTCATTTAAAAATTGAGGCCCAACAAAGTGGAAACACGCCGCTAGGTTTTAAAGGTCTCACAGAGACTGTCCTTATTTGAATGACAGCATATTTAAGTGGAACCTGCTGATCTGGCCCGAAGGAATCTGGCTCTGAAGTCCCTGCCTTTATACAGTAGTGTGCATTGGATTTACAGGTTGGTGGAGTCCTGATTTCCCTGTATTATTATGATCTATTTTTTGGGAGAAGTGTGTTTATGTCCCCTCCCCCCTGCCCCCAGTTTCCTGTATAAGTATGGCACTATGTCATTAGAGGACACACCAGTGGGTTCCTTGATTACCTGCAGATCTACAATCCATTACTGTGGGTGGGTGCAGGCTGCTGGAGATATGAATTGTTTTATTGTATGGCAGCATGCCTGGAAAAGACAGGCTTTTGGGACCCTGGATTCCTTGTATTTTTAGGTCTTGCCTAGGCGGCGCTTGCGCTGTCTCTTTGAGACATGCTGTATACAGGATATGGGCATTAAGCTCCGCCCATGTTCCGCCCCTCTTTACAAATGGCTCCTATCCTGTCCTTTGTAAATGATGGCTTTTGATTTGTCAATAGGCTTAGTAGTCCCTCCTTAGTACCTCCATCTCTCCTGTTGTTACCTCCCATAAGGACAGCCCCTCTTACATGTGTCTTTACTCTCTAGCTTTCATTAGCAATTAGGGAGAATTATTTACTTAATTAATGTCTTGCAGAAGCAGGCACGATATGCTGTGCGAGCGCATAGCAATGTCGGCTACTTCTTTTATATACAGCCAGACACAGCACTACCTCTTTAAAGCAGCACTTTAGCATCGGGTCCACCTCCTCTGCCCCACTACCCCCCGGTTTTCCTGGCTGAGTGTGGCACTCGATCACAGACACCACGCTTTATCTTTTAAAGACACCCTCCCTCCCCACTCGATGGCCAGCCAGCGTTTATATAGTATGTTTGAATGCAGCGCCTCACGCTGTGTTTCAGCTTTAATAATAGCGGCCACGCCTTTTTTTTTTCTTATGCGTGGCTAGCCAAAATTGAGCAAGCAGAGCGGCATGCCCCCTTTGATATTGAACAATGGCGGCTGCGCTACTTTCTTTTCAAATAGCGCAGCTCGCCCAAATCTTTCTTTTTTGGGTGGGATTATATGTTTATTTATTTAGCGCTGCACACCTGATCAACAACAATGGCGGCGCGCACCTTTCTTTTATTTTGCATGGCACGCCGTGCAGCCTTTGGCCACACATCCCCAGCACTCTCCAGAGTACTACAGTCCGGGAATGGGGGGGACTCCCCTTGCTGCAGTCCGATGGGGCTGTCCTTAAGAATGCTTGCTCCACAGCAGTTCGAATACATAATGGAAGTGAAGGTGTGACAGCCTCTCATTTCCCCCAGAAACAGCTTGTGGTGGTATTGTGCACTTGGGTGTGTATTCTTAAGTGCACCAGGACCACCTCACCACAGCACGTACTATCCCTGCACACCACAAGCCCGCCCACCACAGCCTGTAGCATCCCTGCACACCACAAGCCCTGGTCCAGCACCGTTCATTACAAACAAGTGGACGTGCCCCCATCCAGGAAGTGAGTAGCACCACCCTTCTCCCACCAGCAGCCGTGCTTATAGACACATTTGAGGCTGCAGGCCGGCTTTATGACCCGCTTTGCAGAGGGTTTTTAAATTCACTCAAGATGCAATTCAGGGAAGCACAGGATCCTAAAGAACCGTGATGTGCTTCGTAGTTTACATCGGAAATCTATCACAATGAGATCTGACTGGCTCGGAAGCGCTGGGACGTCACCTCGTACTAAAGTGAAAGCCAGGGCTTGTGAAGCTCAGCGAGGGGGGTTGCTGCATATTTCTAAAGACTTTCTCCTCATTCCTTTTAACTTTTGCCTCAACGGACACTTCGGCCTCAAGATTCTCAAATGGCTTCCCACCCAACCAAACGGTACATGCCTTCAAGAATGGGGCAGTGATGTTATGCAGACATTGCTAGAATGTTAATACGGTAGCCCTTACCTAAGTGTGGTATCATGTAGCACATTCACACTGCTTAGCGACCAAGTCCGCCTCTTTATTAACTTACAGCACTACTCTGTTTTTTAATTCATAATTTTGCTTTAATTTAATTTTTTTAGTTTATGGTTACACAAAAACCTCATTAACATTGTAACAAAATGGTAAACAATGCTTAATTTTAAAAACTTGCCTATGATGCTCATGACTTTTCAGAGTGAAAAATTGATTTTATGTTGCTAATATATTACAGTCCCTAACACAAGGGTAAAAAACATTGCCATTCACAATGCCAATAGCTCTAACTCAAAAAATGCGATACCTATTTCATTTCTAATTCTTGTTGTAATTGCATGCAAGGAAGGAGCAGACTAGCTGCGATGACTGTAGATTAATTGGTAGTGTGCTTGGCAGAGACCTGCTTACTTGGCCTGGAGTTGCCTGTGTGCATTGGTAGCATGCTTGGGAGGGACTTGCTTTCTTGGCCCTGGATTACCATATGTTTTAGTAGGATGCCTTGAATGGACCTGCTGGTAAGGCACTGGATTGCTTGTATGAATGTGGTGCATGCCTGGGAGGGACCTGCTAATTGTTCACTGTGTTGCCTGTGTGTATTTGATCAAACACACAAAAGGTGATGGGAGGAATTCTTGCAATAAGTCTAACGACTGTCGATTGTGCGGGTAGCATTCTAACCTATCATTCTTTTGCCCACAATGCCACCTCAGATGAACCCAGCCATATGCAGATCAATTTTGGTCCTGCTCCAAAAGGAACCATCCAGCCTGAACTGCCAAGCCAGGTCCTCTCTGAACCAAAACACAAGCAACCCAAGACTCGTTTCAGACTGATTGGGCATCTTCAGTTGGATGTAGCTTGGTTCCAGTGGCACAGTGAACAAGAGACCCATGTCTGGGCATACCGTGGCCATTCAGGGTGTTACATCAAGCACACAAAAGGTGATGTAAGGAATGCGTGCAATAAGTCTAGCCATCGACAGTCACTCGGGGATGCATTCAAATCTATTGTTCTTTTGCCCAAATGTGGGTCCTGTGATCCATGTGACATACGACTAAGGCTACACCCTACTGAGGAGCCCTAAATAGTGTGAAACCATTATGGGGGTGCTTGTTGTCCTTTTTGGAGGGTGCCTTGCCTGGCAGTTCGACACCAACTGTTCCCATGAGGAGCAGGGTCGGTGCTGACTTGCATAAAGCAGACCTTTGTCTAGAATGGCATAGTGGGCAAAAAACTATGGACTAGAATGTGGAATACAGCCGTGAGTGATTTCCAGCGGCTGAGATTAATCCAAGCATCACTTCCATCACCTTGTTGTTATTGCAGCTGTGTGTATTTGATAGCATGCTTGGGGGGCGGGGCTTGCTGGCTCAGCTTTGGATACCTTATGTTTTGCTATCATGCTATGAAGGGACCAGCTGGTTGGGTGCTGTATTCTCTATATGCATGTGGTTGCATACCTGGGAGGGACCTGCTGAGTCGGCCCTGGGTTGCCTCTGTACATTTGGGGCAAGCCTGGGAAGGACACCTGCTTTGTTAATTGTTATTTGGTGGTCCCTTGATTGCATGTATGTATTTGAATGCAAGCCTGGGAGGGATCGGCTGGTTGGTCTCTGGATCCTATGTGTTTTTTATGGTTGCACACAAGGAAGAGAGTGGTTGGTTGAGTCCTAGTCTGTGTATATCAATGTACTTCTTGCTTGGTGTCAGGGGGCAGCTGGCTGGGCCCTGAGTATCGAGTATCTTAATGGCTTATTCCTGGTCTTTTGATAGGAGCTCCACAAACGTTACTAGTCTTAGGTTCATTATGAAGTTGCTCTCACTATGTCAAATATGTAACTGACTGGGCTGAAATGAGCATATGGCAATATCCCTTTAAGTTGCTACTCAACTTGGCACCCTCCAAAACATAAGAAAAATGGGATAACGACGTGAATTGATTCTCTAAGTCAAGAATGGATGCAAGGTAGTCCTGCAACACCCTGGAATCCTTTCCAGGCCTATGACCGCAAGCCTTTGACCCACTGCCCTTTAAAAGGGCTGTCAGTGGTGGACATAGGCCAGCTTTGTGGACTAAGGATACCTTACTTAGTGGCCAATACCTTTTACCCAGTGCCCTCAAGTAGGGCAATCCATGGTGGACGTGGTCCACTGGATTATGCCTTTGTGCAGCCGTTGCATTTTTCGCATAATTATTAATTTGCCCCATTTACCACATGATCCATCATCTGGTGCATAATCTGCAGATTTTAACAAAAAAAGTTTGCTTCTAGCTCTAATGGTTCCAAAGTTACTAAAAATGCAGCAACATGGGCTGCCATGCAGAGGAAGGCCCTATGCAAAGGCTGACTGGTCACCTTTCTGTTGCTTATTTATATATTTGTGTGTTAGACTAGTAATAATGAGGTTCAACCAATGCCCAGGCAGTGTTCACAAGTGTAAAAATGACAAAATAATGAAGTAATACTATGATAAAATGTGCCGCATTACACTACATAATTTGTCTTTTCTTGCCACATAACTTACTCAACACTGCTGCATAATTTGGCCCTCCATTGCCTGTAGGCCACTGCCCTTCAATAGGATTGCACTTGGTGGACAGATTCCAGCCTCCAGGCCTGTGGCATTCCTGATCTATAGGCCCTAGCTTTTCATACAGTACAATAGGGATGTCTATGCTAGACATAGGACAGCTTTGTGGCCTATGGCTTCCTTACATATGGGGCCACGCCTTTTACCCAGTGCCCTCCAGTAGGGCAATCCATGGTGGATGTGGGCCGGCATCCCATACTATAGCAGTCCTGACCTATAGGACACTGTCCTTGAACAGGACTGTCCATAGTGGACGGATTCCAGCTTCCGGGACTGTACCATTCCTGACCTATAGGCCCAAGCTCTTCACCCCCTGCCCTTCAGGGGGACTTTCCATGGTGGTCTGACGCTAGCTTCCGTTCCAGGCCTTTCTTACCTAGTGCCCAAGCCTTTCATCCCAGTGCCTCCCAGAAGGGCAATCCATGGTGGCTGGAGGCCAGCTTCCCCGTAGGTTCGTGGCCAGTCAGCGTAGGCGAGGCCCAGGACTCGCGACCTATCCCTGGGCCTGTTTCCCTTTCTTTGGGAGGTCCAGATTCCTGCTTGGTGGCGTATTTTTGACGTGGGAAGGCGAGTACGGCTGCGTGCTTTTTACTAGAGGCGCAGCCAACGCTGGCAGGCACTTGCAAGAAACCCGGGGCCGCGCTTACTGACGGAGGCTGGCGCGAGAGGGCAACAATGCCAAAAAAAAAAGGAGGTCGGAGGTGAAGCCGCCAGCTTCAAGCAGACGGCATCCTTCGCTTTTGGCCCAGCAAGAGGGGAGGTGTGCACAGACCTCCAGACTATAGACACAACTTCTGCCGAACCGAAGGAGACTGAAAAAAGGCGTTCCTTTTGCGGGTTAAAAGCTTGGCCTCGTTAATAATTTCCCAAAAAATTTCCCCCAATAAAAGGACAACATGGAAAGAAAAACAAACTATTCGAGAAAAAAAAATCAAGGAGGGAGGAAATGTTATTTAAAAGGTAAGCAGACCGCATCATTTTCCAGTGATATTATATACTCCCAGCAGTATCCAAAATATATATGGGCGCCGGGCCAAGAATGTGCGCAGAAAAAAAGAGAAAAGGCATAGACACAACATCTGGACAGGCAGAACAAACCCCCCATTTATCACACTTAATCCTGCAATGAAACAGTCAACAGTTTAGCTCTGTTTTGCTAATTTAGCTCCTTTCAAGCTTCTGAGGTGGAGAACCCCTCAGCTCTGGCCGAGCCCACAGTCACTTCTGCAGCCGCTTTTAGGTTTAGCAAGTTGTGCCTGGGCTTCTTTCGGAATGTTTATAACAACTATTTTTCTGTTGCTTTTTTCCTCCCTTTTATTTGCCAGGCTCAGCAGTTTTTGTGAATGGCTTCTCTCACAGCAGGAAAGGTAGGGCTGGATAATGTGTCGGGGCCGTGCTGCAACAATATAGAGGAACTGGGCACTCCAGAGGGCCCCGGAGGGCCTGTATCTGCTGCCGCTCTTTGTGAGCACGTGCAGGCACGTAAGGTAACTGACCCAATCACGCAGGCATATGAGAAGGGCATACTCTAGTAAGCAGTCAAGTGGCATGAGTTGAATCACTTACTCAGGCAGGCAGGAACCTATGCATGGCAGACTCCCTCATGAGTGGAATCACTTACTCAGGCAGGCAGGAACCTATGCATGGCAGACTCCCTCAGACCAGGACACAAGTGCAGGAAACAGGTGAGGAAGCAGTGCCGTCACAGTCACTCCCTTAAACATGCAGGACAGGCAGGTATACGTGGAAGAAACAGAGACAGTCACAGGCATGCAGGAAACAGTAGCCACACAATGAAAGCAGACTCCATGTTGGCACGGGAATACATGCATTGGTAAATTGACCTGCACACCTGCTCTGAGTGACCTAACTGCAAGTGAATATGCTATTCTGACTTTGTTTTGGCCCAGCATCAACATAATCCTTTGTGCGCACTGAGGCCTAGACTTGCCCCTTCAGAGACAAAAGACAACGCTCTGTGCCCCTCGGACATGCACAGTGAGCAATGATGGCAGCATACCATTTTTTCGAATTCAAAGAGTGGGGACAGGCCTCTTTACTGTTTTCTTGAACTGGGCACAATGCCTGCTAGCCCACTCATTTATATTTCTGCTCTTATGTCCCAATGAACCAATATCCATGCTTGTGTGTCGAGTGCATGTTGTGTGTATGGTGGCTACTAGCAGGACCCCATGTTGGCTATGATTGAATGTTTGCTATCAGCCAATGGGATCAATTTTGCATTGTTCTTTTTTTGACGTGGCACAAGATGGAGGTGTTGATATAGCTCATGACAGTGGAAGTGTATTGCCTGCACTGCCAGAGACGGATTGCTCATCAGAAGAATTCAAATTAGAGAATCAGCTGCCACATTGAGAGTTCTAGTTTATAATAATTCCTATTTGTAATGCTCGAACATATCACCCCTTAAGGTTTCAAGGCGCTGGGGGCTGTCGGGGAGATTAAGTGAGCTATTGCCCAGAGTCACATGATGCTGAGCTGCCGCCGGGTATCGAACCATGAGCCCTGTGCTCTGCAGTCAGCCGCTCTGGCCGCTGCGCCACACCTCTCCCTTCTAAGAGCCCCAGACTCCTGACAGTGTGTCAGGACACACTTTTGTTCCTTTTTCAGTCATGGCAGCAGTGTCTGTAAGCAGGCTAACAGTTTTTGGCAAAGTAATTCCTAGTATGGGAGCTTGAGCCCGCCCACAGCCAGCTGAGAGCCTCCATAAGTTAATTCAGAGGCTCAGGTGGGGTTAGGGCTGGGTACTCAGGGAAGGCATTCACATTCTAATGAAACTCATGCCTCAGTTGGCTGGCTGTGGGTGAAGAATGAGTGTGCTGTTGTTAGGTCTTGATTCTTAAGGTCTTTCTTAAGGCCTAGAACTACTGAGCCCTGGCAGCGACCGGGCACAGCGCTTCCCTGCTGCACACCACAGTGTTCCCACGCTGGTGGTCTTGTTGTTGTCGAGCAGTGTGACTGTGTCCACCATCCAACTGAGCCTACCCTGGTTGCTTAGTGGTGGCCTCCCTGCGGTGAACCGGGGCTATCACCCTAAGCCCCAGGCTGGTGCCAGCCTTTGGACGTCGGGGTCTGTCTGGCCTCTGTTGTTCGCAGCAGTCCACATCTGCATGATGTCATAGCAAGATGATGCAAGCTGCTTCTTTTGGTATGTGAGTGTGGCCTAATGTGGCCTTGGCACTGCAGCTGAGCCTCCAGCAATGCAACAATGCAGCATCGACCCTGGCCGGGTCAGCCACAAGCGCCCCAACCGGTGGCATCAGATGCAGGAGACCTCTGATGAGTCCTGGGGCTGAAGGTTGTGTGGCCTCACTTTCTGTAATTTCATCAATATGCACATTAGTTCTCATGCCTAAGAATTTTAAAAACTTGAGAGCTCTACATTACTGAATTGGTGGGTGTAGCCCCAGACACTGAAGCGAGGATCGATGGAGAAAGGACTAACTTTAGAAATTCTATGTGGCCTATTTAGAAAGGAGTTGCTGATTTGTCCTACCTGAGCACTGCCATTCGGGTGATGATTGGGATAATGAGGTGTGTCACCAGCAACATCTGTTAGAGCGAGATGTTTTTATGCAGGGCCTCAACTTTTGTTTCCCCTTGAGTTTCCCATCCAGAAAGACTGATGACAGCCAGGTGCAGAGCTTCACCCTAATTGTGCTTGTGTTATTGGATACTCTTGCATGATGCTAGCATCATCACCACCTTCTTTGAGAGCCATCACCTTACATAAAGAATTGGCTGCATTGCAAAAAGAACATGGAGGTATCAAAAGGAACCACCTTAAATTGGCAACAGAACAGTGGGGAGTGGATCTACATCCCCTGTCTGGTAATGTATAAATATGGGACCCAAACATTCTCACTTGGTTGCAGTTCCAAGCTCCTCCACTGAGCCAGTACTGTAGTACTCAGAAGAGTATTCAAAGAGCAGCTGTACTTCAGAGCTGGCGTAACTGATAGTCAATCGCCCGAAGATGAGGGGACATTGCCTGAAAGTGCACATCTTGCTTGAGAAGCTGTGGTTCTGCTGAGACATGGAAGCCTGCCTGTCTGCGGAGAGGGGCAAAGGAGTTCCCCTTGTCCTGCAGAAGCAGTCTGCCCGAGGCGAGAAGCCCAGTTACAAAGTGTTGAAGCGATACGGCTTAGACCAGTTTGTCCAAGGAAATGCCCCCAGACTTCACCTACTTGAACCCAAGGGGCATCCAACCTCCCTGTTCAACTAAAGACCACGTTTGTCAACAAAGATTCAGCCAAGCGCGTCCTTCTTTGACCACCATGTAGGAAGACAGAAAACCTGTACTAACTATGCCTTTATGATACCTGAGTGCTGCATCTCAGTATTCTGTGTGCGCTGGCGTCGCAGCCAAACATTAAAAACTCACACTCAGTTTGCGAGGTAGGCTGTTCCCTCACTTCCCAAGTTTGATTTATGAAAAGAAAATTATTCTGGTGTTTTCACCAGAAGCATTTTCTTTTCAGGTACAGATGGTGAGCTGTTGACATCCTCTGCATTACGAAGGTAGTGGAGTGGATGTCAACCTGTCATCCTCCACACTTAAAGGGGGATTACGCTCAGCCTTTTTCAGCCATCCACTTCTCGTACCTTGAAACCTTTAACTATTTACTTGGGCCTGTATTCTGAATAGCTACACTATTTGGGCTGCCCTATTTGGGCTTATTCTCAATCCCCACCCAGGGAATCCTACTAAACCCTGACATTTCTGAAAACTGGACACCCATGGAAATCCAGTTTGGTGTGCCTTGCATGAATTCCACATTTTCTTTCCCCAATGCCCAAATGCAAATACTCCTACCACCCAATGTTCCCACCCTTGTCCTGATAAAAAGGCTATCCCACTTGTGTTGCTTGGCCCATCACCTGTGACACAAAAGGCCCTAAAACGCAGCGTGGAAACGTCGTCAATTGGGGTAGCTGTGGTAATTGAGCCTGGGCTCAGACACTAATGGGGAACCTACCAAACCCAGACATTTTTTTAAACTAGACACCGGGAAGAGTCCAGGGTGGTGTGCTTTGCAGAGATCAGACAACATTTTGTTTACCCACAGTGCACTGCAAACCTCAAACTTTACTTAAACTCATATATTTTCTTCACATTTCTGTGACAGAAATGTACGGAATCTGCAAGGATCCACAAAATTCCCACCACCCAGCGTACCCACACTTGTTCTGATAAAAAAAGCTATCCCACTTGTGTGGCTGGGCCTAATTCCCACAACAGGAAAGGATCAAACCACAGACAATGGGAGTCCTCCAAGGGCTCTTCATGAGTCATGCAGTTGAGTGAAGAGCCATTTTTAGGGGTGCAAATTATGAATTGGAGAGACTGGTGAATACAGAGTTGCCATAATCGGTTCTTAGTAGGATCATGGCTTGAAGTAGGTTTTGAAATTGGCTCTCTGGAGGAAGTTTCTCATGTATCATAAGAGTCTTAGATGGTTTGGGGCGACAGGCTCTCTGCATGTTGGGGAGGTGGGGGATTCGTAACTCACCTAGCAGGGAGACAGGGAGGGGAGAGTTGGGGGAATTGTTCTTGTTGTAAAGTTAATCAATGTTGCTCATGACAGATGCAGCCGAAACACAGTACGGGTATTCACTAGGCCTAACATGGGATGGAAACGAGTCACAGTCGCAAACTGGCGCTTCCAAGACGCAAGGTGAAACTACTAATTTACGTGCGTGGACATGTAATCTAAATGGTCTGGGGAATAAAATTAAACGGACACTTGTCCTACAGCATATTAAACGCCACTCCCCAGACGTGGTAGTGCTGCAGGAGACACACCTGAAAGGGAACTACTACAAGGCCTTGGATCGCTTTGGATATAAATTGGCGGCCCACTACGGGTACTCGACAGATGCCCGTGGAGTGGGTATCTTGTTAAGAAATTCACTGCCCTTCACAGTCGATAAAACCTGGCATGATGATGCAGGATGTTGTGTGGCTGTAACAGGCAGGTGGGAGGGGCACCCTCTCGCCTTCTGCTCTTTCTACATACTGCCTAGACTGCACACAGTCATTTTGCTGATAATCAGCGCACTGCTAGTGAGCCTCCCCACTGGTACCCTTCTGGCCGGAGGGGATGCTAATGCTGTGATAAACCCAGACTTAGACCGTTCAAATGCAACTGGGGGACAGGTGAGGGGGCAGACCCTATTAGACTTTCTGGCAGCAATGGGTTTGGAGGACCCACTACCCTCAAGAAAAGCAGTACACATATTACTTGGCACAACGGCTCATTTTCAAGGATAGATTACCTACTCACACACCACAACCGGGTCGGAAGCTTCCCACAACCGACACATATGGCAAGAGGCATCTCAGATCACTCCCCAGTGAGCATTATCCTTAATGGGCCAAGTATCAACAAAGCAGTATTCCCCAGGATAGACCCCTGGTACCTACGGGACCCAGACTTGAGAGACAAACTGCATGAGGGCCTGACCTGTACTTCAAAGAGAACGAGGTATCGGTAACATCCCCCAGGCCCTCTGGGAGGCCTTTAGCACATTGCTAGGAGGACAGGCCCAGGCATTGATAGGGGGGAAGAAAAAGGAAGACGCGTCAAAACTCCTGACCCTTGAGCAAGAGATACAGGCACTGGAGCAAGAGGTGATAGCTAGTGGGTGCAAAGAGCTGCGACATAGACTAACTTTACGCCAGCAAGAATTGCGTGCCCTAGCAGATAACGCAGCAAGGGCGCACGCTCTGGCCAAACCCCGCCGATTATATGACGTAGGGGATAAGGCCTCCCAACTGCTGGCCTGGCTGGACAAAAGAGACAAACAAAGGTAATGGGCAGTGAGTGTCGGGGACAAAACTGGCGTACTTCAGACGAGAGCAGAAATGGCAGAGGCCTTTGCCTCTTACTATGAAGGTCTTTACGCCCCAATTAGCACAAGATCCTAGAGGGACTGTGAGGAATTGCTCGCTGACTTCTCACTCCCGACACTAACCGCAGATGCGAGAGACACCTTAGAAGCGGATCTCACAGAAGAGGAACTCTCCAGCGCCCTGGGATCATTGAAGTCAGGGAAAGAGGTGGGTCCCAAAGGACTCCCGGTCGAGCTCTTCAAGGGCTTATCTACCAGAATCGCACAACCATTGCTGAAATGTTTGAGGAGGGAAGGAGGTTCACTACCCATAGACCAGCGTACAGCCACAATATTGGTAATACACAAGACAGGCAAACCTCCGGAAAGCTGCAGCTCATATAGGCTCATCTCCCTCCTAAATATGGAAGCGAAGGTGCTAGCGAAGGCCCTAGGAAATAGGTTGCTGTTGGTCATAGCCACCATCATTCACGTAGATCAGTCTGGCTTTATGCCACATAGGAGCACCCGCCATAACCTACGGCGGCTCTATGGAGTCCTCCACCTGACAAATGCCCTCTTGCCCCAACAGCCGGCGCTAATGGCATTGGATGCCTTGATGGCCTTTGACGGTATAGAGTGGCCCTATTTGTTCGTTGTGTTATCCAGACTGGGCTTTGGCCCAAAATTTTGCACCTGGGTAAGGTTGCTCTACCAGAGCCCATTGGCCAGAGTGAGAGTCAACGGAGCACTATCAAGAAGTTTTGCACTCCGCAGGGGCACCAGGCAGGGTTGCCCCCTGTCGCCGCATTTATTTGCCCTGGCACTGGAGCCCCTGGCACACTGGATTAGAACAGACCTGCTGATTTGGGGCATCAGGAGCCAGGGGGATGGGAAGAATGCATCTCCCCGTACGCCGACGATATCATCTTGTAACTTTCGAGGCCTTATTTCCCCATAGCAAGAGTCCTTTACATTTTCAAACTCTTCGGGAGCTATTCTGGCTGCACTATAAATTGGACCAAATCGGTTGTGTTCCCCTTGTCGGGTCCCCCCTCCGAAGCTCCCGGCGAAATGTGTTGCCCCGATAATTGCAGAAGGCTTTAAATATTTGGGCATTCATGTAACGCGTAATCAACAAGTATTCCTCCAGCGGAATCTTTTCCCCCAGCTGAGCAGACTTCGCACAGACATAACACATTGGCGCACCTTGCCACTGTCCTTAATGGGCAGAGCAGCCCTATACAAGATGATGACTCTGCCACACCTCTTATAAATACTGCAGAATACCCCATACCTGGTCCCGCCCACCTTCTTTAAGCAAGTAGCCCAAGAGCTCCACATGCTGTTATGGCAGGGAGGCGCGCCTCGGATTGCCCTATATTAATTACAAAGTGGGGTCTTCGAGGGTGGCCTGGCGGTCCCAGACGTTAAACTCTATTACTGGGCATCACAACTGATAGTAATAAATGACTGGGTCTATGCAGACAAGGAGGAGCTGGCCTATAGAGTGGACAGAAACGTGATGCCAAACGGGAATTACGAGCCCCTTCTATACACTCGTGGGGTTCATCAGGACTGTCCAGCTCACACTGCAGCAGTGGTCCAGTGTTGGATTGAGGCAAATAGATACCTGGGATGGCAGAAGCGGCTGGCAGGCATGAGGCTTCTATGGTTCAGAGACTGACTGAGGAAGGTGGCCACTCTTGGAGGGGTTCAAGGGATGGCAGACCATAGGCATTGACCATCTAGGGGATGTGTGGAAGGACGGAGCGCCCCTTCCCTTTGACGAACTAAAACAAGAATATGACTTGACACTCTCCCAGGGATTCCCATACATGAAACTCATGCATGCCCTACAAAGACACATACAGCAGGGCACGGCCCTCCCAGATTACTCCCCCCTAGAAGACAGACTGCTCGTAGACCCTATTCCTAGCAAAGGGACGTCAACAATATACCGGAAAATAGTGAACAATGCACCTGACCCCCTGGCCTCTCTTCGAAGAGCCTGGATGGATAATCTAGGGAACATTGAAGACGATGATTGGACAGAGGCTCTGGAGAGCCCCAGAGAAATAGCGATTCTAGCGCGTTTTAGGTTGGTACAGCTCAGAATCCTACATCGCTCATATTCCCCCCGCACACTGCTACATAGGTGGGGGAAGACACAGACCGCACAATGTGCAAGAGGTTGTCAACAAGAGGGCTGCTTTTTCACATCCTATGGGAATGCCCAGTGATCAATTTGTTTTAGCGAAGGGTGACAGTAGTGATGTCAAGGGTGTTGGGGATAGAGGTGCTCCTATAAAGGCGAGGGAGAATGGCCTCAACACAATAGACTTTGGCTGGCATTATCGGTAGGAGTTGCAAAATAGCGAGACGCTGGGGGGTGCCCCTCCCCCCCCATCAGTGACAGAATGGGAGAATGACCTAGACTGGTGCCAAAGAGCGGAGGAAGTAGTATACAAAAGTAGGGGACGCATAAAGAAATGGTAAAAGATATGGGATCCCTGGCGAAGCTACAGAGGTACATAGGGGGGCCTAGAGCCTTCCGACATATGGTTATACTCACCTTACACTGTAAGAAAGTAAGCAAGTTATGATCCATCCCCCATGCAAGATACACTCGCAAAAGATAGCATTTTGGCTGTTCCCAAAGTGACTGTGATTATATGTTCCCGCCATGATGTATCATTTTTATTAATCTCAACCTGGTGATGTACTTGTACATGCATTCAGCTTTGTAATGGCTAATGAGCTGGTTCAATTAAAAGAATTTTTTTTTTAAATAAAAAAAAGAGTCTTAGATGGTGACAGGTGTTTACAATGTGGATAGGTGTTCTTGCAGTTGCCTTGATGTGTGTGTTCAAGGTTGAGATTCAAATCAAGAATGACACCCAGGGATATTGCATGTGAGACTGCTTTGAGTCATACCTATGCTGCTCATATTTTCAACCCATTCAATAAACAGTTTGCAGTTTTATTTTGGAGGAATAAACAGGAGCTCTTTTTTGGAGGGGGAATTACGTTGGAGATCATATTTTACAGCTGTCTGTATTTCTGCTATTTGGGCAATCATTTTCAGATATAACTGAGTGTTTCAGCATATTGGTAAGAGTAGACACCAGTGTACATGGGCAAGGATATGTATGGACTATAAAACAGGGGAAGCAGGTACCTGGGCAGAGTCAGTTACAGACAAATAAGTTACTCATTCACAAAATGCTGACTCATGAAATTATAAAGAGAATATTTTGCAGGGGAGGCATGATCAGAGGAGGATCACTGACAGAATATTGGAAACAAAAATACAGTGTGGACATAATATTGAGTCAAAAATAGCAAGGACCAAAATATCGAGAAGGTAAGTGCAAATAGACAAGTATAAATGTACTATTCTTAAAGCTCTACATCTACGTACCTTGAAGATATATATATATATATATCCAAACAATACTCCTTTTACCATAAAAAAGAGTCCTGTCACTCAAGGGGGGGGGTGGGGCTGAGAACTTTATTGACACCTGTTCCCCAGAGACGCGTTTCAGCTATTACAGCCTTTTTCAATCTGGACAGAAACGTGATTGTTCATAATTCAAAGTTGCAAGTTTAAAACTTTCATTTCTGTTAAAATGAAAATAGCACTCCTCGTTTTGACATTCTCAGCACGCTGGAGTCCTGGTCGACGTTTTAATCACCCAGCCTGCACGGTGAGTGTTGTGATAATGTTCATTGTGCAAAACAAACACGCTCTCAGTTCTCAATTTAAAACAGCGCAAAATATTTTCTTGTTCTCCTCATTCCTTGAGTTGCCACTCACCCCCTCTTCACTGCTTCCAAAACAGAGCCCTGCTCCGAAATCCTTCCAAAGACGAGCAAGCTCAGAAGGGGCTCCAATGCAAGGTACCTGCCTATCACGCTGGTGAGTTGTAGTCCTCACATTGCCGTGGCGAGCACCTCTCACCTTCACCTCCAAGCAAGCCCCGATGTCAGGTACGGGGGCTGAACGGTTAACTGCTCAACTTTCACTCAATTCAGGGGTCTGCCGTTCAGCGCCAAAACGCAGGTGGTGCTCAGGATGACGCTACTGCTACTGCGCCTTAACATCCAAACAATACTCCTTTTACCATTAAAAAAGAGTCCTGTCACTCAAGGGGTGTTGGGGCTGAGAACTTTATTGACATCTGTTCCCCAGAGACGCATTTCAGCTATTACAGCCTTTTTCAATCTGGACAGAAACGTAATTGTTCATAATTCAAAGTTGAAAGTTTAAAACTTTCATTTCTGTTAAAATGAAAACAGCACTCCTATATATATAGGAGTTAAAGCCGCACTCCAACTCCAGGTAAGGAAACAACCTTTATTTTATGATAGCAGGCAGCTTCCCATTCCGTTCATATGTCCCCAGGCTTAACGCGTTTCAAGGATTCTGTCCTCTTCATCAGAAGCCTTTGATTCAAAACGGAACGTTCTGTGCATTTCCCATGTTACCCTGCGCATTTTTCACTTTGAATTAGTGGCCTCAGGTGTGCCTTTAATGTCAGTTCTTTCCGTTGCACGCTGGTAATTGTGGTTCTTTTTCCGCACCTTTTACGCCCTCCAGTGGGCCCGATTTGAAGCAATTTTTATGGGGACCCTTTGCAGCCCACACGAATAGGACTCTGCCTGCTCACTTAAAAGAACCTGCAGCGCCATAACACGAGGAGAAGATTCACCCCGCATGGCCCCTTTTGATGTTGCGGTGGGGGGTGCGTCGCTTTCACGGCCTGGAGCGCGCCGTGTCAAGTATTTCCCAAAGTTGCAATATCTATATCTATATATATATTGACACACTCCTCTTTCAGAAGCACATCGAGCCCACCAGTCGGATTTGTAAGTCAATTCTGTTTATTTTTTTCAAGGCACAATGCAGCATAACACGTTTCTACCCTCCTGGGTCTTAATCATATGCCAAAAGCAGGGTGATGAGCCAATCGTCTTTTTAAGCACCTGATACATAGATATAGAAGAAAGACTTCCTTATTAGTAAGTTCATCCAAATACTGCCAGTGATATTTGTCAACAGTACATTTCAAAAGCAGGCATCTGTGGTCAGTGATTCTCAGTTTTTAGATATAGTTCTTTAGTTGGTACAGAGACATTCTCATACTTTTATGGAATCACTCCAATTCGATGACATGCCATCCATAGTGCATTGCGTTTGTGCTGGTCAATACGTTACTCTGCCAAGACAATAAATTACTATGCCCTACATGAAATTGATTTCCTTGAGGCAATAAGAGTAACGTATTGACCAGCACAAACGCAATGCACTATGGATACTGTCATTGGGGAGAGGATGTAGCCTTACGGTTAGAGCGGTCGACCTCGAAGCTGGGGTACCGGGTTCGAGTCTCGGCATCGACGCTCAACATCCTGTGATTCTGGGCAAAATCACTTAATCTCCCTGTGCCTAACAAAAATGAATGTGTCCATCTGTAACGAAACTGGTGCTCGTGTAAAGCGCTCTGATACCCGATGTCTCGGGTTTAGTTCGCACTATATAAAAGTCTAAAAATAAATAAGATTTTGTCCCACAATATCTTTGTCTCTGATATTCTGTCTAAGTACCTCAGAGGAAGTAAATACATAGGACAAGCACACACGCTGTCAAGGTTTGAGACATAGAGTCTGATGAGTCATGCTACCGAGTGATTAGTAGCCTTCACCAGGTAAATTTAATGGCTGATGTGCTGGAACCCAGATTCTCATGGACAACTTCCTGCAATTGTGCAACAAGAATGAAAAATGTACTAGCTAACGAAAAGGAAAGTTTCAATTCTATTACGCGGAGGCGAGGATTAGGCTGTCCTCTCTTCACTTTATTAATAATCATTTTTCTCCAGCAGCCATTTTTAAAGATTATTTAAACAACAAGCTGCAACTTCCATGAACACTTGGGAAAGGAGATAGAAACATTCCATCCAATCGCAACGTAGGTCTCGGTATAATGATCCCTGTAGACTCTCTATTTTCCTCTTTCTTCCTGCGAAGGCTGCATTCCCTCATCCGATTCATTCTTGTTTGTTAGATTCTGACCCTAAATGGACCAAAAGATACACAATGTCAGTCACCACGGAAAGGAACACATTGAAGCATCATCAGACAACAGGAAATAACAGGAGACCTTACTTTCCCTCCAAGTTAAACAAAACACCACAACAACGACTTTTTTTTAATTATAATACTTGATGTATGATAACTTTGCCATAGGGTGGGACAAGTCTACCTGTAGCGATATAGGGTGGGCTAATACTCACCTCTGTGTCCTTAATAGAATTGAAACTTTCCTTCGCGTTAGCTAGGACATTTTTCATTCTATGTCAGGACCCGGAGGTGAGGATTAGGCTAGTTTAAAGCTTATCCACCACTACGCTTGCCAGGGATGGGATCGGTTTAATATAGAAGGCCTTAAAGGTAGAGTCTGAAGACCAATCTGCAGCATTGGGGATATCCTCAAGACGTGAGCCTAGACAAAATGCCTTAGAGGTCATTGCCCCTCTCGCTGAATGGGCTCCAAATCGGGATGTATCAATCCCTGCTTCTTGCATGACCCATCTGACCCATCTGGCAATCGTAGGGGAAGAAATCGCTCTGTGGGGCTTTGTGAGATCAATCAGCAATTGTCTCTCACCATCTAGACGAATCTCATCCGTAATTACTTCTTACCTCTTAAGGGTTCGGACAACACATAACTTAGGAACTTGTGGAAAGGCCGGGTATGACACCGACTTGGAGTTACACTTTGTTCGTCGAGTAATATGGAAAGTCACCCCGTCCAGGGTGAAAACTCTACCTGTAATATCCAGGGCTCGAACATCCGAGACTCGGCGACAAGAGATCAAGCATAGAAGTATCGCCAATTTCGCAGACAGTTATTTCCTGGATCAGTACTTATTCAAAGGCCAGGATTTAAACAGAGAAAGGACTTTGTTAACGTCCCAAAATGTAGAATACCTTGGTTCCGATGGAACTGAGAGTCTGATTCCTCTCAATAACTTACATACCAGCGGATGCTCCCCAATCGGATGACCATCCACCGGAAGATGGCCCGCGGAAATTGCCGATCTGAAGGTATTCACCGACCGTTAAGCAAGACCCTGGAGACTAAACTCGCCAGGAAGTTCAAGACGTGGATAACATCTGCCGCCATGGGATCCACTTGTTGTTGAAGACACCAACCTGTCCATCTGGACTTGGCAGATCGGTACCGTTTCTTTGTACTGTCTGCCCACGCCCTGGCAAGCAGGGAGGAAGCATCTTGTGAAAGGCCCGGGACCTCCCACTGTTGCCGGTAACCCTCCAGGCCATGAGGCGGAGTGATCCCGCTAGGACCAGCGGGTGAGGATTGTTCTGGGGATCCCGGAGAAGATCGGGAGACCGGGTTAGAGGGACTGGAAAATCCAAAGAAAGTTCCATCATCGCTGGAAAGCATGCTTGCGATCTCCATATCGGGGTAACCCCTACCAGGTCCATCTCCTCACTCCGTGCTTGAGCCTTCAAGCGCATCATCGCGAAGGGCGGGAAGACGAAGGCTTGCTCCTTGCTCCAATCCTAGAGGAAAGCATCCGTGGCTGCTGCGTGGAGATCCGGTCTCCAACTGCAATACCGGTCGAGATGAGAGTCCAGATGGAAGGCAAAGAGGTCTATGGAGAAAGGACCCCATCGGGCCTGGAGTTGTCGAAAGAGATGAGGGTCCAACCTCCAGAGGCTGGTATCCCTCCAGTGACGAGTTTGCCAATCCGCCACTTGAGTGGAGCGCCCTGGGAGGTGCTCCGCTGACAGAGAAATCTGGTTGGCCAGACAATATTCCCGCCGCTACGGTGTCCATTTTCAGCAGGACCGAACATTTTACTTTCTCCTTGGTCCAACACCGGAGGGCAAAGGAGCCCGCCATGAGCTCCAGGCAGTTGATATGTAAAGATCGCTCTGTGAAGGACCACTTTCCGCCGGTAGAGAACTCCCCACAACGCACGCCCCACCCTGAGCCGCTGGCATCTGATTCGATTACCAGTTCGGGTCGAGAGCCGAAGATCGCCCGGCCATTCCAGGCTTCCATGTGGGTCAACCACCAACTCATCTCTGCCCTTGCCTCGGCTGAGAGCGGAATCAGTTGAGAATATGAAAGGCCCTTCCGGAGGGGTTCTATTTTCAAGAGTTGCATTGCCCAGTAATGGAGAGGACCCGGCAAGATCGCCTGAATAGATGACGAAAGGAGGCCCACAATCCGTTCCAAGTGCCGAAGGGAAATTTGGGACTTAGAGACAGTCCTTCTGAGTTCCTGTCTGTTTTTTGTCAACTTCCGCTTCGGAAGACTGAGGGTCGCCTTGGTCGAATTTACCAGGAATCCCAGAAATTCCATTGATTGGGATGGAGTCAGTGTAGAAGATCCACCGCCATTGGCACGTTCAGGGAGAGGCAGCGTGGGCACTGGTCCATGATCATAATGTCGTTGAGGTAGACAATTAGAGCTCGCAGATGTTCAGCAACTGGTTTCATCAGCTTGGTGAAGCACCAAGTGGCTGATGATAGCCAAAAAGGTAGGGAGGTGAATTTGAAAACCTAAGAGCCCCATCGGAACTGCAGGAAGTGCCTGTGAGGGGGAAATATAGGGACCACCAGGTAGGTGTCCTTCAGGTTCAAGCGGGCCATCCCATCCGAGCTCCGAAGGAGATCCCTCAAGAGATGGATGCCCTCTATCTTGAAGTGACAATATAGAAGCCAAGTGTTGAATTCCATGAGATTTATCACCAGACGTTGCCCACCATCCCTTTTCTCCACCAAGAAAAGGTTGCTGACGAAGTCGCAGGGATGAATCGTTGACCTCGATATTGCCCCCTTCTGCAGGAGATTGGCTATCTCTTGGTCCACCAGAGTTCGCTGATCCTCGGTCGGAGTCTCAAATTCGTCACAATGTCCAGTACTTGCTATTGTGTTATAACCCCAGACCTGGATACTGATCCCTTTGAGGTTTGGTGTAAGGTGACTTTAATGCCAAAATCAATATCTGCAAAGAGAAACCTAGACATGCAATGCTGCCTTCTGCAGGTTGTTGAACTGCTGTTTACTTGCACTGCCAATGCCCCAAAGGTGACTGCATCATTTGTCGTCAAAGACAGCCACTTCCATACAAAGATAGTACTACAGAGTAGGTACCAACGTCCTCACATGGCATGGAAAATCTGTGGAGCCTTGCTTTGTAAGGTAAGGTCACATAATTCTATGTCAGGACCCGGAGGCGAGGATTAGGCTGTCCTCTCTTTGCTTTATTAATAATCATTTTTCTCCAGCAGCCATTTTTTAAAGATTATTTAAACAACAAACTACAACTCCCATGAACACTTGGGAAAAGAGATAGAAACCGTCCATCCAATAGATACGTAGGACTCGGTATAAAGATCCCTGTAGACTCTCTATTTTCCTCTTCCTTCGCTGCTCCAGCAGCAGTTCAGATAAGTGTTTTCACCTGTCATGTTTTGTCTTGATAATTTTGTACTCCAGTTTCTAGGCACGAGCGTGATTGAGCTAGTGTGCTCATGCGAAAGTGACCGCGAGGGCTTGCTGGCTCATATGCGGCCACTGATTTATTTAAGGGTACGGCTCGCGTCCGCGGTGTGGTCTTCCGACCGCCAGAGGGCCCGCACACCTTTCAGTTTGCTCGCTATGCGTCTCTTACCCCCTGGCAGCCAGAACACGTCGATTTCACTGTCAGATTACAGTGAAGTGCTCCGGCTGACATTGGGGAAGTTTCTTTTATTTACGCTCGCGTGTTAAACGGAGCAAAGGTCTAATTTGAACTTCTCTGAGCTTCTAAATTCATAGCGAGCCACTACCTGAGTAATAACACCCTACGGGGTAAGATCTTGCTATCCTTGGGACCTCCCAGGCGTGCCTATTAACCCCATATATCACATGGGTGCCGTCCCATTTGTCCTGCTTCCCACAACGATTGAATTATGGGCCGAGCCCATTACACTGCCTTTTATAGCTATACTTTGCGCCTGTGTGAACACCATAATGGAGTCCGAAGAGGCTGGGGATTACATAGAGGAGGAAGAGGTCACCTACCTCCTAGTGGATGACCGCTTCTGCGAGGTGATGGACGTATCCATCCTCAGGGCCATTTCACAAGTGGTAGCCCCCCTGGTGAAGAAAATGTTGGCGCTCCAAGCGCAATGCCAACAACCCCTTCAAGGTAGGGAAGATCTCACAGGGCCACAGGCCGCCTTACCTCCAGGTCAGTTGACTATCCCGGCCCTCACCTCTCCCCAGAACATAGAGAAGCGCAAACGCTTGTAAGACCCCGGGGTCGACCTAGAGGCTTTTGCGTGACTTAAGAAGTCGTTCCTGGATTCCCAACCCCTGCTAGACACTCAGACTCCTGGTCCTTCAGGAATGGCCCGACTACAGCTCCAGAGGACCAAGGGCATGGCATGGAAAATCTGTGGAGCCTTGCTTTGTAAGGTAAGGTTACATAATTATATGTCAGACCCAGAGGCGAGCATTAGGCAAGATGTTTGATGCGGGGACACTGTTTGTCGGTAGTAGACATAAAGCTTCAAAACTGTGCTATACAGAGGTTTTGGTGTTGGTATTGTGTCAAGTGAAATCTTTTGGAAAATACGAGGAACATACGGAAGCGTCTCCCCTTAATAAAAGAGGAACTTACAGATGTTCACAGGCTAAGCCTCCGAACATGAAGTGGCAGCGGAGATAAGAACCAGTCAAGGCCTACCACTCTTGGACACTAAACAAAGCATCCCTTTGAATATAATAGAAATATTTTTGTCACAGATGTCTGAGGCTGACACACTTGGTGCGGAGCTCGTCACTGGCGCACCTAGAGATATGATGGTGTTAAGCCCATAATCCAGTAGTGACTTTAATGAACCCATGATGAATACAAACTTAAAAAGAACTAGTACTGAACTCACAGATACTGTACTTGTGGACAAGCAGTAACATACCACACGGCAGCAGAGGGGTTCACGAGGAGGGCCACAGTAGGGACAAGTGTGGAGCCAGCTGTGGGGCAAGACACAGAACCAGAGAGATGTGTCGCTAGACCAGCTACAGAAGGTGCAGGACTAGATGAGTGAGGTTCAGTGGCAGATGATGGCCGACATGTAGGGTGTTAAAGGTCTTATCATAAACAAGATGGATCCTGGGGCCCAAGGTCAGACAAGGCAAGAGGAGTCGGCTCCTTCAGGTGAAGCGTGTCTGAACGTGACTGACGCGCATGCAAGTGACCACAGGGCCAGCAAGAGGAGAGGCCGAAGGACAGAGGTGGGCCGAGGTGCAGAACCAAGCAAGGGATGAGGTGTTGGGCCCAATGGTGTGAGTGACAGGGTCATACAAAATGAGGTACAGGGCCAGACGACTGGCGAGAGGACTGGCTAGGAGAGAGGCAAGGTAAAAGCCAGAGGGTGAATTGAAGAGCCTCATAAGGGGAACAAAGCATGGCATTTTGAGGATTCTCCACATGATAGAGGTTAGGTGCCTCTGTGCCTGGTCGTAAGAGGAGCGAGGCAGGGGGCCAGGCCATGCCTGAGGTCATGGGCATCAGTCGACTTAAAGGCCAGGGCTAGTGGGAGCAGGAACATATATCAGTTGACCCATGGTAGCTTCACAGAGTGTGCCCTTTTAGCCCAACCGTAGCCGGTCAGCAGCCTAATATGTGATGCTTGCCATTGGAAGAAAGAGGGAGGATTACAGCAGATAAACATGGCGCATACAGCCCTACTTTCATTGTCTTCCTGCTGCTGCCTTCAAGATGCCCGGGACGAAGAGTAGTAAAGGCAGTGCCGGAACAAGCAAAGGGCAGGTCAGAGGTAGCAATTGCTGCCCCTGGCTAACCCTAATTGACGTCCTTGGGTGAGATGCAAGGTCTGAAAAGGGGTCGAGTCATGTGGTCAGATATGGGGTGAGGCATATTCAAGATTTGTCCCTGTTGATAGCTGACAAAGAGGGACACGAGTCAAATGATGAGTGCGGCATGTGGCACATTACGTCTATGCTCAGGACAGATGCAGAGCAGCCCCCAGATACAGGCACTGAATAAAGTGTGTTGTTAAATTAGGGATGATGAGGTCTGAATGTCCTCTGAGTGGAGTCTAGAACATCTATATTCTATAGTAGAGCCCAAACCTCAGTCCAGAACATCATCAGTTGAAGCCAACTTCACTACTCCCTTTACACAGATAAAATTTTACTTTTCTGTTGCAGAATCTTCAACTTCACTGTGTCAGAACATTTCGGCTTTTTGTGTGTGATCCCAGAACCTCACTGCTGAGTAGAGGCACCCAAAATGTTGCAATTTAGTATGGGAGCAGGGAACTCCAGCATTCAGTGAAAGATTTCACTGCTTAATAAAGAAGCCTTGAACTTTACTGCTCAATGCGGGAGCCTAGATCTTCATTCCTCACTGAGATGCCCAAAACTTCATCTCTCCATAGGGAAGTCTGGAACTTCACTGCTGGGTAGGGGGCCTAGACTATCACTGCTCCATAGAGGAACCTAGAATTTCACATCTTAGTAGGAGTCTAGAACCTTACTGATCTGGAGGGGAACCAAGAAAGCCTCTGCTTCATAGGGGAGTGTAGAGCGTCTTTTCATGGTAAGGGGAATAGAACGTCATGTTCCTGTGGCAGACTTCAGAACTTTGCCACTTCCTAGCTCAAAGTCCCGAACTCTACTGTTCCACAGGGAAGGCGAAGATATAGATACTCTCCATAACAGCCCAGAAGTCAATGGGGCATATGTACAAGCCCCTATTGCCACGGGAACGTCACTTTTTGTGACGTTTCCGTGGCGATAGGGGCCTTGCCTTATGTACAAGGCAGCGTTAAGCCACTTAACGTTGCTTAATGCTGCCTTGTACATAAGGCCCCCTTTCACGCTATGGTTAGCGTGAAAGGGGCGTGCAGTGGGTGTTGTGGTGGGCGTTCCACCGCAACACCCATTGTATTTGACGCTGCCCCCTATGTACAAGGGTGGCGTACATAGGAGGCAGCGTCAAAATTAAGACCAGGAAAACCCTGGTCTTAAGGTGACGAAACGAGGAGAAATGCATTATTTCTCCTCGTTTTTGCTTTTTCCATGTGTGCTGCCTTGTGCAGCACACATGGAAAAAGCAAAATGCCATGGTTTGTTTATGTACAGGAAGGTGTCCCTTCTTGTACATAAACAAATCTTTTTAAAAAATGCCATTTTGTAACTTTCATGTGTGCTGCATGAAGCAGCACACATGAAAGTTACAAAATGGCATTTTTGGATTGTTTATGTGCAGGAAGGAACACTTTCCTACACATAATCAATCCTCCCCTGCACACAGACACCCTTGCACTCTGGTGCAAGGGTGCCTACGTTGGCGCGAAGTTGTTAAACTTAGCGCCATCGCAGGGGGAAACGCAAGGCTGCACCACATTCTTGTAAATATGGTGCAGCCTTGCGTTTCCGAAGTGGCGAAGCGTGTCGTTAAACCCAGGAGGCTAACGACACGCTCAGCAGCCACTTCGTTGTACATATGGCCCACTATTTCTAAAAAGCATCTACAACGTGTGAGACATCGCCCTACCACACAACTGCGCTGTAGTACTTTAGCCCCAGAATGTTCGAGAACTTAGTCATCCTCCCCGGTAGTAACTCCCGGAGAAACCCTGTGAATTTAGGGACATTCGGAGGTGAGACAGGAGAGAAACCATAAATTCTCTTGATAGATTGAAATACCCAGACGAATGTGTACTGTAAACACAGCCACAGACACCGAGCAGAGCTTTATATGGCAGAAAAAAAGATACAGCCGTACAAAAACGTCCAGGAGACCCCTTTCCCAGCCCCTCAGACTGTCTCCAGCCCAGCCAGGGATGTTTGTGTTTGGGTTGGAGGAGGAATGGAGAAGTGAGAGGCCCACTGACAGCGCTTCAAACACCAGCTTCCATTCTTTTTTTCTTTTTTAAACACGCTGTTATTGTTCAAAGATATTATGTATGGTGTTTAAGTGAGAGCGCTCACTGTGCTGTCCACACGAACAACCAAGGCCTGCACTGTATATACCGGGAAACAAAGCTTGCCTTCAGTGGCCTGCGATAATTCACAGCTTTAAGAGTCATGGCATAGGGAATGTTATGATATGGGATATGTTATGGGTTAAATGAGTTATTAGTAAGTAATATGTGTTGTGCTGTGTTTTATTTGCTCAGTTGTGTAATTTGTGATGTATGTATCTTTTATGTGTGTTTTCTGTGTTTTGTCAAGTTATGTCATGTTGTTTAATATATGTTGTATGCGTTGTTAATTGTATGTGCCGTGTTATGTGTGTGGCTTGTCGAGTTATATATGTTGTGTTATTTTAGAGAAATCGTGTTATATGTGTACAATTGTTTTATACATATTGTGCAATATGTGTCAACTCTGTGTTATTCTGGGCAAATCACTTCAACTTCATATGCATGAAATCAAAACTATGTGTAGTGATAAACGGGTGTAAATGTGTTTATGGTAAAATATAAGTTCAATTAATATTCATAGCATTGCTGTAGCATCATTGAGCTATATGGGTTCTATAAAACAGGTCTGGGATTTCCAACGACCAGTTGTGTGTGGTTTGATGTGGTCAGTAGAGATTGGTTACATGTCTAGTCTAGTAATGCTTCGTGATGGTGCCCTGGTACTGGCCCATTCATCACCAATGCCCGTCAGCACAGATCTTTGTAACCAGTCCACCACCTATGATCTAATGTGCTGCCTGGTTGGATGCATATTCATTCATGGACAAATCATCTGTTTACAAATAAATCTAAAATGTTTTTTTTTAATTCTTTTTTATGAGATATATGATGTGTAGTGCTGTACACGAGGTTTTGTGTTATACGTGTGATGTTGTTTTTTGGTTATGGTATATGTGTTTGTTTACATGTGACTTGGTGTGTTATCTTTGTTGCTGCATGTTATATCTAGATTTCTGCCTGTTTCTGCCTGTAAGAGTGAGGATCCTTTATGCCTCTCTCTTTTCATGTGCAGTGTTGGTTTCTCCCTGACCTACCTTCCTCTCCCTTGTCTTTAGCTTTCCACTTTCGTTCCTGAGTTTGGGATATCATGGGTCAGTGGCTCTGAAGGTGGCAGTCAGAACGGTGACTCTGACTGAATCGTTTTTTTTCTGTCAGAAGCTGCTTGGCTCTGGATTTTGTCTTTTGACTGAATGACCTACTCCTTAACTTCCTGAAAAACATTGTATTTTTAACTCAGTATGTTTGTTTTTTTGGTAATGTATTTGATGTGGTGTATTGCATTTATTGTGATTTTCTGCTCCGTTTCCATGGCATACTAAACATATACATTTGTTAATGCATTAATTTCTACTCTGAACCTACTGTTTTCTTCCTTCCATTTTGCAACTTTTTGTCCTCACTTATCCTTTTTCGTTGTCTTCTTGTTTTTTATTTTTTTACATGGAGAGGTGGGAAATCTTGTGTTATCAGCCTTGCTTGCACAGATGTGGAATGTTTGTACTGTTTCTTGCATGGTTCATTTTAATAAACAGTTAAGTCTCACATGGTTTACTTAGCACCATTTCAGTGAGTCTTCACCTGTAGATTTGTTCTGCCTTCCTGCCATAGCTCGTCACTGTTTTCCAATATATATGCGATCTTTGAGAGATCTTGTGAAGACTGTTTTTCACCTTTACATTCAAGTGGACTCTGCATGGATTCTCCTACTTTTGAAGGGAGATCTTAAAAAGTTTGCAGTATAATGAAAAATGTCCTAACTATCGTAACGGAAAGTTTAAATTCTTTAAGGACTCTGAGGCGAGGATTAGGCTTCAACTCTCTTCACTTTTATTAAACAGCAGCCATTAAATGTATGTATCAACAATAAAGTATGTTTCCCATGAGTCTTTGGAAAAAAAGACAAAACAGTTCATCTAATCCGAACAAAGTATGTCCGACCTAACATTCCTCGAGGACTTTCCATCCCTCTCTTTCTTCCTGTGAACACATCCGATCACTTCCAGAGTTACTCCTGTTTATTCGAATTTGTCCCTGAGAAGACAAATGAATGATGTAAAATTTCAGATGACCCTATTGCGTTGTACACAAGATTGAGAAACAACTTGATAAAACATGCAAATACACCATAATACAAGAAATTAAGTCACAATCTTCATCATGACAGCTATACATAGTCATTAAGAACAAATCCACTCTTTCAAATTTAGCTCATATCAGGTGGGTGTAAAAATCTCTTTAAAAGAGGGAAGAGGGTGGGCGAATCCTCGCCTCCAAGTCCATAATAAAATTGAAACTTTCTGTTACGTTAGCTAGGAAATTTTTCATTCTAGGTCAGGACCGGAGGTGAGGATTAAGCTGGTTTAAAGCTTCTCCACCACCAGAGATGCCAAATTCGTAACTGGTTTGAAATAAAACATTTTGAAGGTAGAATCTGAAGACCAATCCGCAGCATTTGGATTGCCCTCCAAACGAGCTCCCAACAAAAATGCCTTGGAGGCATAGCCCCCCTTACAGAATGAGCTTCAAACTGGTAAACATCGATCCCCGCCTCTTGCATGGCTCATCGGACCCATCTAACAATGGTTGGGGATGAGACTGCTTTATGAGGTTTTGTAAGAGCAATGAGTAATTGTCGTTCAACTGGAGGACGTATATCATAAGTCATGGACTTGTAAGCCTTCAATGCTGTAACCACACACACTACTGTGGAACATCTGAGAAGGCTTGGTAAGGCACAGTTTTTGAATTACATTTTGTTCTTCTGGAAATATTAAAAGTCACTCAGTTCGAAGTGAATATTCTACCTGTCAAATCCAGGACTCTGACATCCATTACTCTGCAACAGGCTCTCCTTAGAAAAAATAGTCAATCGTTGTGAAACAGTCCCCGATCGACAATGCGGCCGGATGCGCTTCAACAAGCCCAAAGGATCGGATGAAATTATATGCCAGCCAGTTGAGAGGTATGGATGCGCGAAGCGCATAAATCTGAAATGTGCGGGCCCCCTAGCGGCCGGATGACCGCACCACGCTGAGAGCCTGATGTTCTGAAACCGGCAGCGAAAGAGCGAGAAATGTTCCTGCGGCCGTGCTGCAAAGGAAAAACAATGTTAGAAACGTTGCAGCGAGAAAAACACTTGTTACTATGTGCGACTACATCAACAATGCGTGAAAAATCAAAAGTAATGTGCTAGCAAATAGATATAGCATTATAACAACAGAGAGAAAAATACACTTAACTAAGCTGCTGGAGCAGCGAAGAAAGAGGGGGATAGAACGTCCTCGAGGAATGTTGGGAGGACATACTTCGTTCAGATAGGATGAACTGTTTTGCCTTTTTTCCCAAGGACTCATGGGAAATGTAGTTAATTGTTGATGAATACTTTTAATGGCTGCTGGTTAATAAAAGTGAAGAGAGTTGAAGCCTAATCCTCGCCTCCGGTCCTGACCTAGAATTCAATGTGTGGTAAACATGTTTAGCAGTGGTCAGCCGATGGATTAACATTTACATGCTGAAACATAATCCATAAATATTTTAGATAATGATGCTCAAACTACCCTGCGATCTTCAGCTTTCCGGCTGACTGCATGAGCCACTCGCTGATCAGGTGCAAAATTTGGAAGTTATTATTGTCTGAAAGCTGTATTTAATCCCTCACACGGGTTCAGGGGGAAAGAGGACAGTGATGGTAGTGTCTCTCAAGCTTTATGTTTTCCCCTAGAAAAATCATGGTACAAATACATACATATACATGTGCATAGTGGGGTTTTCGATCAGCCCTCTTCATCCACTGTTCAAGTGTGACTCACATTTTGATCCCCTAAGTATACAGACTGTGGAATAGGCCAGCCTACTTCAGCCATTGGCTCAGCTCATTGTGAGTAAAGGCATTTTACTCTTGCACATGAGCACGTCCAGCTCAAATGTAACTCATTTAAGTACCAGACCTGGTAGGCCAAATTCTGCTGCCATTGCATGTTTTTTTAGTTTATTTTTGTGAATGGTCATTTTTTTCTTTGTTTTGAAAATATATGCACACCACCTATACATGGCAGCATTTTTACTTTTTATTACGTTTACGCTTTTAACGTTATTGCATAATCTTGCAAAAAACAGAAATGGAAAAAAAATTCCAGGCTTGCCTAGGCCAGATCTATTGGCTTATTCAGTGCATGTTATCCTTTTATATTAGACTGCTATAATGAAGTCACCTCAGCTTTAGGCTTAAACTGATTGTTTATATATGTGCTGTGTTGCACTACATTTGCAGTACGTCTTGTATGCTATTTTGCGCCTTAATACCTTAAACATGTTTGTAGCGCAGCTATGTTTTTCCAGTTGTATAGGTTGCATTTGTGTGTGGTGGTTGTCTAGTATTTGTAGCTTTGCCATTAGTGTTTGCTACAGTATGGGAGCAGGTGCAGACAACCTTTGGAAAGTATCAGCTTTAGTACATAGTTTCAGCTGAACAAGCAAAAATGCTTGCCTCCGGTTCTAGGGGCGCATCACACCTCAGCTCAGAAACAGGCACTTCTGAATAAAAAAAGTTAGCATGGACGTGAAAACTTGGCAACCAAGGATTGCTTGAACCAAACAGTTACATAGAATAGTGCATTTAATTTCACAGTTCCTCCTTCATGCGCTTCTCTACAGCACAACGCAATGCTTCATCACATAATTCAATGCTCATCAGAAGAAACACTTCCTATCCTTCGCCATTTCTTTTTCCTTTAAATCATATTTGTTAAGTTGATCATTAAAAGCCTGTAGAGGATAGGTATGGGCACTGGTGGATCTTGTATTAAGGCATGGAAAACTCAGACTGACCCATAAATCATTAGGAGGACAACAGGGATAGTCAAGATGATCTTTAGAATCTTCATATTTCAATGCCTAAAGACACTTTGCTGTCCGGACCAAAGGTGCCAACCCACAACTTCATCACTAATAACATACAAGTCTTTAGCACTTTCTCGTATATCGCCGAATTGCAGATATATCTTGACGGATGTAATGAGAATATAAAGTGAGTATTCTACCTCTATTATGACACAAATCTCCTTAGCAGCCAAAATGAGGTCCAGAGACATTTTACAAAACAATAGTTCTTTGTCTCATTAATTGGGTAGCTATAAGGTAAAGAGCACTCCCAGCAGAATCGGCCAATTCCTTTGCCACTTTAGCTACTCATCAAAAGTCCTTGTGGGACAAGCCCATCCCCAGTATATGCTGCAGTTTTCTTCCTCACACAGTCCCTAGGCAGCATCAGCTAAAAGAATGACAGTGGGCAATATTTCTGGATTGGGCAAAGGTACAGTCAGATCATCAAGAGTGACAAGGGGTGTCTCTTTACATGGCCCACGAATTTGTTGGGAGACATGTTGTTTTTTCAATTAAAAGAGGAACAGGATCATGGAAACACTTCCAACATCGAGAAAGTTAAAATCTTGAGTGTATTGGTCCAGAACGTGCATGATAGTTAGTACACAGTTTCCCTGTCCCCTTCCAGTCCACCTTCCCACCCTTCTGATACAGCCACATAAAGACCAAACCAAACAGGTTTACAGCAAAAAGACTGGCCTGGTTCCGTATTCTGATGGCAGTGCGATGAGTGGATCCAGGCAGGCAGTCCATGGCACTTGACAACGCTGTTGATGATGAGCTGGACTTATACAGACATCACCACATGGGTTGAAGTGATGACCTTCGCTGGTGTATCTTCACATGGACCTAATAACCAGGCTGCTGGTAAAGGCAGGCTTCTGGTGGGCAGAGCTGCTTGCACCTGATAATGAAAGTTGTTGAAACACTTAATCAGTTACTTGTAGTAATCTATGGTCAATCTTCAGACAGGTGCTGATCTAGTATCATTGAAGAATAAGTCTACCTAGTAGAATCTTGAGCAGGCTTAATGTAGTTCTTTGGTTAGGAATGACTGTCAACAGCATAAGGGCTAAAGGTAAGAAGTCAGGCCATTTGAATCCTATTTCCTTGCATATTTCAGAAATCTTAGTTTTCAGTCTAATTGAAGCTTTCCTCTTTCCCTGAAGACTCAGGATACTAAGCATAGTGGAAATATTGGTGGATCTTTGCACAGTTCCTGAAGTATTAATTACATAAAATTAGTTCCTGTCACTTCCAATATTCAGTGGGATTACGAACCTAGGGACAAAGTCTGAAATCAGCCTTTTGGCCACAGTGACGCCATCAAATTTGGTACACGGAAAGGCCTCTACCCATCCTGAGAACATACAAAACATAAACATAAGACCAACAGCGGGGCTTCCAAATGTAAACAATCTCAAGAGACAACCATTTTACCATTCTTGTCACCCCATACATGATCTAGATGTTTGAGACATCCTTCGGAAAGAATCAGCTCAGAAACAGGCACTTCTGAATGAAAAAAGTTAGCATGGGCATGAAAACTTGGCATGCATTGCTCCAACCAAACAGTTACATAGAATAGTGCATTTAATATCCTCCTGCTTGCGCTTCTCTACAGCACAACGCAATGCTTCATCACATAATTCAATGCTCATCCGAAAAAATACTGCCTATCCATCACCATTTCTTTTTTCCTTTAAATAATGTTTGTTGAGTTGATCATTAAAAATACTTAGGGGATATGTATGGGATGTTTGTTAGGCACTGGTGGACCTTGTATTGAGGAAGGGAAAACTCAGACTGACCCATGAATCATTAGGAGCACAACAGGAATAATCAAGATGACCTTTAGAATCTTCATATTTCAATGCCTACAGACACTTTGCGGTCCGGACCAAAGGTGCCAAACTGCAACTTCATCACTGATATTATACTAGTCTTTAATACTTTCTCGTATTTCGCCAATTTGCTGATATATCTTGACAGATGTAATGAGAATAGAAAGAGATTATTCTGCCTCCATTATGATACAAACATCCTTAGCAGCCAATATGAGGCCCAGGGACATCCCATTTTGCAAAGTAAAAGTTATTTGTGCTATTCATTGGGTAGTTATAAGCTCAAGAGGACTCCCAGTAGAATCGGCCAAATCCTTAAGCCCCCTAGCTACTTGTCAAAATTCCTTAATGGACAAGCCCATCCCCTCCTATCTCAGAAATCTTATTTTTCAGTCTATTTGAAGCTCTCTTCTCTCCTTGATGACTGAGGATGATAAGCAAAGTGGAAATATTTGTGGAACTCCAAGGCTTTGCACAGTTCCTGAAGTATTTTTACATGAAATTAGTTCCTCCTTCTCTTCCAATATTCAGTGGGATCACGAACTTGGGGACAAAGTCTAAAATCAGTCTTTTTGCCACAGTGACACCATCAAATTTGGCACAAGGAAACGTAAACATAAGACCAACAGCAGGGCTTCCAAATGTAAACAATCCGTATGTGTAAAAATGGCCTCAATGGGGCAGAGTGGGTAGATTTAACATTCTTACCCAGGTTGTAGGCTTGACAAACACGAATGGAATGACAGTACTGCTAAGAAATAGAGGGGAAGAAAGGTGCAAATCAGTGGGCATCTGTGATGCAGATCATACACTCACTGCTGACTTACAATACTCTGATTCAGTTTCACCCATTTGGGTAACAGTAATCAAGAGACAACCATTTTACCATTCTTGTCACCCCATACACCATCCAGATGCCTGAGACATCCATATGTTCTCCAAACTGTTTTTTTTGCTTTCAGGTATGTCAACAGTCTGGGACAAATACCATGTTATTTCAGAATCTGGATATACAGCAGTATTTAAAGTTTGTAATGTGCAGATGTGGAGACTTTTGGTGCCTGTAAGGTGGATCATTTAATACTACGGGGAGAGACATGATTTAAAGGCCATCAAAAACTATTTAAGTCTCCAGTTGTAGATTTATATGAAGCAAGTTCCAAAGCATTGCAGATGCCACAGAGAATGCTCACCCATCCAACCTTTTTTTTTTGTCACCAATGCGGTTTCAAAAAAGCTGAATTTTCAAAGTACGTGCCATTTTGGGTGGTAGGATTGAAATGAGCTTGTCAGTGGAAATGTCTGTGACTGTGGATGGCGTTGTGAACCAAACATGATGGCTTAAACTTGATACATCCTGAAAACCTAACTCATTCTCAGACAGGAAGCCAGTATAATGTGGTTGAAGCCAAGGAGATATGATGTGCCCAATTCAGATTTAATAGTATTCTCACTGCTGCGTTCTGTATCAACTGTAATTGGTGAATGGATTTACTTAGTTATTGGGCATCATATATGTTATTATATGTTACATGTTTTTTACATAGCTCACATGCGGCATTTACTTGGCTCCTTAGTGCTTTTATTTGCTGATATTTATGTGTGTGGTTGTGACAGACAAATGAGATGTGTGACTGGTCAAAGGGACAGACAGCTAAGATGGATGGATGGATGGTCAGATAGAGGGACAAATGGACCCATTGGGCAGATGGACATGTAGGGTGTATTCCCCAAACATATTACCTTCACCCCTACTATTTTTGCTTATATAGTTTTAGGATTCTGTTCACTTTTCCACTGTTAACCAGTGCTAAAGAGCTTGTGCTGTCTCCCCTAAACATGTTAGATTTGGAGTGTACCCAACTGGCACATTTAATTTACTTATAGGTCCTTAGTAAAGTGGTACCCCATGTACCCAGGACCTGTAAATTAAATGCTACTAGTGGGCCTGCAGCTCTGATTGTGCCACCCACTTAAGTAGCCCTGTAAAACATGTCTCAGGCCTGCCATTTCAGCCTGTGAGTGCAGTTCTAAACTGCCATTTCAAACTGGCAAAATAAACCTTTTGACAAGCACACATTTTCCTTTGTAATGCCTACAAGTCACTCTTATGGTAGCTCTAAGCAGTCCAGAGGGCAGGGTGCAGTGTATTTAAAAAAATTGGATATGTACGTTTAAAGTTTTACATGTCCTGGTAGTGAAAAACTCTTTAAGTGCATATTTCACTACTGTGAGGCCTACCTCTCCCATGTGATAGCATTGTGTTTTCTTATTACATGTAATAAGTGATAACTTTCAATTGGTAGCAGGTAGAGGGATCGAGTTTGGTGTCTAAAGAATTGTCATTTAATTTAAAAGCCCTTTTAAATGGTAAAGTTGGATTTTAAGTCAATATTCTGAAAACGCTACTTTTAGAAAGTTGCCATTTTTTGTCCCAACTCCCATCCATTTGGTGCCTGCAGCTTGTTTACTGGTTCACATGACTAGGTGTAGCTGGCAGTTGGTCTTTATGTATTGCTCCCAGGTAGTGAAAACAAAGAGCCATTTGTGTTGGCAGGATGGGCAATCTATGACTTGATGAGGGGGAGGAGCTGTCACCTACCACAGTTACACATCACAAAGGCTCTACCTGAACACACTTACAAAGGGTTTGGCTAGTTTTTTGTGTCCTCAAACAAGCTGGGTCCAGGGCAGGGATGAACGGGATGCCTGACACCACAGGGGATGGAAACCTCCAGAACCTTCCACTTCAAAGTGGGCACCAGGTATAAATAATGGATCCTCAGACCCAGCTCTTCAGTACACCTCTGGTACTGTGGAAGACTCAGAAGAAGAACTGCTGTGCTGCTTTGCTGCAAGAAGGACTGCAATTTTGCCGTCCTGTTGTGTTGCCCTGCTGCCCTCCTGCCTTATTGAGAAGGACTGTGCCTGCATCTTGAACCCAAGACCACCAGAGTAACTCCAAGGACTAGTTGGCTGGCTTCCCGATCAGAGCCTCAGGGACAGAACAGGCTCCAGCAACCTTGTACCCAGCACCAGGATCATCAGTGCCAGCTATGAGTCCTGCCCTCCCAAGTAGTGCCACTCCAATCCCAGACCCTTGGAATTGGGCCTCAAGGTGCTCTGCCAGCCCAGCTGTGGTTCCAGCAAAACCAACCCAGCACGACGCATCACTTCACAAAACTCTGCATTGGACCTGAAGCGCAACCCATCGGCTCACAAAATTCTGCATCGGAACCGCTGCCCGACACATGCCCGATGCAGGACTTCGCATTGCATCCTGCAGCCTACTCAGAATCACCTCTGTGCGACGCATCCTCAATGTAGGTCTTTGTATCGCAAGCCCCTTATAGCCGGCTTCCTCAATGATAACGCAAGACTCCGCATCGCAAGCCCCACAGCTTCTTCGGAACCAACCAGTGCATGGCGCATCTTTGACGCAGGACTTCATATTGCAAGCCCCTCGTCGACAGCATCCTCAACTTTGACACAGGACCTCGTATCGTGGCCTTGTAGCTCACCCGGAAAAGCTGCTGTTACGGGTTCACACAACTCTCTGCAACCAGGATTTAAAGTACTTTGTTCAGTGGGCCTAACTGGGTCCCTGTAGCCGGGCTATGCTCCATTGCGGTCGGCCTGAACTTGGGACTTTGTCCTGGTCTATTGTTTTAAAATGGTGTGGGATTTTTCTTGTGTTGTGTTTCGCTTTATTATTGCTTGAATTGCTGCATAAATACTTTATACATTGCCTCTGAGTTAAGCGTGACTGCTCTGTGCCAAGCTACCAGAGGGTTGAACACAGGTTAATTTGGGATTTGCTTGTGACTTAACTCTGACAAGGATTGTGGTTTCTGCTTGAGAAGGGTTTGACTCTCCCAACCAGTGACCAATTGCTCATAGACAGTCTGTCAGACAGGTGGACAGACAGATGAAATATTGGAGACGTGGGAAGACAGGTGGAGAGACAGGCAGAGGGGAGGACTGGAAGACAGAGTGCTAGACTGGACAGAATAGCCGAAGGACAAAAAGACAGATGGCAGACTGGACATGAGTGGCTGGGCAAATAGAGGAACTAATGCCTGGGTAGGGGAAACATTGATTGGATGGTGAGATTAGTAAAGTGAAAGTTTGTCGTCGCACACACAAACACAGTATCAGGACCAGCTGTTGGCTTCCATGTAGTATGTGTTTACTAGACTCAACTCCAATTGGATATCCTCGAATGTTATACACGCGATCAAAGCAAATATTTCTGCAGTAAAACATGTGTAAAGGAATAACTGATAAGACCAATAGGACTTACTTAGGCTGCTGAGTTTTTGGCTTTGCCAATGCTTAATTTGTTTGTGAATAGTTTACATGAAGGTGCGCATTATATGAAAACAAGCCTTATCTAAACGCCAAAATGTATTTAATTTTATGTAAGAGGACACATTGCATCGGTTCTCCTTGGCACTGAAGGAAACTACTTTTTGTACTGATGTGCAAGACCAGAATGTCATCATTCACACTCAGCTAAGTCAATAGCTGAAGTGGGCTGACTGTGATCAATGCTGTATGCTGTGGTGGGGGCGGAGCAAAATGGAAATTATACTCCAGCAGACCAATGGATGAAGAGGGCTGACTGAAATCCCATGTACGTTTTAAACGCCAGACCTAAATACACTATAAAGTACTTTAAAAAGTGTCAGCATCTAATGAGGACAACCCCTCAGGTCGCCCCAGCTTTCAAACTCTGTGCGTGATTTGGAAAATATCCCGCGAGATCTGCATTCGCAGATTTTCAGCCTCAAACAAGTGCAGATTTTCTGCGGTGTGGAATTCACAAAAGTATTCCAGGTTACGCCTGCAAACTAGGAACATTTGGAGCTTTTCAGACATACTCGTGGAAAACGTTTGTGAAATCCATTTTCTCACCTAATACACATGCTTATTTTTTCCATGGAATAATAAAGAGAGTCAGTCCATGTGACTTGTAAACACATTTCAGTTCTTCTTCATGGGGAAAACATCGTTCCTGTGCAACCCCACCAAATTTGGAGTCATTGCCTCCCCCTCCCACTGTGCAAAACAGCGTAAACTGCCCCTGTCTGGAGAAGGTCTCCGACCGTTTCCAGAGTGGGACGAGGTCCAGGGCGAGACTGTGCCTACCCACAAACGTATAATTTCCTGTGTGTGCACAAACCGCAGGGGATCCAAACGGCCCTCGTGGTGCAGTTTATCCACACGCCTCTCCACCCACACTCACTTTCTTGTCTGAGCACTGTTTTCCCTTCCCTCCTGAGACGCACCTGACTATGTTTCTCTTGGAACAGGTTTTGAACAGATTTGTACCAAATGGCAACTTTCAGTGTGTTGTGGCAGGGATGATTTACGAGCTCCGATGCCGAACAAGCATGGACACAGGGCGCGCCACAGAAATGACAGTCTACAAATCCCACAAGAGAGGCCGGAGGAGTGCCCTCGAAGGCCTCAGTGTCCAGCTGACCTAGAGGCCAGTGGAGCAGGTGCCAAGCACTGATTCATTCAACTTAATCAGGGCCAGTCCGCCGCTCCCGACGTGATTGAGGTACTATTTTGTTCTTTTTAACTTTTAGTGTCCTGCAAACAGAAGGCATGTGACTGGCAAAAATGCGCCCAGCAGGACAAACAAAACTGCAAAGATTTATTTTCTATAGTTAATTTTCTTTTATTTTGTTAAGTCTTTTTTTATCACTTTGCACTCATGTTTTCTCTTGTTTTTGCTTGTGCACGCTGTTCTCAAAAGATGAGGACTATGTTATTGCAAAGTGACATTATTTCTTTCTTATGTGTAACTTCTGAAATTATGGTTTCACACACCTCAATCCACTGCACTTCAATCTGCCCCACTACAATCCACCCCACCCCACCCCACACCAATCCACCCCACTCCAATCCAAACCACTCACCCCAATCCAATCAACTCCAATCGACCACACTCCAATCCTCCCAACCCACCCCACTACAATCTGCCCCACTACAATCGAAAACAGTCTGCCGCCCCACTACAATCTGCTCCACTCCAATCCAAAACAATCTGCCCCTCTCTAATCCAAAACAATCTGCACCACTCCAATCTAAAGCAATCTGCCCCACTCCAAACTAAAGCAATCTGCCCCACCCACTCCAAAACAATCTGCCCCAATCCAATCCACCTCATCCCAATCCAGTCCACCCCACTAAATCCAATCCACATCACTCCAATTCAATCCACCCCATCTCACTGCAATCCAGTCTACTTCAGTCCAATACAGCCCACCCCACACCAATGCAACCCACTCAATACACCATACTCCATTCCACCCTACTCCAGTCCAATCCAATCCACCCCACCCCAATCCACCCCATTTCAATACACCCCACTCTAGTCTAATCCACCCCATCCAGCAAACCCCACTCCAACCCAACCCACTCCACTGTACTCTAATCCACCCCCACTCTACTCAATCAATCAATTCAATTCAATAAACTTTTATTCAGCGCCTTGAGACCCTCACAGGTCTGCGGCATGTGTGGTGTACAGGATAGAGACAGACGACTATAGGCAAACAGAGTCCATGCAACTGTACCACAGGTGACTGGGGCTGTAGGGGAGTGCGGGAGAGTTCACCAGGGTAAGGCCTAGGGCAAGGGCAGTTAGTCACATGCCCCCTCCCCCCACACACACTACATTCATTACCTAGGTAGCAAACAGGGTGACAATAGCATCCATAACCCAAACACAGCATAACAACATATTGTCTGCTTACATAAGGGACTGCAGAACTGTGGAGATCTTCTTATGAAACCAATGACAGGATTATTTATAAACAAGCTTTGCTCAATTATAAAAAATCTGTGCATACGGAGAAAACGTGTTATTTTACTACAGCTATAATAACGGGAAAAAATTCTTCAAAAGAACTCTTTTCCGTAGTGAAAAAGTTAGCCAAATACCCTGAGGAGACTGACTCGCCAATAAACCAGACCTTTTGCAATGCATTGGCCACGTTCTTTCAAGATAAAGTTAATGCGGTTTATAGTGGCTTCTCCCAATGTTTTTCTCAAGGAACGTCACCCTCTTTAGGGACTCCAGCTATGTGCAGTGAGGAAGGGAAAGTCCCGGAGGCACTTCAGACTTCAGTGACCCCCCTGAACTATCCTCTTTTCCTTATTTAACTATTGATGAGGTCACCAATCTCCTGCTGTCCACTAAATCTGGTTCCCCTCTTGATCCATGTCCCCCTAGAATCTTCCACCTTCTACCAGAAGTATTTGCCTCCCATCTGTCTCTGATTTTTAATCAAATGTTTTCCGCTGGTATATTCCCCACCAACTGGAAACTGGCATCTGTCCTCCCCCTCTTAAAGAAAGTAAATTTAGATGGGGCAGATCCTAATAATTACCGCCCTATCTCCAGACTCCCTTTGCCCGCAAAAATGGTGGAAAAAGCCATGAATAGTGCTATATCAGACTATATTGAGAGGCATGCCTTTCTGGACGCCACTCAGTTTGGTTTTAGAAAGCACCACAGTACCGAACTGGGACTAATTTCGGCATCCGAACTGATTAGGCAGACAGTCGATGCAGGAGGCAATGCAGCACTTGTGCTGCTTGACCTCTCTGCCGCTTTTGATACTGTGAACCACCATAAACTTTTGGAAGTCCTGGAGGGGATTGGCATTAAAGGGAAAGCGCTTGCTTTGCTTAAATCATTCCTATCGGGCCGGGAACAGTTTGTGGCTCTATCAGAATTTAAGTCACCAAACTTCACTCTGCCATGTGGAGTACCACAGGGCTCTTCGTTGAGCCCCACTCTTTTTAATATCTATGTTGCCCCGCTGGCGAGGCTAATCAGAACTTTGGGCTTCTCTGCTATTTCTTACGCAGATGATACCCAGATTGTGGTTTCAGTGACAGGCTCACCAGCAGACACAGCGGCACAGTTTCATACCTGTCTTCGCCAGGTGGGAGACTGGATGGCCACTAATTGTCTGAAACTGAACTCTAGTAAGACTGAAGTCTTACTCTTTGGCAACCACACTAATTTCTGGTCCCCTGCTCTTTGGGCTTCGGAGTTGGGTTCGCTACCCAATCCTACGAATAAGGTAAAGAATTTGGGAGTAACGTTTGATTCTATGCTTTCCTTTGAAGGCCATGTAAACCAAGTTACATCCATCTCCTTCTATACACTAAAACTACTCAGAAGGATTCTTCCATTTATTCCGGTGGAGTTGCGGAAGTTAGTGATCTCGGCTCTTGTTTTATCTAGAGCCGACTACTGTAACGGCTTATTCATGAACCTTCGCAAGAAATGCTTGACCAAGTTGCAGATTGTGCAAAATGCTGCTGCTCGTCTATTGATGAACATTCCAAAAAATAAATCTGTCTCCTCGGTGCTCAAAGAGTTACACTGGTTACCAGTGAACAGACGGATCGAGTTTAAGGCTCTCTGTATAGCTTTTAAAGCTATCCATGGTACAGGGCCTACTTTTTTTAGACAGAATTTGCAGCCATACATTCCAGCCCACCATCTCCGCTCAGCTCACGCCCATAACCTGGTAGTCCCCAGGTTCAAAAAGTGTTCTTGGGGTGGAAGGAGCTTTCTGGTCGGCATAACCAGACTTTGGAACTCGCTTCCTCTGAGGTTAAAAGAAGAAACACACTTGTTGGCCTTCAGGAAGGCGTTAAAAACGTGGCTTTTTAATCTCTGATGTGGTTTTAAATAGGTCCGGTTTATCTTGTCTGTTGAGCTAGCGCCTTGACACCTTCGGGTGAATGTCTTGCGCTTTATAAATTTCTTTTTCATTTAATTTCATTTCATTTCAATATATTTGGATGAGGAGACCAGCAAACTCAATGGCGTAGCTAGGGGTGGGTGAGGGGGGCGGTGCACTTTTTGGGGGGCAACAGCAAGTGCAAGGTAAGTTTTCTTTTTTTTTTAAATGTTAATCTCCCTCGTCGTCGTCTATCGCCCCCCCGCTCGTCGTTGTCTGTCGTCTCACCCCTTACCTGCACCGGTTGTCTCTGGGCAGCAAACTCAGGGATCGCGCCGAGCGGCAAAAGCTCTAGCTGCGCTACTGAGCAAACTGCATGACAAACTGTAACCATTGTGCCCGGACTAATCATCAATAGCACTTGGTGCCAATGGAGTCGAGTGCTACCTGTCCGCAAAGCCCTCCAGGGCCTCCTCGTGATAATAAGCGTCATATAAATAGCCATAACATGACACCCCCACATACACAGGGACACACGCTGCATAATCATTCTAGGACTGGTAACCCCTATATATATATTCATTTTAAGTCACACACACTCTATCAGCAAAGGCATACAAAGACTGTCTGTGCTTCCTTTATAGATATTCACTTTCAATCTCTCTCTCACACACACATGCGCACACTCGATACCAGCACAATTTCACACACACTTCCTATATCTCATTAAATACCAAATACCAGACAGATCAAAAACATAGATTCAGACCACTAAACAATGATTGTGTGTGCATCACTTGCACAATAACACATATATTACTCACATAATTAAAACTTCACACTTCTTATAGAAGCTCACAATTGATGCTTGCTAAATGGACATAAACTCCATGTAAAATCTCACAGATTGGCAAAAGATCAGTGGTCGAAGTGGGGGTATCTGAGGGGCATGGCGTGGCCCTACTTTTTCAACTTAAGAAAAACAGTTCCCCTACTTTTTAGGGTTGGGCCTGCATGAGCATGCGCTAGCGCATGCATCTCGCTTGCGAGACACTGTTGTTAAAAAAAAGAAAAAGGGCTTGCAGCCCGCACATTGCTTGCCATTTGTTGGCTTGCGTGGCACTCTTCTTTACAGCCTCCTAATTCGTCAAGCAGGCCTAACATCATTTCAGTTCCTCTCTGTGGAGCAGGTGCCAAGCACTGATTCATTCAACTTAATCAGTGCCAGTCCGCCGCTCCCGACGTGATTGAGGTACTATTTTGTTCTTTTTAACTTTTAGTGTCCTGCAAACAGAAGGCATGTGAGTGGCAAAAATGCGCCCAGCAGGACAAACAAAACTGCAAAGATTTATTTTCTATAGTTAATTTTCTTTTATTTTGTTAAGTCTTTTTTTATCACTTTGCACTCATGTTTTCTTTTGTTTTTGCTTGTGCACGCTGTTCTCAAAAGATGAGGACTATGTTATTGCAAAGTGACATTGTTTCTTTCTTATGTGTAACTTCTGAAATGATGGTTTCACACACCCCAATCCACTGCACTTCAATCTGCCCCACTACAATCCATGCCAATCCACCCCACCCCACCCCAATCCACTCCACTCCAAACCACTCACCCCAATCCAATCAACTCCAATCGACCACACTCCAATCCTCCCAACCCACCCCACTACAATCTGCCCCACTACAATCGAAAACAGTCTGCCACCCCACTACAATCTGCTCCACTCCAATCCAAAACAATCTGCCCCTCTCTAATCCAAAACAATCTGCACCACTCCAATCTAAAGCAATCTGCCCCACTCCAAACGAAAGCAATCTGCCCCACCCACTCCAAAACAATCTGCCCCAATCCAATCCACCTCACCCCAATCCAGTCCACCCCACTAAATCCAATCCACATCACTCCAATTCAATCCACCCCATCTCACTGCAATCCAGTCTACTTCAGTCCAATCTAGCCCACCCCACACCAATGCAACCCACTCAATACACCCTACTCCATTCCACCCTACTCCAGTCCAATCCAATCCACCCCACCCCAATCCACACCATTTCAATACACCCCACTCTAGTCTAATCCACCCCATCCAGCAAACCCCACTCCAACCCACCCCACTCCACTGTGAGTCTAATCCACCCCCACTCTACTCAATCAATCAATTCAATTCAATAAACTTTTATTCAGCGCCTTGAGACCCTCACAGGTGAGAAGTGGCGCTTAACAAACAATGATTGATTGATTGGTTTTATTCGATTTTCAAAGAAAATCATACAAGTGTACAATACAAATGTGTCCATATTAAAACAAACAGGCTTAAGGTAAGAAGCTGCTAAATCGACATAAAATATATCCAGACAACAATCACGTTAAAACACTGAATAATTACAAGCATTAAAAATCTACATAAAATCCTGGAACGGAATATAGTTCTAGCAAGATGCACATAAGACCCCAGATAGAAAATGGGAAACAAAAAAACACAATTTACGAGTGGCCAGAAGCTGTAAGTCTAAATAGGCTGGCCTAATTTGCCTACATTTCTGCACAACTGTTATGGGTCTTAGAAATTTATGTTGCAGCGTAGAGAACTTTGGGCAAAGCAAAACTATATGCATGGAGGTACAAATGGAGGTATAGTTACAGGTACAAGGGTGCAAAGTAGATTGTGAAAGCCAAACACCCTTTGGAAATAACAACCGTGAAAGATATTCAGTCTCAGGAATGTTAACAGATGCCGATGGTAATCGGACATATCCAGAAGAAGGTAGGGCTCCATTCCTGAGACTTACTTCACCAGAACGTAGCCTCGAAACAGCTGATTTGCTAAGACAGAATTCTCTCTCTCAGCAGCCACTCTCTGGGCAGAGGCCTGCTTCACCCAGATTGCCTTTTTTTACAAAACCCAAGGGATCGAGAAAAAGATCTGGGTGTCCCAATTTGAAAAAAGATTTCTTGATGTATAAAATCCATGGTATTTGGGTGGGTTTATCTAGAGTTAGACAATCCTGGAGGATAAGTCTGTTTAGGTGAAGATCCTCTTTATACCAAACCGAGCACCATAGAAGCAATGGACGAATGTAAATGAAGTCAGAAATAAAATCCAAACCCAGTTCCTCAAAAACAATATCGGCAAGGGCGCCCTGGCTTACGGCCAGGAGATTTCTCAAGAACCTGTTTTCGATTACCTGGATGGAATCACTTTTAGCATGGCCCCAGATTTCAACGCCAAAAGTGGCCATCGGGATGCACTCAGCCTTGTAGACCTCCAAGACAAGTTTAGGTGGTTTGTGCCCGATTCGCCTGGCAAAATAGTGCACACGAGAGATGGCTCTTTGCAGTGTGTTCCCATTTTTCTTGATCAATGGGGTCCCACGGAGGCTGAAATTCAAAAGAAGACCCAGGTAAGAAAAATCATCCACCCTGGATAAAACCTGGCCCTGTGCATAGAGGTTACAGGATTTTATTTTGTTTGGGTCAGCTACCATAAAAACTGATTTTTAAAAATTGGTAGAAAGGTCCAGATTATTTAAAAAAGTGATGAAAGTGTCTAAAAGAAGTTGCAGGTTCTAGGCTGTGCAGGCAATTAATACTGCATCGTCTGCGTAGAATACAGCCAGAATTGATCTTCGGCCAACCATATGGACATCTGCCTCGATATTAATGAAAACCTCCTCAAGCCAATTAATATACGTTATAAATAAAAAAGGAGCAAGGATACACCCCTGCCGAACATCCCTATCAAATTCGAATAGCTAGGTACACTCACCATTGGGACCGTATCTGACCACCCCATTAAGCCCATCATGGAGGTCTCTCATGAAACTACTTAGGCTTGGTCAACCCCCATGGACCCCAGCTCACACCAGAGTTTCTTCCTGTTGACTTTGTCAGAGATTGAGCTGAGATCCATGAAAGCCATGTGAATTGCGCCCTCCCTTCACTTGAGTGTATTTGGAGATCAGAAGATGGAGGTTAAGGTTCAGTTCAACAGTACCCCTGCCAGGCCTAAACCCATATTGGACGTCAGAGAGAACAGTCCTCTCATCTGCCCATATGGTGAGTTTCTCGAAAATTTCCCTCCCAGTGATCTTGACCTCCACAGCAGTTAAAGAAATGGGTCTATAACAGGCTAAATCGGCTCTGTCTCCTTTTTTGAATATGGAACAATGACAGAACGCTTCCATGCAGCGGCAAGGGGGCATCTAATATCAGCATTAACATGGCGAGTAATAACCGAGGCCTACATATCCACCAGTAATTTCAGATGGTCTCCCGGGACGCCATTGGCCCCTGGGGCCTTACCCAAGGGCAAGGAGTGGATAGCATTTCTCACCTCCTCCCACTCGACCTTAAACAGAACAGTCGAAGAAGTGGGAGAGGGTAAGGGTAGAGGCTCTATCTCCTCCAGGTTTTAAAGACCTGTGACGTGAATCACCTAGGCCAGGGCAGGGATGGCGGCCGCCTGATCTGACAGCTGGACATCTTTGAAGAAGGGGTGGTTCAGAACGGCCCAGAATTTGGCACTATCGTTCAAGGAGCTCGCTGTCACCAGATGATCCCAGAGCTCCTTCTTCAACTCAAACTTATGCTTTTCAAGAGCGATTCTGAAAGCTACTCTAGCATGTTTAATGATGGCCCTGTCCCAAGGTATACAATTTAGGGTTGCCACTAACTCCCTTTTGGCCCTGACACAATGGGTATCGAACCATCAGCATGGTTTGGGGGGACCCCCTGAGCTATGTTTGATCAAGGCATTGTTAACATATGCACTGATATGCTCAAAGGCTATACAAATCTGGTGGTCTAAAGGGGCATATTCCAAGCAGATGTCGAAGTCAGCCTGGCATAATAGGACCTTGGGGGTACTGAATTCCTCTGGAATGACGTCCCCCCATTTGATCTCACGGCCCAATCCTTGGGCTTAGTGAGGGCTGTGTAATGGTCAGTAAGTCCTTGTTTCTATTTCCCCAAGGAAAAAACAACAGCGAGGGGGTGTTGGTCACTATGAGGGTTCCAGACCAGTGCAAAACTCAACAAGGAAGGGAAAATCACCCTTGAGACAAAAGTGTAATCAATAATGGAGCCGGCACCGTGGCCTTAAAATGTGGATACGGCTGTTGGCTGTTCCAAGGCATGTTTAGAAATATTAACTAAGTTAAATTTGGAGATCAGATCGTTTAATGTGTCCCCCTGGGCAGTGTGCTTACATGCGCCTGATATTTTGAGGAAGTGTCTAAATCACCTGTATGATACAGGTGACACTCCTTATGTGGGTGAAGGTTGAAGTCACCCAATAGGAACAACACCACTGACTGAATCGGGTGGGAAATAAAGAAGGAGTCTAGGAAGCTGGCCTCCTCAGGGAGTATGTCTATTTTCTCCTTCCGTGAATGGGATAATAGATGTTAATACAGAGGATAGATGGGAGATGGTTTGAAGGCAAGAAGACTTCCAAAAAGAAGGGCGAGGAGGAGGGGATGAGAGATGGATTGGATGCCAAATTTAGTTTTACAAAAGTGGCCTAACCCCCTCTCGCTCGTCCACTTTGGGAGGGAGTAGCATTAATGGTGTAGGATACAAAGCCTTCTAAGCATAGGTCGCCAGTGGTGAGCCAGGTTTCTTGCAGATTGATAATATCAAAATTAGAAAGGAAAGTTGTCAAATCAGGGTCCCTCATTTTACCCTGGACACCCGCTATGTTCCAGCTCAAAATCCTTACCTGCTCTAGGGGCGTGAAGTCATTGGATAAAGATGTAATAGAGTCACCTGTGGCAAGTCAGTCTAGGGTATTTAACCCACTCAGTGCCTCGAAATGATTGTGCAATGGCACAGGGTGAAGCTGCACACAGGACCACCTAGGAGCAAATGGCATCAATGGACGTGGTAAAATCTCCCTCTGAAAGCCACCTCCCCCTATCTTGGGCTTAAAAACAAAACAAAAGGAGTACTGTGAGAAGTTGGCTTGGTATATGATGCACACTTATGTAAGTGGGCACCCTGCACCAATCCAGACAACCCTTATGGTGATTTTAGTGGTCTTAGACAACCATAGAAAGCTCTGTACGTGGTAGCTGTGGAGAGCAGCCTTCAGGCTTAGTCCAGAAGGAGTGTAAAGCAGCTTGTTTTACCAGAACATAATCTTATAGGTATAAATTAAGTGAAAAAGAACCACACAGTGTATTTATAAAAATATGTATTTATTATAAGACACTCACTAACACATACAGATATCTCCTAGCCAGAGATATACACAATGCACATAATACTTTTCAATAGAAACAGGTAAGTAGCATAACATAACATGTGTATTTGTAAAGCGCACGTTCACCCGGAGGCATCTTGGCGCTGAATAACAGATGTTTATTGTTACACAACTCTATGGTACTCATTTTATCGACCTCAGATGGATGAAAGGCTGAGAGGACCCGCCGGGATTTGAACCTGTGACCATGAGGTCAAACACAGGCCCCTGCAGTGGATGCATTAATCCACTGAGCCACCAGACCCGGCTAGCACGAAATACACAGTGGTCACCAGGGGGAGACCAAACTATATACAAAAATAGTGGTATGCGAACCACGACTCGAGTCAAGACTATACCCAGAAGACGTAGAAGTGCCGGGGACCCAAGGAACCACCCAAGGTAAGTAACCAGGAGCCCCACGGAGGCCGTGTGCAGAGTGGCAACACGACCGCGGAATCAATGCAAGTCAATGGGTAAGTCCTGGTTGCAATTTTAAAAAAGAAGGACCCTTCCCAGTGGACCCTGAAGAAACCCCGTGGAAGACAGGCGATTGGAGAGCCACCCCACCCGTGGATACCATAGGGATGTGAAGAAGCACCACCTGTGTTGCTGAGCCTTTCGGAGTCAGTGGGAGCCCAGGATCAGCAGACCGGTCAGCTTAGTTGCGGTGCCTGCAGATGCAGGGAAGTGACTCCTTCACTTCAAGGGAGATTCCTTCAGGTGTTTTGGATGCGTACAGGCCTTGGAAGGTTCCTGTATGGTGCACAGGCACGGACGTTGCAGCAGACGAGTAGGGCGACGAGATCTGGAGCAGCAGGAGTCTTCCCAGTTGCAGCCTTGATGCCCAGAGCGAAGTCCAGAGTGCCCAGACGGTTGAAGAAGTGGTGTCTAGAAATTAATCTTGTCCCACGATGAATCTAGGGACCAACCCTCAGGTAAGCCCTTAAGTACCCTAAGGGAAAGTGTTGGGACGATTCAGGATTCCCTCCCAGGGGAGGGGTTGGACAGTGGGGAGGATACTTCCATGTCCTTTGTCCAGTTTCGCCCCAGAGCGGGAGCCAACAGCTCCCTGAGCTGGTTTGAACTGGACTATGCAAGGAGGGCACCAAGTGTCCCCTTCAAGCAGACTGAGTGGCGCTAGCAAGCGCTCCCACCCGGCCCCAATACACTAAACCCTGTCTGGGAGGTGGTCACACCTCCCTGTGACAGGATACCTATTGTTCTTTCTTCCCCTGCTCGAGCTTGGCTCAGCAGCAGGAGGGCAGAATCGTGTCTCTGGTCGGCAGCAGCCATGTTGTGCTGTCCGGGTCTAGAAGACTGGTACCGGGCACACTGAGGGCCTCCCGGAGGAGCTTTACAGTGCATGGAATCATACCTCCCACACCGTTTACGGTATGGGGGTATAATTGATACCAAACATGATAGGGTACGTTACCGCCAGTTTCGAGATGGTCACCGCATAATGACTCGGTGCCCCTCTATATGTTATTTGGCTGTCTCACTTACAACCCGGGAGGATGGACTCCGTAGGCTGTAGGGGTGTCCTGCTCATGCAGGGGCACCCTCACACTTAGAATCAAGCAACCTGTCTTCAGGATTGAAAGGCTTGCCTTAGGGGTGACTTATAGGTTTTAAGTTCAGTGACCTTAGATATAGAGAAACCTATATCTTTCGTAAGTGGTGCTAGCACCAGCTTACACAGGCTGCACTGGCAGGCCTGTAGTTACAAATTGAGTGGTCTCCCATGGGTGGCATAATACATGATTCAGCCCATGGGGGACCCCTGGTGTACCTATGCCCTGGGTACCTTAGTACCATATGCTAGGGACTGATAAGGTTACACCAGTATCCGATCTTGGATGTACCTAAGTACTACCAAACCAATTTAGGGGAGAAAGCACAGAGACTGGGGTCTTGATTAGCAGGATCCCAGTCAGACTAGTCAGAAACAGCATTACATCAAGAAAAAAGTGGGAATAACCATAAAAGCAGATCCTACTTTCCTACAAGGACAGAGATAGCAATCGGGGTGGCAGGCATAAACATGATATCCCTTAGAATAGCACCCACCCTGAAAGAATTGATGAAGTTCCCCATAATTCAATCTCCTCCACAAGCTTTGGTGATGTCGCAATCCAGCCAGTTCTCCTGTGCATGATGATTTTGTCATGGAAGCACTGGCTGTTTATGTTGTAATGACATTTGGACAGGCAATGTACCATCTTGTTTTTGAGGTGGTTGTATGATTCAGATTCTGTATTTTTAAGAGGAGGCATGTTAGTATGAACAACCACATAGGGGATGCAAGCTAGTGGAAACTGAATAACCACCTCTTTATGCGAAAATCCCTGAGTCGGTCTATCTACTGAACGGGTATACTAGCTCTGGATACGCGCAACCAGGGGGATTTGGCTAGGCAGCATAATAAGGGAGACCTTGGGCCCTCGTGAATATTTGTATGAATGGGGGCTGGGGGAGGAGCGGATGAAAACATAACAGAAGAGGTTGACACTCCACTGGGCCCCTGGCTTTGTCCCACCCCGATTATGGTAAGGGAAGATGGTGCATGATCCATGGTGCTAGGAACTACAAGGGAAATAGAAGAGGGCACGATATGTGTTCCTGTGCTAGGGAGACCAACTTTGTGGAGATGTCCTTGATCCCCTTTCCTAGACGAGTTGCCTTGACTTCTAACTCAAGAACCCTCTGACTGAGGGCGTCTAAAGCCCCTAGGATTTTACCTTCCATATGTGTAAGAATAGTGGATAGAGAAAAGTTCCCTCCCTCCAGTGTGGGTTTGCCCATTTTCCAGCCTGATGCTTTATTGGTAGCCTGATTTTGATTGAGCTTATGTGGACCCTTGATGACTTTGGATTTGGCACCAGTTCCCCCCACTCTCCTATGTACAACCATACTAAGACCCTTTGTGTCAGTCAGAAGCTCTGCTGGGGTCTGGGACGGGGAGCTCAACAGATCAAGGTGGGTGGAGCTTGGGGAGCTGGGGAAGACGGTGGCTAGGGACTGCAGCTGAGCCAAAGAGGGGCCCATGGTGTAATTGGAAGAAGTGGGGACTCCCGAAGCCTGCTGAGATTGGATCAGTTGTTCCTCTACATTGGAGGTTTCCTCAGAGAATCCCCCACCACATTTGAAAGAAATGAAAGGATGGAGTTACTTATCCTGGGACGCTTGTCCCTCGTGTTTGCTGACTCCCTTTTCCTTTTTCTCACGTTAATGAAACTAAAGGCCTGAGGACCACAAGCCAGAAGAGGAGCTGAGTAAAGTGAGCACTAAATTACAAGTCACAGAAAGTAAACGTGAAAAACAAAGAAGCCTGTGACAGAACACACCACACAACTAGGTGACAGAAGTTTCTAAAGAGAAAAAGGAAGAAAAAGGGGCTGCATATACATCAGATTTTAACACCCCTCCCTAGTAGTACATCAAGATGGCAAGTCCAGAAAAGAAATAAACCCTGTAAAATGAAAAATATGGAACGCACAAGCTGTGTCAAAAAGTTCCCAGGGTTAAGATCAGACTGGAAACAGTTGTCAGTAAGAGGAGCACAAACCCTCTGTAATACAGCAGGTCCTCAAAGTAACAGCCAGACAAAAGACAAAGTCACAAGTCTCAGTGTCTTCCAGAACTGGGGCAAACAGTTATCCAGAGAGGTCTCTCAGCATAACGAAGCCCAGGCACCCAGAGGCAGAAGAATCTGGGAGAAAAGAAGGTGATGAACCTTTACCCCTCGGATGGTCCACCACCAAGTAAGGCAAATGAGGTCGGGAGCAATCTGACGCAAAACCAATCTAATCCACCCCACTCCAATCCACCCTAGTCCAACCCAACCCACCTCACCCCATTTCAGTCTACCACACTTCAATTCAGTCCACCCCACTCCAACTCAATCCACCCCATCCAGTCCACCCACTCCTCTCAATCTAACCCACTGTACCCCAATCCAATCTACCTCAATCTACTGCAGTCCAATACACACCACTACCTCAATCCACTTCAATCTACTCCACCCTATTCCATCCCACTCCACGCTACTCCACTGCACTCTGTGACACTGCACTCTATGACACTCTCTGCCACTGAACCATTGAACTGTACTCCCTATACTCAACTCTACAACACTATACTCCCTGTACTCCACTCAACTGCAACAAATCCAGACTACAACACTCTACTCCTCCCACTCCACTCTAGGACACTCCATGCCACTAACCGTTAGCCATGCTGAACAACAACCACACAGGTGTACAACATGGCAAAAACATATTGCCAATAGCTCTTATATAGGAGCGACCTATTGGTTTTACCAATGCTTGTTATGAAAATGCAACCCTCCCAGGACAGTTAATTACGATAGTTGAAATGCTTCAGCTCAAGTATAAAGGAGGGAGTCTCCTGTGCTGTGAAACTGAGAGTTTGGCAGAAAGCTAAACAAGAAACAAGCCTTCTTTCCATGGTGCCTGTTTGCCTGTAAATGTAAATATGCTCAACTTGCCAATCTGCAATTGTAAAGGATGCCTCGATGCCGGTATTGGCTTTAATTGGTGGACTCACTTGAAGCTTCCTGATAACACAGATTTATTCTTTTTGAGTGGTATTGCAAGGGAGTTACAAGTTGAGCTGTGAAGTGTGTGCTTTTAAAGCACAGTTATGAAACAAAATTGCACCATGTATAGTCTCAGTATTACTAAATTATTACTAAAATATCTATATTTTGAAAGCCTTTATTTAAACCTTTTTGCGCATTTTATAGCAACCTTTCTTCTAAAGTGTAATGCAAGTTTAAAATAATGATTTACATATTCACAGTGCTTTATGTCACAGACTGGGGCCTCCTAGCACTAAGCATACACTATTCCCCACTTCACCAACCAGGGTTCAGTTCTGTGGCTCTCTGGTTACAGACACAGGCCTCTGCAGTACATTAACTAATAGAGGTTTCATAATGTACAATAATGCATTTCCCACTAATTAACCTTGCCTTTATGTTTCATTTAAGCTGTGCGTTATTTTATATGTGGTTACTTGAACATGAAAGAGCAAATAAAGTTACAGAATATTTTGTTTTCTTAGCCATGCCTTTGACCTTGTCCCACGCTCACTCTCCCCGCCCCCACTTGGGCGCAGCATCACAGTTCCCATACTTGTGTTAATGCACCTCGACCACTGCAAAGGAGGGTATTTAAACTTTGAAAGCTATACAAACTGATACGAAGAAAGCAATATATTCATGCGATTAGACAGTTTGTGCCACCACACATTCATGACTTGGGCAACCGTACAAGCCACTTCTCACAGTCACAACCTCACGTTAACATACACAAGCTCTCTGCTTTAAAAAAAACCCATTCCCTCTACAATTACACGCACACCTATGGTACCTTACTCAAGCACACATGCAATTCCTGCACGGAAACCCGTTTCTACTACCTATGCAATCACACTTAAATAACCTGCAAACGTACACATCCAGTACCTGCACAATAACCCACATACTATTTGCACAGTCACACATGCAACTAACTCTCCATTACAGAAACTCAGATTACAGGCATGTAGCCTAAAGTCACTTGTGTTACATAATCACACCTAGACTTTGCACAATCACACACCTGCACTTTGCATAATCACACCTGCACTTTGCATAATCACACCTGCACTTTGCACAATCACACCTGCACTTTGCACAGAAAATATGTTCAGTACGAGATCGCCACTCAAACGAGCACACCGACAGCTGTACAACGGCGGTCTGGAATCTGTAGACATGATCCAGACAGTCAGTGCACAACGAATGCACAATCCCTCACAGCCTAAGCGCGTACAAAATGTGGCCTTAGAGCACACACACACTGCACAAACAAATACGTCTATAAAAAACCAACTATGCACAGCCCAGCAATCAACAGAGCAGTTGTGACTGCTATTCTAGTGTATATATTCATCACACCATTGTGTGGCACAAAGCACGTGCAGCGGAAGAGATGCTGCCATTCTGCCCACATTCAATTCATGCTTCAGATCTGTCCGGGGCATTTGCTCCGCCCCATGACCTGGAATCAAAAGATCCTTCCGCCTCACGCCCCCAGCGTGCAGCAGGGCCTGGGGCCTCTTTATGAGCCGCGCAGGTGGCAGCTGAATCTACCCAGTGTTTCCCTTCTGAAAGCTCAGCAGCGGGCCTGAGAGGGCCTCGTTCATATAATAATGGCTGCTGCAGAAAGATGGCTGCCTCTATCAGATTAGACCTGGGCTATGTGTGCTTATCTGCCTCTGCTGAAGGCTGGCGTCTTTCACCTGCCCTCTAATATCGTAGAGGCCCCCCTGACCCCACTCTCCCAGAACACATAGGCCATTGTCCATGCTCAGCTCAGGCCGCGGCCTATCAGCCTGCCATTCCTACTGCCATCCAATGAGCTACAGCTTCAAACATGCCTCGAAGATCTTGTCTTTCACTGTACCTACCACTGCTGCTCTCTACGTCCCCTCCATCGCCACCTCGTTACCTCCCAGCCTCACTCACACTCGCGCGCTGGAATAGGGACACAGGCGGCCTTACAAATAACGCAAGCAATAGACAGCAGCGGTATCACTCGTCAGCTCAAAGGGCTTGCCATGACCAAGAAGTGAAACTGAATAGGTGTTTAAAAAACACAGTGAGGAGAGGGGTGCAATCGGGGTGGGATGAAAAGATTTGGGAAGGCCTGGTAGGCATACCTTACAAACTAAGAACCACACCTATCAAGAGAGAGTTCCTGGACCTAAACCCCTTTCCACTATAAAATCTTCAACAAAGACCCCGAGGGTGGAGAAAGAGTGCCCACACGTTGATGCCATGGAGCAACTACTAAGCTATGCGGGATATTCAACTCTAGCAGTCACCTCTGAAGTCACTGCCATTCATTGTTTATGATAGGAGTCTTGTGCAGAGCTCCACAGGTAGGACACCCTGTATGAGCCATGCCCATTCCTACCACTGTCCCCTTCAAGATCCAAACTCTGCTTGTCACGGCTTGTGGAAAAATGCAGTGTAAAACTAGGACTCACTATTGGAACCAATTAATTACTGAAAGAATGGCGCCTCCTGTTGTTTAAAAGTGATTATCGGCCAAGGAAGACTGGCTTAAGCATCACCCACATGCCTGCCCCCCACCCCTCCAGAAGCTGGCCCATCTGAGGCATTCCCAATAGGGCCAACGCCATTGAACATGACCCTTAAAAAAGGAAATACACCATATGATATACCTCATGATGCTGTCTGGTGAACTCTGACTCCTGTTACTATAAAGCCTCCCCAAGAAGACTTTCCTATGCAGCACCCACACTCCTGCTCTCTTACTCTGCAGATACTGGCCAGCCTCAAATCATCCCTGATATGGCCAAAGGCAGTTAACATGAACCTTAGGAAGGGAAATATGTCACATAGAAGGTCTAATGGCTCAAGGGTCACGTGCACTGGAACCCTTTATTTCAAAAGCGCTTTCTACAGGCATTTGCAGCACATAAGCTAGTTTACCTCAACTGCATTATTTGTTCCATTCTGTACCCTATCTTGTGTCCAGTCTACTTTATTTCATATCTACCTGTGTTTCATGACTAATCATAAGCCTGTTCCATCTTTTGCTCAGACATTTACATCCTGTGCCCAACCCGCTCCATCTTGTGTCCAAACTGCTACCTCTCGTAACTAATATTCTTCATCTCACGTGAAACCTTCTCCGTCTCCCTATGTCCAACAAACTCTGGTCCATTATTAACCTGATACCTCTTGTGTCCAACCTACTTGTGTTTACAGGTTCCATCTTGCTTGTAGCTTTGTGGGTTGAGTGTGTTCACGGGTGTCAGGATTAATGGGTTGGTGTGTATATGTGTAAGAGGATAGGAGCTGCGTCATGGAGGTCAGGGTTGACGTATTGGGGAGTAGGGGTGCAAAAGGTTATGGGGGGTGCGTTTGTGGATGTGTCTGTAACTTTGGGTGTTGATGGCCATCATAGAGATGAGCATAGGGTGGGTGTAAGTGTTCGAGACATATGGTGAGAGGTCCGATGTGAATGCAGGAGGAAACAGGCGTGCGTCTGAGTAATGGTGGGAGATTGGTGATGGGTATGCGTCTGCATGGGGGAGTTTTTGTGTGGGTATGTATGGAGATTTGGAAGGGTCTCTAAGTGGGGATCGAGGAGGCAATAAACATGGAATAGATGGTGGTGAGCGAGAGGGTGGTGTGTGAGTAGACGTAATGTGGGTGATGGTAAACTGGCAGGAGCAGGGAAGCATTGTTCCAGATTTGCAGCAGCAGTCTGGCTTGGTCTTATTAATGGAGTCTTTTCTTTACAATTCGCAGCGCGGAGTTTGCAAATGGCTTAATGAGCATTTAACAGGAATCTCTGGCAAGACCAAAAGATTTTTAGTGGTCTGTGAAGACCAACAAAAAAGAAAATCAAGCTCTGCTAGAGTGCCCTGTCTATTGCGAAGGTGGCAAGACCATAGTTGCCAACATTTGAAAACAATTTCCAGGGACACTTTGCGGCACAGCTATCAATTACTGACTTGAACATTTACCACACCCACTGCCCCTAAGCTCTGCCCACTCCACCCAACCCACCTAATTAGCATAATTTAACTCCGCCTACTCAAACATTACGTTCTGTAATATGCATGATAAAAATTCTTTGCAGCAGGCACAGTTAACCCTCTGCGCTACTGGTGAGTCAAAACTTGCACTATACCTTTGAACTGACTTTTAAACGCTTAACCCACATAGTTTTATTTTTTTACATTATTGTTTTATTTTGCTGTTAGTGCTGATCACGTGCATCCTCGTGTGTACCTTTTACATTCCTTGAGTGCCTCCGGCAGTCCTGTGTTCCTGCCTGTGTGGACGTCACAGAGGCATTCTTCGTGTGCAGGCCATGTGCCTCCACCTGTCCCTTGCTCTCGTGCTCCCGCCTGTGTGATCATTGCGAGCATTCTCTGCAAGACCGCGTGCAGGCCTTAGCGCTCAGCTGGGTGCTATGCTACAAACTCCCCATACGAAAGACCACATCTCAAGGCCGGTGCTTTGGGAGAATAAATTAAGAATCGGCATTCATCGGAATCACTCATTAACGTAAGGAAGCGTTAACAGGAAACAAGGCACAAGTTATACCAGGAAGGGGAGTGGCCAACCATTACTGAACGGTCTATGCCGCTAACCCAAAAATATAGAACTATGCCATCAGCCAATGGATGCAAAACTATAGAGCACTAAATTGTTTTTGGAGTGGCCAACCATATGCAGAGTTAGAGCACTAACCAGTTTTTGGAGTAAATAACATTTGGAATGGAGAAATATATAAATTGCTGGGACTGTCCCGGGATAGTGAATTACCCGGGACAGTCTCCAACTTGCCGGGACTGTCCGGGCAAAAAAAGGGACAGTTGGCAGTTATGCAGGACAGGCAGTTTTTGGACCTAATAAGGGATGTGTAGAATTACACGCAGCAGGAATGGGAGGCTGGGGAGATGTACAGTGAGGGAGAGTGAATCATTGGAGGTCTCTTTAGGTGTATACCACACTACATGGTGAGGCTGACCCCATGGGAAGGGGCATTAAGGCACATTTTACACTTTGAAGAGAGGAACAAGGAAACCAAGATAGTAGAGGAAAGTTATAAGAAGATACAGAATAACAGCTGGCTACCAAAGGCGACAACATAGTGAGAAAGAGAAGTGTAGTATGGAAGATTTCAAAAGGACAAAATGAGTGGCTTGATGATGGATAGAATGGGAGAACTGCCAGTCTGAGTCCATGTCAAGGTGAGTTATTGTCATGCATTTCAGATCCCCAGGAGTCTTACCAGTCGCATTGCTGGTACCTGCCAGCCAACTTTGTGTGACGTTTACATGGATGGAGACTCTATGTTTGGCAGGCTGTGCGAAGGGGACCCTATTGACTTGGTTAGCGGACTCTGAATGAGATAGTACTTTGTGAATCAGTGGTTTTGCTTAGATGTACCTGATATTGTGTGTGCAGTGTTGGGAATAAGATGTCAGGGTTGAAGTGGGGGTGGGGAGCTTACTGAGAAGGAACTCCACTGTGTCAGGTTAATTGAGATTGTTGATATGAGGGCCAGAGCAGGGCCTGTGTTTTGCCGGGCTCTGACCAAGTTAGAAAAGAGAAGGGGTATTGTTTGATATAAAGTGATTTTTATTGTGATTTGAGAGGGTAAATGTTCTTTGTGATGGGAGAAAGTGTAAGACCCTGTTTTAGTGTTAGTGAAAATGTGATCAAACACACAAAAGGTGATGGAGGTGACAGGAGTTCATCCTGAACTGCCAGGTAGGCCTCCTCCAAAAGGGAACACAAGCAACCTCAGATTGGTTTCGATCCTGTTACGGCAGTGAGGTATAGATTAACTCCTGTGGCACAGCGAGCAAGGGACTCCTATCTGGGCATACCCTTGGCTACCTAGAGATTTACATCAAACACACAAAAGGTGATGTGAAGAATGCTTGCAAATAATCTAAACCACTGTCAATCACTCTGGGTGGCATTCCAACCCATCATTTTTAGAAATTGTGTCATTCTAATTAGAGGCTTGCCTGTACTAAACCGACTCCTCGTGGGAACAGTCCATCCTCAACTGCCAGGCCCACTTTAGACGGGAACACTAGCAACCCTAGACCAGTTTCAGACCGTGTTTTGCCATTGGTTTAGGCGATTTTAAAGTATTTCTCCCAACACCTTTTGTATGTTTGGTGAAAATTTGGTGTCTGGATGGTCGTGGGGATGGTTCCGTATGATGGTTTGGGTTTGTTTATGCATTAGTGAGTAGAAAGGCTTAAAGTGGATGGGTAGTTGATGTGATGTGCTGAGGTGGAAGTGCTGTGTGGTGATTGTAATGAGCTAAAGTTGCTTCAGTTTGCAGGAGGGTGGTGGGAGTGGAGTGTCTCATCTGTGGGGATATCTTGGATGCTCTAGGGGTGGGTGGAGGAAGTGGGAATATGATTGACCCACGGCGTAAGGTGTCTGTCAGTTGCCTGAGGTGGGCAGAGGTTGTCTAGATGGTGGTGCTGTTTGTTGTGTGTGTGAAGTCACAGGTTGGTTTTGCTGAGATATGGGTAAGTATAGAGAAAAAATATGTTGATATCTGGGGTGTCATGTAGTGATAATGTTGTGTGCTGTATGGTGGTTGCTGACAGTGCTATTGTGCTATGAACTGTGGAGCACAAGGAGTGTCCATGATGCATGTGACCTGTTATATGTTCTTTACTTAGGTGTCTGTGAGGTGGGTGGAAGTTTGAAATGTGGGTTTGTGTGTGTTTGTGGAGGAGAAGGTGACTTCGTAGGTGGGGTGAGTCTATAAAGGTAATAGTCTACTGCAGTTTTTGTGAGAATGATGTGCTCCTGTCTTTCCAAGTGTAATTGGTGGTGGTGAATAGTAAGTGGTTCTTAGAGAGTATGAGAGCGAGATGATTGATGAAGTGTGTTATTAATGACTTTTGTTGTGTACTGATTAAGACTGGTTGTGTAATGTTGTGCTGGATAAGGATTGCTCATGGTGTGTCTAAAGGGAAATTGGGTTGTGATGTATCTCTGATATTCAGGGTGGGTGTACTTCTGAGGGAATGTTTGAGATAATAGGAGATATGCGGGGATTGTAGGGGAGACCATGGTGTCATCTGAATGAAGAGTGTGGACAGTCAGGTGTCCTTTGAATGTTTTTGCTAGATGAGAGGAAGCTGTTCTGAGCAAACGTTCAACCTTATTTGCATGCTGTGGTATTAGGGTGAAGGTGTATGTGTGGGGATGGTGGTGGATATGTTTCTGGCCCTTAATGCTGGGTATGGAAATATGAACTTACTTCTGTGGGGTAGTTGGAACTTTGGCGTATTGTGGGTGATAAAGAATAAGTGCAATGAGGTAGCAGAAGATAGTGAAGATAAATGCTTGGTTTGGATGATGGTTTCTAAGATATTGGAGGAGGTGTGCATATTGTGTTGGCGTTTTGGTGGTATTTGTGGAATGTATGGCTGCTGTTTGGTGGTGTGGAGAAAAGGTTGGTCTCAGTATGGTGGCAGTGGTGCGCGAAGTGAGTGGGATGCAAGATGAGTGGGCATTCTGATTTCAGAAGAGAAAGTCAGTTTTGGTTTATAGTTGTATGTGTTGTTGGTTGTCTTTTAGTTGTCAGTTGAAGTTGTGGGTGGATGTATGGTTTACGTTTGATGCAATATATGTGAGGCCGATAGCTCGGGCGGTCAGAGGTGGTATTTAGGGAGAGTAGAAGTTGCCATGATTGTATAGTGCCAGGTCTGTGTGTGTTAGACCTGGCATCCTTGGCGTGGTTTTCCCCTCTCTTTTTGCCTCTGCCTCCGGTATTTTTGCTGTGTGCTGGATTTTGTTTTTTTTGGTCTAGATGCTTTGGCCACTTTGCCACTGCTGATCAGCGCCAAAGTGCAAGTGCTCCCTCTGTAAATTGTGAATATGGATTGGTGTTTCCATGATTGGCTTGTTTGACTTACTACTAAGTCCCTAGTACAGTGCACTGTGTGTGCCCAGGTGAAGAGCTGGGAAAACTGAAGGAGAAGTACTGCCCCTTTGTTGTGTGCTGTCTGGGGTTGGCCTGCAGTGGCTGTTTCTGCCAAGGAGAGGAACAAGACTTAGCTGTGTGCTGTGTATCCTGCTTGGAGAAGATCTTCAAGGGCTTGGTGTAGAGCTTGCCTCCTGTTCTGAAGTCTCATGGACACAAAGCGTTCATTTCCTCTGTCCTCCTGCATCTTGAACTGCTGTTTCAGCTGCCACAGAGGGAAATTGCAACCCCAACGCCGGCCAGCGACACCGCGACCTGCAATGAAGCAGTAGGCTCTACTCGTGAAGTGCACAACGCATTGCCTGACTTGCACCGCAGCCCCGACGCCGCACTGTATCGACTCCAAAGTCGTCACTGAGGTCGCTGCCTTCACTGGAGCCAAGGGCACCACTCATGACACTCACGATGCACCGCCCCCACTCGCACCGCAGCCCCGACTTCACCGAAGCTGGTGCTTCATCAATGCGGAGTTGATACCTGACGTGGGTGACTTCCTGAATCCATCGACACTGCACAGTCATAAGGAACCGACGCCTCGCCGCCACGCGACATCACCTCCCGGGCAACAGTAAGAAACTGATACCTCACCTCCCCGACAACAGTAAGGAAACCGACGCCTCACCTCCCCTGCATTGCAGTAAGGAACCGAGGCCTCGCCTCCCCTGGGGTCGTAAAGAACCGATGCATCACCTCCCCTGTGGTTGTAAGGAACCAATGCCGCACGGTGCCAACGAAGCATCACCTCCCCGATGCCGTCCACCATCTTTGCTTTCATCGTTTGCCAAGGTACTGTTCTTTGGGGGTCTGAGTGACTCCGCGCCTGACGCCGCACACCTCACAGTTGGCGCCGTACTTTGGATTTTCATCTGCCACAAGGTCGTAATAGCTCCAGGTGGAGTTATTTGCTGCTGCAAGCTTTATTTGTGTAAATAACCTATTTTTGAGGATATCTTGGTATATGTATTGTGGATTTTTGTCGTTTTGGTCTTGTTTGGTTTAGATAAAGATTACTTATTTTTCTAAACTGCTGTGGTGTCCATTTGTAGAGTTTTCACTGTATCACTGTATGTGTGCACAAATGCTTTACACACTGCCTCTGAGATAAGCCTGTCTGCTTGTGCCAAGCTTCCAAGGGGGTGAGCAGGGGTTGTCTAAGGGTGCAACTCCCTTATCCTGACTAGAAGCAAGGGTCCCTACTTGGAGAAAGGTGCAAACCATTGCCAACTAGAGACCCCCATTTCTAACAGTGTGCCTTTTGGCAGGGTGAGTGTTTGAGGCATAGATACTGTTGCTGGGGTCTGGGACTGCTTTGTCTGATTGATGGGGACGGGTTAGCCAAAGGCACCCCGACCCTGTCCCATGTAAGCACTCATTGTGTCTGTCTGCTGCATAGCACATTCTAGTGTGCAGGGGAGGTGATCATGGTTAATTGGTCATTCCGAATTTTGATTCCAATTTATAGAGATGCCAAAATCTGAATGTTTGGAAGTTAAATGATCACAACAATATGTTTTCTAATTGTCAACTCTCCTACTGAGGGGAGCATTCCCTTCATCCAATGATGACTGTGCCAATCAGGCTAATGAATAACCCATGCACCGATAAGCTAACATGCTTACATTTTTCCTGAAGCGACACTACCTTCTAGTAATCTGCCCATGGATCATTATGGTTAATTTGGACTATGCTTAATAGGAACTAAGGGTCTTCTGTCTGGCAACGCTTTAACACTTACCTCTGTCCCAGTGCAGGCACTTAGCATTCCCACCCCTTGCCCACTGTTATCTCACATATCGTTATAGGGATCCTAACTTGTAACAAAAACACAGTTATACAGTTGCATTATAAATAACAAAACACACCAACATCTTTTCTTGTGGGAAAACTGTTGCAAGTTTATTTGCATTCTTGTTGTGCATATACACAGGTAGGGTTATCTTACGGGTGATCATCAGAGTGCAGCGCTGTGAAGGACTAACCACTGACACCCCTCCTGAAACAATCTCCAGCCACCGGGCATTACGTTGCCATCTCATTCTTTAACCGGTGCTGTATCTTACGCATTGGGGCTGCGGCCCAATGCTTTTTTTAAGTGTTTGCTGCACCCATTCCACCACAGAGCGAGGTAAGGCCAACCCCCAGCTGTCAGGATACCAACTGTCCTTTACGAGATGAAGGGGTCGCATTCTTCTCATGACCCCCTATGTCCTGAGGATCTCATTTTATATTGGTGGCTCCATCGCCCTCTGATGGGGTATTGCTCGCCTTTTTTGCATAAAGATCACCCTGTAACTCCGCTTGCGACGCTGTTTGGCAGTTCTTGAGTGCTGTTTTGTTCCGCTCCCTTGCTAGGTGGGTGGGAAATTCTTCTGCTGCTGTCCGGAAAAAAGAGGGATTGCCCAAGTGAGCAGCCCACCTAAATAGCCCTCATCCTCCCGGAAGTGCGTAGTCCCTGGGGAGGCGAGATTTGCCAGTGCGATTGTCCCCTTCCGGCCAGGTGGCCATGGAAAAAATACTAGCCCCTACAGGGCAGTGGGGAAATGCTAAGGGGCTGTCCCCTCTAGTGTCCCCCTGCGGGGGACGTGGCCATCCGCCTAGCATTCCCACCCCTAGCCCACTGTTATCTCACATATCGTTATAGGGATCCTAACTTGTAACAAAAACACAGTTATACAGTTGCATTATAATAAATAACAAAACACACCAACATCTTTTCTTGTGGGAAAACTGTTGCAAGTTTATTTGCATTCTTGTTGTGCATACACACAGGTAGGGTTGTCTTACGGGTGATCATCAGAGTGCAGCGCTGTGAAGGACTAACCACTGACACCCCTCCTGAAACAATCTCCAGCCACCAGGCATTACGTTGCCATCTCATTCTTTAACCGGTGCTGTATCTTACGCATCGGGGCTGCGGCCCAATGCTTTTTTTAAGTGTTTGCTGCACCCGTTCCACCACAGAGCGAGGTAAGGCCAACCCCCAGCTGTCAGGATACCAACTGTCCCTTACGGGATAAAGGGGTCACCGTTGCGTTCTTCTCATGGCCCCCTATGGCCTGAGGATCTCATTTTATATTGGCGGCTCCATCGCCCTCTGATGGGGTATTGCTCGCCTTTTTTGCATAAAGAGCACCCGTAAGACCCTCCAAGGCTCAGGGTGGCTTACTGCGACCCTGAGTCCCCCACCTGTAGCTCTAGGGTTCTTTGCCACCATTAACTGACTGTCAAATAGGTAGGTACTGATGAGGCTGGCCTTTGCCTCTTTGGTAATGTCTGCCCTTCCATTATCGTTTGCGTTCTCCTCTACCACCCGTCTTTTAAAAAAAAAAAAATAATATCTCTGCCTATGGACGGCTACCGCTTAGGGCTTCTGAAGTGCTGCCATCCTTGAGTCGTGTATGTTACTGTCTCCCTACTTATGGTATAGTTGACACTCTGTACCTATACCATGTCAGTTGGAGTTCCTTTGCACACCTTGTTACCCTTGTTTGAGCCGTGGTCTTGCCGCCCAGACTCTTATCGCCTTTTATTGCGCTCATGCCATTCAATTGATGCCATTTTACAGCGTAGTATTGCATTAGGTCTATTTTGTCTGCTTGGGTGGCAAGGTGGCCTGGTCATCTGAATTGCTCCCTTTTTTTGTGTGTTTTTTTTTGTTCTATTAACCCATTTGAAACCACTGATCCTGTCCTTACTTAAAGTTTATATCTCTGAATGCACTGTAGGCCACCTTCAGGTTGGATGAAGCGGGTGATTTACCAATATTGGTTCTCTTATGGAGCATTCTCTTTTGCCGCTGTTCGCAATTTGACATTTTAAGGGGCCAGAACTACCCAGTTGCCTCTGACTTGAGTGCACTGCGCCCATGGCTGTCGTAATAACCCACTTCCGCCCAGCAAATCTTGTGGTCATATACTAGCTTATTTCCACTTTCTATAGTTGCCCTCTGAAGGCATAGCGACCTTCGCATATGGACGTGCTATGATGGTTCCCTGTAAAATTCGATGTTAGTCCCTGGTGCTTAGATTGGACACCTCTTGCATGACTGAACTATCTATGTGCCACTCTGTGCAGACCATTTGTAATTATGGTCTTCCTCCTCTGTGACTAGTCCCCCATACCCTGGCCTGCGTTGGTCCTTCCAATGGTGTTTGAGTTGTGTCTGTCTTTTGTGATCTTGGTGTGGCCTTAATGCAGTCATTATGTCTAGTTCATTTTCTGAATATGCTCTATGTTGCATGCTCTGATTGTAGATAAAGCTGGTCCTTTGTTAATGCGTGTGCTCTGGACCCCTCTTGTGTTGCTGTTGCACTGTCTCTATTACGGGGGTGGATGCAGCCCTACTCCACTGCTCCAAAAATCCTATGCACCTTGCCCTTGGCTGTACTGACACCGCTTTCCCTAGGAAAGATCTTATACTTTCTCTGCTGGTTGTGTATGTACATACTATGATAGTTGACTGTAGGCTACAACGTCTGTCCCTTATGCTTAGCTATGACACTGTTTTGCAGGGCTACCTGATGTCACCTGTGCGACCTATCCATGTCTCCTATGCGGACACTTGGCCCCTACCAGTTGCTCATCTGTTGCTCTAGACATAACATGTAGTTCTTTCTAATCTTTTGACTGGGCTCTCTTCCCCCACCTTCTTGCTCAGTGCCTATCCTTGAACTCCCCTCTGCTGGGGAGAGTGTACTGTAATAAGCATGGGGAAGTGAAAACTTGTAAGGATGGAGTAGAGAAAATGAAAGCTTTATGTTACTCGGGGGAGTTCATTCCAGAACTGTAAGAGGCATTCGTTGCTCATAGTTGCACTACTACGTTGATAGTACACCTTCCCTCATCGTCAACTGCTGCCTTCCTTAATTTATTCGTTTTGTTCAAGATTATATTACACTATATTCTTTCCTTTCTAAAACCCCCAGATTGAGACACAACTAATACCCAGCCTCTCAAGAAAAAAGATTTTTCGAACCAGACACCCTACTATCACACATATTGCAACCATCTCCACACAAATAACATCATACCGTTCGCACACTTTAACCCCCAGTGACCCTGCATGAAGCTTGAAAACGTACTTGTCAGTACCTACGATAAAGGGCTCAGAGCCATGAACCTCACAAATAGAACTTTGTCCCTAATGAAAACCAGAGGCCCCGAACACTACATCCCTTGATTGACCTTCCTCTCATCGCCCATCACAATCAAAGCATTACCGACACCCCAGATCAAACCGCTCTCCATGATTTTATGCTACTAGAGAGGAAATGGTGAATCTCTTGCACTGATTCCAATTGAGCGACATTGAATATTCCAAGAATGACACACTACCCAGAGAAAATCATTCTTTGGGGAGAGGATGTAGCCTTACGGCTAGAGCGGTGGACGTCGAAGCTGGGGAACCGGGTTCGAGTCTTGGCAACGACGATTCTGAGCAAATCACTTAATCTCCCCGTGTCTAACAAAAAATGAATGGGTCCATCTGTAACGAAACTGGTGCTTATGTACAGAGCTCTGATACCCGATGTCTCAGGTCTAGTTCGTGCTATTTAAAACTCAAAAAAAATCATTCTTCATACTAAAAGAATTCACTCACACTTCAGTTACCACCAACCCTTCCCATTCACACACCAGACCTATGTGACAAACTATAAAGCTTGGCCAAAAACACAGCCATATCAGTACAAACACTTTGAGGCACAATCTGACCCAAACCCTCCCGATACAACAACCTATTGTGGAGGGATGGTCGGAAATATGGCTTGGGATGCGTATCAGATTTCTGAATGGCTGCTTTAATGTATGTCTTTTACATGAAACAAAGTAGGGAAGGAATGTGGGCAGTTTCCAAAAAAGTCTCTGTTCTGTCTGAGTATTCCGCTGGTTTATGAACAAACAGGTCTTCTGTTTGTGGCATCTTAAATGGATTCTGTCTCCTAGGCTTGTGGGACCGATGCCACCATCAACCTTGGGGAAAGACCAGAATACCCAGTATAGGTAATGAACACAAAAATTCTCTTTCTCTTACGCAGATGCCGTTTTTCTATGGATCAAGTTGTCTCCAGTCATTCACACTTGTGCAATCATGCAACCAATTGGAGTGGCAGTAATGGTGCCCATATATCCCTGTTAGGGCCGGGTTTAGGATTTCCTCCTTACTTGGGTAGTGTTCCTGTTCTCCCCTTTCCCTTCGGTTCAGGGAAGGTTTGCTATGTTTTAGAAGTGAGGAGCGTTGGTTCCTTCCGCTCTCTCTCTCTCTTTCTGGTTACACCCCCTCCCTTCTTTGGACCAACTATGGATTGTTTATATAGCGAAAGAGAAGAAAACTTTGCAATTCAATATCATCTTACCTTGTCCTGCTTTAAACTCTCCAGTCACTCATCCGGTCTGCCACAACTCTCCTGAGTTGTGACGGGCGGTCTTATAATTGCCGGTGGCATCCACCAGTCCTTGCGCCACTTGTTTCCGTCCTCTGCTGTTGATTGCTCAGACTCCCACTCCACTGTTGGTCCAGTTTATGTCTCTGCTTAAGACGTCTCTCTCCATGCTCCGCGGTACTTCGCCGGGTCGCGTTCCTCTCCGAAATGTCTGCGTCACCGCCTTACTCCCTCTCTGGTTTCATCTGCGTTTTTATCCTCCCAGGGTCTGCTTCTTTCCTTTATAATGATGTCCTTTGTTAGTGTTGGTGTTTCCTCATGTTTCTGCCCTCCATTTCCCTGTGCCCATCTGCTCTTTCTCTTTCCTCCCTGTCTTTGCCCATTTCCTGACTGTCCATTTTGCTTCCCGTAGGTGGGATGTCTCCGCGAGCGTTGGAGAAGAGCGTTTTCCAACTGTAGTGAAGTTGTTTTCTTCCTTTTCCTCACACCGACCCCACCCACTCCATGTGCTATAGACTCAGGACCAGATGTATGACTGTTTTTAGCGGTGGGGGCGTCGCCTGATGCCGATGTAGGGAAAAGCGGACCTTGGAGCTCCTCCGTGGCCTCCCTCCATTGCAACTGATCCTGATATACTAAGGGGGCCCCTAATCGCCCATTCTACGTCGGAACACCTGGTGCCCCTGTGGGAGATCCGTCGACGGCCCAGGAGGCTGTAGCACGGAGCAAAAAGCGATTCCTTGCTCTGCTCGTACTGCGACCGCGGCGACCCAAGATGGCGGCCGCGTCCGGACGAGGGGGTCTCCGTGGGCCGCACCGACCCGAGTTCTGCAGACTACATCTGCGCGACAGCGAGGTGCTCTGAATCTGACCTCAAGACGGAGGTCTGCGGACGCTCAAGTGTGGGGGCGGTGCACAGAGGAGACGAAGCGCCACGACCTAGCACCGAGTACCGATCCCAAGGTGGCGACCCCGAGGACTGGCTCAGAAGCCTGATGAGAGTGCGGGCGGTAAGCGATCGCAACGATGTGCTGATGATCACTGTCCCTGAAGTGGCGAGCTAGCAACTATATGGTGCTCCCTAGAACTGATGAGATCTCGCAGGCGGCGTGGTGAGATCGACGCCAGCGGCGACGCATTGAGATCGGCTCCGGCTGGTTACCTAAAGACCCGTGAGCGGCCTTGAACACGGAGTTGTAGAGCTCAGGCGGGACGGTGCTTGAGAAACAGGCAATACCTGAAATTTACCTGAGCCGCTGAGACGCAGGCTGCTGAATGCGGAGGGCCAGACCTACAAGATTCATCCCTGCATTGGAGGTGTGACACGGAAGCTTCGGTGAACTGGAGGACCTCGGTGAGTGCGCACTGGGCTACTTGAGAGCAGGACGTCCGCCCTGTCTCCCTCCCGAGTTGGTGCGACTGGACGGCGCTTTCTCCCTGCTTTGCTGCCCAGGGAGAGCTAGATACTGTGCGGGAGTGCACTCTCCGACCTTTCCTGGTTGCTGAGGTGGTAACGGAGCCCGACAAGACCCCTGGTCTAACTGCCCTCGCGGCGGGGCGCCATTGCTCTGGACGCACACCCTTGGCTTGGGTCCACCCCCACTATGGTGGCCTGATTGAAGAGCGAGGCCGTTCCGGTGAGTCGGCGATACTGGTGCTCGTGAGATCACCACTTTGGTGGGGTACTGCACGGCCTTCTGTGGCCCGCTGGGATGGGGCGAGTAGCCAGAAAAAAGGGTTTTGCGGCCCTCCAGGTGGAAGGAGCGGGGCAGCAGACTGACGACGAGGATGATGTGGCGGAGCGCCCCAGTACCGGTGTCCCGGGAGGCCCTACGTTAGCGGACATCATGCAGGCCATCACCTCGTCACGAGAGGCCCTCGAGACAAAAATTGACGCCATTGGAGTGGACCTCACTCTGCTCAAGGATGACCACAGGAAACTAAAGGAGCGGGTGAAGGTGACCGAGAAAACACTGGAGGGGGTCCCGGACGCAGTGGCCACCTTGCAGCGCTCATTTAGACAGGTGGAGGACAAAGTCCGAGTCTTGGAGATGAGAGCGGAGGATAACGAAGGGCGTTCCCGCAGGAATAACCTCCTCATAGTGGGGGTACCCCGGACAGGCATTCTGCGCTGCTTTAGGCCCGGGAGGAGTTAGCAGTTCAATTAGAGAGATTAAGCCTTCAACGGGCGGAAGGGGACGACGCTGTTCGATATTTGGAAGAGTGGCTCAAGTCAGAGGTTGCCCCGGAGGGACTGTCTCCGTTCTTTGCCCTTGAGAGAGCCCACAGGGTCCCGGCCAGACCTCCCAAGCCGGGCGCACACCCGCGGCCGATGGTGGCGAGACTATTGCACTACCGCGACAGAGACCACCTCTTGCAGCACGCCCGGGGAAAACATATAGCTACAAATTGGGAACTCCAAGGTTATGCTCTTTCTGGACTATACTAGGGAGGTTCAGAGGCAGCGCGCCTCCTTCATTGCCCTTAAACGGAAATTGCGCCAACTTCACATCTCATACGCCATGCTCTTCCCGGCGCGCTTACGAGTGGTGGACAGCACACTCTTCTTCACCACCCCGCAGGATGCATGGCAGTGGCTGGAGATGCGCCAGACGAGGACCAGGCGGAGTTCTGTAGCGAGCAACGTGGAGAGGGGATTCCCTGAACGTATGAGCCCGCCGAGGACCCTCTCGTCGCCGGATCACCGCCTCGAGCGGGATAGAGCAGTGCAGGCGGTTGCAGAGATCAGTCGGGGTGAGGCCAGCCCGTCTTCTGCTTCCACTGGCCGGGTGCTGGGAGGATCTGAGACCTCTCCGGCTGGAAGCACGAATGGAGAATCTGATACTGAGCTGCCGGTGGTCACTCCGCAGACGGTGGACCTGCTTGGCTGAACTGAAAGTTGGCGGTAGGGCGAGACAGACTTGCAACACTGTTCAGGATTGTCCGCTGAAGGGTCTATGATTTGCAGAAAGAGGGGAGGGGGCACCAATTGACCAGTATTGCTGGGAACCCCCATACCAGTGCAGAATGGGGGGAGAGCCGGGAGGGGCTTTGGGTCCCAATGGGTCGGCACACGTCTCACTACCTCTTTGTGTGCAGTTGATGGTTATATCAGTTTGGATGGGAACTAGTTTAAGGGAACCTGTCCTGGGGAGTGGGAGTTGGGGAGTTTGGGACGAAGGGGGGGAGGGAGTTCTTGGGACAAAGCATGCCGCCGGGGAGATACGGAGGCTAGCACACATACAACCACACCATGGGAACCGCCGTAGGTATTAAGTGCTTGTCCTGGAACATTAGGGGGATGCACACTATGACGCGGCGCCACAAGATCCATGCCTATCTTAGAAGGAGAGGGGTGCAGATTGCACTACTGCAGGAGACACACTTATCTAAACAAGAGGGGCTGGCTTTGCAGCTGAGGTGGCGGGGACAGGTGTTCTGCACAACATACTCGGCTTTTGCACGGGGCGCACTGGTTTGGATCAGGGCAGGGGTGCCGTTCCAGAGTACTGGGCAGCTGATTGACCCTGAAGGCAGATATGTTGTGGTGACGGGGCGCTTAAATGGGAAGGACATTGTCCTAGGGAGTATATATGCCCCTAACACCGATCAAGCCTCATTTTTTGCACACCTTTCGGGGAAGTTAGCACCTCTGTTGACAGGGTCCGTGCTCCTGGGGGGCGACTTCAACTGCATCACCGACGTCTCTCTGGACCGCTCCCATCCTCCCCTTGTAGATGCCCCGGTACACAGACTGGCTGCAGTGCAGTGGGCTTGGCAGCAACAGTGGGGACTGACTGATACATGGAGGGCTCATCATCCCACTGACAGGGACTACTCTTACTTCTCGTCATTACACGACCTACATGTTCGGTTAGATTTGGTCCTTTGCTCTCCAGACGTACACGGGGGGATGGTACATAGTGAATACTTAGCTAGAACATCATCTGATCATAACCCACTGCTGGTGATACTACATTGGTTACGGGATCGACCTGCCATTCCCACCTGGCGACTCAGACCAGATACATTAGAGGATCCAGTGTTCCGAGATACTATAGGATCGGCCATTGAAGAATATTTCAGGGTTAATGGTACCACAGCGTCTTCTCTGCTGGTTGAGTGGGATGCTTTTAAGTCGGTGATTAGGGGGCGCTGCATAGGGGAAGTGGTGGGAGTGCGTAAAGTGCTGCTACAAGACGTGCTAAAGGCGGAACAGAAGCTACACGAATCGGAGAAGGAGCGCCCGGAACGCCCGGACAGGCATTCTGCGCTGCTTTAGGCCCGGGAGGAGTTAGCGGTTCAATTAGAGAGATTAAGCTGTTTCGATTATAAGGCCTACACGGATAAGGCACACGCGGAGCGCGACAAGTCTGGTGCACTGCTAGCCTGGCTGGCCAATCCAGCGCATAGAGGGATGGTGATCTTAGAACTGAGAGGTCAGGGAGATGAGGTGGTCTACACCCAACGAGGTATCAATGACCAATTCTTACAGTATTACACCGCGCTATATCGGAGTAGGCTGGGCCCTGGAATCCCTGGCGATGAGGGGTTTCTGCCGGGAGCAGATCTTCCTAAAATTGAAGCCGAGGAGGCCGAAGTCCTTGTTAGGGACATTGAGGCGGGTGAAGTGCACAGCGCTACAAAGCACATGGCCAGGAACAAAACGCCGGGCACAGATGGGCTACCAGTGGAATTTTACGCGGCCTATGCCGATGCTCTGGTTCCCTGCCTGGTGGCACTGTATAATAGAGCACGTCATGAGGGCGTCCTCCCTGCTTCCACGTGCGAAGCCATCATAGTTCCCCTTCTCAAACCGGGCAAACCCGCCTGGGATCGCTCCTCGTACAGGCCCCTCGCGATGCTTAACCTGGACTATAAGATCTTAAGTCGGGTACTGGCTAGTCGTCTGATGCCCCATATGACGGCGCTGGTTCACAGGGATCAAACCGGATTTATACCATCGCGGAATACTGCGATGAATGTTCGCAGACTCATGCGTATCTTGGGATCCGACACCTATGATAAGGAGGAGGCCTGCATTTTTGCGGTCGATATTGAAAAGGCCTTCGATAGCCTGGAATGGCCCTACCTTTTTAATGTTTTGCGGGAATTTGGCTTAGGAGAGCACTTTATACGGTGGACGGTGCTGTTGTACAGTGCTTCCACTGCCAGAGTCAGGACAGGGGGCTTGATCTCTGCTGCCTGTGAGGTTGCCCGGGGGACGAGACGAGGGTGCCCGTTATCCCCTCTATTGTTTGCTCTGGCGATGGAGCCCATGGCTGCTCACGCCAGGACAGGGAGATACTATTCCGGGCTATTGGTAGAGGGACAAATACAGCATATAGCGCTGTATGCGGACGATCTGCTCATGTTCCTGCTAGACTCCGGGGATGCACTTAGAGGAGCGAAGGACTTGCCGGAGACCTTGGGGAGAATAGCGGGGCTACGCGTGAACTGGGCCAAGTCGTGTTTGTTCCCTGCCAAGTCATGCAGGGGGGACCAACAGAGCACAGGGGGAGTCCCGTGGGAATCCCGTTGCTTGTCTTACCTGGGGACCCAGATTTATCACGATCATGACGACGTTTTGGAAGGCAATGTGGGACGAGCGTTGCGCAGTGCCAAAACCTGTTTCGACTTTTGGGGAACTCTTCCGTTATCCATTGCGGGTAGGATTGCTTTGGTGAAGATGGTCACTCTACCCAGGTTCCTCTATTACTTTGGGACGCTCCCCATTTGGATCCCGAGTAAGTTTTTTGCCCAGCTTAATACTTTGATTACAGGATTCCTGTGGGGGACTGGGAGAAGAAGGGTTGCCCTGATTACCATGCAACGGCCCAGGGCGGAGGGAGGCCTTGCGTTGCCGGACCTTGAGGCCTATTACCATGCCGCGCAACTCCAATGGTATACGAAATGGGTAGCGGGTCACATCAGGCATCCGGAGGACACGGGGGGTCGGATCCGAGTTGGCGTCTTTTGTCCTGTGTTCTGCTGCGAGTACCATTAAGGGATGGGTTGGTCCCGCCAGATTTACGCGTGGTGCGACAGTGCTGGGCACGCATGGTCAGGAGGGCGCGCGTCAAGACCCCGTACGCGCCTGAGATCCCGTTGGGGATGTGCGAGGTGCTGCCCCATGGGGGTGACTGGAGTAAGCTGCAGTCCTGGGAAGAGGCAGGAGTCATCACATTAGGTGACCTTTACGAGGATGGCAACCTCCTCCCTTTCAATGATCTCCGGGAGCGCCATGACTTACCGCAAGGGGATTTTCTTTTTCATGCGGCCCTGACAGCAGCTATCAGAAGGCACTGGCGGAGGGGTCTGGCGGAGCCTGACTCGTTTCTCGCCTGTCAGTATGTAGTGATGGCAGCGGGAACTTTTAAAGCGGTGACTTGTCTCTATCGACGGATTACCCAGGACTTGCGCCAACCCTTAACAGCGTTGCGACTCAAATGGGAGGCGGACTTGGGGGAGCCCATTGAGGAAAAGCCTTGGGGGGCGGTTGTTGAGAGGGCGTGGAAAAGCTCTCGGAATGCGCGCTTTCAGTTGATCCAATTCTATGTCTTACATAGGGCATACCTAACACCAGGCAAAGTCAACGACTATTTTGGGGCCTCCTCCGCTTGTCCTCGTTGTACTCTGGAAGGGGCGAGGTTTCTACACATGTTCTGGGACTGCCCACAGTTGGGGGACTACTGGCGAGGGGTGACGACTGCTTTGGCAACTGTGACGGAGAGGGAGATAGCCATGACACCACGGGTTTGCTTATTGCACTGGTTTCCGCACACTACTAAGAACAAAATCACCAGCAAGTTCATTGATTTGGGGTTAGTCCTGGCAAAAAGAGAACTTACTACCCACTGGAAGACGAGACAAGGGCCTACTCTAGCACGCTGGCGTAGGGAACTCGTGAAGTGGGCAGAGAGTGAAGGGAACTACAGACTATGCATGGCCAGGCGTAATGGGAGCGAGAAGACAATGGAAATGGCTCGGGCGTGGGTGGCGCTCGTGGAACTGGTTAAGCACCCAGCTGAAGATGACGAGAATATACTTGATGGGGAGGAGGGCACTCAGGCTGATTGCGCGGCCGCCACCTGATGAAGGAGGGGCACGGTGAGACCGATAAGGGCCCGACAGGGACTTTCCCCCAGTGTTCCCGGACTGCCCTGGATTGAGGCCTGCGAGGCAGGGATTCTGATGAGTGGTACAGGAGATCTGGTCGAATTCCTGAGTATTTTAATGGTTAGCGGCATGCTTGGAGGGGTGGACGGGCTGGGGGGGCCTTGTTAGGGTGTTTAAGGACCGGGAGGGTGGGATGGGTATGGGGAGTTTTCTATTTGAATCTACATTATTGGACAGTAACATACATGGAGCCGAATCGAACTGTATGCTGGACTACCTCTGGGGAGATGGCGGGGAATTGGTGAGGCACTCCTGGAGGCCCCTTGAAGAAATTCTTGGCTTGCAGCCAGCTCTGGGATGACCGCAAGACAACTAATGTATATAATTGTAATACATGTCTCCTTCCCAGCTATTTCTTTATGATGCCCATGGGGCTGTCAGTATGGCTTTTTCAGAAAACCAATAAAAATCTGTTAAAAAAAAAAGAAAAGACTGTTTTTAGCGGTCGCAAACGGAGTATTGGGCCATTTGCGACCACTAAAATAGCTGCCAGCATGTACCAACCCTATTTTGAGGGTCGATAACCTATTACTGAATCACAAAATAGGGTTTGTGAGTTGGTATTAGGAAGGGGGGTGCCTAGGGCGTCCCTTCCTAATAGCGAGTTGCAGGGGCATGTATGAATGTTTTGCGACTGGGATACGGTTGCAAAATCTTCATATTTTATAGACTCTGTGAAGGAGGTGGCAACCTATTCGCAAACGGGAAGGGGTCCTCAAGGGACCCCTTCCCCTGTGTGAATGTGGGCACCAACATTTTCTAAGAGCAGGCAGTGGTCCCACGGACCACTGCCTACTCTTAAAAAATGAAAAGGTCGCTTTTCATTTTTATGTTTGAAATGCATCGGATGCATTTCAATAAAACAAAATTGCTTTATTTAAAAAGCAATAACAGAAATAGTGGTCTGCTGACCACAGCAGGCCACCATCCCTGTGATTACAGGCCATTCCCAATGGGTCACAAATTGCAAACGACCTCATGAATATTAATAAGGTAGGTCATTTGCGACCCCATTGGGACATTTCATTTTGTGAGTCGCAAAAAATCACAATCAGAGACTCACAAAATGAAATGGTCGTACAAATGGCCATCAGACACCTACACTCCATCACAGCGTTAAGGCTGTCCGGGCTCTTTTCTGCCATCTTTAATTTTATGAAATACTCTCCCTCCCTCCACAACACTGGCCCTCTGAGTGTTGATCATTGTCTTTCTTAAAAATACAAAGCACCACCGGATTTAAATAAAAAAACACACAAAATAGCATGAAAACCACTGGCCTAGATCCTCTAGACCTAAGCCACAACACACCCACCACAAACCTCCTATAAGGCTACATTGCTAGAGAGATCAGTGTGCGCCAAGCTCCAGATCTGCATGGATTTCTCAGCCCTTCTACACAACCCACAAGATGACATCAGGGGCAGTCTGAGATCTGAATCTCCATCTCGGAGGACCTCAGAAAAGAAATTGACTCCGGTGGAGCCAAGGTCCTCAATTTTAGATTGCTCAACATCTTTTGACACCAACAACTCCTTACTCACAAAGTACTTGCTCTATGCACCCACGACACAGCACTAAAATGGATCTGCAATAAGCCGAGCGCAGTGGTAACTCTAGGTTTCCAGCACTTGCGCTTCGAGATATAACTCTGAAGGGTATCTCAGGGTTAAAATGGGGCCAAAATGCAGCTCAATGTTAACCTATGGGGATGCTTTTCTATGTTAACCTACGGGGATGTTTTTCTATCTTAACCTATGGGGATGTTTTTCTAGCAACCTATTGGGACATTTTTGTTTGTTAACATATGCGGAGGTTTTTCTAGCACTTCATCTCTATCTGCCTTAAATTCTTGTCACAAGTTTGGGAATGTGGTGAGTCCATAAGCATTGCTCAGACTATTTCCAGGAACATCATGCACAACCGTAAATACTTCCCATCTAGGCCACCCTAGTACATGTAGTTTTCCAAACACACATGCAGCACCCGGACTCCAAACCACCAGATAAGGTATAATATGCACTTCAAGCACACATCAGGATTAAAAAGGAGCTAGATAAATGCCATTAACAATAACAGATTCAAAATATGACGGAACACCCATATGTAAAGTAAAGCCTAGTTCAGGAAGGATCATGAGTCTAGGCTAAACATTAGGTGCAGCACAGGTACAGGATCTCTCAAAAACATTCACAGGTGCTGCGGCCAACTGAAATGGCTTGAAGCAGGATAACTGTAAAGATGCTGTGCGTGCATACAAAGATGGAAAGCTGAGTATGGAATAATATCTCAGAGGTAAACTACTTTATAACCTCAAAGGCGGTGAAATACAACCTGACTTCAGTCATAACCCAAACTTTGAGCATGTCTTGGGAATTCTCAATAAAGTAGCTGAAACACTTTCCAGTGAATGCAAAGAGAATACATACCCACAGGAGGGTCTGACCTAAATACCACCTTGAAGTACAACCTACAGGATTCAAAGAGTATTTTAGGACACAGTCAGATAACAGCCGCACAGGCTGACATTAATCAAATCCTCTAATTCCAGTACCCATTCGTGAATATTTAAGCAAACAAGAACCAGGGCACAAGAACACTGAGACCAGTCTTGATGCTCATGTGAAGAACCCTCAAGCCTTCTAGTGACCGCCATGGGTGGAAATAATGCACATCCAGCTTAAGTATTTGATGCAGATGCTTTGTGCTAGGATGATGTTATTAAAGAGAGCCTGAGATTGCGTGGTCCTTTTACGTTTGGGAGAAATTGATTACATAGGGGCCAGTCTGGCACGGGCTGAGAAGACCACTCAGCATGGACACACTTCACATGTTAATTCACGTGTTAATTCTAGTCTTTGTTAATGTGCTCCAGGCTAGTCAATGCAGCGTGATTTTAAATCCATGCAGTGATAATGTAGAAATAAATACAACTGTTTGTTGGTGCTGGTGGGGGCAGGACTACAGCCCCCGAATCTCCTTACGGCAGGCAACCAGCCGCCTATGACGCTCCCTTTGTGCCTGGAGGTGCCTATTTAGCTTTACTGGGGCTCTCGCTGCGTGGGACAACTGTTTGTTGGTGCCGGTGGGGGTAGGACTACGGCCCCTGAATCTCCTTGCGGCAGGCAGCCGCCTACGACGCTCCCTTTGTGCCTGGAGGCGCCTATTTAGCTTTAGTGGATCTCCTGCTGCGCGGGACGTGCTCTGGCGCGAGCGTGGGCCAAGAACGGACCTGTCTGCGCCCGTCCGCGTCTGGAAGAGGCTGCTGGGCCACATCTCCAATGTTTGTGTTGGATTGTTTTGAACTGCAAGGGTGAGTGAATCCTGTGCCTCCCAGCCTTAAACTTTTATTTGATCACATCCTGGGGTGAAGTTTACCATCCAACTCGATTTGCCTCTTAAATACCCTTAGTACTATTCTTATGGTGCGGGGGGGGCTGCGGCCACTCCACCTCCATCAACCTCGACTGACCTGATGCTTCAAAGAGCAATCGGGGTTGTTGCTACAGCGATTGAGTTAACTGAGAGAAAACTCTCCCTGGGAGCTGGGAAGTGTGTCCAATATCTGTCGGGCCAGTTGTAGCAATTACAACACCCTTACCCCAGGATTCCTTAATGGCAATCCCAAATTTGCAGAACACGGACCCTGCTCACAAGCCCAGTACTGTATTAAATGAGTCAACTGGTGAGAGTACTCTTGACGAATTGCAACCGGTTGCCAAAAGAGTTAGGAGGCCAGGAAGAGGTAATCAACCCAGACGTGGCCATGCATCTGCTCATTGTTCTCCCCCACCTGTGTGTACCAGTGCTGCCAGTAATAATCCTGGACCCACTTGTACTGCCAAACCAAGCTGTGTGGATGATCTAAAGGTAGAACTTGCTGACAAGATAAGAGGGATTATAAAGGTGGAACCTTCCCCGGTTTTGGCTAGACTGGAAGCGATTGAACTGTCTCTCAGTTGTAGAACCTCCCCGACTGCCCACAGAAAGAGGGGCTCAAGGGCCTTCCTTGCCCGGTCATCTGTATGCCCAGATGGGGTGGGCTCTGTTGCTACTTCAACCATTAGGAATGGTGTCTGTGTAAGGTCAGAAGGGGCCACATGTACAACGGTCCCGGAACATAGGCGTTCTCACCACCAGGGGTGCAGCTCTGGGTGCCAAGAGGCACGAAGGATTTAACTGTCATTACCCTGCCGCCTGCGGCTTGCCCCTAAGTGACCGTGCTGACTGGAGTTTCAGGGTTGCGCGGAGGGCAGATTGAAACCCATGTTGATCTGGGCAACAAGTGTCTTAATTGGCTGAGGAAAATTAAGAATTTCCCAGCGTCAATGTCGGACAATATCCTTTTCACACGCAGGGTGAGGTGGATTGGGAAGGGGCGAAAGACCTACCCAGGGACTGTGTTATCATATATTTAAAAAAAACCTGCAATAGTTCATAAACTGTTGTTTGATGCAGCCTAGAAGGGGGAATCGAGTATTGTTTTATTGCCATTAGGCTAGTTTTATAAACCAACACCAGGTGTGGGTCAGGATCTCGTTCCGTCCCCGCCACTTCAGCACCTGCCTTCGTGCCCCCTACCATGGGTTGTCTGGTTTGGATGGGCTTTACAATGTCAGTATCTAGCAGGTTTGGGATCCTGGATCAAGTAGACTGACTATCCAATAAGAATGGTTCTTCGTTTTTTTTGTCACTCAAGCTGGACTTCTGTCAGCTGTTACAAGAATGGATCCCAGCGGGGGCGGGGGGGGGTGGGGTGATAACTCTGCTTCCTTTTCCAACTAGTTATTTAGTCCAGATCTTAATGCCCCCCATGGCAACCCCCTGGTAGGTTTTCTGGTAGAGGCTTCATTGAACTGTCCACCACATGCTTGGGCGTATTTAGACCATTATGACCTGTTCATCGTGGATAGCACAGTGACCAACGGGGAGGGATTTTCTTCTGCACAGCCTATTGGAGGTAGCCCTGCAGCAAGTCCTTTACGTATAAGCACAGATTCTCATGGTGCTTTAATTAGTCCTATTCCTTCTAATGGCCACTTTAGGCCTTCCCAGAGAACAGAGAGTGCAACCACCTTCCCAGAGAACAGAGAGTGCAACCGGGGTGGCACATCCGCCAGGGCTAAACCTTTCCTTGAAGATTCTATCATGGAACATTGCAGGTTTACGTTCTAAGGTAGATAACACTGATTGAGAATGTTTACTGACTTATATGATATGTGTCTTTTCCAGGATACTTAGTTAACATCCAAAGTTCAGAGAACGGGGTTTGTTTCCTTTAGCACTGAAGCAGTGTCTTTTGGCCTGGGCAGACTCTCTGGCGGGCTGGTGACATGGGTGTGCAGTCATTTGTGTTGTACGGTAGAGGGGTCAGAGGTTTTATCTGGAGATATCATGTGTATTTTTATTTTATTTCCTACAGGCCATAGAGTATGTATATACAATATATACTCTAGACCCATGGCTAATAGGCAGGAGTCCCCGACAGTAAGTTTGCTTGCTGCCCATATGGCTGGACTATCAGGGGCACCTTGAACATTGTGGGTGGTGACTTCAACTGCCAGTTTGAGCCCTTGGATATTTCCACCTGCGAGTTTGTGACGGAGAAGGACAGAGTTTGATCTATTCCCACTCTAACTATTTGTCCTATTAAGAAATGGTCTGCTTTGACTCTCCAACTCAATGCCCTGACAATGAACCTAAGTATCTGTGCATGTAACGGGGGAACATGTTCTGACAGGGAGGGAAAACACACTTTTAATAGATTGCCCAGTTCTAGTTTAATAGATTATATCTTAGTTGACCTCAGACTCTGGCCGTACATGATCGACTTCTCTGTCACAACCAGGCATGACAGCGATCATAACGCACTAGAGCTTGTCCTAGCCTTTCCCCGTATTAAGCCATCTCTGGCTCGTGCATCACCCCTGGATGGTAGGAACCAACTAGCCCACAATAGGTGTAGGTTACGATGACGTGAAGTGGCCCGCTCCCAGGAGTCAGTGAAGTCCATTTACACCTTAGTGGAGATAAGTCTAGGGTCCCTTGGCAATTTAGATCTTAATAAGGGCATGGACACCTCCCTGGTGAAGGTAGGGAAAGTCCATAATAATTTATTTGAGAAACTTAAAGAGCACTTCTCTAAAGAATCTGGGCACCTGGGATCAAGAAGGAGCCCGCCATCATGGTTTAACAACCACTGTAGAATTGCCAAACTCGCTTTGATCAATGCAATTAGGGCTCAGAATAGATGTGAGATCCAAGCATTGAGAATTGATTATAAGTGTACTCTGAGTAAAGCCAAAGTGGAATGGGACCAAATGAGGTGGGAATCACTTCTTGCTGCAACCAGGGAAAATGACCAGACCACCTTTTGGACTATAGTAGCTACCGGGAACAAAGAGGGGAGAGTTACTATAGAAAACAACATTGCAGATGAAGCCTGGAAAGCACATTTTCCCAACTTGTACGCACCCTCTGTGGGTGGGAGCCCGGTCGCTGCTTTGCCCAGGGACAACTCCTTCCCAGTTATAGACAGACCTTTTGACAACTGTGGGCTTCCTGCTATCACCTGCTGGGAGGTAAAGCAGACGATCAGGAAGATTGCCCCCTCCAAAGCACCGGGCATTGATAAAATCCCCAGGGAGTTGTTTTTGTCCGAGATTGATGTTTGGGCACTATATCTTACTGTCGTTTTCAATGCTTTCTTGAATGGGCTACGTACTCCATCTTTATGGGCAGGGGCGGAACGTCTTCCCATTTACAAGAAGGGCTGCCGAATGCACCCAGCTAACTATAGGCCTATCAGCCTCACCGATACCATGCAGAAACTCTTTAGTAGAGTTATTCTCTTGAGGTTGCAAAACTGGCTAGATGATAAAGACACACTCTGCCCCCTGCAAGCAGGATTTCACGCTTGCTCATCCTCCATTGATCAAGTGTTTAGGCTTCAGCTGATCTACTGGAAATCTATTCTTTTGGAGAAGGGCTGGCAATACGTGGTTTTTGTAGATCTTAGATCTACTTTTGACCTGGTTCCCAGAAATACAATGTGGAACGTGCATTGTGATCTGAGTGTTCCCACATATCTAGGCCAACCCATCCATTGAGAGACTGCATGAACAGAATTTTTCCCAGGTCTGTTGTGGACGGTTAGGAGAAGTTACTGACCCCTTCCCTGTGAGTAGGGGTGTAAGACAGGGATGTGTTCTTGCCCCGACCCTTTTTACTTTGTATATTAATGACTTGGTTGCCTGCCTTAATACTTGTGATAATGAGGCCTCTAAATTGGCCAACATGAGGGTTCCGGCCTTCATATTCGCGGATGATACCCTTCTCTTATCCAAGTCTCCGATGGGGATTCAGAAAACCTTGGATGCATTCAGCAACTTTTGTAAACAGAGAGGGCTGGAAATCAATGTTGGTAAAACAAAATTTATGTTTCTCAGCCCATGTCATACTACTCGTTCTAAACCAACGCTGAATGGTATCCTGTTAGAACAGGTCCATCTATTTGAATATCTTCGTATCACCCTAGATGAGAACTTAGATTGGGCCCACCACATTTCAAAGCGCAGGCTCAAATTGGAGCAGCATGTCGGGGGGGTTGTTGAAGATCCTTCTCTAAACCAGTCCCCACAGTTGTTCATTGTACTCTTATCAAGCACTGGGTACGGCCTTAAGTCTACAAAAACATTAGAAATAGTGGAAAACCGGTTTCTGAGGCAAGTGTTGTGTCTCCCAGTTCGTACCTCTTTGATTCCATTAAGGTTTGATGTAGGGCTCAGGCCAATTTCTGAAAAAATTGCAGTCAGACCTATTATATATTGGAGGAGACTCTGGGCCACAACGAAATTGTCACACTATTGTCGTGGAATGGAGGAAATACTCAGTTACCTCAGGGCAAGTAATCTCCCCTGGATTAAATATGTAAGAGAGACACTTTTGAGCATGGGCCTTGTGAAATTGTGGGATGATCCAGGGGGGTAGGTCTGCTGACTAGCAAAATGGAGCTCAAAAGGCGGTTCAAGAGTCTTAAATCAGATCTGTTATTATCATCACAAGCTTCAGGTACTCTAACCAGCTCATTCATGTTGGTGAAGGGCTCCTATTTGGCGGAGCCATTTCTAGCAAGGAAACTGTATGTAAAATCCAGACACGGAACCCTTCCACTTCGTACTTTTATGTCGAAATTGGTGGATTCCACCGGTCTGGAAGAGTTGGCCTGTCCCTCTTGTGGTTATACCAAGGAAACTGTGGCCCATATGCTTTTTTCTGTCCAGTATGTAGTAGGATTAGGGCCAAATGGCTGATCCCCATCTGCAAGAACTTAGGCTTCACCCAGCATGCCTCCGCTTGTAGAGTATTGCAATCAGACAATGGTCAACCCATTGCTTTTGCAGTCTCAAGGTATTTACTAGCAGTGTGGTTTACAAAGAGGACATTTCTTTCGGCCCCTTGGGGTAATGGTGCTGAGTGTTTTATACATTAACCAGCCCCTGTATGTTTTGGCCTTGGTTCAATAGTTTAACAACATTTTATCTGCATTTATTGTAAAATAGTTCTTATTGTGCCCACTTTTACATGTATACTTAAGGGTAAGAATAATGTTTTAACGCTTTCTCCTTGCATATGTTTTTTATTTGATGTTTTTAATCGTTTGCATCTGTAAGGAATTTTAACTTGATTGTAATGATTTGTATTACACATTAGTTTTTTGTATTATTGTCTCTTTTATGGCAAAATGTCAAAATAAAGAGTATTGAACTGAACTGAGAAATAAATACCTGAGGACACTGTTTCACTCTGAAGTGATCAGTTTCTTGAGTTAGTTAACAACTTCCAGCAGCCATCTTAGGCAACAGGTGGGGTGAACTGAGGGCATCTTTGTGCACAGTCTAGGTCTCTTGCAGTGATGGCTGAAAAAAACCTGAATGCAGAATGGAATAGAATTGAAACAGAATTGTACAGTATTAATAAATAAGTGCCAGAAGAGCAGGGTGAGAAGCCAGTTTTGTGGGCGCATCAATGCCTGTGAATTTCTTGCTCAAATGGGTCATGTAAGTCGCCACAAGATAACTGGGATTGTCCAACAGTCCATAGTACGAATTTCATTTGACCATTTACTAATAGTTTAGACTGTATAAGGTTGCAGCAAATGGGTTTTAGAGCCCAATGTATTCCTATAGAGTAGATTTCAGTTCATTATAGTTGTAGCTGGAACGAATTGCATATGTCTGATGATGTCTACTGGTTTCGGTTGGTATTTTTATTTGACCAATAGAAGTTCCCTTGTTTTTGATTTCATGACTAGCCCAATGTCCTAAGACCCAAGTGCTGCAAACGTTTAGTGTGGAAACTGTTTGCTTCTGACTAAATGGAATCTTCACAGACGGTTTGCATGAAAAATGACACTATGCTTCTGATCTTAGACAAAGAAAGGCACAGCAGCACAATAGGATACAAAGGATGTGGTCAGCAAGGAGGGCAGGCTATGGGATTCTGCAGCAAACAGCAAAATGTACACATTGGGAATTTTCAAAGTGTGTGACTGTTTGATACCTGTAAGCAGGGTGTAATAATACACATCGTTTAAGCAGGTGGTGGCCCTATGCCCCTAGGTCCCAAGCCCCCGCCTCGCTCCTCCATCCATCTCGCTCTCTTTTGCTCTCTCCCACGTCCCTCAAACAAACTGTGCCAAGAGAGCTCTTGCAATCGAAAATATTGTAGCCAGACTACTTCCCTCCCAGAATACTATACTCATTGCAAGCTCTGCAATGAAATGCCAATCAAGTCAATGTTCCGCGGAAGGTCCATTAGATAAAGCCAGGAAAGGTCCATCTGGTTCTGTGACAAGAATGCCTAGATGATATTGTGCTTTGAAATATCAATGCAACAATGTGCTATCAAAATGTAATCCTCACTGTGCCATAAAATGTCCGTTTTGTTATATTTCAGTAAATGGTTGTTGGATAATATGTCACAAAGTGTCTTTCAAATATTGGTCACGAACTGCTCAGCGTCGGTGTTCTAAAACGCAAAGCAACGGAGCTATTTAATTCAATGTTCTAACGCAAAATGATGGTGCCCACCCCCCACCGCCCCTCCCGCCCCCCACCTTCCCCCGCAGAATGACTGAGAGACCCTTGAGGCTCCAATATCTCACAGATATTCGCTGGCATCAGGCTGAGTTTGGGGCGTTTGGGGGGCCCTGGAGTTCGCCCCCACCCCTTCACCACAGGGCTGCAGAGGCCTGCGTTACGCCCGTGGTTTAATTCAGATACTCTGTACAATGAAATGCTGACATTCTGTTCCTTCGAGTAGTTACACACTCTGCAATGAGATGCTGAAATGTTGTGCCACAAGATACTCAGATAATACATCCTAGAAAGGCCATGTGTTGTGCCATGACATGTACTGGTGCAACACAAAATGTACTGTGCAAAGTATAAAGTGTGGCCAAGGACCCTTGAGACTTCCACCACACTTGGGGCAACTGCCCAGTTGCCGGCTACTCAGGGTTGTATGTCACTAGACAAAGGTCAACAATATCGACCGACAAAAATGCTACAAAAATATTGCATAACATCACATGATCACGTTATCTATAAATGTACTGTGCGGTGCCCCTAAATATGTCTGACAGGGAGGCTTGGGTCCATTTTCCTTAACAGCAGTAGGCCCGTGGCACTCTCGCTACGCCTCGAGAACTTCCCTCTCTCAACACTGAAAGAGCTTTCTCAGAGCCTAGTTTGGGACTTACTTCAGTTTTACTTCATTTACTTTCCTAACATTTTCGTCCACCTCTACTTCACCTATGGAATGTCCATGTCCTCCCGCTCTCCTGAGAATCCTAGGTGGTGTTCAACTAGCCGACTACTTGTTTCTTTGTTTCGCTCGAGTCAGTCCGTGCGTGTTCACAGCTTCTCTCTATAGACAGAAACTCGGGTGCCCATCACTGGGGTGAAGTTAACATTTAATACCGATGTCGAAGGCGACCCTGCTGGAGACAAAGTGTTTTTTCAACATTGCAGGTTTTCGTGCCTAGAAGGCGCCACAATCTGCACCAGTGGTGGCTGGTCTTGCGCATGCGCAAACGCACTGCGTCCCTGGAGTTCATGCATCATGCCCCTGAATAAAGTGACATTCGCGCACATGAATATTTAATAAAGACATATACCTGCTAAAAGCCGACTTAGTGCTAGCCACGGATCTGCATTTAAACTCTCTCTTCAATATTCAAATGAGTGTCTGAGGGATTGGTGGATTTCTAATGAATTCTTCCGCAATCCGCGCCGTGTCCCCCATACATAGCCCCTTCCTACACTCCCAGCCTGCTTAAGCAAATGAGCTTCTGAGACATGCAGTAATGCACACATCAAAGGGAAACGCTAATCTAGAAATTACCTGATTATGCTCGCCTTTCTCGCCCTCCTTTCACCTGTACGCTCCTTGTTCCCATGCCGTATGTTGCACTGTCTCCTCTCCACTGTCCTGCACTCCACCGTTTCCCCTCCTTCACTCTCTTGCCCCCACAGCATCCCCATCCACTCTTTTACATATTCTATCATCAGGGGTGCACGTCCATTGGGCTGAAAGGTCTTCAGTCCCCCGTCAGCTGTTGAGGGCTGGTTGGGTTGGGCCTGCTGCCGTGTAGTGCCCATGCATTCTATCCTAGAAACCGTTCTGCAGCCCACCCTCTCCCTTCTTTCACTCTCCTGTACCATTCAGTCTCCTCCACATTCTTGCACCCTCAAGATTTCCCTTCCTCCTGTTTCCTACTCCCCTTCTTTGTACCTCTACCACCCTGTACCCTACCCTGCGCCCTTCTAATTTACCCCCGCACCCTACTCCTTTCTATCTATTTACACCATTCCTCACTTCCCTATCCAGTACACTACCCCCCCCCAGAAATTCTTTCATATTGCCACCTCTACTCCCCACCCACTCCCCTAGGACACAACCCTCTCCTTAGCCTAACTATGTTATGTTTATGTGGATTTTTTTATAGCTCCATATCGTACTGAGGGTATCCTGGTGCTTTGCAGGTGTGTGAGCAGTCCTTATTCAAAGAGCCAGGAATTCAAGAAGCGATATCAAAGCTCTACTGTGGTGTGGAAGGGTGTTCCATGCTTTAGGAGGGATACATGACAAGGCACGACCTCCTGATCTGCTTTTGCATATGCGTGGCACGTGTGCTACTGAGGATTCAGCTGAGCAGAGGTGCCTGGTGGGTTGGTGGAGTTGCACACAGCTGTACAGGTAGGCTGGACCTGTGTTGTGTAGTGCTTTGTATGTGTGTGTAGGGAGCTTCAACTGTGTGCGCTTATGTATAGTAAGCCATTAAAGTTCCGTTTTGTGTAGTGTGACCTGAGACCAGCGTGTGAGGTTGATGACCAGTCTGGCTTCTGCGTTCTGGATGGTCTGGTGCCTTTTTGTGAGTTGTTTGGTGAGTCCTATGTTCACGGGGTTTCAGTAGTCCAGTCTGCTGGAGATGAGGGCTTGAGTGACAGTTTTCCTGGTGTTGCTGTGTAGCCACTTGAACATCTTTTTCAGCATCCTTAAGGTGTGAAAGCAGGTTGTAGAGACAGCGTTGACCTGGGCAGACATGTTCGGGAAATGGCCTTTACAATGCGGCCAGAGCCACGGGTGCTGTTTCCCCGCATGCTCAACCTAGCATGCCTTAACCACACATAGGCCTTAATCACATATATGCGTGGTTAAGGCAGTGCGTGGTCTAGATTCCGGGATGGGCGGGCCCAGGATCAGGAAGGATCGGGAGAGGATGCAGTGAGGTAAATGGGTCTGGGGCTGGGTTTTGGAGGGTGGGGGTAGTTTTTAAGGGTTGGGGGTAGTTTTTAGGGCTCGGGGGGTCAGAGTATTTTTTAGGGCTCCGGGCGAGTCGGGTAGCATTTAGGGCTCAGAGGGGGTCGGGATAGTGGTTAGGGCCTCAGGGGGGTTTGGGGTAGTGTTTAGGGCTCAGGTGGAGTTGGGGTAGTTTTTAGGGCTCAGGGTGGGGGTGTTGAGGTGTGAACTTTACCACACATCCCTTTATCAGTCATTCCTTTACCATGGTATTGTAAAGGCATGCATGTTAAAGGAATGCGTTGTTCAGACGCATTCGTTGTTGGGGCTGTGTAGTAGAGGCACATGTGGTTTAGCCATGCGTGCCTCTGTCATACAACCAACATGTCCAGCTTGCTGTCGAGAATGATCCCAAGTTTCTTGCTTGAGTGCTGGGGGTGGGGGTGAGTCCATGGGCCATAGGCCACCGGGAGGAGTTCCATTGTTAGGCCTCTTTTCTGAAGATCAAAACTTCGGTCTTGTCCCTTTTACTTTTGAGGCAGTTGGACTTCACCCAGGTGGCCACTTTGCTCCTGCACAAGTTGAAGTTGTTCCTGGTGTTGGGTGTTTTGTCAGAGAGGGACAAAATCTGTTGCGTCGTCGGCCTAGGTGAGTATGTCGATGTTGTGTGTGCAGATGACATCTGTCAGCAGCGTCATATAGATGCTGAAGAGGGTTGGGCTGAGCGAGGAACTCTGCGGGACTCCACAAATGAGTTTCGGACTTCTGAGAAGTATGGTGGCATGTTGACTGCTTGTGTCCTTCCAGTAAGAAAGGTGCCGATCCACTGGAGGGCTGGTCCTTGGATGGATGGCGGACTCGTTAAGTCATCTGATCAGGATAGGATGGGAGACTGTGTAAAAAGCTGCAGAGAGGTCGAGAGGGATGAGGGCTGCTGTTTCTCCTCTGTTGAGGATCATCGTCCGTTGCTATGATCAAGGCTTTCTCTGTACTGTGAGGTGGTGGGCGGCAAGGTTGTCGACGAGGCTTCTGTTGATGGTTTTGTCTAGGAGCTTGGTAGGGTATAGCAATAATATGGCTCCCCAATTTCATGATTGCATGCTAGCTGTCAGCTCCTGGATGGGCTCGCACTGCTTAAAATTGACGGAGGTAATTCTTTTCGGTAACATCTCCCCAATATGGTCCTCAGCCTGGTGGCCGGTCGAGTTGGGCCCTTTACCCACCCCGGTGACCAAAGCAAAAAACCTAGGAGCGATTATTGATGAAAAACTTAATTTTGGTCAACGCCATCACCTCCTCCAGTTTTTATCTACTTAAATCCCTAAAGAAAATCTTGCGTTTTATCCCTGCACGGTCCAAAAAAGGCAGTAATCACCACCTTAATCTTATCTAAGTTAGATTACTGCAATGGCCTCTACCTGAACATGCAGGAAAAACATCTCAATAAGCTTCAGACTGTGCAGAATGCTGCTGCCAGACTTACCCTAGGTATACCCAAATTCCAATCCCAAAGACCTTCTTTGGCTTCCGGTAAGAAGTCGTATGACATTCAAGGCCTTATGTATCACCTACAAGGCGCTACATAACATAGGACCTCAATTCCTTAGTCAGTCGTTTAAATGGTATTCTCCTAACAGACCCCTTTGCTCGTCGGGCCTAATCTCATGATGCTACCCGGAATCCGAAAGGCAAACTGGTGGAGCAGAAGCTTCATATCAGGATCCATTAAACTGTGGAACAGTTTACCAAGCAGCATAAGGGCCCAGCTCAAGCTAACAGCCTTCAGGAAGGATCTCATAACCTGGTTATTTATTAACTAGGGCTAGGTGGTTTCTTGCTCAGGAAAGCCAGCGTCAAGACGCCTATTGGTATTTGAGCGCTCAATAAATTGTTATAACATGGTCAGGCATGCCTGACCCTGTCATCGGATTTCATCGGGACAGGATCTGACCCTATCATGGGATTTTAGTGGGATATTGAGTGCTCTTATGGTGGGTGTAGGAGTAATGGGGGTGGTGGTGCAGGTGAAACAGCAGGAAGTGTAGGCAAAAGCTTCATCCATGTTATGTGGTGTGGCGCAGCAGCAGCGCTGTGAACAGCAGCCAGGGTTGAGGGCATGGAGGAACGCAGAGACGTAGTGTTGGGTCAAGGGAGGACCAGGGTTTCTGCCGCTGGGTGCGGTCTGGACCCAGACAATCTTGCCTTTGGCGCGCCAGTCGCACATCCACTGCGTATCTGTGCTGCGGATGCCAATAAGAAGGTCCCGGGAGGGACTAGGCACACAGGCTGTGGTTGGTGGGTCTTGGAGAGGCGCAGGAGACAGAAGTGGGAAGAAGAAGCAGGTTAAGAGTGGTGGGAAGGGAGGCAGGAGGGTGCAAAAAGGGAGGAAGCAGTGAAAACACAGCACAGAATGTGGCCGAAAGGCACAGAAAAATGGGTGAACAGCAATGAAAAACACTTGCACAAAACAAAGGAAGTCAAAATGCGGGCACCAAATGAGGCAAAGAACAAAACGGATCAAAAGAAATGAAATAGACTGCCACAAAGACAAGACAAATGCAAAAAACAGGCAGAAAAAAGAGGCAAAGAAATTAGGCAGAGATGGACCTTTCCTGGCTTTATCTAATGGACCTTTCGTGGTACATTTACTTGATAAGCATTTCGTGGCAGAGTTTGCAATGAGCATAGTATTCTGGAAGGGGATTAGTCTGTCTACAATATTTTCCGATTGCAAGATTTTTCTTGGTATAGTTTGTTTGAGGGCCTAACACGGGGAAGATATTTTTGAAAGTTTCTTAGAATTGTTTGTGTTGGACATTTTATTCTTGGAATGTCCTGTATTTGAGGGTCATTTTCCTCTTACTGCACTTCTTGAAATGGCCTGTATGTGGCTGTCTGTCCTCCCTCAGAGAAACCAGATCTGAAAAGGATTACAAAGTCTCCTGCTATAAACTTAAAGGTGCAAAATAATATTATTTAGCTCAGGTGGAGCAAAGAGACATTTTAAATTATTAAACAACTTACCTCCCTTGGCATCATGTGAGGGCAAGGCTTCCCTTCAGGAGTGTCGAGAAACAGTAATACATTTTATGCTTGATTACGAGTAGGACGATAATTATCACTTCCAATAAAGATCTGCCATAGAGGTGTTTGGAATTTATTGGATAAGATAATTATTGTCTAATCCGAATTTTGGGGTATTAATATGCAGATTTTGGAGCTTACTGTACCAAAATGTGCACGCTCCTGTAAATACGGGGCCTTTTCCCCTTGTTAAATTCTGACAGGTCTGCCTTGTGGAAATGTAATGAAGGGTGCGATCTCACAATTACTCATTTGTAATTGTGATCTTGCCACAGGACACTTGGAATTAGGCCCTTAGAGTTGTTGGTGTTCGAAAATGTTAGAATCTCTACTGCTTTTGTGTGTATAGGTTTGTTTTCTTTGTGTGGAAAATAGGATTTTGGTATTCTGCTGAGAGTTATTTGATCAATTGAAATATATGTATGTGTGCACGTTTATCTCCATAATTTCCAAAGTAAATGATTGGATACCCTTAGGTTTTTAGTTCTTACAAGTCCTCATTAATGCCTAGCAATGCAAACTTTGGGTCTTTAGGTGTCTCTTGGGTTACAACTACGCTGTCGTTCATTGTAGGAACGTAGATAGTTGGGTGCTTATGCCTCACTGAGGGCGACATGGGGGCGGTGGGCCAATCTATCTAGTAGATTCTTGAGGGTTTTTCTTAAGGCTGCAACACTCTTAAATGTATTCTACCCAAATATTGGGTTTAGTAATCCACTATTGATTGAAATGAAATATGTTTTGTAACAAATAACTTTATTCTTGTTTAATTTGGTAGAAGTTGCATCCATTCAATGTAATGGAAAATGTTTCCACTAGAAAATGCAGCAAACACATGTTTCAATCTGCAGATCTCGCTTTCAGCTTTTTTCAAGGCATTAAGTTCATTGTTGTAGGGCTCAGCAGTAAGGAGAACAGTGGCTTTGGTTCATGTTCAAGAGTATTCTCATCACATGAGGTCTCATTGGTGTACAGAGTTTTGTCTTATAAAATATATTTCCCTTGAATATACAGTGAATTAATAAACCCAATATGTGTGTACAATACATTTGAGAGTGCTTCAGCTTCAGAAACTAACACTTATTAATGCACGTCCCGAACCTCTTACGGTTTATCCCTTTCCAGCCACATTTGGATTGAACCCTTTTCTACGAAGATACCAAGAGTCACTTCGGGATCCCAAAAGACCCTAAAAGAATTGGGAAGCCAGGGGCCACCTAACATCTTACTCTCAAATACACAACAATGTGTGGTGCAAAACTAGTTCTGCAAGAAAAGTGACAAAAATGATGAGTATACTTAAAGAGCACAAACTTGTACTAGATTCATTCCAGGCCGACAATCTTGCATTCAATAATTTCAATGTGTTGGCTTCTGATCAAACAAAGGGTTGAATTTAAAAGTAAAAAAGCTTGTGCAGTCCTCTGCAAATACCTAAGGGACATGAGTCTTACTCAGTGAGGGTCGGACTACGTACTATTGCCTACATAAGGTGTACCCTTCACCACTGTATATGTGGGTGATTTCACGATTGGGTATTTTTAGCACACTATTTTCAATCCCTGTCAGCTGTAGATTAGGTTGTTTTGGTCCTGATGAATTGCCGAGATCAACCATGACTTACCAACGGCAAGAAACATGCTGAGCTCTTTTGCTTTTAATCACTTTATTTGAGCTGTGAAGGATCATTACCTTCTACACCGCCGCATATTGTTTTTACTCCTGTTAAGAGACACCAGCTTAATAAACAATGTATAGGTCTCTCGTAGTCATTTTTAGCTCACTGTATTACCAATCTACACACACTGTATCTCCACACATATTTCATCATGGCTAACAACATTTTCAAAAGATCGCCAACAAAGAGCCCCCTTGAGGGGCCCGTTGGGCATTGCAGCGCCGTCCCAATGAGGAGCTGCCCGATGATGAAGCACTACACCCCTCAGGGTGTGTGAGGGAGGGATCTGATTAATCAGATCCCTCCCTCTGACCTGATTGATCAGATTCCTCCATCTAGTTTCCTTTTCTCTCCTGATACTATAGGAATTGTATACCTATTGTTTATTCATTTACTCAGGGAGCATGTATGCTAGACCTTAGGCACACTCCCAGTCCCTCTCTTGTTCTTTTTAATTTAAAAGTGCCTGTCTGCTCTCCGAGGCCTTATATTGGAAAGCTCCTGAGTGCCCTCCTTTACTTTCCAACCAAATACATCCTCCAGTTGTTGCATTTCCTATAGATTCAAATGGCTTGAGGAAAGGTCCTTTCGCTCTTAAGGCAACTCACTGCCTTTGCCTCTTCTACATGAAGCACAAAACTAAAATCCTACCTCTTTGGTAAAGCATTTGGAGTAGTGTCTGTTTAATTAATTATCCTTAGTTTCCATTATCTCCTCCTTCCTTTACAACATGTAATCTGAACTATCCTTTGGTTACCCTAGCACTTTACAAAACAAATAACTAAAATTAATTAAATCAAACAGTTCCTGCTTTTTTTCTTGTAATGAATTCCACTATGAACTTTGTTTCCTTTGACCTACATGACTTCTCATTTTGTCTGTAAGTTGCTACCTCCACAATCAAGTGAATCTTTTATTTTGGGGTTGTGAGGTATTTTTACAGAGCTGACTTAACCCCTAGGACAGTGATACTCAAAGTACGGCCCGGGGGCCGCATGCGGTCCTCTTGACCTTTACATACGGCCCCCTGAGCAACAGCAGCACTGGGCTGCTGTTTACGCAAGTCAGCACTAACGTTAAAAAAATGTCGAATATACAGCTAGCACTTATTCAAAGGTCGATTGAAGTTAAACAAAAGGAAGTAACTAGGCCCTTAACTTTAGGAACACCTTCATTTTTAAAGACACAGCAAACATGTAAAAATACAATATTCTTTTCAAATTAAAAAAAGTGTATTTTTATTGACCTGTAGAACCATTTCACTTTAGTTAATCAAATTATAGCAGTGCATTCAGAAGTTTTTTTTTAAGTGATGGTTTTAAAACATGAATTTAAAAACGTTCATGCCCTCCCTCCCCCACCCCCCAACAATGCCATGGAGATGGTTTTGTACAGCACACATCCTGAAGTCATGTATTTTAATTTCCTTTTATATGTGATAATGAAGAAAAAAGAGGAAATTGAAATAAAACAATTGCCCAGGGTCACACAATTTGGTCAAGTGGAGAAGCCGGGATTTGTCCAGTTTTTCTGGTTTCACATTGCGCAATTCAGTTCAGCCAGTAGGTATAAATGCTTCATTTCCCCCTACACCCACTTTACACCCCTCCTCCCCCGCTGGCATCAGTGCGGCCCTCGGTCCCACCAAAGACCAAACTTTGCGGCCCCTTAAAAATGTTTCTGAGTACCCATGCCCTAGGAGAACAGAGGAGATTGGGGGGGTGTTTACCAGGTACACTTTACAGAGTGCTGGCCTCTATATGTTTCGGCCTCCATTAAGAAGGTGTGGGGGGGATAACCTGGGGGCGGAGAGAGGAGCTTGGTGGGCCAAAGGTGAGCGGCGGGAGATTTGCGGGAGGTGTTGGTGGCAGGGAGCAGATGAGAGTGCAGCGGGGGGGGCAAAAAGGCTAAAAGCAAAAGTCAGAGAGGCAAAAGTGGCAAAGAGATGCAAAGGGAAAGTGGTAAAAGCAGGGTAAAAATAAAAAGGAGTGAAATAACCAGGAATTAGTGGAAAAAAGAGGCAAAAGAGAGGACAATAGTGTGAGAGAGCGTGCGTGCAAGAGCAGACAGTGTGAGACCGGGCAAAAAGAAGCGAAAAAAGTGCTAACGGTCACAAAGAAAAGAAAGAAAGAAAAAGTGGGAAAAAAGAGAGGTAAAAGGTGTAAGAGGAAGAGGGAGAGTGAAAGTGGACAGAGTCAGAAGAGCGGGTGCCGAAGGATCAAAAAAACACTATATATATATGTGGTATTTGTATAGTCAAAACCTAGCCAAAAAGCTGCTGATCGCTGTAAAGGGTCAAAGGTAAAGTAAGATTTATTGGAAGCTGGGTTCTGAGAGGGGAAGTAGACTATTACTGTGCCATGAAGTAGTCTTTTTGTTAAAGAAGTGTCTCTTCAGCTCTTTCCTAATTTGGAGCACGATTGGGGCGGGGCTTGTGCATACAGGCATATTACTCAAGATCCTGAGTGCATAAACGGAAATGACTAGGGGCCGTATTACGTATTGGCATTGTTTGCGCCCGGCACACCTTTGAAAAGGTGTGCCCGGCGCAAACAATGCCAATGCGCCCCATTATGGTGAATGCGCTGCCCCCAGGGCAGCCGCGAACTCGCGCTGCCCCCAGGGCAGCGTATTCATGTGAAAACACGGAGCAGCTGCTCCGTGTTTTCACAGTGCAGGCGGCACCCGCCTGCACTTTTACAGAGGAATAGAGATCCCCTTGCAGGCGGGTGCAGTCACTGACTGCACCCGCCTGCCAGGGGATGTCTGGGGGGTCCATAGGACCTCCTTTACCCCTTGCAGAGGGCTGCTGTCAGGAGTCGCACTGACAGTGCGCCACCTTTTAAATGGCGCACTGTCAGTGCTCCTCCTGAGGGCTTCTTTGACTCTGCGCCCATGTCTGTAATATGGCGCGGGCGCAGTCAAAGGAATTCCCTCGCTTGCATAGGGCATGCCGCTATGCAAATGAGGGCATACCCTCTGAAGGTAGCACTGGCGCAATAAGTGTGCCAGCGCTATCGGTATTATAGAAGGGGACGCACAAGCATCTGCGCCCCCTTCTATAATACCAAAATGCCCCGGAAGCTCACAAAGCGGGCGCAAACGCCCGTTGCGCCCCCGGAGCACCTTCTGTAATACGGTCCCTTGTGTCTTATTTTTTTACATTTTGGAACTTATTTGTCTCCAATCAGGACGGTGTCATGACTTGGTTGCGGGTGTGCTGTGTTCCACCGGAGATGGTGAGCATGTTGCGAGATAGACATGGGAACTGGTTGTAATGGCTTTATAGATGATGTAGCTGATTTTGAAGATGGTGCAGGCTGGCAAGGAGAGCCAGTTGAGTTCCATCAGGGTGACAGAATGAATGAATGAAAATGAATTTTTTACTTGTTAAGCACACTGCTACCCCAAAGGGCCTCCTGACACTGTCTTTCTTGATGAGATCTTTACTGTATGCATAATCAGTTTGGTGAGACGTGGTAGGAACATAGTATGGGGTGCAATATTCAGACCTCCTCCATGTTCACTTCAAGGTATTGGGGGAGCACCTTAGAATGTAGCAACATGACTGTGAGAAGGATAACGAGTACCTGCTTATAGCCAGCTTGTGCAGAACATGTGGTTAGGGCACTATGGGATGCCTACTAATCACACCCCTGCTTTGTAATTTCTGTGATACCCTAATGGAATTCTGCTTAGGGTCAGCTTTCCTTTAATCATTTTATTTACTGGCTTTTCGGGAATCGGTCATGCTGAATTCTGTAGTTCGGAACTCAAGGTTTAGGAAGGACATGTGGTCCTAAAACATAAGAAATGTACCAGAGCTGGAGCAAGTCAAAAATATTTAATCACTTGTCTTGAACAGACTGAGGAGGACTGAGGCACACGTCTTGAAGATTATATGGGGAGAAGTGTGCCTTTTTCTAGAGTAGTTTCCTGAGACAGGTGAGCAGTGATGGACTGCTGTGAACAGTTCTCTAATGTTTTTCCCATCAACATGTCATCCAAAGGGTTAGTGCAGCAGCAGCGAGATGAAAGGTGATGATGGAACCTCCAGATCTGCAGGTTGGTCTCAGATGACTACTTTACGCCTGAGGCAATATGAATATAAGGCAGTCAGATTCTTTGGTGCCCCGAAGGAAATTATTGACACAGCACTATTCAAACATCACCTGTCAAGTGCCTTAATGGCATCAAGAAAAGTCAAATCCTGGCTTCTCTGTTGGTGGGAAGATCAATTTTCATTAAAGGGGAACCTTAAATCAATCGTCCTTTGCTTTTCTGGTGAAAATAAGTGGCCACATATTCTTTGTTTCCTAAATTCCAAGCAACATCCAATAAGAATGTTTCTTCTTAGTTACCAGTGAACCAGTGGCTGACTTCAAAAAGTCACTCTGTACTTACACATCATTACCAGCTCAGAAACATTACCTCCTTAGTGTTAGCTGTTCATCTTCAGCTGCAATGCCAGGAAATCACCGTACAGGGCACCATATTCGAAACACTTTTGGTGCAGCAGAAACGGAGCTTTTGTTTATACTGTTTACATTATGGACTATTTGCCAGTTGAGCAGTGGGAGTGCACTCTTTTCTGTGCTTTTCATAACTTTCCTGGCTTTTTGGTGGATAAGTAGAGGAACGTGTTGAAGAACATAGTCTTTGGACTAGAACACGCATATTTTAAATATTTTGGGATTTTTGTAAGTGCGGAGTCCTATTAATTGTGCTTCCTGTAATTTTCTCCCGCTGCTCTCTCCTTCCTGACCACATCCATCAAGCACCCCTCCTTCCTTTCCTCCTTTTGCAGGTGCTTGATTTTCAGTAACAACGATTCTTTATTAAGGTAAATCTAGCAGACAGAGCCAATTCAGGTTAAAAAAACAAACATATCAGTCATATAATTTTAAAACGGTCAAAACATACATCGCACTCTTCCCCTCTCACACATCCTACACCTTCAAATGCTTCTCAATCTGACCCTCACAGCATGGCATGTATAGTCGTGTCTACCGTCCCCATGGACATAACAAACAATTTGTTGAAGGTTTTTCTGACTCAACCATATATTTATATATATATATATATATATTTGTTTTTACATTTGGTACTGGGAGGAGTGTCATGTTATGTATGCTTCACTCATAACTCCTCTGTCTTTACATAGCAGTTGAAAGGAGGGGCAGATGATTTTGGGGGATCATGAGTGACAGAATAGACAACCTGAGCTTTGCTCTCATTGTCTGTTTGATGTCACACAGAACTCCTTGGTGAGAAACAAACTCGTTATTCACTGTTACTCATCTATATTTCTATATAGTAGCAAAAGTCAGAACCTGTCCTTGCCTTCTCAGGTAGAGTGCTGCAGATGCACTACACTGGAGCAGGTGAAATACGGCCAGCAAAATTCTTAAATAGTAAAACTTAATTTAAAAACTGCCAGACTACAGATGCAGAGGTCTACAAATCAAGAGATACAGGACAAGAAGAGGACAGATTTGCTCAATTACAGGTATACAGTGAGCAGGTGGTAGGCTGACACCCGCTGTATCAGACCTAGGCCTGGGGATAAACACCCCAAACAAAAATCAGAAGAGTCACAAATACAGCATTACAAGCAGTCTGACAGGCATTCACGGAGGTTATTGAAAAAGCTCAAAACACTTAACCTGTGCAGCAATTATTCGAAACTCCAAAAATGTCAGACAATCACTGCCATAGCTGATGCAAGTTGTGTGGAGGGTCTACAGAGCACACCCAGGGATAAACCTTGCCACAATAAACACTAAAATGGATTATGTTAAGACTTGCAACCCCTCCTTCCCAGCAAAGGAGAACTACTGTAGGGATAGCCCCTGGTCTTACATTCAACTCTACTCATGGGAAGGCGGATCCCAAGAAGCTAGTAAAAGCGGCTGATAATTCCACTTCCAACTGGGTTGGACAGAAAGAGCACGATGAGCAGACTTCCATGGGCAACATAGGTCCCAACAGCACAGCCAGGAACCTGACAAGAATATCAATGGCACTTCCTTCAGCTCTCGACATGGACAGAACCCAAGAATCTGTCCATCATCTGCCGCAAAAAAAAAAAAAACTGGGGTGAAGAGACCTCTCTTTTTTCCAAGGTCAAAGGTTGATATGGTTGTGGTAGTAATAGACCCATCAAATGAGCCTGATAAAAATGCATTTCTTCCTTTTCCTAAGATAACCATTCATCTCTTCTATACTGAAGACTACAACTGTGGCCCGGCAGCGATAGTTATTGTACCTCTGGGTAGAAAGAGTTTGCATCAAGGCCCTCAAAACACACATCAGAACATCTGTATCACTTTTGTTGATGAGCAGATGTTTAACAATGGCACAGAAAATATGTTGGACAGCTATCTCATACAATTGAATGATGGTTGATGCAGTTTTGACTTCCTGTGAGACTGAAAAGGCTGTAATACGCCCCTGTAGAGCTCACCTGTGAAGAAGAGTTACCTTTCTTGTTAGAATTCACAGATAAGGTCCAGATCAAAGGGAGGCTCAACTGACACTTTAATCTAGAACCCCAAACTGCCGGCTTCGGATGAAGAGGAGTCTGATTATCATTGGGGTGACCGCATTCTTTACTCAAGGAGCCTTCCAGAGCTAAAGGTGTTGCTGGCTACTGGAACCCCAGTAGAGACAGGTATTGTAAAGTCCCCAACTCTGTTATGCCTGTATAATCAGGAAGGGAGACAGGCCCAACTAGAAGATACAGAACACTTTAAGTTGGCATGCAAAGATGCCCTTATGTACATTGATCTCTCTGATGCCTAGTCTGGAATCAGCTGGAGGCTAGTGATCACCCTGAGAGCAGTAGAACCTTATGATGCAGATGGCAATGAGGTAGCTTTAGCTGGGAATTCATGGCTGAAGAAGACAAGAACAAGCTAACTGCTCTATTTCACTGGCTTTTGTTGGACATAGAAAATGTGCCAGCTTTGTGTGAAAAGTGAGGATCAAACACGAGCCCTTGGTATCACTGAGAGTGGTTGGAATCACTTACGAGAGGATGAAGATCAACAATGTTGGTTCCTGGATCCCCATGACCTTAGGCAACAAGTATATGCTTGTGGTGGATCATGCCACCAGATATTCCGAGGCTGTGCTCCTAAATAATACAGTTTGTTCCTCAGGGGCCATGGCTCTACTTGGGATTTACTGCCATGCTGGATTTCCCCAGATGGTGATCTTTGACTGAGGGAGCAAGTCTATGCCCAGGTGCATTTAGAATAGATATGTATAAACTCCCTCATCTCCATATTCTGTCACCCCAGGACCAACAATTTGAAAGAGACATTCAACAAGACATTAAATAACATGATGGGTTGTTTGGAGGAGCCCATCCCTAAAGAGGAACAGAGACTTATTCTTCTAGTGCCTCTTTTCTACCTGTTCAGGGGTGTCCCAGAAGGTAGGGCTGTTTAGTCTGTTGGACCTATGCAGAAATCAGATCTGTCACTGTGGTGAGAGAAGTCTTGGGGGAAATCTGAGGTCCCCATACATGAAGTTGTTGACTGTGTGCTGGGACTCCATAAACAATTAGCACAGTTAAAGCATAAGGCAAAGAACAACTGTCTTTCTCGCCAGGAGCTCCTGAAGCAATTAAAAGCTATTCTTGTAAGGTACCCTGATTGTCAGGAGACCCTTTGCATCTAGAAGAAAGTGAAGCTGTTTCTCCCAGAAGATGACTTAAGAACAACTGTACAAGCCTTAGTTCTCTCCCATCTCAATGGAGGCAACACCTTGCTCAACAGTCTCTCCAACACCACATTACCCACTCTGCAAGGTATCCTGCATGCTGCAACGTGTCAACAACAAGACCCCAGCTTACCTGGAAAACAAACAGCTCCCTTCTGAGTGACATCCAGGGGCCTGGATATTACCAGATAGGAGATAAAACATTGCAAGAAGTAAAAAAACAAAAAGGCAAGTCTCTGTTCATGCTCCTAGGATCTGGAACTGCATCTTTATTGACATCAGATTGGCACCAACGCTCCTACAAAGACACAGTCTACCCTTGATCTTCCCCCAATAGTTGTATCTTCCTGAGGGCAAGCCCCCATTCAGTGCTCCATTGCTCTCGAGTTAGGTTTGCAGTGTACCAACACATACATATATACATCTGGGACCGAGATACTACACCAATAGGAGTGGTATCCTATTTACCTCATTTTGTCTAGAGGCCTCTTTGGCACCTATAGACAGTGTTATACCTTTAGGTGAAAATTGAGAGTTTTCAGCTGTCTTTGGAATGCTTTGAATTTGTTCTTTTATTTTTGCTTAGTTTCTCACTAGGCAAAGCTGCCAGGCAAAAAAAAGTTGCAAATATACACAGTGCTTTGTTATGACTATTTATCAGAGTTTTCCAGTGACCCTCTTGCAAGAAGAGACAGCTAAGTGAGTTTTAGCCTGGGTGACTAACACTACGCAAAAAGTGTTGAAACTCCAAAAACAAAGCACCTTAAAAATTGATAAACAAGCCACAAAGATGCAAGTTTTCAAAGTCAAAATAACAGTGTGAGGAAAATGATTTTTTACATGGTGTGGCTGTACGACCTCACTGTGTAATAAACTCGCAAACACATCTTGAGTCCATTCAGGCTTGTTTGCAAAATCTTAGCTCAACCCGAGGTAGCAGTGACTTCGAGCAGTCAGGCTTTGTGAAAGGAACAAGTTCAAAGCAATTAGAGGTAGAAGTACCAACACAGTTGAGCAAGAAAGAAACACTACACAAAGAAAATCCGACACTAATTTATAAAAATACCTGTTATTTTTATGAATTTGTAGACACCAAAAGGAACAAAATCCAATGGAGGGTTCAAGGGATATAATTTATCAAGCAAATAATAAATCACTGCTTTTTATTCAAATCGTAAACAAGCATTGGCAGCTACTGCGGTTAGGGGTTCCTTGCAAAGGTTTTGAAAACATTTGTACAGTTGTGTCCGACTACTCCAGCCCACTTTGGGCAACCAACTTTGGCAGGGAGCGAGTCACAGGGGTCAATGAGGCTTGGCAGTACAGTTAGCTTGCAGACAAAGCAGTCTCCGGCCCAGTTTCAGGCTCCATGGGCAAACCACCATAGAAATCAATGGAGTGGTCTTGATGCAAGGGATATAGAATGCTGAAGCTGCTGGATTCCGAGGTTGCTGATCCGGTGATGGGCAGTCTTTCTGGGGCCACCCTTCAGTCCACAAACACAGGAAGACAACTTTGGCCACAGGGGCCGATGTTTCCCGAAGTCTGTTTGAGGTTCAACCAAAAACCAGTTGCCACTGGTCTACGTTTCTCCCTTTACAGCGAAACCAATGGTTCCCGTTAACTGAGGCTAGTGTCCATTTTGGGTGACCAAAGTGCACTCTGATGACTCTCTCAGGTGCAACTTTAAGCATCGAGATTCGGTCTTACAGGTTGCACTTCGGTGGTCAGCGGCGGTCAGGCAGTCTTGGCTACCAACTCAACAAGGCAGGCTTATTCAGCTTTTGGGGCCCTGTAGCTGTAACAGGAAGTCAACCAACTGCCTCTTGGAATCACTTCTTCTGTCTGAGGCTCAGGGACAACCTTTCTCCAAGCATGCCAATATAGGCGCAGTCCTCTCTTTGGTAGCCCAAGGATCAGCAGGTGCAGTTCGGTCAATGGTGTAGCCTCTCTTTGCCAAGTCCAGGGAATAGCAGGGCAGTCCTTCTTTGGTCCTCTCTTCAGTGCAGGCATGATCTGAGGTCTGGGTACCAGGGGTGCCACTTTTATGCCCAGAACTTTCCCTCCGGGAATGCGGCAGCTACTAGACAATAGGCTACCAGGTCCCCTCTCGCCCGATGCTAACTTCTTGTCAAGTGTGGCATCTAGCTATCCTAGGATCAATATTCTGCTCTCTCCAAATATGGCAGAATCTCTCTCTTATGTGTAGAGCTCGGTAGCCCAACCTAGAGGTGTGGAGACCAAGGGGCTACTCACCCACAGGAAAACTGGTTTGGCAAGTGTTTCTTCCTCTCTGTCCCCGAAGCCAACCTGTCAACCAGGACAAAAGACCAGCCCCTCTTCTGTGTGTCAACCATTTGCTCTTCAAAGGCGGATTCTCTTAGAAGCCCACATTTTGGGCTCACACCCTATTTGGCCATCTTGCTAGGAAGAGATAACACCTCTTCCAATGGCAGACCCGGTGTGCTCCTTCCTGACAGTCTCTCTCACCTTCCCCAGGAGGGCAGAAGGCTGTTTCGTGTCCAGTAATTATAAACAAAACAGTCACTGGAAAACAGAGTGACAACTTTATAAAGTTGCCATTTACTTAAAAGTTACATTAACTCTGACTTGGGCATCAAGTCAGGTTTAATGTAACTATTCTTTTGATACCTTGAAGTACCAACTTTAGTAGTCCCATTTAGAAGTTAGCACAGCTGAGTTGCCAGCGTATACCCTTGTACTCATCAATGGGGTTATGAGCCTTTCTAGAGCAAAAAAGACAATTTGGGGTATTTACTGCTAAGACATATAAAAAGACATATCCCTCATTTTAATATACAGCACCCTGCATTAGGACTCGATAGTCTTGTCTCAAGGGTGGCTTAGATATATTAAAAAAGAAGGTCTGGACTTAGTCATTAGTTTAAATGGCAAAGTCGAGTTAGCGGTTCGAAAACTGCTCTGCCAGCAATGGCACGCTGGGAGTCTTGCTTTGTTTTGTCACAGGTGGTGACACTTTAGCTTACAGGCCCTAGGTACCCCTGGTATCATATACTAGGGACTCGTATGTTAAGGTCTGCCAATTGTGGGTGAGCCAATCATACCTATACATTTTAAGGGTCATAGGACTGACACTGAGGCCTATTTGGCAGGGCCCATTGCACCCTCAGAGTCGAAAGACCAGCAGCATCAGTCCAACACTTTTGGGGTGATCATGAAAAAAGAAGCATTTCCTGCGTATAGCATCTAGATAAAAGGGCCACCGGCAGACCTGTGACAGCTCCCATTTTCTTTAGAATATGTTTTCCAATACGGGTATTACTGGTCCTAAAAATAGGTCTAGCTGAAACTTCAGGTACAGGACACCCATGAGATATGGGGTGCACACTGGATCCCACAAATAGAAGGGAATTGGATTTAGGGTCAGGGATGTTCCTCATCTTTAAACTGTGATATCTGTGGAACTAGATGGATCTGAAAGTTGAGCAACCAGCCTCAGCTAAATGGACACTAGCAAAAGACCTAGGTTGAAAATGAAAAGTCCTTATGTTCTTCTCAGGTTGAAAATGAAGTGTCACTGACAGGCACAGTTTTTCCATGGACCAACCACATATTTGACTCCCAGATGAGATGATGTGGGGGGGGGGGGGCGGTCACTGTCAGCTGGATGCATAATCTTGTGATTTCTGGTCAGGCTCAATTCCTCTAGTTGTCATCAATGCTGCGTCTCGCTTCTTCTCATAGGGGCAGGTATTTCTTTTTTCTCCGTGATATTTTCCCATCATGGCACAGCGGCAAGAACTGGTCTCATAGTTAAAGTTGCAGTGCCCAATTAATGGACACAATGGGTCTGATAGTCAGTGAGTTGGGGCACTGGATACATTTTAGGGAGATGCAAGCTACAGCTCTTAATGTTGCAACACAGTGCTCTGGGGCTGTAAAGGGTCCAAGAACTCAAAGCAGTACCAAAGTTTATGAACTAGTATCTCTTAAGCAGCTGCTCTTTTTTTATTTATTGTTGGGTGGCATGGGCACCCGCTGGACCAGCAGCTCCCAAATGAGATGCTGGTTTCTGCTTCCAACTGTGGAACGAGATTTAGGTTCAGAGTTAAATATGAGCTGTAACTTGTGAAATCTCCTTAATGATGGGTCGCACATGGAGAGTTCAAACAGGTATGGGATCAGTGCAATCAGCGCTAGCCAGGTTAGGACACACCAAGGACACAGTGTGAAATGGATACACCTTTGGGTGCCCTTTAGGCTGGAAATGCACGGGCTGGCACAGTCTCAGCCCTCATGGCCAGTTGAGCTGCAACTCTTTCGTGACTACTTGGTGGCTACTTCTGTCAGGTTTTCTCTTTACATGTTACTGGGAACGGCTCGTTCAGGTCTGACTGCGGGTTAGCCAGGTTGTTCAGGCTTCCTTCAGGAGCACCTGCAGCCCTTCAGTAAGTATCTGTGACCTCACAGCCTGGGTCACAGAATTCACCACTTGGGGTGCTTGACTCAGTCGGGAGGTCACAATTTCTCAGGGGACATTCGGCATTGTCGAATTTCAAGGTCACTGGTTGGGCTGCAGCTTAAATGCTACTCTGCAATGCTGAACTGGGGAGATCAAGAGTGGATCCATCGGTACGTATAGCACTGCATCACTCACATTTGCAGAAAAGAAAAAAACTCCCCTTCTCTATGTGCAGAAATCAATACTTTTTGGCTGCATGACAAGCATGCTGGTCACTGACACCAACCTCTGTTTTAAACAGCTTCCATCGATGAAGGTCATTGTGGGAGCACAGTGTCAAAGAGTGAAAAGAAGCTTCAAAGACACGTCAAACGTAAGTGTTTATTCAAACTTAGTTGTACACAGCTAGTGGGTCATGGGCACAACAGCACATTCCAGATGGTACATAACACTGTCCCAGCAACCGAAGGATTCCCAGAGTGCCCTTATATCCACACAACGAGATACATCTCCCAAAATCCAACACATCTTCCCCTTAATATAAAAACGCCCAACAAAGGACAATATCGTAACTGCAAACATCACTACAGCTGAACCCACACCCACCAACAGGCATTCTCAGGAGCTATATACATGATGCTTAAATCTGATAGGCCTATAAGTCTTTCTATCTGACCTCTGACACATTAACTGTCAAGTGTCCCTGGTACATTGGCCCAATTTCTCGGATCTGCCAGAGAATGCAGCTGGAGTAGTCTTTTCTGAAGTTCAAGTCTCTTTAACAGTTCACCAGACACTTCCAGTGGAATAATATATAAATAGTCATTATTCCATAGTTTGCCATTACCCATCTGATCACACAATCGATCACTTCCAACACCTTCCTGGGTTGTAAGAACCTGGTACACCCGTTGGCTACAATGCCTGGTAACGTCACTCTTCTAGGTCTCTCACTGTGACATTCAGACACTAGCCTCACATATCCCCATATTGCATCTATCTAAGAGCGATTCCTTTACCTCCAACTGCCCGAAAGTTCTTACTTGGCAAATCCTTTTTTTCTATCCATGACTTATTCAACTTGGATCCTGGCACCCTGACAAGAACAAATGGTGAACCACCTCTGTCAGCGTTGGGCGTGGTATGTATTGCCCGCAGAAGGTTCTTCAACTCATGCACCCAGTCCAGATGGTATGGGATAAACATTTAGGGGCCCATTACGATGGCGGGCGGAAGCACAACCGCCGTGCTGGCGGATGCAAAAAGCACCAGTTACCGCCGGCACGCAGCAGTCCACACGCCCGCCCAATTACGATGCGAAAAGCAGGCCAAACACCGCCGGCAAGCCAGCAACACCGTCCGCCATCAAAGTGCGACCGTTCACGTAGCGGCGCAGCACAACTGACACACACCGTCCGACGAAACACGTCCCGCCCGGCGCATAAATTACGATGCCGCAAACAAACGGCTCCCACGGCTAAGAGACACCGCACGTGAAAGAGAGGCGGTAACACGGACGCAGAGCACGGACAACGAAGAAGCGGCACCCCGAGCATGAATCCAGCACTGCAGGCCCTTCCCATGCTTCTGCTGATGCACCACCAAGGACGCAACGTACCGCGGAGACGCAGGTAGGCACACACACAACAAGTGCACGCAAACAGCGCACACAGTGCAAGGGCGGAAAAAGCGGACAACCCCCCACCAGCGCGTGTACACTACACATCCACCATTGCATCCACATATGACACACAGGCCAAATCGTAACATCGCGGAACACATGTGTACACACCACCTGGGACCAGGAACCAACCACCCCGTCACGGCCCCAAAGCGCCGATGACGCCGCCACACATGCGCACAACGCAGAGGCCAACCGCAGCGCCATGCATGCGTCGCACACAGACACAGGGACACAACCAAGCAGCACACACATCAGCCCCACCCCGAACGCACATGACACGTGACAGGCCTGCCACAGACATGTCCCCAACGCCCAATTCACGGACAACACCCAACGCCACACAACCAACGCACACATGTCAGTGAAGTCACGCAACAGCAGGACACACCCCAGTGTAACAAACATGGCGTAGCACACAGCGGCGGCAACACCAACTAGGAGAAGCAGGGCCCCTTCGGGAAGAGGAACGCCAGTACCACACTGAAAAACCCATACCACCCTGCACATATGAACAAGACATATAAAACGGAACACCAAAGAGCACGGGGACCGACAACAGGTGGCCCAAGAATAACATTCACACACAAGGCCCAACGCAGAGCGGAAAGGCAGCCTGCCGCCCACATAAGGGAGAGCAGACAGCACTGAATGACCTTCCATTCCAACACCGAAACCACAGCCCTACGACAGAAGCCGGTGAATACAGCCATTGTCCAAGAATAGACCAACACAGGCATGCCGAGGAGACCGACCACAGGGCAGATAGCGCATATCACAGAAGCACACAACGGACGGGGAAGAAAGAAGAAAACACTCCCCCATGTCGGCCACATGCAAGTTAATTGGAAGGAGTCACACAGCACTGACCTTGAACTGTCTGAGAAGCATGTGGGAAGAGGGCCCGTGTCCTCCAAACAAGCCAACAGAACACAAGTCCTGTCTCCCTACGACTACACAGAGCTCACAGCAACCCCGGAGCGTGCACATTGCAGACTGCACACACAGCCGGAGCACGCCACCTCAACGAACCGCTGCGAAATGGCAACCGCAACACACCTACCCAACTACGCCAAACAGCTCAAGCTGTACAAAACCAACCTGTGCCATACATTGGGATGCGATCTCCTGTCCCTGCTGAACGTAAGTTACCGACTGACTTACCGCATCACATTGTTCAGCTGCGTCATGCCCGTCTTCTACTGTCGGAGGTGTCCCTACCAGCATCCCGTCGAGATATGCCTCTCCAACCCGGCATGTCTGAAGGCGGACCTGCTACCACTACTCCTCCCTCTGGACGCACACGACAGGGCCTGCTCTGCCTATGGGGGCATGGCGTATGTGGCCAACATCGCACCCGCACTGAAATGGGACCACTGTGCCTCCACACGACGGATCATCGATAACAGCTACATCGAATGTCACCCAGCATGCCCCATCATGGTCCTCCAAGGGACAACTTACGAACAACACCTTGACAGCCACCATCCGCTACATTGGCTGGCAAACATGTACACCACCAATGACATGGAAGCCCTGCTGGACGGCATCGCATACCTGACAACCTGTAAATACGTCGGACCACAACGCAGGTTCCCCGAGTGACCTATGATGTCCAACCCCGCACCCATGCTTAGCTTCCGCACGGACTGGCCAGTCACCACCACAACAGCCATACCAAACGACCGGCAACTGTAACCACACCATCAACGACATCGCCATGACATCGGATATGACCGGGACATGCACACTGTTCCCCATCACATCCAGGAACACCGCATGCATCGTGGGAGGCAGTGGCATGGGCTCTGTGTATCGCACCCACATGGACCGAACTGCACGAACAACCAGGACACGACATGGATCCAGCGCCCATGGACACACACACCGCTCAGTGGACATGAATAGGTCGCCTGGAGTCTGTGGGTGCTGCACCCCTCCCACCCCCACCCCGGGAATCCCATACCAGGACCTTTGCATGGACGACAAGTGCATACAACAACAACACGACCCCAGTGACTGTGACATGTCCAGTAACCACCACAGTGCAACAACAAGTGGCACGCCGCTGCATGCACGCAAGCACATGCCCTGATGTCATCTCACATGCACGCGTGCATGAGGAACAACCGCAGCAAACCTGTCACATGGAACTGAGATGGACTGTGCCCATGATGCCAAGCGGTCTGGTAGGCTACATGTATACCGTCTGTGTCAAAGTCCGCAGCTCCGCAGCTATACGTAAATGTACATTAGCACAGCCTTGGCCAAGCAGATGTCACTCTGAAGCCCACATCCCACATGCAACAGCCAATCACATGTAACCCCACACCCTATCCCATTTGCTATCATGCTCAGTATATCCTCAACATGTATTCCGCTGCCAGTAGTGTCCACTATACTGCATCACAGAGGACAGAAGACTCAATATAATGTTTGAAACCAAAACTGTCTCCGCTGACTCATTTCACAAGTACGAATGAGAGAGGATGAGAGTATGTGAAGTACACGGCAGTCGTGACATGACCATGTAGTCCACTGGTATTGGATGTCAACGCAAATGAGTAGCACAACTGTGGAAGACACACATGTGTCGTGTGAAGTCGTATGGACGCAGTGCTCAGGTGGGTGGGTGTGACGGGTAGATGCGCACATGCCAAGTTGGAGCACGACGTGTTGGGAGGGGTCATGAACAGTACACCACCGCTTCCCTGGGCATTGTGAGAGGACACCTGTCGGGGGGAGTGAACACGTGTGTGCACAGCAGCCGGGCACACGTACAAAGCGGTACCAGGAGCACCTCAGCCCACCCTCTGTGGACAAGCTGGATCCTGTTGTGCGCCCGCCATGCCCCTTGACAAGGCACACACAGCCCCAGTCGACCAGGTGTAACCCCAACATAGTCAATCCGCACAGGCGATACAGGGCACGGGATGGCAGTGGAGCATGGTGTGTGAGAGGTCTCCTCGCGCTCCTCCTGGTCATATCACGCAGGCAATAGAACCTCAACGTCTAGCATGGCACAAGTCAAATGGAAGTGTAGGGGGACGCACCACAGCACGAGCAGCACTGACGTCACGGGAGGTGGCTCGCACCATCCCATCCATTGCCCATTATACCAACCACGCCACATGCCATTGCGACTAAGTGCAAGCGCGTGCGCCACCACCCCCGAGCCCTCCCCAGAGAGGCCAAAGAGTGAATGTGTGGGCCATCAGTCACAGACGGACGCGGCATGGCCGCAAGGGCAGCCACAGCCACTGGGTGTCGCAGGTGGCGGATCCGGAAGGCGAAGACTGTGATGCATAGTCCATGCAGGCCGGGTCTCCATTTGGGGCACCACGCAGGTGGACGGCGTCCCGCCACACATCATACCCTGAGACAGCCCACTCGTGCAACTGGACCCACACATACACTCCTTGCCCTCTCTGGTGCGAGCTTGGGGCTGCCTGTGCAAGCGCTAGCCTCGCAGGTGAGCATGCATATTGGGGGCGAGGGGTGGACATGAGGGCTGGGGCGAAGATGACTGTATCACTGTCAGTTAGTACAAGGGATGACCCAGATGTGGAAAGGAAGAGACGTGTCCCGTGTGTACTGCAACTAGTCGCCAATCCAACTACCCCCATGTCCGGAATGTAAGCCCGCACCTAGGCCCGCCCATCCGCCACATCGAACATACCACCAGCACGACAACCTTCCCATTCGAAACACTGACTGGGGGTGGCGACCAGTGAACAATCATGTGTAGCCTACCCACGCGTACATGTGGGCCCTCCATGATCCATGTCACCTGCGGCAAAGACATGACATGCGCAATGAGGGAAGTGAGGAGAGCTGTCCGCCCCACGCACAGAAGGTGCATCAGCTCCACAGACCCAGCAGCGAGTCCAGCAGGGGTCACATGTGCAGGGGCAGCTGTGCCTGGTGTGAAGGCACATGCATATAGACAGCACATCGACCAATGTGTAGTCTGCCCACATCCACAGTCCATCATCATGCGGACATAGGAATTGAACACAGGGCAACACATCTTAGTTGGTGCACCCACCGTGACCAACAATGCGCAATCATCGACGTACCCGCCCTGTGCATGGCCCCCACCCAACGGAGGCACATCCAGTGCCACCATCCCACACACACAAGCCTTCCACGGAACATGCTGTGTCCAATGGTCAGTACAGAGTCAGCGCCCATCTGGTGGATCCTGAACAGGAGACACATGCACACACATGCCAGCTCCCACTATGTACGTCTGCCACCTGGCACGTGCAATGTAACCTCTCACCTGTGACGTGTGACTGCAAGCACACAGCCGTCTTGGCATGGGGCTGTCAATGTGGACACCTGTCAATGTTTCGGGAGGTGTGATCCGTACAGTGCTGTACATAGGGTGCAGTGCTGACACCTACTACTGTCTCATATCCCCTCGTGCCACAGGTCCCACTTGTTTTGGCCGCTCAGCCTGTGCCCACATCGTCGTCGTCGTCGTGTGCCATACTCATCCAGCCTCGGAAGCAGTTCCATGCTCAGCAGACACTCATGTTGCCGTGGCGTTGCCGCTTGACGAATATGCAGTCAGTCCCCATCAGCACGCCCCGCAAGTCATTGGGGCCTAGATCCCCATGTGCATGCACATGGCAGTGGTATGTCTCACTAGCCATTGCCATTGTTGGGAGACCTGTGTAAGTGTATTGTGGCCGTGCCGTCCCAGCTTGACAGCTGGGCTGTGGCTCATGTGCTTGCTCAGTCATGTCAGTGATGTGTATGCGAAATTGCTATGTGTCGTGTTGCTTTGACATGTGTCCTCTGCAATTTCCCTAGGCGGAGACCGAACATTGACCGCCCATACCAATTGCTGGTGGACATGGACGATACAGAGGTTATTAGGAAGTTTCGGCTGGACAGGCCAACCCTGCATCGACTGTGTGCCATGTTGGAACCCCATCTCCGTCCCCGCAGGGTGTATCCGACTGCTGTCACCCCCACGGCTAAGGTGATGGCCGCCATGCATTTCTTCGCCACTGGGTCATTCCAGCACACAGTGGGCAGTGGAGGAGGGATGTCCCAGCCCATGTTCAGCAAGGTGCTGAGGGATGTACTGGCAGCCATGATGCTGTACCGAAACAGGTACATCCGCTTCCCCAGGGCTCGTGAATTGGCGGCAGTGAAGGGTGCATTCTATGCCCTTGGCAGAATCCCACACGTCGTTGGAGCCATTGACTGCACACATGTTGGCCTTGTTCCACCACAGGCCACTGAGCACCTGTACCGCAACAGGAAGCACACGCACTCCCTGAATGTGCAAGTGGTGTGCCTTGCGGACATGGTGATCACCCACGTGTGTGCAAAGTTCCCAGGCTCGGCCCATGACGCACACATAATGCGCAACAGCATCTTGCCACGACTGATGGCCAATCTGCAACAGGATCGTGGCTGTATTGTCGGTGAGTATGTGGAGTGGTGTAGCGTGCTGGTTGTGCGATGCTGTCCCCTGTCCAGTTGGAATAGCAACGGTTCTCTGTGTCCCTCACACCCAGGTGACTCTGCGTACCCGAATGGGGCATGGCTGCTCAGTCCATTGAGGAATCCTCGCACCCCAGCAGACGATCGATACAATGAGGCACATGGGAGGACCAGACGTGTGGTCGAGCGTACCTTTGGCCTCCTCAAGTCCAGGTTCAGGTGCCTGGACCGCACCGGGGTGCACTGGCGTACTCCCCACAGAAGGTGTGCCAGATAGTGGTGGCGTGCTGCATGCTGCACAATCTGGCCATTCGGAAGCAGATCCCCCTCATTGTGGATGACGGAGATCAACCAGGGCCCCAGCCCGCAGACCAGGACAGCTCGAGTGAGGAGGACAGCGGAGAGGAGGAAGCTGGGAATGTGCGTCAGCAGCTCATCGCCCGCTACTTCACTTGACGGTGAGTGTCCATGTACGACGGCTGATGTGGCTGTATCTGTGCAGGTGTGTGTGTGCTGTGTCAGGGTGGCCGTTTGTTCACTACGTGCTGTGTGTCAACGCTCCATGGCCAGGGTAGTATGCCACTGTTGGTGACTGTGGCATTGTGCCCTATTGCTCTGTGCGATGTGTGTACATTGCTTGTAGTTGTTGACATGTACTGTGTGATGGGTGTGTGACACACTCATTGAATGTGCTCCTGTTCTGTTTCCCACCCCTAGGTCCCTACAAGCCCTCCGGATTCCATTGCCATGCCACGCATCAGGTGCCTTTCCGCCCAAGGTGGCCGTTGTATTCCGTACAAATAACACACAGGGCACAAACAGCAGTTAGTGAAAAAGGTGCATTTATTACAAACTGTGACATGTGATTGTGTGTAAGGTGATGACAAAAGTGGTGCGTGCAGTGACAATGAGCTGTCGGTCATGGCTGCGTGATGCTCAGGGTGTACCCACTGGTTCTATGTCCATAGTCCAACACACACATGCCATCCAGATGGCTGTGTGGAGTGGGATCGTAGTCCAAGTCAATGCAGTGGCTGGTCAAGGAAGGCTGGCGGAAGGCTGGCTGGCTGCCTCACTTGCGACTGGAGCGTGCGAAGTCCTCCCGGGAGATCTGTTTCCTCTTCGGACGGCCCCTTCCACGTTTGCGAGGGGGTGCCTGCTTGCGACATGCTGGTGGTTGAGGTGTGCTCACTGGCTGTGGACGCAGGGGAACTGGACACTGCTGCTCGACCCTGCGCCCCGGCAGGTGGTGGCGGAGGGGAGCTGCTATCCCTGGCCGTGTCCTCACCGCCACCACCAGCTGGCCCATGAGGTCCACGAGTTGACCTATACGGGCGTCCATGGACCTCAGCACCCCCAGCACCTCCCGCGTGTCTGAAGCAGACCTGACCCATTGTTCTTGGGCCTCCTCATAGGCCCCAAGGACTCTGGCCATTTGAGGCAGGGCATGGCTCCCAGGGAGGCTGGCGTTTCCCTGACCCTGCTCCTCCTACCAGTCCTGCTGCCACCGGCCTGCCCACTAGCCACATTGCTCACCACGGTCCTCGCTGTGGCTCCCAGGGTGGATCCAGTCGGCCGGGCCACCACCTGCGCTGGGGCTGGTGCCAGCGAAGACGTGGTGGTGGTGGCGGCGGTGGTGGTCGGTGCGGCGATGGTGGCGGTTGCGGCAGTGGTAGTGGCCGCAATGACCGTGGGTGTGGCCGCAACGACAGTGGCAGCAGGGGGCTGGGACTGTTCAGCAGCCCTGGATGATGGGTTGGTGGGTAGGAGGGGTCCTGGGGAGCGGCTGGGCCCTGCCACACCAGATGGGCCTGCTTGGTGGTCCGTGTCCGAAGAGGAGGTGAGATCCTCCACATCCGTGTGTCCTCGTTGAGGGCTTGTGGGCTGGCTGTGCGCTCTGCTGTCTCCATCCCCAGCATCCGGCAGTTCGTCACCTGTGGAGAGAATGAGATTTGTTATTGTGTTGCACCTGGCGAAGTATGTATTTGTCGTCTGACATTGGCAGTTCGTGCAATCTCGTACATGGGTTTCCCGGAGGCGTGTGTGTGGCTGTGGCATTTGTAGTTGTGTGTGCTTGGCAATGGGACTGTGTGCTGTGCACATGTGGCATGGGACGGATTGGCCATGCCGATGGGTGTGTTGCTGTGCCCCTACTCATTGTGACTCTGGTGTATGCGGGCTCCTGGCCCATCCTGGGTCTGGTTTGTACTTTGCTTTTGGGGTTCAAATGGAACGCTTAGGAACGCATATGGCAACATGGGGGCCATGCCCCAGATTCGCATTTGGGAGGGAATATGCTTTTGGGGTTCAAATGGAACGCTTAGGAACGCATATGGCAACATGGGGGCCATGCCCCAGATTCGCATTTGGGAGGGAATATGCTTTTGGGGTTCAAATGGAACGCTTAGGAACGCATATGGCAACATGGGGGCCATGCCCCAGATTCGCATTTGGGAGGGAATATGCTTTTGGGGTACATGCTGTGAGCCATGGGTGCTGAACGTGACATGTGTTGTGGCAGCATGACAGTGCATGGTTTGAGGTGTGTGCATGCTTGACATGGCCTGCATATTTGCTGTCTGTTGTGATTACTGGATATGGCATTGGACGCATCGTTATGAGTGAGTGATGGTTGTGTGTGAAAGCCAACGTATTGCAGTTGTCCCATCTCCTTGGTGTGCGTGCTGCCCTGTGCCATGTGCATCACTGCAGTGCTCGTGGGGGGTGTGGCCCATGTTGTGTGTTGTTGCTCACAGTGTGACGTGCGCTTCATTGACTTCTGGCACATGGTTGGTCATGGGCATGTATCTTAGCGTGACTGCTGTATGTGTGGCAGCTGTGCGGATGACATGCCTTTCATGAGACTGGGGCTGACGGATGGGATGGATGGTATGTTGTATGTGCATGGTGTGTCTGTGTGTTTGATGGGTTCAGTGGTGTTCGTGTGCATTTCTGTTGTTCCGCTCTGTTGCGTCTTGTGTTGTTTGTCTTACATAGGCGTAGTTGTGGGGTGTGTGGTTGACAGGCAGTAGGGGCTACATGGACAGGACTTCAATGGTGTTTCGGTTGTGTGTGATGAGTTGCACAGTGGCTGCCGTGTGGTACTATTTTCAGTGTGGCTTGTGTATGCAGACGTGGCTCCTTGGGTGTTGCTATGTCTGTGATGGGTCATGTGGGGTGTGAGTCTGTTGTTCATGTCCGTGTGCACATTGTTCACTTGTTCGTGACGGTGGGCGGTGCTGCGTTTTCGTCTGCTACGTGACATGTCCCATGTGTTGGTCGTGTGCCGGTCCTCATGCCTCCAGTAATCCAGCCCTGTCCAGTTTCCCACCTGCAGGTTGTTCGTGCGTGCACTGTACTGGATGCCACATGGCTCTAAGCGGGGGTGCTCCATGTTGCAGGTCTGTGGGGGTGGGGGGTGTTGTGGGTCGTGGGGGTGGCTGGACACCCACTGACACCGATTGCTGTGGACCGTGATGTCTGCCTTTCGGCTGTCGTTGTGCACTGCGGTGGCTGACACGTGGCATTCTGTTTCTGGTGGCTAGTGGTGTGTGTTGGACCATGTTCCCATAGATTTGTGGGTGCACCGTGATGATCTCTTCGACCATGACCGTCAGCTCAATGGGCGTGAACTTGGGCATTCTTTGTGGTGCCATGGTGTTTGTGGTGCTGGTGCGGTGTGTGTTGTGTAATGTGCAGGGGGTTTGTGGTGCCGGTGTTTGGTGGTGGTGGTGGTGGTGGTGGTTGTGATGTGTGCGTTTCTGTGGTGTGCTGCTGTCCTTGCTGTGTCACTGTGTCCTCTCCTCTCCTCTCTGGTTTGCAATGTAGCAAGGGGTTGTGGTCTGTGGGAGTGCTGCTTTTGTACTCACCTATGTGGGTGTGTCCTCATGGTCTGTTGTTTTCAGGTGTGTTGTGTCTGGGGTTCTGGCCTTTGTATTTTTTGTTTGTCCGGGGGGTGTTTTCGGGATTTGTACTGTGCTTGTGTATTTGTGCGTGCCTTGCTGTGTGGACTTGTTGGCCATGTTGTGTGCTATTGGTTTTGTGTGCGGATGGTTTCTGTGCAGGTACGTGGGCGCCATGGCTTCTGCCGTGTCGATTCTCATCGGCGTTGTTTGCGCTGGCGGGCGGTATATTTGTGGTTTTTCCGCGCTCATGTCGGTGCGATCGTAATTTCACGTGCGGTGTGTCGGCCGTGAGGGCGGGCGGTTTTGTGTTGTCGTGCGTGTTTCCGTCCGTGGCGGGCGGTTTGTCTCCGACTCGGACGTTGGCGGGCGGTATTTTGTGTGCTTTTTCCGCCGATGGCGGTATTCGGTTTGTGTAATCGTAATGGCGTGGTCGGTGTTCAGGCGGTGTGTGCGGGCGGATTTTTGCCGCTTCCATGCCTGGCGGAATTTTTGTGCCGGGTATCGTAATGTGCCCCTTAATGCCCTTTTTTATCACCCTATTACATCTCTGCACCAATGTGTTACTTCTTGGGTGCAAAATTTATGTAGTGATGTATTTGATAACTGTGGCCTTAAGAAAATCCAGAAACTCACCCGAAACAAACCAGGTACCATTGTCTGTAACACTTTTATCCAGTATACCTTCCCTTGCAAAGAGATTCTCAAAAAATCCAGTCATCTTCCTGCTATTAACACTGTTCACAAATTTGCTCTCCGATCAGTGTGAATAATCATTTGTGACCACAATTCCCTACCTCAAAACTCAATTTAATGCATTAAGAGGTCCTATGATGTCTACACTCAAACATGACCAAGCCTTAGCAGGAACAAAATGCGAATCAACAGGGCTTGGAACTATGACTTTTTTTTACTAATTGCATATGCTGTGTACTGTCTTACATGCTCTTCAAGGTGCTGAGACGGAATATCGAGTTGGAAATGTCGACTCACACAAATATCGAGTTGAAAATATCGTGACTCAGAAATATCGACAGCAAGAATATTGTGGTCAAGAATATCGAATTTAAGGTAAGAAATATCTTTTTTTTAAATATAGAAGTCATTAATATTGTTTGCAAAAATATAGATGTTTAAAATATCGATTTTTTAATTAGTGTTATGTATTTTAGTTTATATTTTAAATGTATGTGACGTATGTTTTTGTATAAGTATTGTTTATGTTTTTTAATATATGTGTTAAATTTTTAGTAGTTATGAATTTTATTTTAATAAAATTTTGCATTTTTTAGTTCCGTAGCGGGTTGTGGGTTTATAGGGGAATAGGGTGGGAAGTTATTTAATTATAAGAAATTAATGATTAATTTTTTATTTATTTAATTTAGATTTTATAGTGTTAATTGTGGGAAGTAATTTATTTGTAATTAATTATTAATTGGTTGTTAATTAATATTAATTAATTAATTGATAATTATGGTAATTGTGTAATTTTTTTTAGGTGTGGGTTGTGGGGTTTATAGGGTAAAGGGTAGGAAGTAATTTATTTTTGATTAATAATTAGTTGTTAATCAATATTAATTAATTAATTGAATATTAAATATGGAATTTGTGTAATTAATTTTAGGTGTGGGTTGTGGGGTTTATAGGTGTAAAGGGTGGGAAGTAATTTTTGTTTAATTAATTAGAAATTAGTTGATCACTAATATTAATTAATTAATTTATATTTAATTAGTGTATTTGTTTATATATTTTTTTGTGTGTGTTTTTTGTTATGGGGTACAGTGTGGGAGTAAATTAATTTTACTTACTTTATAATTAGTTGTTAAATACTATTAGTTTTTTAATTGAAAATAAGTTTTAATTGTGTAATACATTTTTTTACAGTTTAATTTTAGCTGTGGGTTGTGGGGATAGGGGTAAAGTGTGGGTAGTTAAATAATTTGTATGAGTTTTAATTTGTTTTTTAATTAATAATATTTCTTTAATTGGTAATTAATTATGTTACTTTTTTTTAAGTTAGATGTGTGTTGTGAATTGTGTGGTGTTATACGGTAGGAAATAAAAAAAAGTAATTTATGTAATAGTTAATGTTTTTGTTTCTAAATAATTTTAAAATAAAAATATTTATTTGTTTGGAAATTATTTTTTATTTTATTTAATATAACATTTGTAGCTTTTGTTATATGTATTTAACATTATAATATGGTTTTTAATTTTTTTAAAATATATTTGAATTATTTACATATTTATATATTTTTTTATTTATTTTGTTTTTTAAATATTTTTATTGTTAAAATGTTGTTTGTTTTTAATTGTGAACTGACAGCAGTGAGAATATTAATTGTTACTCTTCAATCCAACACTTTCCCTACTGTGGCACTCACTGGAGTGGGAATAGTAATTTTTACCCCTCCGCTATCCAACACTTTCACTACTTTTACAATCATTGGAGTGGGAAAAGTGAATTTTATTACACCACTATCCAACACTTTCTCTACTGTTGCACTCACTGGAGTGGGAATAGTAATTTTTACCCCTCCGCTATCCAACACTTTCCCTACTGTTGCACTCACTGGAATGGGAATAGTAATTTTTAACCCTCCGCTATCCAACACTTTCCCTACTGTTGCACTCACTGGAGTGGAAATAGTAATTTTTACCCCTCTATTGTCCAACACTTTCCCTACGGTTACTCTCACTGGAGTGGGAATAGTAATTTTTACCCCTCCGCTATCAAACACTTTCCCTACTGTTGCAGTCACTGGAGTTGGAATAGCAATTTTTACCCCTCCGCTATCCAACACTTTCCTTACTGTTACACTCACTGGAGTGGGAATAGTAATTTTTACCTCTCCGCTATCCAACACTTTCCCTACTGTTGCACTCACTGGAGTGGGAATAGTAATTTTTACCCCTCCGCTATCCAACACTTTCCTTACTGTTACACTCACTGGAGTGGGAATAGTAATTTTTACCTCTCCGCTATCCAACACTTTTCCTACTGTTGCACTCACTGGAGTTGGAATGCTAATTTTGACCCCTCCGCTATCCAACACTTTCCCTACTGTTGCACTCACTGGAGTGGGAATAGTAATTTTTACCCCTCCGCTGTCCAACACTTTCCCTACTTTTGCACTCACTGGAGTGGGAAGAGTAATTTTTACCCCTCCGCTATCCAACACTTTCCCTACTGTTACACTCACTGGAGTGGGAATAGTAATTTTTACCCCTCCGCTATCCAACACTTTCCCTACTGTTACACTCACTGGAGTGGGAATAGTAATTTTTACCTCTCCGCTATCCAACACTTTTCCTACTGTTGCACTCACTGGAGTTGGAATGGTAATTTTTAACCCCCCGCTGTCCAACACTTTCCCTACTGTTGCACTCACTGGAGTTGGAATGGTAATTTTTACCCCTCCGCTATCCAACACTTTCCCTACTGTTGCATGCACTTTTTGCCTAGGGTAATGTGTTGGATGTTAGAAAAGAAAAATTCCATGCTAACAGACTATCGATTTCCATCTACATTAGACTACCCTACTCGATATAACATCAACGAATATACAGGAAGTGCACCTGAACTGGCAAGACTCACTGAGTACTGTGTGTGGGTGTGTTGGAATGTTTTGGGATCTAGGGTAACACCACCTCCAAAAGATCCTCCGTCTTTTTGCATAACTGCTTCATGCTCATGTGTGTCCTTCCCTTTTATGTATCTCTCCTTCTACTAGTGTGTGACTACGAAGGACCCACCCCACCCGTGACCGATTTTCTGGTATCCCCTAAAACATAGGGTAAGATATATGTCTTTCCAGCTTAGACTTTGATCAGGCACAGTCAATAACGCTGAACCCGATTTACATTGGCACTGGATGTCTCACGTGTTATGGTTAATATGACGATAATGATACAGTGATTTCTTACTTACAATGGATGTAATGAAGCCTCAGCCTAATGTATGGAGTTTCCCACCATATGGACTACCTGCACTCACGAACCACTGGTGACCCAGTCTAACTGCATGAGCTGGGTAGGGTGTTTAGCAAATATAAGGTGGCCTAGACAATATAGCGTGTGGTTCACTAGATCAGAAGTTCCGACATGTATGTGACAAATGGAACATGGATGAGATTTGTCCTGCTTTTGTCTCCCTTTCTATTTCCCTAACACAGGTAATTGAAGGTGAATGGACATTAGTTTCCCAGGTAGGATACACTTGGGCTCATATTTAGGTGTACCATCCCGCTGCACCATGTAAATTAGAGGTGGACACCCACAATACAATAGATAGGGATCCTCTAATACCCTGATGAATGCCCCAGACCGGTTAAGCTACACAATATGGGCAGAAACATATTGGTAATGTGAATGTTGGACTAGAGTCATTACTCTCTAAAGGTCCATCACTGATTTTCATTTTACTGTATCTAAAGACCTCACTAATAAAGGTGATAACCGAGGAACCTTAAGGTATTTTTAATTGATCTGGATCCCAACCTTATCCTGTAAGTTTTATGTAAGAACTCCCTCCTACCGCCAAGTCTTAGCGGAGGTTGAGTCCGCCCTGGTAGCACCATCTTACCAGGGTGGGGAGAGGATGCCTATGATGAAGCATGACACGAAAAAGTGTGTGAGGCATCCTCTTCCATTAAGGATGGCCTACTTGTTTTGAAGGGTCTAATGCGACCAGTAGCAGGTAGCTTCTGATCCCAAACAGGGTTCAGTCTTTGTATTCTTATTAGGCAACCTACTTCTTTTGTGGTTAGTTAGGTCTTTTTGGGAAATTAGTAGGGTTGCCTGTCCCTCCCCACTCTCTCTTTGTGATTACCCTCAAACTTCATTCTACTACTCTCTCCAATGCACTGCCATATTTCTCATCCTATACCTCTCTCAATATATTCTCCACCTCCACTCTCACTCACTTCAAACCCCATTCTACTACTATGATCCCCAAAATAACCCTTTCTAGGCTCTCACCTATTTCTCACCCTATACCTCTCTCCATATATCCTCTACCTCCACTCTCTCACTCATCTATCCCTTCACTATCCCTTTCAATCCAAATAACCGACTAACATGTCCACCACTCATATTAATTTCATTTTCCCTATACTAATTCCCCACAAATCCTGTTTGGGTTCTAGAGTAGCATGCTGTCACGACTCGCTCCCTGCATTCTCGTGTCCACCACCAGGGGGCCGAATTGTGGGGCTTTCCAGTGTTCTAATATGCTTCCAGACACTCCCCTGCGTGCATATCCTGACTTCCAGGCATTTGGACATCATTTAGGAATTGACATCCATTCCCAATCCATTCCGGGTTTTGTGGAAGCCAGTCTGCTCATGCTGGAAACTCCATTACCTATAATCCCCTGCTCACTGCTTTGTCTCCACCCCTGCAGGCCAAGGATGGGTGGAGGAATTCAGCTCACCTGTGGCTGGCTGCTGCTAGCCTGCTCACACCTGATGCGCATGAGTACTGTGAGCTCTTTTAAGCCCCAGCTCCCTTCAGCCCAGTGTTGGTCATTGTAGGTGTTTTCCGGTGAGACCGATCCTTGTTTCCTGAGATTTAGATATTCCTTGATTCCTGAGCTATAGCTATTCCTTGTACCTGAATTAGCACTGCCTGCAGTGCTACCTTCTTTCCTGAGCTATAGTTATTCTTTGTTCCTGTTCCTGGGCTGCAGCTATTTCTTGTTCCTGATTTGCACTGCTTGCAGTGCTCTCTTGACTCCTTGTTTCCTGAGCTGTAGCTATTTCCAGTTTCCTTGAACCAGTACTGCCTGCAGTGCTACCTTGACTCCTGAAGCTTTAGTAATTCCCTGTTCCTGAACTAGCACTGCCTGCAGTGCTACCTTAACTCCTGAAGCTTTAGTAATTCCCTGTTCCTGAATTAGCACTGCCTGCAGTGCTACCTTGACTCCTAAGTTTTAGTAATTCCCTGTTCCTGAACTAGCACTGCCTGCAGTGCTACCTTGACTCCTGAGCTTTTGCTCAATTCTAGTTCCTGCTCCAGCACTGCCTTCAGTGCTACTTTGTTTTCCTGAACCAGCACTATTCTTGTATACCTTTGTAGCCTCCCCTTCTGTATATCCTGTTCCAGTCCCTGCCTTTCTTCCCATTTCCTTGGTTCCAATTCCTAGTTTGCTGTCTTTCTATTCCTGCTGTCTTGCTTTTAATTACCTTGTATGTTGGTTACTTGTTTTCAGCCTAGTGTGCCCTGTGAATTCCTTCCTTTCCTGTTAAGCACTCCTCCTTGCTAGCTCCTTGTCTATTGTGCCTGTATTTAGTTCTACCCCTTGCTGTTACTGCCTTGCGTGTTCCTGTTTGATCGCCAGGATCCGTGGGCACAGCTGACTACCTAGGTGGTGTTTCTTGTTCACTGTGAGTACTGTCTTTGAGTTACATTTATAACATCACCATAGGTATCAGCTCCACAGACCCTGCCTTTGCATGCATATCCTATATGTGGGTATTTGCAGTCAGTATCTGTAACAGCAATTGTGGGTGAGGGCGTACTGATCTTCAGTCTTACCGTGTGGAGCTCCCGAGTGCTTTACCCCACATTCCCTTTATTGTTAATGTTGTATTATATATATGTCTTGCACGTCCGTCCTGGGTGTAGTTAGTCTGAATGCTAAATTGCCTTGCGAGTGCCCTTCCTTTCTGAGTCTTAGCCATCTTGTTCACTTGTACAGGCTTCCCCCTCTAGATCCCTTTTTCTCCTGACTCTCTGTGTGATCCTGGGCAGCGCTGTACTACTCTTTCTGTACACAGTACGTTTTCTACCCAGTCCCCAGTCCTTGCTCAAGTCCCTGACTGTGTTCCCGACATAGTCCCGGACAGTCCCTGACACATGCTACCCGTCGAAAAGCGCTTCGACACCTCATCAGGGGTAGCAAGTGCTATATAAATGTAAATGCAAACACTTCCCTCTTCTATCCCTCCACTATCCTTTTTCAATACAAATAACAAACTTACATGTCCACCGCTTAAATTAATTTAATTTTTCCCTACACTAATTCACTACTAATCCTTTTGGGGTTGAGGAGTAGCGTGCTACTTGCCGAAAAAGCACTTTGATGCCTCGTCGGAGGTAGTAAGCGCTATATAAATGCAATTGCAATAAACAAACCAAAGTCAATCTGCTGCAGAATGTTTGAGCTGTAGGTCTAAGGTTTGCACAAGGAAGAACATAGCAGAATGGCCTTCCAAGGTGTGTGCTATTTAATGTGTTTTAAGAAGGACAGCATCCATACTGTGCACATTCTATATCCAGATATAGCATGGACTGAACATCATATCCTACGCCGTTGACACCCTGCCCATCCTCTCACTATCAGAAGACCCCCTCTGCCACGCTGACAGACTTCCACAAGTGCATGACGAGCATCGCCGACTGGATGAGAGACAACTGCTTACAACTCAACACAGACAAGACTGAAGTGCTGATCTTCCGGAACAACACCTCCCCATGAAATTACACGTGGTGGCCCCCAAACTAGGACCCTCATCCACGCCGACCGACCACGTCTGCAACGTCAGCATCATCCTTGGACAGAAAGCTCACCATTAAAAGACAGATCAACACAGTCTCATCTGCCTGCTTCCTCACCCTACGCATGCTCCGCAAGATTTTCAAGTGGCTCCCCATCGACACCAGATGCACCATCACATGTGCCCTGATCACCAGCCGACTGGACTACAGCAACACACTCTACATAGGGATCAACTTGCACCTCCTCAAGAGACTGCAAACAATAGAGAACTCAGGGGCCATACTCATCTTACACCTCCCTAAATTAACCCACCGCACCCCCACCTCAAGAAGCTCCACTGGCCCCATTCAGAAGAGATGCCAGTTCAAGATGTTGATCCACACCTTCAAAGCCCCCCACAACCAGGGACCTAAGTACATCAACCACCGACTGAACTTCCACCTTCCCTCCAGACACCTGCACTTCACCTCCCTATGCCTCACCCACACCCCCGCATGTGATGCAGCAAAAATGGAGGACGCTCCTTCTCCTACCTGGCTGCGAAGTCCTGGAACAACCTCCCACTTCACCTACGGACGTCTTGCTGGAATTCAGAAAAGGAGTCAAGACCTGGCTATTCAACTGAGCACCCTGCAGCAGTACTCTCAGCGCCTGGATACCCTCATGGGTGATTAGCCACGCTATATAAATCCCGATTGACATAAGTAGACTCGCACAACATACATTAATTGAAAAGTGATGAGTACCAGTTGAAGGAGACTGGGCAGATTTACTGGACAGAAAATCATTACACAGTGCATTTCTGATGCCGTGGACAAGCAGTTAAGAATAGACCAGGCTTGTTCCAAAAGGGTAGAGGGTGTGTTGATCATATCCTTACTCTATGCAACAATTATAGAGCAGTGCGCGGAGTGGGAAAGACAACTATACATCAACTTCATTGATTTTGAGAAAGCCTTTTACAGCATCCACTGTGACTGCCTCTGGCCTACGGCATACCACAGCAGATAGTTCTCCTCATCAAGATCTTCTATCATAATTTACTCTGCAAGGTGGGAGATAGTGAGTATAGTTTTGATGTCAAGACTGGTGTGAGATAAGGATGAGTGATGTCAGCATTGCTCTTCAACCTAGTCATTGGCTAGGTGTTGTGATGCAGGACAGAAGACTGAGCCAGAGGCATCAGATGAACCTTACTCTCTACACTGGAAGACTTTTAATTTGAGGATGACCTAGCCTTCCTCTCACACGCAACAGCATATGCAGGATAAGACATCTCACATCAACATCTATGCATGGAAAGTGGGCCTGAAGATCAAAATGAAGAAATCAGAAGTCATTCCACTCAACATCCCAAATCCTTTACCAATCAAGGTGGATGGAGTGGGCCTAGCTATGACTGAAGCGTTCACCAACCTAGGCAGTACTATCAGACATGATGGATGGGCAGGCAGTGACATCAAGAGCAGACTTAACAAGGCCATGAATGCCGTCGGGATACTGAACAATGTGTGGTGGTCAGCTCAGTACAGCACCAACACCAAGCTGAGGCTTTGCCAGAGATGTGTTCTGTCTACACTCTTGTATAGATCAGAATGCTGGTGGATGATGAAAAGCCACATCACCAACCTGTCAGCCTTCCACACCAGTAACCTGAGAAGAATCTTGCACTTTTTTCTGGCCGCGAACTATCTGCAACCAGGAACTGCTCACCAGATGCAAGCAAAAGAGCATGGACACCATCATTACGAGAAAAAGACGGAGATTGATAGGACACGCCATCAGAAGAGAACAAGATTCCATCACAAGAACAGCTCTCAATTGTAGCCCTCAAGGCAAATAAAAGAGAGGCAGGCTAAAGAACACCAGGAGGCAAACTGTAGAAACAGAAATTAAGACTTTGAACCATAGCTGGGGCGCCATACAGAAACGTGCCTAAGACAGACAAAAGTGGAGGGCCTTTGTTGTTGCCCTACATGCCAGTCGGCATAACAGACAGTAAGTAAGGGAGGAAGGAAGGAAGGACAGATCTACCGGGCGAGGGGAGGTCATTAGGCAGCTTTCCCTGAAGTACAGGTTAACAAGTCTGTTTAGCTGTCACCAGCATTCAGTCTCCCCATTACCTGGTGAGTGAATAATAGTCATTCTCGACTGTAAGTGGAGATACAATGGGGTAGCACTCACACACCAGCAGATTCTACCACTCTAATAGCTCAGCAACACAATTATTGTGGATCCTTCCCCTGATGGCCTCAAAATATGAGATCAATAGCCTGGACAAACACAGAGAAACACCCATAACTCATCCCAAATCCATATCCATTATTATCTTGTTAACCAGTGGTGTTCTCCAGTGATCCAGTCTAGCACCACGATCTTCACACTCCCAGCTAACAAGAACGTCAGGAGCCACAAGTATGTGGGTGAAATAAATACTGCATAAGAGCTCAACTAAGTCTGCCCTCAACCGTTGGAAGGACTATCTCGCTATAATCCAAGCCTGGATGTTCAGAGCCAACCTAAAATGCAATATTCTAAAAATGGATATTGTACACTAGCGTCAAGCAAGATCAAGTTGAAGCCTGACTCTGATCTAGTATTTCTGATTGCTTCATTTTATTTATTTATTTGCAGTTTTATGTAGCGCAGACCAGACCCAATGGGTGTCAGAGCATGTTACATAAGAACATTTGTGTACATAAGACCAGTTATGTTCCGTTATATAAGAACACATTTATGTGGCTACATTATGCATGGGCTCACCGCAGGATTAATACATGCTAATTATACTTCAGTTTATCAGGAGGTTGGAAGATTTACCTTGTTGCTAGCCAAATCAGGAGGTCGGAGAACATCTAGACATATAGGGGCAGATTTACAAGCCCCCTGCGCCACCAGTACGTCACTTTTTGTGACGTACTGGTGGCGCAGGGGGCTGCTCCATATTTACAAGGAGAGGAAAAGCCACCCTGCGTGACTTTTCCTCTCCTTGTAAATACGGCCCCTTCACACGCAGCACTTTGCGGTGAAGGGGCGTTCCATGGGTGTTGCTGTGGGTGTTCCCACGCAACACCCATGGAACAAAACACATCTCCAGAATTACGAGAAATCGTAACTCTGGAGATGCGTCTGAAAGCTACGCCACCCTAGAGGTGGCGTAGGAGGCGCACCGAGGAGAAATGTTCTCCTCGTTTTCCTCTTTCAATGCGTGCTGCATTCAGCACGCATTGAAAGAGGAAAATGGTTGTAGTGATTGTTTTTGTGCAGGAAGGTTCCCCTTCCTGCACAAAACAATCTCTCAGCGACGCAGGCATCCTTGCACCATGGTGCAAGGGTGCCTGCGCCGGCGCATGGCTGCAGTTTGTGCGCCAACGCAGGGGGAAGCACAAGGATGCGACATATTCTTGTAAATATGTCGCATCCCTGTGCTTTCCAAACTAACGCAGCATGGCGCAGCAAAATGACTTGCTGCGCCGTGCTGCGTTAGTTAATTGTAAATCTGCCCCATAGTTTGCCCCTACTAAGCACAGAAAATTACAACTTCGAGCGCAACCAGGCTTCTAGCAAAGCCGTGGAACAGCAGGACTCAGTGCTGTTGGTGTGCCATTCCCAAACATATTCTCTGGTCCCGGATAATCATGGTTGATATGTTTCTGCGCTCCCAGAGCCGCTCCCGGATTGATGATATTGCATTCCGCAGCTCAAGTACTTTTAGACATGGTGGAAGGGGATTTTACTAGAAAGCAGACTTGCCATTTAAGAACATTCTCTATTTGTTTTATCATATTTGTCTCAAATAATAAATATAAGAAATGCAAAAGATTCACGCCATTCGATTACGTTGAGATATGTGAATTTGCATGCTACAGTAATCCACATAATATAGGCACTGAAGTGACAAAATAAACGTTCAACATACGTTCGCTGTATGGTGGGCTCATATATATGAAGGTATGGTTTCAGCTGGAAGCATAGTGGCATTGAAAGTGTCAATTTGACTGTCTGAGGCACGAGAGTGTGATTCCTTACATCATCAGCAGCATCAAGTGAGTGGAATTCTACATTAACACCAGCCACAACAGAACTTCCATTGCACAGACATGAAGGCTGACTGGCATCAACTCTCTCCCTGAAGTACTGACAAGAGGTAGTGGGAAAAACTAAAAGCAGAATTAAATATTATTCAGAGGGTCTCGCTATCCATTGAAGCCTAAATCTGTTTTTATTGTATAGCTTCCTTTACCTCGTCACAAAATCTGCTCGCATACATTTAAATGGAAGATTAAAAACGTTTGAAGTCTACCAAGTTATTACAATTTTAAAACGAAGGAGTTATGAAGCAACTTAGGGTGGGTAGCGTGAATAAATAGATGTGGAAAATGGTTGCTGTAGTTAGGTAGGGATTTCTCTTGTTACTGCTTTCATCCCCCTTTAAAAATATCTTGTGCCATAAATTTCTAGAAAACATACTTCCTCTCACATTTTTGTTAATTTGTTGGTTTCATATCTATAACACCTCAATGCACATTTACGTCCGCCCGCTCCATAGGAATGGCTTTAAATTCAACAGCTCCTATTTGAGCAAAACAGCATTTAGGAGTGCCTCACTTTTGTCTTCAATATAGAATGTTAGCCGTCTATTTGTTCATTTGAATTTCATGGTGAAACTATGGTAGAACACAGGAGAGCCAACTGACAGACTGCTGCTGATGTTAAAAGTACTTGTTTCGGGGGCATGGCCAAGCAAGATGGCTGAGCGGACGTGAGCCGCTTCAGCTCCGAACCACCGTGGCTGCCACAAGTGATTTCCAGCGCTCATAGAGAGCCGTGACACGAATGCTCTCACCTGGTTCAGGCCTGCGCTGACCGGGATCACCTCAGTGGGTCCCGAAATCGACTTCTCTGCTCGTAAGCGGACCCGAGGCGAGACGAGGAGTGGGGCCAGGTTGGCTTTCAAGATGGCGCGGAGAGAGGCGCCGGTCGGGGCTGGCGAGGTGAGCGCCTACTGCCCCAGGTCTCGGCGTGCCCGCGCCTGTGTCGGCGGTGGGCGTCATCTGCCGTGGCGATACCGTGGGGGGGACTCCGGCACCCCCCACTTCACTCAGAGACCTGCCACGCTGCCTGGAGGGGAGACGCGCGCCCTGCGGAGCGGAGCAACCGGTACCCTGAGCTCCGGAGGCGCGCCGGAGGTATGCATGCAATGTGAAGCAGCGTCGCTAGAGACGATGAGCGACGATCAACGGTGAGGGGGCTGGCTTGCTGGGACAATCCTTACTACTTTTCGTGCCTGAAGTCAGCATTTTGTTGGGAGGAGAACCGTGGAGGGAGGTCTGCCTGACCTCAAAATGGCACCCGCAAGTTGAAAACCCATCAGCCCAAAGCCCAGCTCTGCTCCAGCGGCGGTGGGGGGATTGAGGCAGGCTGGTCATCTTCTCCCCTATGCTGCCCAACCTGAGGTGCTTCCAGGCACCCTGCGGCCAACGCCTTATGGCTACTCCGCCATACATGTTGCCTGACTCTAAGATGGCCTCCAGAGTGTAATAGCTAGCAGCAGCTCGACCTCACGCCTAGGTGCATAGGAGTGTGGAGATAGGTTCTTGGCGCCAGCCCACGGAGGTGTCCGCTGCCTACTTGGCGCCGTGCACCGCTTTGCACCTATGCCACCGAAGAAAGCGACGAATAAAGTCTCCCCTATTTTGCAACCGCAGATAAGAACGCTACCGCCGCCGACTCGGACCAGGCGACGACCATGGCCCTCACTAGGGAAGACCTGGTGGCATCACTAAGAGACTTTAAAGCTGAACTGTGCCAGGAGATAATGGACCAACTATGGACCAACTGAAGGCCGACCTAACGGAGAAGATGGCGTCGCTTAGACAGGATGTGGACGCGGTGGGTACCAGGGTGCTGGAGGTGGAGGAACAGACGCAGGACCTCGACGCCCGCTCTAGCAAGCTACACGACGCCCAACAGAACCTTCAATGCCAACTGCAACAAGTGCTCCTGAAGGCGGAGGACTTAGAAAACAGGTCTCGGAGGGAGAACATTCGTATCCGAGACCTGGAAGAAGGTGCGGAATGGCCAGACCTCGAGGCGTTTGTAATAGGCCTCTTCTCGGAGATCCTGGCGCCTCGCCAACTGAAGTTGAAGATCGATCGAGTCCACTGGCTGGGGACCCCACAGACAGGAGTACACAGAAGGACACGGGACGTCTTGGTGATGATGCACTCCTTCCAAACGAAAGAAGCCATCTTAAGCGCCGCAAGGAAGAAAGAGGAGACCCCCTTTCAGGGATATACGTGCGCGCTGTTCCAGGACTTGGCGCCTTCCACTCTGGCCCGTAGACAAGCGTTCCGCCCTGTCACCACCAAATTGCGGGAGGACAACATACGCTACCACTGGACCTATCCTTTTGGCCTTGCCTTTGACTATAAGAATAAGCCCCACCACGTGACTGAGCTGAGCGAGGGTCTGCGAATTTTGGGCCTACCATTGCTGGACGAGGACACCGCAGCAGACCCTTCGTACAGCACGGGTCGGCCCCGGAGAGGGGCTCGATCCTGGCAAACAGTCACGAAGAACAGGCCAATCCCTAAGTGACGGGTTTTTTGTTTTTTTCTGGGAGGAGATGGCTACACACACGCCGCACATAGGGGCTTCTCACGGAGATCGGGCGCCGGGCCGGTGGCGGCCACACTGACGATGCAGCAGGACTATCCAGGCGATACGCCTCGACTCTGCTCTAGAACACACAGGTGTCAAAGTTGAACTGATTTTTACAAGTGCTCTCTATGTTTTTGCCACATGGCAGCCAGGGGGTGTGGGCCTTGTCCGTATCGCCCAGAGTTTCGTTTCTCTTCCTAATGAAGAATCGAGCTGAGGGCCTGCGGGCGACTCTGCACATTTTTTCTAGGGGATGTTGGGGAATTGGTTTTGGGGGCGGGAGGGTTCCTGGTGGTGGTGTCGGGGTAATGTTAGATTTGAGGTTTCTTGGGCGGGGGCCACACATGGCGGTAAAACTAGCCACTCTTCGCAGCAAGCGATTGGAGGGGGCAGCCTTCGAGAAGGGGTCAATGGTCAGGGGGAGGGTTCAATCTACCCCATGGTCTCCATAGCGTCCTGGAACGTTAAAGGTTTGAATTCGCCTCAAAAGCGCCAAAAAATCTGGAAATATCTCAACGACCGCCAGTTCGAGGTTGTGGCGTTACAAGAGACGCATCTGAAAAAGTCCGAAGACATGCGGCTTCGCCACAAATCCTACCCTTTAATTTATAAGTCATCGGCCAATACCAAACACAAGGGTGTGGCTCTGCTCTTCCGGGCCTCAGCCAAATTTCAGCCCGAAGCGGTTAAGTCCGACCGGGAGGGGAGGGTCATAATGGTGAAGGGAAGACTGCGGGGTACCCTTTGCACATTTATCTCCCTCTACGCACCCAACTCTGGGCAGACAGCGTTCCTTTCCACTACACTCGACTTAATTGGCAGCTTCGCAGAGGGCCCAGTGATTCTTCTGGGGGACTTCAACCTGATGTGGCACGACACCTTAGATAGTTCGCATTCCCACAGGGCAACCCCCACTTGCTTTCCCAAAGGGGTCAAACAGAACCTGCTCACGTTAGGCCTGTGCGACGCTTGGCGGACATTACATCCTACTACTAAAGACTACACATATTTCTCTCATGTCCACCACTCCTACTCCAGGGTTGACTACATTTTTCTTAGCCAGTCACTAGTGGGGTCCCTTCACGCTGCCCAGATCCTGCCAATTTCGATATCAGATCACAGCCTCATATCTATCAGCCTAGCTTGGGGAGGGATTAAGCCAGGTACGTCTAGATGGTACTTCCCGGCCGCGATTACCCGAGACAAGTCCCTCCGAGACGAATTGCGGACCGCTATCACTGAATTCTTCACACTCAATACTCTGGCGGCCACTACACCACAAAACAACTGGGACGCTTTCAAAGCGGTCTTAAGAGGTAAATGCATCCAGCTTAACGCAGTCCTGAATAAACATCGGGCGAAGGAACGATTGGCCCTAGAAGGAGAACTTGAGGCCTTAGAAAAGTCACACAAGGAAACCCCCACCCGTGCGCTACAGCGACAGCTCACCGCGTTAAGAGGCAAATTACGTGCCATTTACAATAACAGAGCCGAATACACTCTGCTTAAATTACGACAGACATCATATTCCCAGGGTGACAAAGTGGGAACTCATTTAGTGCGACAGTAACAGGAGAAGAGGGAACGTGAGTTTATTGGGGGCATCACGGATGCGGCTGGGCACCTTACACACGGAGACGACATTAAAGCTAATATCTTCGGCGCATTCTATGGGGATCTGTATCGAGGCACTCCCCACGATACCTCCCTTCAACAGCAATATCTCGACTCAGTGGACCTTCCTCACCTCTCCCCGGTGACCGTGGAGCCGTTGGAGGCTCCCATTACATCAGAGGAGGTTAGCCAGGCCATAGCTAAGCTTAAAATGCACAAGGCTCCGGGGCCTGACGGCACAGTTTTATAAATGTTATGCATCTGAGCTCATCCCGCACTTAACCGAGTTGTTCAATGCAATAGCGGCAGACGCTAGAGTTTCGGCCTCAATGGCCGAGGCGGTAATTTCTGTCATCCCTAAGCCAGGGAAGGACCCTCAGATCTGTGCGTCCTATAGGCCCATAGCCCTCCTCAACCTAGATGCGAAGCTTTACTCCGGGATTCTAGCCGCTAGACTCGACAACTTAATGCCCACGCTAATCCACCCTGATCAATCCGGGTTTATAAAGGGTCGGCAAACACATGACAACATTCGGCGCACTATACACCTTATAGAGAAAGTGTCCAAATTCAGAACCCCCGCAATTCTAGTGGGTCTTGACGCCGAAAAGGCCTTTGACAGGGTGGATTGGTCGTTTCTTTTCCTTACCATGCGGAAATTTGGCTTCGGGGACAGGTTTCTCAACATGGTCAGGGCCAACTATCATCTTCCGCAATCATGTGTACTGGTCAATGGTTACAGGTCACTCCCCGTTGCCCTAAGCAGAGGTATGCGACAGGGTTGCCCGCTCTCCCCCCTTTTATTTGCACCCAGTATCGAACCCCTAGCCGCACAATTTCGAGCTAATGAGGATATCCGGGGTATACGCTTTGGTGGCACAGATCATAAAGCGTCCCTATCTTGCTCACGCTCTTGGAGCCAGCCTCCTCACTCCGAGCGGTACAGGAGGAACTGCGGAATTTTGAGCTGGTCTCAGGTTTTAAAGTTAACTTATCCAAACCCTCCATACTAAATCTCACACTCTCTGACGCTGAGGCAACGAGATTGCGGGGTCAAACGTCTTTCCACTGGGCCAAACACTCCCTTTTATACCTGGGCTTACATCTCACGCCCAAAATTTGGGACCTTTATAAGGCTAACTACCCTCCTCTGGAAGCGCAGCTTAAACGAGATTTTAAAAGATGGAAGCCTCTCTATATTTCCTGGCTGGGTCGGATTAACACCGTCAAAATGACGGTCCTGCCGAAACTCCTGTATCTATTCCAGGCACTCCCAATTGCTCTCGACTGGGCCCGCCTACCTCGCCTGCTCTCGCTTGTCACCAATTTCATTTGGCAGGGAGGGAGGGCGCGTCTTCCCTTCCATGTCCTGCGGCGCCCAAAGAATGGTGGGGGGGTGGCCCTACCGGATTTTCACTTATACTATCAGGCGGCACAGTTGCGGGTGGTGACAGAGTGGTCCGCTAGAGAATCTGACAAACACTGGCTCCACATGGACCGGGCCATAGTGGGGTGCACAATCTGGGATGTCCTGTGGAAACCTAAGTCAAACAGGCCTCAGCACGCCCACACACACCACACTTACAGTTTGGGATCAAATCACGAAGAGAGAGGGATGGACCTCTTTCCCCTCCCCATACACTCCAAATCACTTCAACCCGGACTTTCCACCGGCAATGCGCGAGGGGCCCTTTGACTGTTGGAGGGAAGGGGGCTGCTTTAAATTGGCGGACTTATTTCACAACTATGATATTTTAACGTTTGAGAGCTGCAAACGTGACTTCCAGGTTCCCCATAGTGAGCACTATCACTACCTTCAGCTTAAGCACTGGGTCACTCTCCCACACGTGAGCGAGGCCCCTACCAGGGACCTCACAGCTATGGAACGACTAGTACGAAAAGCGGGAACCATGAAGGGGGCAATTTCCTCACTCTACGCCATGCTACTAAATACTTTAAACGCACCTCGGGCGCGATACATGTCCTTTTGGGAACAGGTGCTAGGAAGGGAGATTTCAGATGAGGACTGGAAACACATTTGGGGCGACATTCCTAAGAACAACCACTCAGTGGCCTTGAGGGAAGCACATTACAAGACCCTCTTTGACTGGTACCTTTAGCCCACTAAACTCAAACGGATTTTCCCTGACACCTCGGATCTCTGCTGGCGGGGTTGTGGGCTGCAGGGGGATTTTCAGCACATGTGGTGGGACTGCCCTGGTATCCGTCCATTCTGGGAGGAAATCCCTTCCCACATCAAAGACCTGCTGGGGTATCCCATCCTGACAACTATAGAATGGGCACTACTAGGCATTAGGGGCCCTGACCTAGAGCACCAAACGAAAGCCGACAAGGCCATTTTGTGGGTTTGTCTGGGGGCAGCAAAACTCACAATAGCAGCGGCCTGGAAAAAGAAAGCCGCACCGGCGATTTCCTTGTGGCATGCCCGTCTATGGAGAATTCTCTCTATGGAACGCCTCTCAGATATCTTTCGGGGCAACTACAAGGATTTTGAATACAAATGGGGCCCACTGGTAACTTATCTGTCCCGGGGTCTACCCTCGGCGGTCTGCCCTCCCTCTTTAAGGGCCATGCATCTTTTTCAATTCTAAACACCTCAACGAGGGTTAGCTGACGTGATTATTCCCTTTCTAGAAGTTGTGGCCCTGCCGTCACAGTCTCACCTTTTTGACACACCCATGATTCTCGCTACGTTTTTGTACATCTCCACCACCACCAGGGAGGGGGTGGAGGGAGGGTCGGGGGGAGGGGGTTTCTTTTTGTATTTCCTTTTCTTGTTTAAGGGGTCACCCTTAAGGTTGAATGTTTAAAAACAGACATCTTCTCTTTGGGTTTCAGGGGGGGGTGTAATAGACCTAGCGACAGGTGAAACTGGACTACAACTGGCTGAATGTTTTGACCCTGGGTCCTGTGCGCCCTACTGTACTCATGTCATTGTATCTGCTTATGATATTGAATAAAAAGACTTTTGACAAAAAAAAAGTACTTGTTTCACTCAGCATGACAGACCTTTTATTCTGACATGGATGAGGAAGATGGTTGAGAATTTATGGATACATTCCTTTTTTTAATTTAAGCTTTCTTTAGCATTACTCATAATTTTTATGACAAAATGAAAACCGTCTCCTCCATAAGAAATGTACAGTTCTACAACTCCTATTGCAACAACATTGCTTTAGGGAGTGCTTCACCTTGTTGTGAATATAGGATGTTAGTACTCTAGTTTTTCACCGGAACTCTTTGGTAAAGCTGCAGTAGAAAATGATCTATATGTTTGTGGTATTTCTATAGCGCAAACCTAGCCAAAAGTCACTGGAGTGCCTATCCTTTTCAATCAAAATAACAGACTAACATGTTCACTTCTCTAATTCCATATTCCACTATACTAATTCACCACTAATCCTTTATGGGTTCCAGAGTAGCATGCTACTCACCAACAAAGCGTTTCAACACCTCATCAGGGTTACAAGCGCTATATAAATGCAAACCTTTTTCCATTTTTTACCCCTCCCCAACCCTTCTCAATCCAAATAACTGACTAACATATCCACCACTCAAATTACTTCATATTTCACTATACTAATTTTCAACACTAATCCTTTATGGGTTCCGGAGTAGCCTGCTACTCGCCAGAAAAGCGCTTCAACACCCCATCAGGGGTAACAGGCGCTATATGAATGCAAACCTTTCTTTCCCTTCTATCCCTCCGCTATCCTTCTCACTCCAAATAACTGACTAATATCCACCACTCAAATGACTTTCATATTTCACCATACTAATTCACCACTAATCCTTTATGGGTTTCCGGGGTAGCGTGCTACTCACCAAAAAAAGCGCTTCAACACCCCATCAGGGGTAAGAAGCGCTATATAAATACAAACCTTTTTTCCTCTTCTATCCTTCTGCTATCCTTCCGAATCCAAATAACTGACCAACATATCCACCACTTAAAATTTACTTGCATGTTTCACTATACTAATTCAACACTAATCCTCTATGGGTCCCGAGTAGCGTGCTACTCGCCGAAAAGCGCTTCGACGCCTCGTCAGGGGTAGTAAGCGCTATATAAATGCAATTACAATACAATACAATACAATACAGGGTCAAAAACCAGCACAATGTCAACCAGTGATAGAATAGCTGGCTACTTTGTGGAGTATCGATGCACTGTTAAGTAGTGTTGTTTAAAGATTGGCAGAGGCTCACCCAACTCAGGGGAACCTCATGTATGGCCGGGAGCCAGGGCCCGAACCAGGGTCGCAGTGAACAGGCGCTGCAGTTTTGCGTGCCGGCCAGGTGTGATTGGCCGGCCGGCCGGGCACAACCTCTGGAAGCACTGAGGTGCTTCCAGGATTGCAACCACCTAGGAAGGTCCACCCCGCCCCTTAAAAGGCAACGTGCATGGCAAGCGAGCCTCTTTGGATCCCGCGCACTGCCTGAGACTCCTTGCAGGAGTCCTCCTCACTCCCCACCAGCGCATTGCTGAACCAGCACTTTTCGCGCTGCAGCAACTCTGCACCACAGCTCCTGCATAGCCAGAGGGTGTCTCGGGAGCTGCACAGGCTTGAGATTTGTCTCGCTTGACCTGAGTGTTTTAATTGCTCGCTGGCGGCTCCGGTGGGCACTTTGGGCCATTAGCAGGGCTGTGGAGGTAAGGGGGGTACAGGGAGTGCAGTAAGGCCTGCTTTTTGGGCGTTTTTCTTTGGCTGGCATTTATTGTGAGGGGTTTTGGGCTATTGGAAGCAGTCTGTTTGGCACTGGTAGTAGAGCGGTGCTGGGGGGCTGAATGGGGCCTTTTTGCTGTTTTCTTGTGTTTGTCCTAGTGGGGCCTCTGTGTTGTTTGGTAGTTGTGGCCTGCCACTATATTATCCAGTTGTCCCGGGCAGCCTGGCTATTACTGACTGTTTTTGTACTACAGTGTAGGAGCCTGCAGTTTCTTAGTTTTTTTTTTAATCATTAAGGGAGTGGCCCCTGGCAGTATTTTCAGTGTTTTGGTTGGTCATCCCTGCTGACTGCCCGGTCCAAGGAATTTAGTGAGAGACTTGTTTACTTGCTGTTTGGCCGTGTCACTCTGCAGGGTACGTTCAGACTGCGATTTGGTGATTCGGGGCCACATTCATGTCCATAGTCAGGATGTCAGGAGGTGCATAGAGGGGCTCCAAGCGTGCATGCACTGGGGTAGATTTGGAGGAATTGATGCTCAGGGTGGATGGGATGGATGAGATATTTGCCCTGCTGTGCCCACAGGCCTCCAGAAAGGGCAGACTAGGGAGCCAGTGGTGCTCACAGAGAGGCAGAGGAGGCCAGGGATGGCACCCCGGGCGGCATTTCCCCTGGTGAAGAAGCGTGGTAGGGGCAGTGACCCAGGAAGGAAACAGGATCAAACAGAGTGGTTGCCTCAGAGGCCTTACCAGTCAACAGCATAGGTGAATGGGTGGCACAGGGTAGAGTTTCTGCTGTGATGGTGCCAGCGGCAAGTAATAGCATTACACAGAATGGTAACAGTTGCATGGTGATTGGGGTCACGCCTACGGGCGGTACTGGACAGCACGATTTGGTTGCGAATTCAGCCCGTGTTTTGCCTTGGCTTTCAAAGGTAGGGATGTTGTCTGCCCCTCTAATGGGGAGCACTTGAGCCGGTGTAGCTGAAGGCGACAATGTGGAAAGGGCTAAGAGGCTGGTGGGCCACCTTGAAGGTGTAGGGGTACAGTGTGTTCAAATTCAGACTGCTGGTGGGTGCGCTCGTGGGGGTGGCCAGTGGGATGGTACCAGCTGGTCAAGTTACGCAGGGGTCAACAGTGGGTAGTACCTTGCACGCAAGCGGTGTGCAGCAAGCAGTTCTGGACACAGCTGGGGCTACACCCCCTCCTCAGGAGACAGTGGCAACAGGTATGGTGGCGCCATTGCCGAGCATTGCATTGGGGGATGTCCGTTTAGAACACGATCAGTTGAGCAGTCACGTGCCAATGGAGGTGAAAGAAAATGTTTGGAACTGTACTTAATAGGGGTGGGCAGTAAACTCCGCTCCGTGTGTGGACTTTGCAGAGTTTTGCCACTCCGCCTGGAACCCAGAGTTCAGCAAAAACTCTGCCAACTAGCCGGCGGAGCAGAGTTTACCGGCTCGCTCACCCCTAGTCTCAGCCGTCCCGCTGTGGGGGACTTACTTGTGGCAACAATAGGGGTTCTTGGTCCCCAACGACCCTCAGCAGCGTAAAGGAGGCTTCATCCCCCAACCAGTTTTGCGCTAGGATGCAGAAAGGGTGATTGAGAAAGGAGGTGGGGCTCCAACGACGTCCCAGCAATCCCGCTGTGGGGGATATACTTGTAGCAACAATAAGGGGCTCTTGGCCCCCAACGACCCTCAGCTGCCAAGAGGACTTCATCCCCCAACCAGTAGTGTGCCAGGTGGCCCCTTTGCAGAGTGATTGAAAAAGGGGGAGGGGTCTCCGATGACGGCTCAGCAATCCCACTGTGGGGGACTTATTTGTGACAACAGTAGGGGTTCTTGGCCTACAACAACCCTCAGCAGGCAAGGGAATTCATTAGGGGTGGCCAAGCAATACTCTGCCTGCTCACGGATCTCCATGGAATTTGGCGGATCTTTTCATCAACTCCGCGGGTTCCGTCCAGACCTAGTAGTTATATTGATATGTGCGAGCTGATTGTGGATAGACCCGAGCGGGAGAAGAGCAAGGGGTTCAAGGAGTGCTCCCATTCTAGAGATTGTGGCCATTGGCCGTACACAAAGAGGGTTGAGGAGACATTTATGAATTGGATCAAAGGCTTCATGATTTTTCAAGCAATCATGGCAGAGCATTTCTCAACCTTGGAGGCACAACTGACATGCTACCAGAATAGGATAGTATGTGCTCACAATGAGTTTGGGGGCATGGCCTGGAGAGATTATGACAAGGAGTTCACGAGTATTAATGCCAGTAGGCCCATGCTGGAATGGGATCAGATTGATGTCAACACCTGGCTGCACTTTATGCAGCCGCAAAGTCTGGAGGCTACTCCTAGCCAGCCCTTTTGGGCAGGCGGATTAGTAATCTGGAAGGGGGGGGTCAAAGAAGGGGTCCTGTTGGGATTTCAATAAAAGATCCTGTTCCAGACCCCCTGGAATGTGCAAGTTCAAACAATGTTGTTCCTTCTGTGGCCTGCCTTCCCACCTAGAGTCAAAGTGTTTCAAATAGGCAAAGGATAGAGGCCCCCAAAAACAGGAATGATCACTTCCTCCTGGTGAAGGCCCCCTCCCCTGTTGACTGGCAGGCAATGGTGTCATGGTTCAATGTCTAGAACAACTCAGCTGCGGCGCAGTTCTTGTCTGAGGGTTTTAAAGATGGCTTCAGGATCCCCGTGGAAAGATGTATAGGGGTCCCATACTGCAAGAACCAATAGTCCCTTAGGGCCAACCATAGCATCGTCAGGGCTAAGATACTGAAGGAGAGGAACCTGGGAGGGTGGCAGCTCATTTACAGTCAGTCCCTCTTGAGAGTTTCCTCTGTTCCCCAATGGGGATGGTCCAGAAGAAGGACCCAGGAAAGTACTGCTTGATCCTCAACCTATCTGCACCTAGGGGTCAATCTGTGAACGAGGCTATTGACAGAGCACTATGCTCAGTCAAATTTGCCTCTCTGGATCAGGCGATCTGGATGCTGCAGGAATTGGGACCTGGGATGTTGCTATCGAAGGCAGACATAGAATCCGCCTTTCGGTTGCTACCTGTACACCCAGATGATTTCCATCTACTGGGTTTCCAATTTGAGGACTCATTCTACTTTGACAAGTGTATGCCCATGGGTTGCTCTGTCTTCTGTGCTTATTTCGAGAAGTTCACCAACTTTCTGGAGTAGGTATTCAGGCAGAGGTCGGGCACCGATGCATACTGCATTATTTGGACAACTTCCTTTTTCTGGAGTCCCCCCGGTGCAGCAGAGTGTAGTGGGGCCTTACAGTCTTTCCAGGATTTGATGGGGATTTTTGGATACCCCTGGTGCACAAGACCTCTGGCCCAGCTACAACTATTGAGTTGCTGGGGATTGAATTGGATTCTCTGGTGGGAGTCTCTAGGCTCCCCCAAGAAAAAGTCAGGGCCTTTTTGCAGGCGTTGGAGGAATGCCTTGTTGCCAGGAACATGACTTTGCATCAGTTACAAGTGGTGGTGGGGCAGTTGGATTTTGCTCTCTGCATCATTCCGGTGGGTCGCCCAGTTTTCCGGTCAATAGCCCAGGCCATGTCTGGCCTGAGGCTGAGACACCACCATACTAGGTTAACGAGTGAGGTTCACCAGGCTAGGAGACTCTGGGAGATGTTTTTGAGGGATTTCAATGGTACAGTGGTGTGGCCAAGCCCGGCCAAGATTAATGAGGAGATAGGCTTGTTTACAGACTCTGCGAGCAGCATGGGTTTCAGGGCCATTCTGGGTACCTTCTGCTGTGTTCAACATTGGACAAAGGAGTGGGTGGAGTCTGGGTTGGTGGCAAACATTGGTTTCCTTGAACTCTTTCCCATTCTGGTGGCCCTCACGATTTGGCCAGGACAGTTCTGCAATCAGTCCATAATTTTCTGGCCATATAACATGATTATAGTTGAATGTATTAATCAGCAGGCAGCCAAGTGCAGGATGATCCTGAGGCTATTAAAAGAGATCGTACTTCTGTGTTTGAATGTCATTTTTAAAGCCAAGCATGTTCCAGGTGTATTGAACAATGCAGCGGGTGCTTGTCTCATTTTAAGTTGCAGGCCTTAAGGTTCCACCACCCAGTAGCCGCGGATTTCCTGACTCCATTCCCTAAGCATCTGTGGTGGCTTGGTGCGCCAGTTTACCAGACCTCATGGCTGCCAGCTTACCGCCCGTAACGAGGCATGCCTATGAGGGGGCACATTGCATATATCGCAAGTTTCATGAGCGCACTGGGGTCAGGGAGTGGTTTTTACCCTAGTCTGTAATATCATTTCTCAGGTCCTTGAGGGAAGAGGGGCAAAGAGTATCCTACGCCAAGTGCCATATTGCAGCAGTATCCTCCTTTGCAAGGATGCTGGGGTACACGGATGGGACAAAAACGTTCATGTTGTTGAGGGCCCAGAGGGTTCGCAGCGTTTGGAGGGAAGCAGGTCAGACTCCAGGTGCCCCATAGATGCTGTAAAGTTAGCTGCCATCATGGCCAACTTGGATGGCATATGTAGGTCACAGGACGAGGTCCGACAGTTCAAGGCAGCTTTTTCCCTGGCATTTTATGGGACATTTCGGGTGTGGGAGCTAGTGGCCAAGAATAAAGAGGACAGAAGTGGTGGTCTTCAGCTGGCACATATTCAGTAACCGATCACAATTGTTAGTTCAAAGACTCATCAAATAGGTATGGGTGACCATGTTTTACTCTACTGGGCCCCAGGAAATGTTGTTGTCCCCTGAGGAATTTGGAAGTTTTTCTGGCCCACCGGCCACAAAGGTCTATTGCCCCACTTCTGATTCATGAGGACGGGACACCACTCACTAGGTTTCCGTTTTCGAGAGTGCTCAGCAGTGCCTTGAGGTCTGCAGGTTTGGACCCCATGGAGTACGGCTCCCATTCATTCAGGATTGGGGCAATCACCTCTGCGGCGGAAATGGGGCTTGCGGGGCTAGTGGTACAAAGAATTGGCAGGTGGAATTCTGACTGCTCCAAGTGCTAAGTGAGATTGATCCTCTTGTAAGTGTGATGCCACTAATCTCTCATTCCTTTTCTGTATTCTCCAGTTGACCCAGGTGGAAGATGTGAGAAGTGGATGCGGCCACTGGATACTTTATCGCCTCCTGTCACCGCGAGAGCGGGAAGAATTACAGAAGTGTTGGGCCACTTGTACGTGAGGCATGAAAAGGCTTTCTATTTCACAGGTGACTACGCAGCCAGGGCAAAGGAAGCAGGATATCGGCTGACTTTCTGCAGTCAAGGAGAGCTACACTTTGCTAACTTAAGGACGGCATTGGACAGACTCCTGCCTCAGGGGTATCGCTCCCTGCAATTAAAATCGTGTATCTTGGAGGCAATGATCTGGCAGAACTTGGGAGGAAGGACTAGTTTGAATTAGTTATTTCTGAGATTGGTTGACTTGCCAAAAAGTTTCGTAAGACCATGATCGCATGGTCCCACGTGGTCCCGAGGTTGAACTGGAGGGGTGTTAAGTCTGTCAGAGGCCTCAACGACTCTGTTAAGTGGTTGAACAGGAAGGTTGGTAAGTTACTCAGGACGACATGGTTGTCATCTATACCACATGGATGCATCAAAGGAGAATGTTTTTTCCTTGCAGGATGGAGTCCACTTGTTTAAGGATGGTAATGCAGTGTTTCTTGAGAATTTATAGGCATGATTAGTGCAGCATCCACGGTATGGTGGGGGGGCAGATAGTAGGTGAACTATGCTGACCTGTGGCGGGTGAGGTCATGATTGGTGAGGACATCCTTTTAGACCAAAGTTAACAGTGGTGTCACGAGACCCAATAGGGGGTGCTGGCAGCAAGTCAAAAGGAGGTTGCAGTGGTGCGGGGGTTGTGGACTGTCACTGACACGCGATCCTTACATGGTAACCACGCGCGCAGGCGCAATTGGCACAGGCTGGCACAGGCCCTTGGTGGACAAGGAATGTGGTTATAGGGGGGTGCCCGAGGTAGGTATCCAAAAGGGCAGCCGGGCCCCCTGCACAGGAACTCCCGGTAGGGGAGGGCGGTTGGTGGGGTCCTCCCTTAAGGAGGGACCCATCCATTATTCTTTATGGATGAGGAGTCCTGTGTAGTAGAGTCTCTGTTAAGGCTATGTCTCAATTCTGTAAACAAGATGTAATTAATGTGGGTTACTGTGCAATAATGTTTGAAATTGTGTTTTGTGTATATGTTGAATAAATACCGCTGGGGGTCTTAGGACCCCGATCCTAAAAGAGAGCTGGACTCGGCCTTTTGTCATTGATGTGGGTATGTTGGGGCGGGCGGGGTCTTTGGGGCTCTTCAGGGGACATCGGCGACTACCTGCCATCGTGAGTCTTCATCTCTTTCGTAAATTTGGACAGTGTTGGGGCGGTTCTGATGAACTGAGGAATCAACTGACAGACAGATGCTATTGTTTTAAGTACATGTTCTACTCCGCATGTCAGACATTTATCTTACATTGATGAGGAAGATATTGGTGAATTTGTAGACAATGGGCCCACAGTTTAGCTTCTGGAGCACATTCCATAATTTCCATGAGAAAACTGTTTCTCTCAAACACGGTTCATCAAATCCCAGAAGAGAGCCAGCATTTTTCACAGGATAAAATCACCTTAGAACCCACCACAGTTGATATAATCGGTATTTGACCATTATCAATTATTTTGTGACTTAAATCCGCAGTTACTCTTTCGATATGCTGCTTTTTGTGCCCTCAAGTCCAGGCATGCACTACAGTTCATTTCCATGGGACAAAAATGGCAAATTTTTATCACAAAAAAATTAACATATGCCTCTTGTACCTTTTCACCTAAATAGTCCCATAAAAAACACACAATCTAACACAATTTTCTAAATTTCACCATCAATTTTAAGGGTCTAATTTATAATAACAAAATTATCCAAGGGGGGCTGGGGGCACTGCCAGGTGTGGAGTAGGACCAGGGTGGAGAAAAGCCCATGGATTTGCCTTTGGCCCTCTTACTCCACCTCCGTCAATAACTACTTGGTATTACCCTCCCCTTTGGATAATATTGCCTAATTATTTGTCTTAGCACTATGTTCTAGTGATATTATTCTCATGGAAAAGTATTTTCTATATGAGGGATTGCATCTCTGGCAGCACTGCTAACTGTGTTTCTGTCAGATGTATGCTTTGTCAAATAAAAACATCTCACTACATGTCACCCCAGAAGTTCCCACCTTCTAATGGAGTAGAGACTCAACCTGTCCAGATGCTAACAACAAAAAATCCCATTCACAACATAAAAATAAAGGTATCTGACCTGCGTTCACAATGCTCTTTTGTGTGGGTGCCCAAGTGGGCAAGCACATTCTACCTGTGGCTTGCTTAAAGCTTTGAACAAAAATCAATTTCCTTAGTCCCATTACAACATGCGTGTTGCATAGTTCACTGAGCTCCAAACATAAAGTCTCATGAGTGGTGCCTAGGATCCTACATAGTCCTCCCTTTGGGGCCAGCATATCCCTGTCTGACGTTCCCCAGGCGCTAATTCCTGCCTTTTGGAGGGACCATGAAGTTGTGATATGACAGGTCAAGAGGCCAGGCAGGAGGTGCAGTTGTGCCTGCCATTAAAAGATGTGCTACGCAAACAAATGATGGGCGGAATGCTGAATAAATCATACATTCTCCCCCAGTCAAGAGATCTGGGTTAAATCCATTGTTCTTTTGCTCACCATGCCACCCCAGTTTAGGCCCAGACATGGGTCCCTTGCTCACTGTGCCAGTGGATTGAAGCTAGCGTGGCTGATGAGGGATAATACCCCGAAACCGGTCCCAGGATGCTTTTTCCAGTCCAAGGAGGACCTGGCTGGGCAGTTTGGGCTGAACTGTTTCCATGAGGAACAGGGTCAAGACGGATTTGCATATGGCTGGGCCTAAACTGGGGTGGTATGGTGAGCAAAAGAACGATGGGTTTAACCCAGATCTCTTGACTGGGAGTGAATGCATGATTTAATCAGCATTCCGTCCATCATTTGTTTGCGTAGCACTTGCCATTAAAAGATGTCACAGACATGGAGGGGGGAAACTCTTTTGAACTGGTACTGTACACCCGAGCTTGTTTTTTAGGTCGCTGTCTGGTTGCCCTTAGACTTTTTGTGGGCATTCTGAAAGTTTCCCTTTGAATGCTTTCAGCCCATTGCATACTATTGGCTTTGTAGTTTGTAACTCACATTTTGTGGCTTTCTATTTCCTGGCTTTATTTGTTTTAGGCTATTCAGCATGTCTTCGTCCCTCCTGCAGAGCAAAGCTTATTCACCGTCGCTCCTTGTATTCTTCTACGAGTCCTCCTTTCTTTAAACAGGTCTTTAAATTTTGTTCTTATCTTGTCACATTTGCTGTGCATTCAAAGACAGAGGTCAAGTGTCATGCTGTGTCTTCCAAGGGAGCTTGGTGTTTACATGACATTGTTGGGTACTGAGAAAGAAAAGGTTTTTTTCCTAGCACACCACAAAATTTAAATGTCTGTAAATGAACTGTGCAAATATTTCAGAATATATCAAAATTCGGAAAGCACAAATGAAGCACATTTTTTTGTAATTCGGCGGTGTGGTGGAAGCAAATATTTTAATGCGATCTAAACAAATCAGTACACTACACATTATTGTTTACTCCACTCTTGGCCACTCTACTCCACTCTTGACCACTCTGCTCTACTCTTGTCCGCTCTACTGTACTCTTACCCGCTCTACTTTACCCTTGGCCGCTCTACTCTACGCCACTTTACTCTACTCTTCACCACTCTGACACTTCACTCTACGCCACTCTCCTCCTCACCCCCAACGTTTAGCCATTCTAATTAGCAGCCATGCTGGTGTACAACATGGGTAAAACACATTGACAAAGCCAATATCTCTTGCATTGGCGAGACCTATTGGCTTTCCCAATGCTTGTTACCACCTCTAGTTATTCAAGACTGACATTCTAAGGTCTATTGAATAGTCAAGCACATGTTTAGCTATCATGCTTTAAAGATGGGGCTGTGTAACCTAGAGTTATGCAAACACAAAGAGATGATGGACGGAGCGCTGAAACTTTTCAGACACTCACCCCCAGTCACACATCTGGGTTGAATCCATCATCGTTCTTTAGCTCACTTCGCCACCCCAGTTGAGACCCAGCTATATGCAAATCAGTCTTGACCCTGTGCCTCATGGGAACAGTCCGGCCCGAACTCTCAAGCCAGGCCTTCCCTGGACCGGAAACAAGCATCCTGGGACCGGTTTCGTGGTAACACCCCTCATCAGTCAGGGTAGCTTGAATTCAGTGGCAAAGTGAGCAAGCCACCCACGTCTGGGCATACCCTGCCAACTTAGGGTGAACAAAGCAAACACAAAGAGATGATGGACGGAGCACTGAAACTTTTCAGACACTCACCCCCAGTCACAGATCTGGGTTGAATCCATCATCGTTCTTTAGCTCACTTCGCCACACCAGTTCAGACCCAGCTATATGCAAATCAGTCTTGACCCTGTGCCTCATGGGAACAGTCCAGCCCGAACTGCCAAGCCAGGTCTTCCCTGGACCGGAAACAAGCATCCTGGGACCGATTTCGGGGTAACACCCCTCGTCAGCCACGCTAGCTTGAATCCAGTGGCAAAGTGAGCAAGGGACCCACGTCTGGGCATACCCTGCCAACCAAGGGCGAACAAAGCAAACACAAAGAGATGATGGATAGAGAGCTGAAACTTTTCAGACACTCACCCCCAGTCACCGATCTGGGTTGAATCCATCATCGTTCTTTAACTCACTTCGCCACCCCAGTTGAGACCCAGAAATATGCAAATCAGTCTTAACCCTGTGCCTCATGGGAACAGTCCAGCCCGAACTGCCAAACCAGGTCTTCCCTGAACCGAAAACAAGCATCCTGGGACCGGTTTCGGGGTAACACCTCTCATCAGCCAGGCTAGCTTGAATCCAGTGGCAAAGTGAGCAAGGGACCCACGTCTGGGCATACCCTGCCAACTTAGGGCGAACAACAGGGTATGCCCAGACGTGGGTCACCTATGTTTGTTCAAGCTGATTCTAGATTTCGTCTTGGATATTTAAATATATGTCTAGGTTTCTTGCTGTCTGGTCCATATATTTACAGCCAAGTCTTGTGAGTTAGTTGCCCTCAAAATGTGCTTCCATTGAATCATTTGGACTAACCCACTGGTAAGGTTTTGCTGCAGAAAAGTTCACAACTGGTTACAAGGTGACCTGCTGAGAAGAAACTGTAACCATACTATTGAACTGATGGGCCCCATCGACTCTTGTGCGTGGAGACACAGTCACGTCTTTCTGGTGGTCCTCAGGTATCTGGGTCTAACGAGATCTCTTGAGGTACAACCACTGTTCTCTTTCAACTCAGTTTGACCTTGCATTGAGATGTATCGACCAGATGTAACAATGTGCAGCTGCTTTTTCAGATAACTCCTTTTGACCAGACTGTAAAGGTAGTGCTGACTTTCTGAGTGGAGGAAAGTGTGGGCCTTGGTCAAGAAGCTTAACCTGTCATCGTGGAAGTATAATCTGGTCAACTGTGACAAAAATCTGGCAACAACCTCTATGTTCCAGGGTGAAGTCTTCGTCAAATAATCTCTGCCAGTCGAGTAATGCATCCCTTTCAAAGGGGCAATAATAGAGCCCTTTCTTCAGCACTGCCCCCAAGTGGTGGTTTTCGTGTAGTGCATGATGATGTCATTCCGTAGCGTGCAGAAGCAGCACGCTAGTGTGCGCTTCGCAGGCCGCGTGCTGTCTGTGAGTGCCTCTGGCCCGCTCCTCGGCTCGCCCTACTGTGAGGTGCGCCCCCTTTACACCTTTGAACATTATTTGTCTTGGTTGCGGATCTGCTGCTGCCTGTAAAGCTTCACATACCAGCCCAGCGCCTGCGTGCGCCAGACCGGCCCAGCGGTGAGTCTGGCCGCAGCGGCGGGAGCCGGGCCAAGACTCCATGTGGAAGTCATTATCCACAGTGGCTCGCAGGGCTCCCTCCCTGCCACTCACCTATCTGCCCGTGTGACAGCGGAGATGGCAGAGAGGTTTTCACAGCTGGAATGTATTAATGCAGAGGCTGGGAGGAGACACAGAAACAACAGTCAACCAGAGGTGGACGCAGGGTTCAGATAGGGAGGTAATGGGGAAAATATGCGTCTGTGCGCGAGGCAAGGGAAACGATTCCTTTTGTGAGCGCTCGGTGTTGCCCACACACAGTGAAGGACGTGAAGCTTGGTCGGGAGCAGAGAGGCAGGACTCGAAGGCGGAGGCGCTTGTCTGGAGAGCAGGGGAGCAAGGTTTGCGTCCTCCGAGAGCGACGTCAGTGATTCATGGTCAAAGCAAAGAGCAGTCGGTGACTTGGGAACAGACGAGCAGGGCAAGTAGCAGGAAAGTTGGCACTTTATGTTTGGGAGCTTGGCCTGGGAACGCGTTGGTTAAGCCTGAAAGGAGGGAAGCTTGGCCCTGAAAGGCGGAGTCGAGATATGCATGGCTGAAACGCATCACACTTTAGCTTGAGGAGTGAGTAGCTTAACTGTAGAGGTAGGGAAGCTTGACATACAACACCCTCCAACCGAGAGAGCACACAGACCTCTCAGGGGGCAGAATGTCAGAAGCCAGAAACAAGAAAGGTACACTTGGCTTGGTTGAGTTCAGGCGCACTTGTAGAACACTGCTGGGCTATCAATCAACACACACACAATCCATAGATCACCATAAAACACCTATAGACGTCCTTCAGATTTTCAGTGTAGGTCACTTTTTATAGTTGGAATGGGGGCGTTGAGGGGGTGATAACTGGCTGTACTCCCTTCCTGAACATCACAGCATTCCACCTCATATGATATGTATACCCCAATGGAGTCTGGGGGTTCCTTCTAAGAGTAGCAGTGTTGATGTTCACATGAGCGGCCCACACTGTTTTGTGATGTAACAAGTTACTCTGTTGCACAGCGAGTTCCAGTTCCTTGGCCTCTTGGTGCTTTGGGTTCTCGTCAGATGTTTGCGGCTGTGGGTTTACCTGATGGTGGTCTCCATGGAGGGATGAAACATCCAATCACCACCAGCCCAAGCAATTACCGATTATGTGGTTTGTAAGGTGAGGGTTGCCCTGTGGCTGTGTTCCTCAGTGAAAAACATGTTGCTACACTCCAGCTCCACCAGTCTGAGGGAGAATTCTGGCACAGGTTATTCCTGTGGAGAAGGGGAGATTGAGGTTGTTCTCTCTCTATGGTCAGATGCATTGATAAGGTTTTTGTTGCACATTCCAGGTGCTCTTGCTGTGTTGTTGGGAAACTCTTGGGTTTGGTTCAGTGCTGGACAAGGCACTCTCCTGAGCCCTCTTGAAGCAGTGCTGTAGCAGTCGTGGCACTCCATGAGGATTGTTCTCATACAGCACTGGAGGGGAATCCCACGGGTCTCCATACAGTGCTGGAGAGGCCCTATATATACAGTGCTGGAGAGGCATTATATATACAGTGCTTGGGGTGCCCTCTATATACAGTGCTGGAGAGACCCTATATACACAGTACTAGAGGGGCCCTATATATACTGTGCTGGAGAGGCCCTATATATACAGTGCTTGGGGTGCCCACTATATACAGTGCTGGTGGGGCATTGATGGGGTTGGAGTTCTTTTGAGCACTCTATACAGTGTTGGAGGGGCCCTATATATATACAGTGCTGGAGGGGTCTTACATATACAGTGCCGGAGAGGCCCTGTATGTACAGTGCTGGAGGGCCCCTGTATGTACGGTGCCGGAGGGGCTCTGTATGTACGGTGCCGGAGGGGCCCTGTATATACAGTGGTGTAGGGGGCCCTGTATATACAGTGCCGAAGGGGCCCTATATATACAGTGCTGGAGGGGCCCTGTAGATACAGTGCTGGAGGGGCCCTGTATTTTCCATGCCGGAGGGGCCCTGTATATACAGTGCTGGAGGGGCCTTTAATAAATATATATATATATATATACACAGTGCTGGAGGGGCTCTGTACATACAGTGCTGGATGGAACACTGTATATACAGTGCTGGAGGGGCCTTGTAAATAGAGTGCCGGAGGGGCTCCTGTATATACAGTACCGGAGGGGCCCTATATATACAGTGCTGGAGGGGCCCTATATATATACAGTGCTGGAGGGGCCCTGTATATACAGTGCTGGAGGGGCTCTGTATGTACAGTGCTGGAGGGACTCTGTATATACAGTGCTGGAAGGGGCCCTGTATATACAGTGCCTGAGGGGGCCCTGTATATACAGTGCTGGTGGGGCCTGTATATACAGTGCCGGAGGGGCTCTATATATACAGTGCTGCAGGGGCCCTGTTTATACAGTGCTGGGGGGGCCCTATATATACAGTGCTGGAAGGGTTCTATATATATACAGTGCTGGAGGGGCCCTATATATACAGTGCCGGGTGGGCCCTGTATATACAGTGCTGGAGGGGCCCTATATATACAGTGCTGGAGGGGCCCTGTATATACAGTGCTGGAGGGGCCCTATATATACAGTGCTGGTGGGGCCTTATATATACAGTGCTGGTGGGGCCTTATATATACAGTGCTGGTGGGGCCTTATATATAAGGTTCTGGAGGGGCCTTATATATACAGTGCTGGTGGGGCCCTGTATGTACAGTGCCGGTGGGGCCCTGTATATACAGTGCTGGTGGGGCCATATATATACAGTGCTGCTGTGTCCCTCTTATGACGACACTTGCACTGTGTATAGCCACTAAGAGGCTCATGCAGTGATGCAGTACTGGTGGTGAACGTCACGGCCTCTTGCAGTAATGCAGTGCTGACAGTTCCTTCCATGCTGCAGTGCTCTTGGGGCATTCCTTGAGTACATGCTGTGATGTTGCGGTGCATTCAACCTAGGGCACTTCATGAGTGATTGGAGAGGAGCGCTGGTGCAGTTGCAGATTGGTGCGATGAGTGTTTGTGGTGCAGCAGTTGTGCGCTGCTGGTACAGCCTTCCCCCCTCTTGGAATGACTCCGTAACCCCTCCATCTGCTCCCCATTGACTAGCCGCCAGCTTGAAGTTATTAGTCATTAGTCAGCGGCCTCTTTATCCACCCGAACCTGCCACACTTTAAACACAGCCGGCCTGCCCGAGGCGGAACCTCCCACCAGGACCTTCTGCTCGGCTCTAAAGAGGCGATCTCTGCCAGCGGCCGATATTAAGGGTCCGGTATTAAGGGCTCTTTATCCAGGATGCCACGTGCCGCCGCCTATCACTGTACACTGCATGCGCCGAGTCTTGAGAAGGCCTACCACCACTCGGACTGGCGAAACAGCAGCCTGCGTGTTTTCCCTCATTATAAACAGGGCCACTAGAATTATGCGGCAGCCGACAGGGGTGGGCCAAATTATACGTGAAGAAAAAGGCGAATTATGCGGCACATTTATAGTTAGTATTACCTTATTATTTTTACTCGTGTTAACATTATGTGGGCAAAGGTTTCACCTCATTAGTATTACTTTGACACCCAAATTAAGAAATAAACAAAAACCAGATAACCAGTCAACCTTTGCAATGGGCTTTCCACAGTGTAGCAACATGTCGCTGCACTTTTAGTAACTTTTGATGCATTTGAGCTAGAAACAAACTTTTTTGATGAAATGTGCAGATTTTATGCCAGATAATGGATTATGTGGCAAATGCAGCAAATCCACAATTATGTGGAAAACACAACAGTCACAAAATCGAATAATTCCAGTGGCCCTGCTTATAAATGAAGATAATTCTGCCTCTATACTAACCCTATCTCTCGTGACAAGACAGTCGTAAATACATCCCCTTGTTGGGCTTGGAAGGAACCCAGCCCATACTCCAGTGGTATCCAAGATAGAGGTATGCAAGGGTTTCAGGCTATGCAGTTAATGGACGTTTAAATACAAATATTCTTAATGTGACACATTTACATAGTATTTATCCTTAACATCTGCCATGCACCCAGCCTGGGAGGCTCCTGCTGTACAGCATCCCTTATTGGGACTAGAAAGAACCAAATAGCTCTTCACTTGTTATTAAAAGAACCCAGCCCTATACCATTCCTTACTCAGGAACAGAGAACCCTCTCTGTATACTATCTTTCACTGTAACATCACTGGCCTTATACACCATCCTACAGTCTTACTGGACTGAACTTGCTCTGCATATTATACCTCACGTCTATGTCCCTGGCCTTGCAGTCTATTCCTTGTTCTGTTTGGTGTAAACATATGCTGTACACCGCCTGCTGGGGCAACCGTGGCCTTGAAGTCCAGCCCTTGATCTGTCTAGGGTCTACCTACAACGTACACTCTGGCCTTGCATTCCTTCTCTCGATCTGCCAGGAGCAAACCCGCTCCATACCCTGCCTCCCTGGGACAGCCCTGGCATTGCTCGATCTGTCTGGAATGAACATGCTACATATAATGTTGCAACATGGAGTTGCAGTCCTCGACATTTGTCAGGCAGCAACGTGGGCATCTTTGCTCACGTTTCCCAAACACTACTGTCTGGACAGTCAAGTCTGCAGGGATGGCCTTTTTGGCTGCTCTGTCCAGCAGGGCTTCCTGGTCTAAACGTGTCCGCAGTCCCTCCTCCAGGGATGGTGTTACTTTGCTATCTATTCAAAGGTAAGGAATCTGCGGCTAGATGTCTCTGTCAGATGGACAAGTTACTTACCTTCGGTAACGCCTTATCTGGTAGAGACATGATCTAGTTGCAGATTCCTTACTGCCCCACCCATCCTCACTGCACTGAGGACAGGTTTCTAGGGTCAGGGCTGATACCTTTCAGGGCCCTAGTTGTCCAAAACACACCAATGTCAGTGCACTTCATGGCTCCGCGCTTCTGGTGTGAAAAGTCGTGAAAAGTAACTGAGACGAGCGCGCCGAGGTGGTGCCTATATAGGTGACACGGATGTCACAAAGGGTGCAGACGATGTCACGCGGAGCTGACCTACGCCACCTACCGGCGTGCAGGGGTATTGCTCAAAGAAAAATCTTCCCTATCCAGTCTGACGTCTGGGACATTCAAAGGTAAGGTATCTGCGGCGTCTCTACCAGATAAGGAGTTACCGAAGGTAAGTAACTTTTTCCTGCAAGACGAGGAGGACAGCATATAGTTCTGCTGTTTGTGCAGTTGACTTACTTAAGGGCTTCACTTGTATGAGCTTTATTCTAAATTTTGAATGCTCAAAAACCTTTGCACAACTCCAGACTACCATTGTTTAGTGCCTGCTGCAGGCTGTGTTGATCCATATGCATAAAAAACATCACAACACTTATGCAGTGGCTTTACCCAAAATTTCTTGGGAATCATTTGGTGATATTGAAGGAATTCCTATGTTTTTAATGTCGGATCACACTTAGGTTGTACATCTGTACTAGTTCGACTTGCAGCCCATTGCACCCAGCGCACACATAAAGCACAAGTTTTTGGTATACTCACTTTAGTGGTGGCCTTGTTGATATTGATAAAAAACAATGCTAATGCTTATGATGGTACACTCGCATATACGAACGAAATCGCATCGCTATTGTCAAATTCACCCGTCATGAACTCCCCATCAACCCTGACTCGAAAATACGTGATTAAGAGGCTCTACAACCCAGGCCTGCGGTAACTGATTGACAGGTCACATTTAGGGTGGCACGTAGCCAACAGACAAATACGCGAGCAGGAAACTCAGGTTCCTCCCCCAATAAAGCACACATGACCAGAGGGGTGCACGTATTCCCAAACACCATAAAGTTAGATGCCGCATGGAGTTAGGAACACATAACTAAACTTGACATGGCACACACAGTACATGCAGCGATCACGCGCTCCGCATGCCGGACATCTGGACACACTATCCGCTACCCCACATTGTGTCCACGCAAGGTCGAATCCCACCTGCATTTATTATCAGAAACCCCCTTTTTGTTAAGTGATGACTCCACAGACAAGGCCTGCATACTTCTTCCAGACAAGGATCCCCGGATGTACTTTTATAATGCCCAAAACTGTATATAAGCCCGCACAAATTGATTGTACTTTGAGACAGTCCCCATTTCTGTGGGTTGTACTCCTGGCCAAAGTGTTTAATTAAACCAACTGTTCCTGTTTTTTTCAAGGTAAATTTATATTTGAGCAACATTTTGGCGAGCCAGATAGGAGAGATTGGTACCTCAAGCCCAACTGCAGCTAAAGGAGAAAGACCCCACCCAGATGGATTCACATCGATGCAGCAAGGAAGGTGAGCAGACACCACAATTGATTGAAAGTTCTGCTGAATCCATGGGGCGGAGGCCCGTCCTGAAGCCGCTGTCAGAAGGGTAAGAGACCACATCTGATCCTTAGTCCTCAGCATTTGGCGTATGGCAAACTAGGAAGAAGCGTAAAAATTTAACCTGAGCACCCTGTCACTGACCGAAATCTGTAATATTACACACACTTTATGTGCCCGAACTGAGTAATTGCAAGGCGGCCTCGAAGATGACCCCGTGGAGGTCACCTTTCTTTGATAGTCAACAGGCTAGGAAGGGTGAAGTTGGTGGTCTCTTGGATCTCTGGGCGTGACACAGATGGTACGCTTGTCCCTGGGTGTGATACAGGGTTACCTCTTGGACCGCTGGGCGTGATACAGATGGTACGCCTGTCCCTGGGTGTGATAACCGGGTTACTGCTTGGACCGATGGGCATGACACAGATGGTATGCATGGGCTCTGGGTGTGATATAGAGCTGGCACCTCAATCAGATTTTTTAGTCTAAAGGGGATTTCTCGGTACTACCAGTCTCTTAAACACTGGTGGTGTCTGAAAGAAGTGAGAGGTGTTGTTCGTTTTGACTGCTGGGCGTGACACAGATGGTACGCTAAGCCCCTGGGTGTGAAACAGGCTGCAATTCAGATGTTAGGGAAAAATTTGGATCTGGGAGATCAGGTGTAGCTTGTGTCTGGTCAAGAGGGGCCTGTGTTGCATTGAGTTATTCCTTTTTTCAGTGAGAAAATTGTCGTTTTTCTTTGTCCCGGAGCTGATATTGACTGGCTGTCGGGCTCTTAGGGCCATATGTATCAAGCCTTTTTCCCGTTTGCAAACGGGCAGATTGTCAGAATCTGCCCGTTTGCGAATGGCAAAAAGCCTTTTGGGATGTATCATCCCAAAAGGCCATCGCAAAATAGAGAATCACAAAATTAGCGAATCTCAATTTGCAAATCGCAAATAAGGAATATGTAGGATTCGCAAAATTTTTTGCAAATCCTACATACATTGCATTTTGCGATTCTCTAATTGCGATTCGCTAAAAATCGCAATTTGAGAATCGCAAAACTCTTTTTTTATACATATGGCCCTTAGTCCCGTATATTGCGCAGGGCTTCCCCTGGTCATAGGCTAGCATGCGCTAGGAGCGGGCTATTGTATTTTTGACAAAGATGATAATTTTTTCTCTGTCAGATTTTTATTGTTGTAGTGTTGAAATTGATGCAAGGTATTCGTTGTTGTGGTATCATTGATGTTTTGATGCTTGCAATTTAATGCTACTGCATCTTGTCTGAGTATTGTGTTTTGTCAATGTCTCAATGTGCAGTATGAAGGTGTTGTATTCTCTCACAAATCGCTATTTCTTACCACAGTAAAATCTGCCGTTTTTCTGCCAATTCATTATGACATGTTAACAATTGCATTTTCTTCTAGGTTGTAACCCTTCATATGCATTTTCTGTTTGTGAACTGTACATATTGATGCATCCTTAGGTAGTATTTGAGCTCAGAGTAGGTAGTAGTTAGGACTAACAATCCCCGTGTATAATTGTTCCCCATGACCAAAGTATAGCTTAAAAAAAAGAAAAAAGGAAAAAATAATTTCCCAAAAGAAAAATCTGGTAAGATAGGGTGTATTTGTCCCTTAAAAAGTACCCTATTCATCATGGAGTCACCACTAAAACACATGCACACTAGATTCCCCTCACAGGCAAAAACACTTCACAAGTATTGCCACGAATGGCACGCACACACTAAGGCACACATGTTTCCTTGGCCAGAAAAGGGAACCTTTGACACTATCATAATAGAACACATGAGGACACAAATGAGGACTAAATACAATAGACAGAAGAAGGACAGAAGACTGGCACTTTTAGAGCTCCGGCCATCTTGGAGAAAGCCCAGACCGATAATCTCATCCCACAACTGATAAGCAAAGCGTCCACACCTCCCCGCCATATGTGGGTATGGAGGTGCTCTCCCCAATGTCAGCTATCCCCGCATTAGGATACACCAACCCACCAGTCAAGGGAACTGGAGGATCCCCTACCGAGAAGTGAGCTTTTAGGTCTAGACACGAGAATCTAACAGGACGGCAGGAACAGGCACTACTCCAATCCAGTGCTAGAGCTCCCCGAAGCTCAACCCCCGCCCATCGCATTCAGATCATCAAGCCCCAGCGGCGCAAAAAAATGCGCACTCCCACCGAGTCAGGTGAACGTACTTAGGTAACAGGTAGATTGATAACTGTTCTAAATAACAACACGACTAGTGGGGATGATGAACGGGGCCACAGTCCTCCGGGATCTGACAACGAAGTGGGAGCCACAGAGTTTGCTCAGGTAGCAGAAGAAACAACAGGTAGTGAGTTCGAAGGCAAGTTCCGACCTAAAAGAGCCACGCATAGTTCGGAACGAAGGAGGCAATCTAGATGGAAGGTCGATCAATGGCGGGAACTAAGGAGAGAGAGGGTGAGCACCATAGAGGCCCACCCGTAATGCAGAGCAGCGCGCGCTCCTCTTGAGAAGAGCGGGGGTAGGCACAGTGCCCCATTAGAGGTGGAATCCGAGGCAGAGCTAGAAGAGAGGTTTCCCACTGTGATGCGAGCCTCACCAGATCACCAATGTAGGAGAGGGGCTGACTGGGAAATCAGGGACCAGGGTATCCTGGTACAAACTCAATTGCGACATATGAGGAGTAGGATGGCACCTTTGCGTGTGCATGAGGGGAACAGTGACAAGGACGTCCGCTGCTCCTCCCGGATGCGCAGGACAGATAGACTGCCACCAAGGGAAATAGTGGCCCAAGAGGAAGGCGAGATCTTCGCACGGCCATTAAGCCACCTGCTAGCCCGCTGGACCGAGGGAAATGATCAGTGTGATAGGCCCTGGTCGGAGGAGGGATCCTCCGAACCAGAGGACATGGCTGTCGTGGGAGACTGCATCTGGCACAGAGGGGGAGAACCCAAGTGGAACTTACCCTACATGCAGGAATGCCTAAGAAAATGGGAACTCTATGTTAGGGAAAAACTAGTGGAGCTTTCCCATGGCAAAATGTACCCACTGTTGCAGAAGGGCACGTCAGGGACCATCTATGTGCCCTGGGCTCAGATGGATAAAGAAGGGCTAAGGACCAAATTGCCGCCCTTGCTGGATGGAGTGGGGAAATGGATCTCATGTTTTGAGATGAACACCGTGGGAGTAAATCTAGCACTAGGCGATGTTAAGAGTGTGCTAAGCAGCCTCATCAGAGAACAGACTAACACGGTTTTCGCCCGAGCTCGCATCCCAGCAGTCACCCTAACAAACACAGAGCATGATGGGGCCGCATTCAGTTCGTACCGGCAACAGATCTGGACGGCCCTGAGGGAAATGTTCACTGACTGCCCGGATGTAGGAGGGTTAATGGTGGAAACTATCAAGCTTGGGGAGATCATAACTGAGTTTGTGAACAGAATGAGGGAACGTTGGGGACAAGAGACAGGAGAGCCATGGACTCATATGGGCCTGCAGGTCGCGTTCTCCTATAACATCTGCAAAAAGGGGCTACCCACCGAAATACAAAGCGGCTTGTATAGCGTAGTAGGGTTGGACACAAAAGCCTGACAGGAGATATAGGCCCACATATTGCACTACTACAAAAAGAAACAGGAGAAGGATAGGGATGGGGAGAAACAGGAGCAAACCCAGAGAGATACCGCTGAGTTGGTCCAACACAAGTTGAATAAGACCGAGGGGGAGGCCGCGTTGGTCTCGAGCGTTCAGATGGCACCGGTCTTGAAGGGGGGCTTGACCTCAAAACCCCAGAGGGTTTCAACCTAACTACAGTGGCAGGAACCAGGGAGGTTGACAGCAGCCAGACCACAGAGAATGTGATTATTGCCACAGGATGAGCCACATGGTCGACCGATGTCGATTAAAAGCATATCATGCGCAGAAGTCGGTAGACATGGGCCAGTCCCCGCAAAACCCCCATCCACAAAGCCAAATACAGTGAGATCCGAATCAGCCATACACACAGCCTCAGGGAGGTCAGCCAGCTACTGCACCAGGTTTACTGCTGGCGCACCAAAGTCAAGCTCATCTGCGTCCATCTGGCTGGGGCAGGGGCCAGGACCCCTGGTTGGTTGCCTCAAAATCGTCAGACCTATTCTCTTTCTCAACTGCAAGAATTCAAAGTAAGCATAAAATGAATTTTCAACACTCCATCAACCCCACTTCGTTAACACTCATTTGTGAAACCTGTGATTACATGCCAAGATTGCCCTCCTGTTCCCAAAGAGGCTATTCTTAAAGATTGTACTAAGTCAGTAACGTTGCAACTATTTTCTGATTAATTGCTGATCTTTAGCCCAACATAAACCATATATATATTTTCTTTCATTGAGGAAGAACAGCCTGTTGCAGTGTTTCTGATGGAAACATGGCTCCATGAAAGGTCTATGCTTGATTTAATGCAGGCTATCCCTATGGTCTATAACATTGCTAGATGTGACCACCTGGGAAAACTCGGCGTCGGAATTGATATAATCTATAATGCAGCTTTATGCTGTGTACTGGCCTCTCTTCAGCTACCAGATTGTGAAAGTGCATTATTTTCCATTACATTTTCACCTACATTTACAGTTTTGGGAGCTCTTGTTTATCACTTTCCTAGTCCTGACACACAATTTCTACAAGCCGTACCAGAGATGCTGGCCAGAGAGGCTCTAGACAGTCCTAATTTCACACTCCTGGGAGATCTGAACATTCAGTTAGATGACATCCACTGTTCCAAAGGAGTAAATCTATTACAAGATTTAGCTCGTATTCATTGATGAAATTGGTCACCTTGCCGAAGCACAGGAAAGGCCATCTTCGTGACTCAGTTTTTACAATTTTGACTAATATGATAGTTACTGGGCCTTTTCCGGTTACCTTGTCAGATGATTTTGTGGTTCCGATTCTTTTAGCATCTTACAACAGACTTAGGGGCCGATTCCGATTCGGGCCGGAAATCTCTCCGACCGAGCCGGACCCGAAGAGATTTCCGACCGAATCGGACCCTAGCAGTCCGACCGAACGAGTACGATGCGCACGCATGCTATCGGACTCGATTCGGTTGGACTCCCATTGAAGTCAATGGGAGCCGGTCGTACAACGCGTACGCGGGCTCCCATTGACTCAATGGGTGCGAGGCGAACAAGGGCGCCCCCTACAGCGGGTACACGTCGAAGCGGGTCGCGCCGTACATGCACAGGTAGGGGGACCCATGGGTCCCCCTGTGTGCGACTCGCGCGGCTAGGCGTACAGGGGGTCCGACACGGACCCCCAAAGTGCGGCTCCGACTACTCTTTTGAGCCGGACGGCGTGAGTCGGTCGGACTGCTCGAGGCGCGCATCGTACTTACCCGGCCGGGAACGTCTCCATTGCGCGGTGCGAGTCGTGTCCGTGCGAGTCGGTCGGAGCGGTCGGCTTTCGCGAATGAGTCGGTCGGTGCGGTTGGGTCTCGCGAACGAGTCGGTCGGAGATTTCGCATCGTACTCGCTCGCCCGGACGCACGTACGAATCGGTCGGGAAACAGGGCTCCGAATCGGATCCGGTAAAGCCGAATCCGATTCGGAGCCCTACCGGCCGAGATCGGAATCGGCCCCTTAGTGCCTCATTTATATCTTGGCGGGCGGCCTGCTGTTCTGCCTTGTGGATGGAGTAAATACCTCCATATATTCATAAATGACCACCAAGCAGGCAGGAACTGCTGTCACGCCGGTTCCTATCAATGTAATCCGCTCTTTGGTGCAGGGTTGTGTCAGCATGACACAACCCTTCACCAAACAGTATTCTTTTTTTATTTTCAAAAAGAAAATCCTGAAACTGGATTTCTTGTTTGAAAAAATAAAAAAGTATTGCTTTTCTTACCATGGGAGTCATCTCCCATGGCGGAGGTGAGCATTATTTGCTGGTTACTGGTCATCACTGCCAGTGCTTGTCTGGCGATCATGGACATCCTGAATAGGCAGACGGACATGTAGCCATGTCTCCGACTGACCTTACTCCATCGGAGAAGTTTGGCTATGGCAGTGATGGAAAAGTCACTGCCGTAGCCAAACCAAAGTTCCGCTCGCATTTAAACCAGGTGGATGAATCTTCATGTTGGTGGTATGTATACTCCGCCGCCATTAAGATGGAGTAAACATACTGCCAACATGTAAATGAGGCCCTTAGTCTTTCTTCTGAGTTATTATATATTTAATTATTTATTTATTTGAAAGCGCGAACATGACCCTTGCGGGTATCAGAGCGCTGTACAAAGTGGCAAAAGCACGAATAAAACCAAACATAATGGTACAAATGAAGTAGATAAGTCAACACACTGTCAAACAAAGGGGGGAAACAATCAAGGTCGTGGGCCGGGAAGTCGGCCCAGCCAGTACAGTTTCAGAAGGGCTAACGAGCGAAATAACAATTTAACAGACGAGCATAAAATAAATCGAAACAACGGTGTAAAATAATTATCAAATCTGTAGACGGGGGCTTGAGAAGGAGTACAGGTTGATGCTGTTAATGATCACTCAGGAATAGCCATTTGACATGTTTCTTGAAAGATGCAGTGGAAGGATTGGATCTGATCTCGGGCGGAAGAGCGTTCCCAATTCTTGGAGCAAGACCGGAGAAGGCATGAGTGTAAGTTCTTTTCTTTTTGAATTTGGGAGGTTTCAAAAGTAGCTTCAATAGACAGCCAATTAAGTTGCACAAGGTCGGGGGTAATGTGGTCGGGGGTAATGTGGTCGTGCTTTTTGGAGCCTGTGATGAGCCTGGCCGATGCATTGAAAGTGGCTCTGAGCGGGGTCAAGCTCGCTTTAGGAAGCCCAACAAGGGTCACCAAACCATATTCCAGTCGCGAGATAACCAGGGATTGAACTGCAGGCCGGATGTCTTCAGGCGTTAGGAAAGACTTGATTTTCTTAAGGGTATTAAGTTGAAAGTTGGCTCCCCTAATAGTTGCACTGATGTGAGCTTGCATATTTAGGTGTTTGTCCAAGGTAATGCCTAATGATTTAGCGGAGTCAACCACATGAGGAGTGCAGTTAAGAGCAGTGAGTTGTTTAAGCCAGTCCAGGGTAGGTGCAGAGTGGTTGCAGGGGGCAATCAGAAGGAATTCAGTTTTGAGAGTATTTAACAAAAGATGGTTCTGGGCTAACCATTGCTGAGTTTGTGAGAGAGCATCATTTAAAGTTTTTATGACCCCTGGAGAGGAGATCTTCAAGTACAGTTGCGTGTCATCCGCGTACATGTGATAAAGAATGTTAGAATGGTTCAGAATGTCGGTGAGTGGTTCCATAAAAAGGTTGAAAAGAGTGGGCGAGAGTGCGGATCCTTGAGGAACTCCAATCATGACAGGTGTACTGGTCGCAAGGGAATGGTTAACGTTGATTCTTTGTGTGCGGTTATGTAAGAAAGAGGCAAACCACTTTAAGACCGGGCCCGAGAGACCCACCCTATGTTGAAGAAGAGCAATCAAGTTTTCATGTTTGATGGTGTCAAATGCTGAGGACAGGTCAAGAAGGATCAGAAGACAAGGGACATTTTGATCAAGGGATCTCAGGGCGTCATCCACAATGTGAGGTAGTGCTGTTTCAGTACTGTGCCCTGCTCGGAAACCCGACTGCTAGAGGTCAAGGAGTTGAAATTTCTCTATATGGTTGCAGAGCTGCTTGTGGACGCATTTCTCGAGCAATTTAGCTAGAGTCATGATGCTGGTGATAGGCCTGAAGTTGTTTGAATCAGATAAATCAGTGTTGGGCATTTGAAATCAATCGACTACTTCAGTACCCTCCATCACAAGTGCCATAAGAGTCACGCACTTGCATCCTGTCTGCTCTTATCCCCATTCAATGCCCTTAATTCCTGCTCACACACTTCGCTGCTACCTGTTGAGTACTCAGCACTTTGTATGTTGTGGCCTGGTGTCAATTTGGGAAAGGGACTCTGGGCATGCAGACAGAGGATGCTTTAAATATATGGAACACTGCTGGTCAAGATTGGACCTAGTTGAATTTGAGCATACTCTCTCTAACACGAAACCGGATGTAGGTGATAACATCATCGTGGCAGACCAGAGAGTGGATTATTTCAGTGTCAGATCTGAAGGTCCCGTTAAGGAAGCGTGTATGTTTCCAGACCAACGGTACCGGCACCTTGGTTTAACTCTCAGCTATCAGGGTTAAAAAGGTCGGTAAAAGATTAGAAAGAAAATTGAGGAAAACCTATGATACTAACAGTAAGAACGAATATAGTAAAGCAGTCAAAAGGTATCACTATGCGAGTACGCAGGGAGCATATTATGCACATAAAATTGACGATGTTGCTAACTTAGCCAAAGAAGTTACGCAATAGCAACATCTCTAACTGGTCCAGCTGGGAAGGGCTCATTACAATGCTGTCAGCTGCCCGCTGCAACGATTTGGCCATTTTTTTTCCCTAAAGAAATATCTGACATTTATACCACCTTCCTGGACCAGTTAATTAGACCAGTGACTGATGAAACAGCTTGCCAATCTGGAACTATTATGGAGACCCTTTTAGTTTTCTCTCCTATTAAAGAGAAGGATCTAGTTGCCATTAATGAATCAAGAAAAATCAAGCTCACCTCTGGATCCTGCTCCTACTTATATTTACAATCAAGTAGCAGCGACCATTTAACCTGTTCTTCAAGGGGTCCTGAATCTCTCCCTTTTGAGAGGTGTAGTTCTTACTGCTTGGAAACATGCAGTGTTAAAACCTCTATTAAGACATCCCTTCTTGAATCCCCTACTAGTGGAAAATTACAGGCCTATATCCCTGCTTCCATGTTTGGGCAGAATGTTAGAGAAACATGTGAATAATCTGGTTTTCTGGAGAGTGATGTCCTTTTCCATCCCTCTCGATCTGGTTATCAACTTGGTCACAGTACAGAAACTGCTCTCTTGGTAGTTTTGGACCCCAAAATGACTGGACCAAGGTGGTTTAGCAGGTCTGATTTTGTTATATCTCACTGCCACGTTTGACACTGTGTCTCATGCAATTCTGCTGGACAGACAACGGATCACAGGGGTAACTGATCTGGCTTGGAAGTGGTTTTCCTCTTTTCTGGAAGGGCGGAGTTTCCAGGTTTATGATAAACCTTTCTATTCAGACCCACTTCCTCTTAAGTGTGGAGTGCCTCAAGGTTATTCTTTGAGCCCCACATTCAATTTGTATGTCAGTCCACTTGCAGATATTGTTGAATTATTCAGACTCTAGCTAGTTGCCTATGCTGACGATACTCACATTGTTATCTCTCTAGCTCCAGAAAAATATTCTAAATCAACACAACTTAAACCTTGTCTTACAGCAGTAGAAAAATGGATGGCTACATGCTGTTTAAAACTTAATGGAGAAAAGACTGAAGTCGTGGTAGTTGGTAATGACATAAATTGCTTGACTTTGGATTGTTGGCATGATTCTCAGGGTCTTCAGCCTCATCCTAAATCTACTGTAAAACATGTAGGAATGTGGCTGGACAACAATCTCTCATTTAAGACGCAGCTAAAGAAACAAGCAGCTTGCTGCTTTGGTATATTAAGATTGCTAAGGAAGATTCTAGAATTCTACCAAATTTCACACAGAGGACCGTTGTCCAGGCTTTAGCAATCTCCTGCCTGCAACACGGGAATGCGCTATGTTTGGGATCTTCACAATATGTATTAAACAGATTTCAGGTTGTGCAAAGTGCAGCAGTACGTCGTTTACTAAGGCTACAAAGGCAGCAATCTGTTTCAGGATCTCTGATCACATTTCACTGGCTTCCTATAAAAAAGGGTCCAATTTAAAGCTCTATACATTGCATATCGAGCTTATAATAAAAAAGGGTCCTATTCTTTTACATCATCTAATACGACCTTACAGCCCAATAAGATCTTCCACTTCTTACCTCCCAAAAGTACGGAAAAGCAGTAGTAGAGGTCAATCCTTTTTCTTCCTGGTTTCCAAACTATGGAATTCTTTGCCTACAATGCTACGGATGGCTGGAGATTAGCTCAGATTCAGGAAGCATCTTAAGACTTAGGGCCTGATTTAGATTCCATCAGACGGGTTACTCCATCACAACTGTGATGGATATTGTAGGAAAGTAGGATCTTAATTCTATGGTTACCCCCACTTTTTGCTTGGTGCTAAGCTGTATTATGACTAGTCTGACTGGGATCCTGCTAATCAGGACCCCAGTCTATCTACTTTCTCCCTAAACTGTTGTGTTGAGTACTTTGGTACACTCCAGATTGGATACTGGGGTACTCTTATCAGTCCCTAGTACATGGTACTAAGGTACCCAGGGCATAGGTACCCCAGAGGCCTCCCATGCGCTGAAGCATGCATTATGCCACCCATGGTAGACCATGCAAAATGGATCTACAGGCCTACCATTGCAGCCTGTGTAAGTTGGTGCTTGCACCACTTACTTAAGATATAGGTTTACTATATCTAAGGGTCACTGCACTTAAAACCTATAAGTCACCCCTATAGCAGGCCTTTGCAATCTTGAAGGCAGGGTGCTTGGTTCTAAGTGAGAGGGTGCCCCTCAATGAGCAGGACACCCCTGCAGCCTACGGAGTCCATTCTCCTGAGTTGTCAGTGAAGCAACCATATACTATATAGAGGGGCACCGCGTAATTACACGATGACCATCTCGAAAACGGCTGCAACGAATCCTATCATGTTTGGTATCAAACATGTTTGAATCATACCCCCACACCCTAAACTGTGTGGGAGGTATGATTCCAAGCACTGGAAGAGCCCTCCGTTAGGCTCTGTGTTCCCGGTACCAGTCTTCTAGACCCGGACAGCACAAAATGGTTGCTGCCAACCAGAGACACATTTCTGCCCTCCTGCTGCTGAGCCAAGCTCGAGCAGAGGAAGGTGGAACAATAGGCATCCTGTCACAGGGGTGCAGAGCAGGAATATCGACGTATAAATGTCGAGGAACATAAATATCGCTGCAGAAATATCGTGGGGAAGAAATATCGACAACAGAAATATCGTGGACAAGAATATCGACTGACAGGTAAGTAATATCGATTACAAAAATATCGACGTATTAAATATCGTTTACATAAAATATAGTTGACAAAAATATCGAATTATTAATAATGTTATGTATTTTAGTGTTTTTATTCAGAATTGTTTGTCATTTTATTATATGTTTGAAAATTTTAGTAGTTATTAATTTATTTTAAGTTTAATTTTGTGTTTTTAGTTCAGTAGCGGGTTGTGGGTTTATAGGGGAATAGGGTGGGAAGTAATTTAATTATATAGATTTAAATTATAATTTATAGTAGTTAATATTTTTTTTTTATTTGAATTTTGCGTTTTTAGTTCAGTAGCGGGTTGTGAGTTTATAGGGGAATAGGGTGGGAAGTAATTTAATTATATTAAATTTATTGAATAATTAATGTGTTAATTGATTAATTAATAATAGTTTAATAATTAGTTGTTAATTAATTTCAATTAATCAATTAATAATTAATTATGTTAATTGTTTAATTGATTTTAGGTGTGTGTTGTGGTGTTTATATGTGTACATGGTGTGAAGGGTGGTAAGTAATTAATTTTTTCTTGATTAATTATTAAATATTTATGAATTAGTTTCCATTAATTAATTAGTAATTATTAATTGTAATTGTGTAATTAATTTTAGGTGTGTGTTGTGGTGTGTATATGTGTAAATGGTGTGAATGGTGGTAAGTAATTAATTTGTTTATTGATTAATTATTAAATATTTATGAATTAATTTCCATTAATTAGTAATTATTAATTGTAATTGCGTAATTAATTTTAGGTGTGTGTTGTGGATATTATAGTGTTAATTAATGTGTAATTAATGATTTTTTATTATCTTTGTTAATAATAATATATGTAATTTTATATATTAAGTATGTTAATATTGGAAATTTAATTTAATAAAAATGTTGATGTTTTTGATTTTTATTGTTGTGGGATCCAGCCCTTTCCCTACTGTTGCACTCACTGGAGTGGGAATAGTAATTTTTACCCCTACGCTATCCAGCGCTTTCCTACTGTTGCACTCACTGGAGTGGGAATAGTAATTTTTACCCCTACGCTATCCAGCTTTTTCCCTACTGTTGCACTCACTGGAGTGGGAATAGTAATTTTTACCCCTACGCTATCCAGCGCTTTCCCTACTGTTGCACTCACTGGAGTGGGAATAGTAATTTGTACCCCTCCGCTATCCAGTCCTTTCCCTACTGTTGCACTCACTGGAGTGGGAATAGTAATTTTTACCCCTACGCTATCCAGCACTTTCCCTACTGTTGCACTCACTGGAGTGGGAATAGTAATTTTTACCCCTACGCTATCCAACGCTTTCCCTACTGCTGCACTCACTGGAGTGGGAATAGTAATTTTTACCCCCTCTCTATCCAACGTTTCCACTACTATTATGTTTATTTTGTTATTAAATGTATGCTTTATTTTTTTTTAATAGTTTAATGTGTTAATTAAATATAGAATATTTTATTTAATTTTAAATTATTTATATGTGTATATTTTATTTTTATATAATTTAAAAAGTTTATAAATTAAATAAAGATAGTTAATAAAATGTATTTAAGTAAATATATGTATATGTACACATTTTTTTGTGTTTATATTTATTAAATTAAGTTTATTAGTTATAATTAGTTAAAATATATATTAAATTAAATTTATTTTGTTAATAATATTAATATTATTTAAGTAATTTTATTTAAGTTATGTAATTTTTTTAAGTCGATATTTTTTACTTCTATATTTTTTACATCGATATTTTTGTGTCGATATTATTGTACTTACCTGTTTATGTATAGGAAGTCGATATTTTTGTTATCGATATTTTCACATCGATATTTTTTTCATCGATATTTTTAACATCGATATTTTAACATGGAACCGTCACAGGGAGGTGTGACCACCTTCCAGACAGGATTTTGTGTATTGGGATCGGGTGTGTGCCCTTGCCAGCGCCAGAAAGTCTGCATGAGGGGCACACTTGGTGTCCCTGTGCATAGTCCAGTTCAAACCTGCTCTGGGAGCCGTTGGCTCTCGCTCTGGCGCGAAACTGGACAAAGGACATGGGAGTAACCTCCCCCGTGTCCAGACCCTCCCCAGGGAAGGTCCCCCTGAATCTTCCCAACCCTTTCCCTAGGGTACTTAAGGGCTTACCTGGGTGTCTGTCCCTAGATTCGTCGTGGGATAAGAGTCAGATCAGACACCACTGCACTTCTACCGTCTGGGCACTCTGGACTTTGCTGGACTTCGTTTGGGCCAGACTTTGTCTCCCTTACAGTCTGCTGCATCGTCTGTGCCTGTGCATCATACAGGAACCTTCCAAGGCCTGTGAAGCATCAAAGACACCTGAAGTAATCTCCCTTGGAGTGAAGGAGTCACTCCCCTGCATTTGCAGGCACCGCAACTAAGTCGACCGGTCTGCAGATCCTGAGCTCCTCCGGACTCCGTGGGCTCTGCAACACAGGTGGTGGTTTTCCACAGCTCCCGAGGCCTGCCCTGCCCTCTCACCAAGTTTCCCTCGTGGGGGTTGCAATAACCGAACCCCTGTGCACCGCGTTCAACTTGCAGTTGCAAAGGCTTGTTGGCTTCTTTGCAAGAAGATCTTCGAGCTCCGAGTAGCCTCAACCTCGAGCACCTCCAGAGACCAGAATCTTCAGCCACACCGCATCGTGAGCATCGTGGCCTGCATCTTTTGGTGAGCTGCTTGAGGTCCTCTCGCGACTCCAGTGCATCCGGCCTGTGGGTCCGCTTGAGGGTCACACTTGTTACTTTTAGGCTCCCCTGATTGCTCGGGGCCTGCCCTGACTCCCCTGCCTTTGGTGAGTCCTCTGGACCTTGCTGGTCCCGACATTGCTTCTTCTCTGATTCCTGCGTGGCTTGCCTTTGCCAAGGCTTTTTGGTGCTCCTGCCGAACACCGACCCCTCAGCACTCTACATCCTTCGCGGGACAGCTCGTACTCGGGTCCTGGTCTTCCTCAGCACCGCCTGGTCCTCACAGCTGCAGAGTCAAGGTCATCGTCATCTTCCCTGAAGCACCGACATCGGAGGGCATTCGTCTTCCAAGTCTCCTGGTCACTCCTGAGTGGCATAGACTCTGTCCCCTCTGCTTTCAGGTACTCCTCTTCAAGAATCCACGTTTGGATTCCCACGGACACTTTCTCCTCTTCCAACAGCTGCACTTTCCCGAAAGTCCTCCATAGGGCTTCGATGGCGGTTTCCGACACCACTTCACACGTATGCACCCAGGTTCCCTGGTGTAGGTAACGTGGGTACTAGGGTATCCACGGGTGGGGTGGCTCTCCAACCTTCTGTCTGCCAAGGGATTTCTTCAGGGTTCACTGAGAAGGGTCCTTAATCTTTAAAAATCCAACCGCGACTTGCACATAGAGTTGTACAGAGCACTCGATCATGTTCCCACACTGCACACGCTCTCCGTGGTGTTCCTATTTACTCACCTTGGGTGGTTCCTTGGGGTCCCAGCACTTCATCGTCCTCTTGACACTGTCTTGACTTGAGTCATGGTTCTTATACCACTTTCTTAGTATATGGTTTGGTCCCCCCCTGGGGCCACTGTGTATTTTGTGCTATTTTCTGTGTTTCTTTGCTAAAGTATTGTGTGCATTGTGTTTATCTCCGTGTTGGAGATATTGGAACGTACATGAGAGTATTATATAATGAATACATATTTTTATAAATACTTGGTGTGGTTCTTTTTCACTTAATCTATACTATAAGATTGCATTCTGGTGAAACAAGCTGCTTTACACTCCTTCTGGACTAAGCCTGAAGGCTGCTCTCCACAGCTACCACTTAGAGAATTTTCTAAGGTTGTGTGAGTCCTCTTAAATCACCATAAGTGTTGTCTGGGCTGGTGCAAGGTGCCCACTTACATTAGTGGACATCATATACCAGGCCAGCTTCTCACAGATATCCCATTCGCTGAAATATAAATCCCATTTTATCCTATGGGATTTATATTTCGGCAGATGGGATATCCGTCACTGTTTTGATGGAGTAACCCGTCCGTCGAAATCTAAATCAGGCCCTTAGCTTTTTGTGAAACTTGGTTATGACTATTCTGCACTGGGAGGCCCGATTTGGGTAGCCATGCACTTTATAAGTCCAAAAGAATAGAAGAGTGCCTTTCCTGTCCCTCCCTTAGTTCGTTCTCTGTCTCTAGTCTATCTTCTCTTTCCTTTTTTCCTCCCAAAAGTCTTTGATTCCCAACTTTTTTTTTTCTCTCCTCAGGTACAACCTCCTGCAGATGCGGGCTGTGATACAGGTACATTTTTCGTGCATTCTGACCCTGTATAAAAGAAAGGTAACAGTGCTAGAGAAGTAACAAATTAGGCTGTTTTAATGTGTCTTATTCGGCGTTTGATATTTATCTGCAAAGAGGGTTTTGGTGTTAAATAGTGGAGCCTGGTTCTTGAGGTTTTCGAGGGAATTCTTTGAGAGCCCAAGTGGGTAGATAATTTGAAGATGTTGCAGCCAGAGTCTTTAATATTGACTGGAGTAGTATTGAACTATCTGCATCAAGGAGGCAAATGTGAGGCAAGACTTGGTCAAAGTGAAGTTTTAGGAGGGTCTACAGAGTTGTATAGGGAAGATTCATTGGGCAAAAGTCAAATGTACCTTTGACAAGAAAATGCAATTTCTAGAACAAAAGCAATAATTGTGGTGCACAGTAAGCCATGCAGAAAATGACTGTGCAAAAAGGCAAGTGGAGCTTAAGCACGATAATGCAAACTCTGGCACAGTAACCATATTCAGGGTGTAAATTAAGCTAAGCAGCAAACCGCAGTGTGCAAACAGATGCAACTTTGGCAAGACAATGCATTGTTTAGTCCAGTAACAATAATCAGGGTGCAAAAACGAATCTGCAAATCATTGTGGAAAGTAGCAAGTTGAGTTCTAGAAAGAAAATGCATTTTCCAATGCAGTAACAATAATGAGGGTGCAAAGTGAACCAAGCAGCAAATCACAGTGTGAAAGAAGGCATGTGGAACTTTATCAAGACAATGCAGTTCATACTACAGTAAGAATAATTAGGGTGCAAATTGATCTAAGCAGCATGATTCGGGGTGAGGTTAGACTGTAAATTCTGTGTGGTATCATGTTAGATAATTTATCAGTAGACACCATGTTATATAAGAGTACAAGGGAACTGATGGGAAAGAGATATAGTGGCTGGCCCCGGGTTCAAATACAGCCCTGCCAGGCCCAAATAGGGAAGACCGTTTGCCATGGCCCTTACTTCAGAAAGTCCTAGGTGCTTGGATTAAAATCTGGCAGCAAAGGAGGTAGGCACTACAGGCAGTGCTTAATTTGTTGAAGAAAAAGTGCCCGTGCCCAAAGCTTTGCTTAGAAGCAAATACCGGCTCGCCGAATACCAGGGCTGCATAGTTTGGAATCCACCTCAGGCCTCTATAATCCACTACCAGACAATCCCTGCCCCATTATCTCATCCCTGCAGGTTCCTCCTTTCTCCCTTTGTGACGGTTTTCCATCTTTATCCCTCTCCATTGTGCGTTTTCCCTCTCTTGCTGTCGGGAAATGTTGGATGCGGAAAAATAAGTGCAGTGGTGAAGAGTGCAGTGCTGCAGAGTGGCATAGAGTGTAGTTGCGCACAGTATAGTCGAGTGGCCTATACTGGAGTGATGTACAGTGCGGTGGCGAAGAGTGCAGTGGTGTAGAGTGGAGTGCATTGGCACAGAATAGAGTGCACAGTAGAGTAGAAAGGCGTAAAGTGCAGTGGTATGAGGTGGTGCACAGTATAGTGCAGTGGAGTGGAGTGGTGCAGAGTAGAGTGAAGTGGCATAAAGTGGAGTTTGCATGGTGTGGTAGCACACTGCCATTACAGACAACAGCACATTTTCAAGTGAAAGGCCATTACATTTGCACAGACAAACAGTTTTACTAATAAAATTATACAGCACACAAACGATCTTGTGTGGAAATGGCATCACCTACTGTATTGATTTGTTTGGTCATAATAAAGTATTTGTTTCCAGCACACTTCAGAATTAAAACATTTGCTTCCTTTGTGGTTCGTAATTCTGATATATTCACAAATACTTGCACAGTATATTTAAAGTTATGTGTGCTAGAAAAAAAAACTTTCCTACCCACAGTATCCAGCAAGATTGTCACATAAATCCTCTCACTTTGTAGCCAGAGAAAAAAAGTAAACACCAAGCTCCCTCAGAAGACAGAGCCTAACAGTTGACCTCTGTCTTTGAATGCACAGCAAATGTGACAAGATAAGAACAAGATTTGCAGGGCTTTTTACAGAAAGGAGCATGCGTGGAAGAATACAAGGAAAGTTAGGGCGAAATGTCTTTGCTCCTTGGGAGGGATGACCTCATGATGGACAGCCTAAAAGAAATAAAGCCAGCAAACAGAAAGCCAGAACATGTGAGTTACAAACCACAAAGCCAATGGTAACCAACAGGCAGAATGTATTCCCAGGGAAGCTTTCTGGATGTTCCCAAGATGTCTCAAGCAAGCCATACAGCTGTGCTATCTGGTAGGCTTCGACCAAAAAATGAGTGCCAGTGGCCCCCACCTGCCCCAAAAATGAGTGCCAGTGGCCCCCACTAGCAACCTCCAGCTCAAATTTAGCAATGTCCGCAAGCCACATCGAGTCGAGCTTCGAAGCAACAGCATGACTGCTATTTTATGTGCTTGCCTTTCCAATGCAGTATGGTGGCTGTGGAAAGAAACCAAAGCTGGAAGCCCGAGAGTGCAGGGCAGCCAATTCCTCCCAGCCTGTTCTCACCCAGGAGGCCACCAAAGAAATAAGGAAAGACTCAACAAGACTCTTCTTAGACAGGAGCGGTAGGGTAGGTGCTGCAAACCACTCAAGGGAGAGACCCAAAGCAACCGCTTCTATTTTCATTGCATATCCTCCCAAAACAATATGGCAGCCCTGGAAACAAACTGAAGCAGGAGTTTGCAATTGAACTGATTGTTCCCGCTCTTGTACGCACTCAGTAAGCAAAGTGCTGCTGGCTAAAAGCAAGGACAGGCTGAATGTGTCATAAATAGCGTGGCATTATCGTCACTTTACCTTGACGCTTACAAAATACTGATAACCAGACTTTTTTAAAAAAAACATAAGGTGCATTCCAATTTATCAGTGCTTGATGCACCAAATTGAGTTCAGTCCAAAAGGAATGCCTCTGGCTGAAAGTCAATCCCAAGATAAACTTTAGTCGCCATGTTCACACACCACCATCTACAATCAAGCACCATCTGACCTGTAGGTAGAAATCAGGCTCACCATAACCACTTACAGGTACCACAATTAGAAGCATCAGAAACATTATGCTGCAAGTCTGCGCCAATGGTTAGAAGAACAACAGGATCGAATGCACTATTACTTCATACTAGGGCCGAACTCAGTTTGCTCTACTTTAGGAAACTTCCTAAAGACAAAGCCCTTCAGAGACAAGTGCAACAAAATCAGACTTTCACCCTGGCGATTGTTATGAAAACCCATGGGAAATTGAAAAAATAAATAGTGATAAAAATAACTACAACTAGGAGACACAATGAAAATACTAATGGGCAGATTTACAAGAACTGACGCATCTCTGCATATAGGCAGAGATGTGTCAGTTAATTTGCATCACGTAAGTAAAAAAAACCTTTCGCCACCTTGGATGATTCGCATTTACAATGCGGCGCACCGTGGCCCAGGGATTGACAGATGTGTAACGCATCTGTCGGCGTAAAGGTAACACATTGCTGGAGTCGTGTCGCAAGCGCGACGCAACTCCAGCAATGCTCAGGGGCGGCCTATACTTATTGTGCTGCGTCACTCCTTATGCCTGCTTCTAGCAGGCGTAAGGTTTTGACGCAGTGGCGTCGTAAAAGTGACTCAGTGAAATCTTGTAGATTTCACTGCGTCACTTTTACGAGGTTTTCTTGCATGGGAACGCCCACCCTGCATACATTATACCTGACGCAGGTATAATGGCACGCAGGGGTTTACAACATGACGCATCTCCCTAGATGCGTCACGTTGTAAATGTGTCGCAACGTGGCGCATTGTTTACGACGCCGCTGCGTCACAAAAGTGACGCAACGGCGGCATAAAGGTGTCGCAAGGGGCTTGTAAATCTGCCCCAAAAAATTAAAACGCTTGAATTGGCCTCTAGATTTGAACAGTGTAATATAAAGCAAATACAAAAGACCCTGCTAACTTCTTGCTGTGTTACAGATTTAATGCAGGAGACTCTTCCAACTGCACACAGTTCTGTGGAAATTCTGTCTTTTAGCCTTTACATTTAACCATAAAGCAAATCTTATTTTAAACTTATCCTGGGCTCTGGGATTGAGGCGAGAACATTGAATAACTTTACCGGCTTCAGGCAGCACATGTCTTGCACCGGCTGACAGTGCTTCCGGTGCCGTAAGAGCTGGACTGGGAGCCTATGTCTAAGAAGTATTAAAAGAACAACAAGGGAACCCTACTCACTGGGAGCCTGGGTGAATAAATTGGAAGCGTAACAGTGGCTCCTGTGAACTAGTAAAAATAGTAATAATAAAGATGCACACAATGGCAATGTACAGAGTCACGTTGATGTCAGAGAGAGAAGCTAACCACAGACACAGAAGTGTAGGTGTATAACTGCTTTTATAAATTTTTGGTATGTAAAATACAAAGTATATAAACTAAAAATACAAAAATGTTTGTTAGGAAAACAATAGTTTACCAGGTAGTGAATGCGTGTCCCAGTGAAAAAAACATACTAAACCTAGACAGATAGTGACGTAATGCGTGACTTATGTACAAGGTTTTAAAACAATAGGGCGACCATTTGTAGTTTTTACAATATAAACAACACTAAATACAATCATCAATGTTGGATCAAGGTTCGCCCTGTTTAACAGCATAGCAGCCACGTTTAGAACCAACGAGTTAGCCATCATAGAATGGTAAAACACTGATACACTATGGACAATAGGATTCTATAATGATCACCTGGTTTAGAGGAAGCCACTTAGTAGGATGTGGCACACTGTAGATGAAATGGGCGGCAAATAAGTGGGTCATTACTGTCTGTGAAGCTGTAGGATTATCTTAAGACAAATTCAGCTGAAAAGAGAAGCACAGAAATGAAAGGAAAACGAAAAACGAAAGGACTCACCAGCCAGCTGTGACACTGAATCACACTCATTTTCAGGTGGGTTTACATATGTGATCAGACAATGCTGTCAATCTCACGGCAAGAGAGACAATGACTGATGTAGACTGAATCCCATGCAGCACAATGTCATGGATGGAAGCAGAGTGTAAATGACACTCAGACAGACCAATGGCGGAAGAAGGCTGACCTAAAGGTCCTCTGTGTATTCATATCGATATATACTTATACCATTTATACCAGTAGCTTGACAGAATAACCAAGACAGGCCTACTGAAGAGTGCATAAACTAGCAACCATCATGCATACGGTTATAAAATTGCAACTATGTATAAAATTACTGTCTCAAAGGACCTAACAGTAATCATAAAAAGTGAAAATCTTCTACACTAAGGATTTACCAGTCTTGGTAATCAGAACCGAAAACCTTGCCTATTGTGGAAATCTGTGAATTTACATGAAACAAAATACCTTTCTACAGCATGTAACAAACTGTGATACCAATACCAATCCACTGTTAAAGGCATATTGGCTTTAAGAAATGTTTTTCATAGTAAATTAACCAGGCAATGTGCCCTTGTCATACCTTTTCATGATAAACAGCCCAGGCCTTTGGCATCTGACATAACGTTTACCAGCTCACCAATCATGCCTATAGCTGTTATCATTGGCTTGTCACCCTGCCCAACTCTGGTTGCCTTGTTGGAGAGGGTACTGAGTGTATGTTTTCCCACAAACCAGCCATTAGGCATACAGTCATAAACGTACAAATGTATACAAAATTTTAATTGGTAAAACAAAATATTATCTCTCCTAAAGGGGCCTAACAAGAATTATCAAAGTAAAAAATCTTCTATACCCACGGTTTGTCATAGCGGGTAACCAACACCAAAACTCTTGCCTACTAGTCTAATCTTTGAGATTCCATGTTAAACAATGCATATCTGTAGGCTTTAATACAGAGTAATAACATTCCACCCTTAAATGCCTGTTCACTTTAAAATATGCTTTTTACAATAAGTATGTCAGGCCTACTGTTTTTATCGTAACTTTTCATAACAAACAATCAGGCCTATAACCTTTATCATTCGCATGTCACTATAGACAACTCTATCCTCCTGTGTTGGGCTTAAGCTTTCCCACAAGGCTACCATTGTGAATACCATAATAAAATTACAAATTTGTGCAAAATTATAGTTGGCAAAACAATATAAAATCGCTCCGAGCGAGCCTAACAAGAATTATCGTAGTGCATATCTTCTATCAAAACAGATTGCTCGGGTAGGCCACCAACACCATAACACTTGCCTGCCATGGTAATCTATGAGATTCCATGTAACACAGGGTAATAACAATCCATCCTTAAAATCCTATTGCCGTGAACACATGCTTTTCACACTATGTAAGTCTGACCTACTGGCTTTGTCATAAAGTTTCATAGTAAACAAATCAAACTTATGGAATCTGGCATAACCTTTCCTAATTAACCAATGAGGCCAATAGCCTTTACCATTGGATTGACACCATAACAAACACAGGCCTATTTAAGTGCACATAAACTGGCAACCATCATGCACATTTATAAACTCACAATTATTTATAAAACTACAGTTAGCAAAGGCTAGGCACTAACATGAATCAGCACAATGAAAATCCCCAGGGATTGTCAGAGTGGGTGACCAACTCCAAAACCCTTGCCTATTATGGTAATCGGTGAGATTATATGTAACAAAATACCTGTTTATAGCCTGTAACACAATGCGATAACCGACTTTTGAAGGGCTACCTGCTTTAACAAATGCATTTCACAGTATATAAGCTAAGCCCACTTCCTTTGTCATAACCTTTCTTAATAAACAGATCAGACTTATGGGATCAGACGTAATCCTTCCATGTACACCAAGCAGGCCTATTGCTTGTCATCATAACCAACTCAGTCCTCCTGTATTGGCGCATAAGCTTTCTCACAAGGCAAACATTGGTTATACCACAATAAAATTACAAATATGTACAAAATCCTTCCTGAAGATCCTAATAAGGATTACTGTAGTACAGGGCGGCCCTAAATCGGATTGACCAAGACAACGCCCTGGGCGGAAAGAAAATTTGGAATTTGTTGTGAGGGACAAGGGATCATGCAGTGTGACGGCAGGAGGTGTGAGGAAGATGGGAGGAGGGCAGGTGTTTGATGGGGTGCTAATAATTACGCTGAGGTACATTAAGGGCTGATTACAAAGTCTTTAACGGAACCCAATTGAGACCATGTGGGATGGATGGGCTGCCATTAGCAATGCATTATGTCAGGCAGCTCCCTGCTGTGCCTCTCGTTATATTTGGCACCCCTGGCCTGGGCCCAGCTCGCCCATGCCCAAGGCAGGCTCTCCTGTAGTGCATATCTTTTGTTACCACTGTTTACTCCACCGTATAAAATACAACGGTACACAAAATTACTGTTGGCTACGCAAAATAATGTCTCTCACAAAATGGCCTAACAAGGGTGATCACACAGCAAGTCTTCTATATCCACAGTTTGTCACAGGAAATAACCAACACCAAAATTCTTGCCTACTACAGTAATCTGTGAGATTCCATGTAACAAAATCCTTCTCTGTAGGCTTTCAAACAGAGTAATAGAAATCCACCCTTAAATGGATTGATGTTAACATTTATTTTCACAGTATATCAGGCATATAGCCATGATCATTGGCTTGCCACCATAACCAATTTAATCCTGCTGTATTAAGTATGATGTTTTCCACCAGACACACAGTGCAATACAAGTACTCTTTTTCAGTGGAAGCACACAATTTTTTCATAATCAAATCCTGTACTCGGGAAACAACATGGGTGTGGAGACTAAGCCCCTCAGTAGTATTCAGAAAGCTCTTTTTTGTTGATCACATAAGTTCTGATGACAGCTGCTCTGTCAATCGGACCTCAAAACAGAAAAATGTCCTGCAGTGGTACCCTACATGAATCTATCTATGCGTTACAGTGCACATCCATACTAATCTGAATAGCAAGAAGAGAAATGAGAGTTCATGTGGTTGCCAAAAAGGGACCAGACCTCTAAAAAGTCAGCAATTGGGCAGTGTGGAATTAGTTTAAAATGACACAAAGGTATGCCACTGTAAATATCGCACCTGTAAAAGGAGGCTCAAATAAACCCAAACCCAGCTTGAAGATATGTTTAATGTGGCTTTGAATGTAAGGAACTATTTGCAAAGTGGTGTTTTACAGGGATTAACTTTAATTAAATGTATCCTTCCCCTGTGCTTAGGGTATCTATGCCGCCTAGACAAACACTGATAGGATGTAATGGGGTTTGCCTGACTGCCCTGCCAGCCAATCAACCAGTGGGCACATTTTTCTACCAATTCTAAGTTCAATTTCGTTGGATTTAAAAGTTGCAAAATTAGTATTCTAACTTGCAAATTGTTGTGTCAGTCACATGAATTGATAGTAGTTAAGCACTTCGTACTTGTAGATATGCTGCCTATACATTCAGCCCAGTACTAAGTGAGGCAAGGTGATAGGCAAGTGGAATTTACAGTATCCATAAATGATAAATATAGAATAATTGTCAGGTTCATGCGTTTTTGGGGGAAAAACAAGATCAACTTATCTTCCAAAAAAAACCCACAAAAAACAAATGATTCCTCCTAGAATTACACTTAGTTATTTTTTTATTGTCCTCATATCACCTCCAATCAATAAGCACCAACCAGGATTCTAGTGCCCTTTGTGCTCGAAATTGGGTTCTCTTCTTCAAGAAAAGTTTCTGGGCTACCTCGGGTGCAACTCGCTTCCATAGCCCGACTGCTTTGGGAAGGTGGAATCATTGGACAGACTAGCATGTCATATCTTCAACAAATCCCACAAGTCACCGCCATCATTGCTGTTATTCCTCCACCTATTAATCTCTTTGAAATGAACCACCGATCTCTTCCAGGCATGCCAAAAAGGTGGGGAAGCTTGAGTCCATAACTTGCACATTTCCTTTCCCTCAAACCAAATTAAGTAAAACATCAGAATTCTGTGCGTTATGTGGAGAGAAGGACCCCCCCTCTCAAATCCTGCTGCCTTATCCCAAACATGACTAAAGTGATGCTTACCTCCATAGTGATACCCAGTGAGTGAGAGATTGTCATACCCACGGCAATCTAGAACTCTTCCAAATTTGGACAGGTGGCAAACATATGCATATTATTCGTCTCATTTCTGCCACACCGCTTACATTTGGAATCGCCACTTCCCCCTATTTTCGCCAACTTTTTCCGGGTCCAATAAACTCTATGGAGGGTAAAAAAATGATTTTTCCTTAGTGTAGAAGGTTTAACTGCCGAGTAAAGTGTAGATAATGATATGTGCTATAACTCTTCCAACTCTGCGTCCGGCAAGTATCCATCCCATGCAGAAAATGGCGCTCTCATCTTGTCATACGCTGCTGTGAGTAGATGCTGGTACCACCGTGCCACTTCCATCTTTTTAACCCAACGGTCTTGGAGGTCTACTTCAGTTTGGCTAGGTTCAGCTCCTGTCCAACCCTAACTCTTAAGCCAAGCGTTCACTTGGTAGATTTTAAACCTGGAGATTCTCCCCTCTGTCTTGCTACTTCAATATTCCCAAGTTAGCTTCTGCCCATCGTCTACCAGCTGCCCCCATCTATTAATGCCACTCTGCTTTAAAGGATCTGTAAGGATATCAAGCAAGCACTCCGGAGTTCCTGGGGAGTCCCATATGGGAGACAGCTATACTATGCAGTACCGAGTAATGATCTAACTTCAAACCACATACTTGCTGCTGTTTGGAGACATTTTAATCTAACCTTCTTGAAAACATTTAGTGCCCTGAATTTATAAGCATTGCCTCAATCAGGGTCTCATCTGGACAATGCAGTAACATTCTGTTGTTCTTAAGCTGAAAAGCCCAGCAGTAAAGTTGTAAATCTGGGAGCCCAAGCCCTCCTACTTCTTCCAGGAGAGGCGTATTCCCTTGTTGACCCAGACAAAAGATGTTTATCAAAAATTAATAGAATATTATCGAACAGGAAGGTGACTTTGGGTAAAAGAGACATTTTTACTAATTGAATCCGCCCGTAGATAGACAGTGGGAGATTCTGCCATCTTTTTAACAACTTTCCTATCTCACACTGAGTTAGTTTTAATGGAACAAATCCATATATGAATAACCAATATTGATATCCTCTAGTAAATGATACAAGTATCAAATCAACTGTAAGTTATGCCTATTGAACTCGTGAACATAAAAAAAGACTGGAAAGATAAAACAGTGTGGACGAGGCAGTGCTCAGTGCAGTGATGGTGCTACACGTGTGGCTTAAGTAGAAGTGATTTTTGATAATTTAAAATTTACTAGCCCCATGATAGATGTGTATACAAATGTACAGTACAGGTCCAGACCAAAAACTTGAGACACAATAAAGATTAGTCTAAATATCAAAACCAGTTGTGCAATGTGGACATTTCGACCCATGAAAATCTCATAGTGTGATCATCAGGACAGGAGAACAATTCACGAGCAACTAAGGGCCTGATATAGTGTTTGGCAGACAAGTTACTCCATCACAAATGTGAAGAATATACTATCCGCCTGAATACAAGTGCACTACACCCTATTTCACTAGTAATAAGGGAGGTGATATTTCCATCACATTTGTTATAGAGTAGCCCGTCTGCCAAACTCTAAATTAGGCCTGATGCGTTTAACTAGGATGATAACAGTCAGTAAAACAATGACTGGTCAAGCTAATTTTATCCTCCATAAAATTAAATGTTGTTATTAATATATAACAATAATAAATTCATGTTTACCAAAAATCAATGTCTGAAAGAAAGATGTAGGGAAAGACTACAGCAACAGTATTTGAAATTGTAGTGATGAACTGGTAACAAAAATGGGAACTATACTGTCAAAGGACTAAATACAGTGCGGCTCAGAACATAATGGTGTAACATAGAGAGCCGAGTGAAAGACATGGTATAAGTGTCGGGTGGAAAAAGCAGCTCCAATGGTGAGTAGCACGCTTGCCTAGAGGTCGTAGGAAAGTCTGCAGTAACTGTCACTGTCAATCTGCATAGCATCAATGTGAGAATATGTACTGATGCACGCAGTATTAGAAAATGGCCATCGGACGAGAAAAAGGGGCAAGTCTTGAAGAAATATTAAGATAGGAGCGGCTCGTGTCAGGGAAAGGAGGCGGGGTGGGGTGGATGGGGAACGAGGGAGAGAAATACAAAAAATAAAAAAGAACTTACCTGCTGCTGCCGCCTTTCAGCATCGTGTCGCGCTCGTTTGCTCCTCTCCTCTCCACTGCAGGCAGGCACAGGCTCCCAGACTGTACTGCGGCCAATTCTGAAGCTGCTCTGATGAATGAGAGCAGCTTTAGGATTGGCCTGAGCACTGATGATTTGCGCTCCAGGACAGACTGGGAGTGCATGCTCTCCAACCCAGGAATGGAGCTGGGATTGGAGAGAGCTTCACTGCACATGTGGGTTTGGCCGGCCTAAGACAGCCGGCCAAACCCACGTGGGAGTGAAGACAGTGCACCTACGACTCCACCTCAGTGACTGTCATCACACTGGGCCTGCACCCAAGACTCGGCACAAGAAAAATAAAACGATAATAAAGCGGGTTTTAAACCCGTTTTATTATTGTTTTATTTTTCACGTTTTTGAGGGTGCTGGAGGGGGGGGGGGGGGGCGACACTCATCCGCCATAGCGGAGGAGCCGCCCCTGATTAAACAAAGTTCCAAAAATGGAGTTTGTTTCCCTAGAAAGGTACAAACCTACAATTCTTGTCTATTGAAAAATTGTGAAAAGCAATGTCTGAAAGGAGAAACAGAGAAAAAGACAAAGGGCCCGATTTAGAGTTTGGTGGACACATTTGGAGTACCCCGTTCTCCAAACTCTAAATCACGCCCTAAGCACTCACTTATGGCACGAGTAGAGGCTGTGGTACTGCCCAATTAATGGGATGGTACAAAGGAACTGCTGTTACAGAGAACATGCTGAGAAAAAAGGAATACGAAAAGATAAGTAAAAAGAATGCATAGTCAAGCTATTATGCGACAATAAAAGCAGAGATGATTTGATCATAAGTTATCGTACAGTTCAATTCTTCCATCCTGTTCAGTCTGTTAGCAATGGAATCCAATCATCAATCCTAGCGAGCTTCAGGTCTAAGGAAGAAGAGGGCAGAGATGAGGGCAACATGAGGTCAAGTACAGGCTGAGTGGAGCAGGGGGTCACCAGCATCCTTCCGCGCTGTTGTCGCCCCTGTGCTTTGGTTCCTGAAGTGTTGGGCAGTGGTGTCGTGGGAAAAGGACCGATTCGAACAGTGCCGTGCACTCCCGTATTGATTGTGAAGGAGCTCGGGATTTCATTCTCAGTGCCAAGTGTAACTCTGGACTCCGCTCGATTACAAATTGTGTCGTGCGTAGAAACGGGACAGACTGCCTATCTGGTGCCAGTCTGATTGTACAACTGTACACTTGCCTACGGACAGATAGATGTACGCTACAAAACGAACAGGGCGGCCCACAGGAGGAAAGCAGGCCCGCGCCCCGCAGTACATGTGCGGGTGTGGTACCCTGAGGTATTTATTGCAGGCGAAGGGACGTTTGCGTGATGCAGGTGGCCGACACACAAGCTTTCAGGCTGCACCCGAAGACTTGGTCTCAGGAACCGCTGCTATTTAATTCCCAAAAGATGAAAAATAGAAAGTAAAGAGAGCCCCGTCTCCCTCGAGACTTGTGCCGCGGAATATTTAATTAGTCGTCACTGACCGTTATTGGAGGTGTTTATCTAATTGTTTCCCGCGGTATCGTCGGCGCAGGCGGCCCTGCCATTACACCCTGCCACGCGGCCCGGCTCGGTAATTTAAAGCTGCAGCTAAATTATGACTTCTCTGAACCTGTTGTGGCACTGACGCATAACCCTAATTAAATGATCACATCCATTCTGGAGGCGCGAAGCGCTCCCCTCAAACGTTAATTACAACATAAGAGTCTTTAATGGCGCGCCTCACCTCCAGCTCCTCGAAAGAAAGGTCATACGATTAATTTTCGTCATTAATCTTTCCCCAATGTGGACACTATGCTGTCACCACAGCTTATTAACCCCCTTCCTCCCTCCCCGCGTGTCCTTCCAACCCCGGACCCCTCCTAACCTCCTAAATGGCTGAAGAAAGAAAGGAAATACTTAAGAATCATTTTGTGTTGGTTGGAGGCAGGTGGGGAGCCCTTCGGTTGCAGGGACCTCTCCGCAGCTGCTTCTCAGACTTGGCCTATGAGAAGCAGCGCTTGAGGAACGGCATGGCGCCGTCCGTACATTGCCTCTCCCCCCTAGACATAGAGCCCATTAGTGCACCACTTTAGGGCCGGCGTGAGGCCCTCCACACCACACGGAGACCCAGGATCTTTGCAGACAGTCTCCAACTTCAGTGTGGAGCGCTCCGGGCTCTCTTCAACGCCAACGTCACTCAACTGTGTTTCCAACACCAAATGCCCATACTTCCACCGCTGGCAAACACCAGCCATAGACTGGCCTCCCAGATAGATGGCTCACTTCCCTTTGTACCATGGTGCAAAGCTAAATCACGTTTAGTGTTGCTCAAACACAGAGTTTTTGGAGCAGTCGTGTCCAATGACATCATCAGCGTGCTACTTGAAGAAAACATGGAACTGTGCAATATTTTGCCAGTGCTCAACTCTTGGTAAATTTGGGTACAGGTCTCTTGGTGTCCATCGTCTGTGAGAGGGCACGTGCCCAGGCAGGGCAGGCAGGCGCACAGGCGGCATACTTGTGTGTGTACTGGGAATGGTCCAATGAATTCAGTGCTAGTCTCATTTGGATTTCATTCCGGCTAGTGTGGAGACCTGAGAGGTCTCCCAGTGAAGTAGCTCCAGGCACATGGCCGTGACACATCTTCCTGTGTGAGATGGCAGGGTGCAGAGAGGTCTCAAAGCATTAATGAGCCCTGACGGTACAAACTGGAAAGGACCCTTGAGAACTCAAGAGTTGGGCACGTCAACACTATTCTATTCTGATCCATCGGCACACATCAGCTCCATTGGTCCAACCAATCCTTACAGCAAACCTTTGTCTCCACCCAAAGGTTTGTGATGGAGGCAGGTGGGAAGGAAAATGTAATTTGGATCCATCGGCATCCTGCAGATAACTAACTGGGCGATGCAGTACAGGTCATGATTAGGCTACAAAGCTATCGTGACCAGCACCCACTCTTGCAGGTAAGCTCACTATCTCTTGTGGATCTTGGCACACCTGCAGCCAGGACACCATCAGACTGCAGACTAAGTATTGTAAAAAACAAAAATCCGGCAGCAGGCCGTTGCCATCTATGCACCCACCATCTGAAACAACATCCCCATACCCATCAGAACCACCCCCATGCTACTCCCATTTAGGAAAGAGTTGAAGACTCACCTCTTTAAAGAAGACTACATCACAGTGAACTAACCATCCACAGTCCAGCCTCCACTCCTCTAGCTCCTTGACTTTATGCTTGTTCTTGACCATGTACAGTGTACTGCTACTTTTTCGCTGCGTTCGTGCTATAGAAATACCACATACACATTTACATACTAACACATGAGAGGTTGAGAATGGAACTCAAATCCTTTTCTTTCCTATCAGAGTGAATGGCATCATTCACACCTAGAGCACAGTCACAGCCTGGTAGAAGAGCTTAGTCTCCTCTTCAGAGTATGACATCCTAGCATTGTGTCCCCCTTCAAAATGTTCATCCTTCAAAATGACACACACCAGGTATTTCCTCACTGCCTCGTCTTTGCACTCCATGGATGAGGGGAATTGAGAGCCCCCCTAGAAACTGAGAGGATCCTGAGACGGCCCTGTTGATAGATCTTTGCAGAAAAAAGATTACCATCCCCAAACATCTTTGAAAAACACATTTTAATATTACGGTTTAGGATAGGTAAATTCTGTCTTTGTATCGAAGCAAACCTCATGATGTTACGAACAGGACAAGGAAGACGAATGAAGGGGTATTGCATGTGCCGCTTGCCCCAGAGTGGGAAAACAACCAGGAACTACATCCTACAGCATAAAATAAACATCAACACACGTGACATTAAAATATGGTAAAACCGCCAGATAGAGAGCACCTTGACTGCCAGGGGCCAACTACATCATGTCAACATCAACATACCTGACATCAAATTTTGTAACAGCCAGATAGAGAGCAACTACACCACCACCAGCCAAGTACATCAACTTACTTGACATCAACCATTGTAACAGGGTAAGGTAGAGAGAACTTCACCAACATGGGCTAAGTACATCATTGTTAATATCATCATACCTAACATCAAAACATTGTAACATGGAGACACAAAACTGCTACATTACCAGCATCAGTTTCCACCCTGCTGAAACAAGTATTGTAACACAGCTGTACATTGAACACCCATGACACCAGAGGCCACCAAGCAAAGCACACAGAATAATTAACAAACCCGAAGTCAAGCATTTAGGCCAGTCAGCAATCTGAAATGTTGCCATCGGGAGAACGGGAGCCCTAGCTTTTAGAATCCCGAATGGTAGCCCTGACGCTGTCTAGGCAGGCTTCAATCAGGATACGAAGAGTGCCCGAAGGAGAACCGAAGAGAAGAGGTCAGCTTCTTGAACCTAGATGCACCACTCTTTGCGCTCTGTGTGGAGAGTTAGTTCACCGAGTGCACAGAGGAGAGCTTAACTTCATTGAGTTACTGAAACCCAGATCCTTCACAGCCCTAGGTCCTGATACTACTCACATAAGACAAACCAACAGCTGGCTCAGAGCTGCAGCTTCCAGAGACTGATCCTTGCATCAGTACCAGTTATTACCAGGGCAGGCCTGAGAGATCACTAAGGCCTTGCCAGGTAGATCGCCAAGACTAGGCTTGGCAATTCATGAGACCAGGCCAATCAGAGATCCGCAATCAGATTTAGTAAACCGTCAAGGCTGCGCCAGGAAGACCACCATGAGCAGGTCCGGCAGCTAACCAAGACCCATTCAAGAGTACCTCTGGGACTGGTTCTGGTAGACCACTGGGCCCAGATCTGGCAGCCCACTGGTGCGAGGTTTAGCAGACCAATGATTCTGGGCATGACAGGCCCCCGGGACCAGACCTGTCAGACAAACAGGCCAGGCCCTGCAGAGTTAGGGGAAAAAGCCCTGACACACTTTCACCCCACTAATCCACCAAGTGCTCATGCCGCACATCAACCAGGAACGTCTGGCACGCATCATCCCAGATACATGTCATTATGACACACATGTTATGTGAAAGCCACGCACAAATATTTCCAATATTTCTACACACACACACTTGTAATGCCAATGCAACTGCTCACTCACATAAACCCACACCCCTATATCCAATCCTCCCTCACCCTGTCATGTCCCTCACACACACACACACACACACACTTTCACACACAATGCACCTCCAACCGCTGCACACACACAATCACATCCATGTTGTCCACCCTGCTGCAAACCTCGAACACGCTACCGCACCCAGGCGCCCGCACAGTGTCACACACGCCCTATCACACCCGTGCACCCTCAACCCTTCTGCACGCACAGCCCCTCCCCACCCCACGCCAAGGACACGGCGGACATCACGTCCTCCTGACAGAGAACTCTCTAATAATTAATAACCATTAGGCACAATAATGACGGCGCCGGCCACCGCCGGACCGATCTGCAGACTCGTCTTTTCCACTTTCATAAAAACAATGATTTGACTTTGAAGAAAATGACTTTTTTTTTTCAAAAGTGAAATCCAGCTGCAGCCCCCCATCCTTCCCTGTCCCCCAGCCCCTCTTACGGTCCCCCCCTCTTTTTCCCTTTCTTTTAATACTCTGCGTTCTATCATGCAAATCCCCTTTCAAATTATGAGAGTATTAGGCCCATCAGCAGTAATGTCACCGACACAAAATGAGAGCGGGACTTAAGCACCCAGCGAACAATGAAATGTGTGAGCCCTGGGACAGGACAATTAAGCAGTGGGCTTAGCCAGCGATGGAAATTTATTGCTATCAAATCCATATTTCTATTTTCCCCCTGAACAGTAACCTATTTGAATATGATTAAAGGTTTTCATTAGAGAGGAGACGGGCCCTGGCGCGCAGTTCCGGGGGAGCTTCACAAATAGGCTCTTGTTTTAAGGGGTCCCTTTGAGGAGGGTGAGAGTCCGCAGGGCGGATGGAGGATGCTGCAGGAGCTGGAGTCGCACTTGCAAATGATCTTCCAGGAGATGCGTAAGTGCACCATTGGGTGGAGTCCACCAGGTGGACATCTCCCCAGGAAGAGTAAACAAGCATTGGCATAGCCAATAGGTCTCGCTTTTGGGACCTTATAAGTATTTAGTTATGCAGCACAATATCCTTGGTGCAACAACTTTAACTGTTGCATGGCTAAACACTTATAAGGTCCCAAAGGCGAGACCTATTGGCATTTTGCGTTTTAGCCATAATTCCTTATGCCCTGATGATGGTGCCAATACTCTATAATGGGATTGAAACATCATCGACAAACACTATCATGACTCCTAACATTGATATATAATTTGATATGTGAGCATTGGAACTTTCTGCAATATGTGACATGTTTTGCTTGTCTTCATTATAGTCACATGTAAAATGTCTGAGTTCTAAAGGTTGTTGACCTTTTTTCTGTTGTGTTTCCTACTTCAATATTATGCTATATGCATTAATAAAAGCATTTGCTATTCCATTCGGAAAACTAACATAGGTTTCATTGTATCTCTATGTAATATGGTTTAAGAGATTTTATAGTAAGGGACCACTGTTCCTTAAAATACTGATACCCATGGTCCCTTAAATACCCTGTGGTTCTAGGAAGGCCGCTGAGGAAAGAGAAGTCAGACGGTATGTGCCATTGCAGGTGCTCACATCTAGAGGCCAGAGTCTGTGTAAAATGGCTTGATTTTTCTAAGTAGCTGCATTGCAGATGTAGCAATGGCGTTAATGTTCAAATCTAAGTGAAGGCAGTTACTGAAGATGACTATTTTAGGGCTTGCCCAATCCCCACGGAGAGGTGGACAATTCACTCTCACGTGATCCTTTCCCACTGAGGAGAGCATAAGAAATTTATAATTCTGTAATGTGGGTATTTAGTGATTTATTTATGTTTTGCCCATCCAAGATAAATTTTTGTGCTGTGGGTTTTCAGGGCACTTATGCTACCCACTGAACCTCCCCTAAGTAGATATGAGTTTTAGCAGTGTACTGATAAAGAAAGACAGCAGCTTCTTTTAGAACCTCAGATTTTACATACAAAGTGAACACATAGCACGGAACGCTCACTGCTCATAATTCAGGATTCTAATGGCATTTCTCAATAATCTAGAAATAGAAATACTTATATGTCATCATGCATGATGGTTTTATATGTAAATATATTTGCATACACACAGTTAACCAGCAGGTGGATATAGAATCGTATGTGTATCGTAAAATACGAAGATGTTGAGCTCAAACACGCTCAGTCAGAGGCACAGAAAATGAGCTAAAACCACTTCGAAATTTGCTATTCTAGACTAAGAAGATATCCATTTTGGTTTTCCAAATTTAAAAAAATATATATTACTTAGGTGCAAATACCTGCTGAAAGGATCAGCATATTTCCAATGCAGTGTTGTGTCTGTTTGCATCTGTATGCAGTGAAACAGAAATAAATATAAAAAGATGTGATTTAAAAAAAAATGCCTGCAAGAAATTCTTCAAGCACAGACATAGCAAACCAATGTGCTCAATACCAAGGATCTGTCCTAATTCTTTCAATTTCTTACGTTTTGGATGCACAAAGCCACACCTTTGGCAGCAATAAAACCACAATGGTTAACATCGAGTTGCAGCTTTTGTTTAAATGCGGATTGCTGGCATTAAGACCTCTTTAATTAAACAAACACAGAGCTAAGAAGGAAGAAAGAAAATATAAAACTTATTAAACAGAAAGAACGCGGGTTATAAAGACTCGTCGGATTGGTCATCAAAAAGAGAAAAATGCCCCATTTCAGGAAAAAAGGCAGAGCTATCACATTACCACACACATTGCATGTGTTCATACGTACGGCAAAATCATTTTCCATTTTAAGAAAAGCACAAACAGCATGTGTAGTTGTGTCAAGTCATTTGGTAAATGTCAACCAGATCAGATCAACTTATGGTTTTATTTGGTTCATATATACATATCTGCAATGCAGGGTTGGAAAAATACACGGACTAAAAGTCTCTCTTAAAGACCGCACCCACTTTCCATTCGAATACAGAAACCGAAATCTGTAACTATCGCCCCTGCATTTATCATTCAATCAAACATATCACAAGCTAGCCCGAAAGATAAAAAAACAATGTGACCCCTCTCTTTTTTGGGGTCATAGCACACATTTTTCAAGGTACAATAGTACGTGTTAAAATGTACACAAAGATGCCTTTATTTCAACAGTGCACTTCATCTGATGCCCCACCCCGCACACACACACTACCGAAAACGCCACTTATCGAAACTATGTTGTAAAATAGGCACTATTTGTAAAGGGCAGTATGGGCACTCACATAAACAACCAAGTACCATAGATGCTTATTTTTCAATTTAATTCTGCAATCCTCTTCGAAAGAATAAAAACTCGAGTGCTACAGGCATATTAAAAACGACTCTGGGTAGACAATCAACAAATAAAACCACGAGGCATTATACTGAACAAATACCAAGCTGGGTAATGCACACAATGCTGTAAAATTCCACAATGCGTCCCTTCCTCAGCATGCTGATAATTGGACAAAACGTATACACTGAACTGCTTTATTCACAAGGACTACAAATAATTATACTTTATACTTTTGCATTCCCAAGAGACAACGACCATGTGGCAGCTGACACCAATGCTTCACCGCGGAACAATACAGTAAATGTGCACAAATCTATTGCTTCTTGGCGCCTCCGCCTCATGCCCTCCACAATCGTAACACAAAGGTAAGCAAACTGGCTGCTAAACCCTTTCTCCGCCTCAAGTACACATAAGCGCATCCCTGTAGTATGAATTGGTATAGTCTTCGGAAGCAACTCTTTTGCCGAGCATCTGAGGGACAGAGCGGGCGGTCTGTGCTGAGCTGCATCCCACGCGCGCGAACAGCAGAATTCCCCGGAGATTCGCAGGGGAGTCCCTAGATGACTCAGATAACAAGCAGCGGCTGACAGACGGCCCAGCAGGATTCACAAGCTCTGTGAATACAATGACTAGTGGCAGTTAATGAAGAAACCACATTTGCTTAACTAAAAGAAAAACACGTAACGGAGCTTAAAGTATATACTTACAAAATTACAAATATAAGATCAAACAAATAAATGCACATTAACTATAACCAATGCGCACTCTGCACAGAATGTATATTCGGGCAAGTTACACTTCGCACGCTGCAAGCTGCAAGCTGCTGGAGACTGTAACAGCAGGCAAAAAGGAGACGGAGAGGGAAGAGCGAGTGAGTGGGCGAGAAGAGAGGCGCGCGCATGCAAGACAGGAGAGGCGGAGCGAGGCACGTGCGCTTGGGAGAGCGAGAGGAAAGCCAGATGGCGCCTCTGCTCGCAACTGTGCGCGTAACCGCACGCTCTATGCCACCCAAAAAGCTGTGGTCGGCTTTTTAAAGCCCACTCACTAAATGTCTTGCCAGACAGCGCATGCGCTGGCTCAGGCGAGACCTAAAAAGGGTTAGGAAGTCTGTCTCTGAGGGCTGCATTTGAAGAAGTAGCCCTCTATCTAACAAGGGACCCTCAGTTAGTCTTTTAGGCCTGCTACGCTCTTGGTGGGTGTCTCTCTTGGATACGGAAGGGTGTTGCTAAGGACCACATGAAAGAAACATTGCAATGCTAAACCTGGCACAGCCATTTTGTAGCAGGGTGATTGTGTAAAAACAATGGAGCAATGAAATGTTGCCAAAGTTCACAATGCAGAAATATTTTAGCACCAGGATGACATTCAAAAAATGGACCGAGAGACCATAACTCTCTTTATAACATACTTTATTGAATTTACATCATTTTACATGTTCAATAGATTTTATAACAAAAAATCATACTCCATAAACAACCGCTGTTTAACTATAGCAGCGGAGAATGGTTTTGCACTGTTTTGCTACATATGTAATTATCAATGGAGTACACTGGTTTCCTTCAAACACAGTCTCACCTTTTACATTTGCCCTGTTTTTCTTTGTTCTAGTGCAAAGTTGTAACCCAGGACTAGATTGTGCGGGAAATCCACCATATACATAATGTATTGACCAGGGGAGAGCAATGCATACTCCTTGTGCACAGGCAGGGCCGAGTTGGAAACCTAAAGTAAACCTGGGCAAAATGTTCATACCAGCCTGCGCTTCCTTTGTGTCTCTTTCGTTCCATTCTCTCTATGTATATTTCTATCTCTCTTTCTCTCTCCCAGCCTCTCTCTCTTTGGCCTGTGTGTCTACTGCCATGAACCCCGGGGAACTGGAGACAGACAGTGGCCATGGACCTTTAAAACCGGCCTCCAGGGGCCCCAGCCCGTTAGAATAAATGGCTAATCTCGCACTGTGCACGGATTTGTAGGAACAGGCAGAGAGTAGCTAAATGGTGCCTGTTCTTTAAGGAGGAGGAAACCATATCAGCCAGTTGCACTCCAACACTTTAAAGCCAGTCTGATGTTTTCAAAGATTCCAGAGTACCCAAGAGCAGACAGTATTGAGTACTTCTGAGATATCAAGTGCACTAATTATGAATGTTGTTTTAACCCACCATTGTTTACATTTTTAATAAAGCATTCTCAATTTAATTTGCCAACATTTCAATCAGTTTCACTATTTTCGTTTTTTGTGCTTTTGTTTCTTTTAGTGAAAAAATGGAGACCTCAATATACTTGCCTCTGTAGTGCATATATTTTTCCACTTTTCCCGACCACACATAGGGCCCTATTCACAAAGGTAAACTTGGACTTAAATGTAAGTTTACTACTTTTTGGTATTCATAAAGGTACGTTACTACTAGTAACTTTACTACTAATAATCTTACTAGTAGCAACTTTACTACTAGTAGCTCTACTAGTAGTAACTTTTGTGAATACCAAAAAGTTGTAAACTTACATTTAAGTCTAAGTTTAGTACTTTTTGGTATTCTCAAAGGTAAGTTACTACTAGTAACTTTGCTACTAGTACACGTAACACTAGTAACTTTACTATTAGTAACTTTACTGGTAGTAAAGTTACTAGCAGTAACTTATGTTTGTGAATATCAAAAAGTAGTAAACTTAGACTTAAGTCTAAATGTACCTTTGTGAATCGCGCTCTTAGCGAATTAATGAATGTAGATATTGTGCAGTGCACTGTTACCTAGACGGGCTGTCCACGTGGTGGCCAAAACTGGGGTCCTGGGAGTGCAAGGCGGAATTAGTTGGGTAACAGTCAGGTCTAAAGTAGCTTTATGAGTGTTGATCGGTTAGTCTGAAGTCTTAGGGAAAGGGGAACTTCATTTTAGAGTTTAGGATCTTGGCACGAAAAGGAATGAACCCAGGCCCATGCCTGGTGGATTTTAGAAACTAGAAGCAAGCTCTGTGCAATCTGGAATCTAGAAATCAAGTAGTTTGGAAGGCCAAGATACAGGACATTTTCATTTTCCAATCCTGGAAGATAAGAAGGCCTGAAAAACATCTTCCTTCCTTGCACCAAGGCTTGGGGAAGATTTTCTTCAGTGTCTGCCACCTTGTGTGCCTGGCACCTGTAGAGGACCGATCCGTTCAACCTTTGTAACTTGAGCGTGAGAGGTGTTATCAGAGGAGAACCACAAGTCCATTCAGGATATGTATTCCATGTTATTGCAAAACTAATTAGACACAGAACATTCCAGATTGGGACTAGTAGTGTGCAAATATTTGTTGTCAGCACTGTGTTGACAAGTTCCCGATTTTTACTGTTTTCAAAGTTTCCTGGTTAACCATCGCCTGACCACAGATATTTCTGGATTGGGAAATCGTTTTCACCACATAGAGAGATAACTTTCACTCCAATCAACCCAACCAGGTGGTAAAATATGTGGCATTTTCATTACTGCAGAACCTTTCAATGCACAGTGGCAAAGCAAAGTAAAATAACACAATCTGCTGTATATATCTTATGCATTGTTAAATAAGGATATGTTTGACATAAGCGGTCACAAAACTTTGTAACTCTTCAGACCCGCCATTCAGACTGTATTCACAATAAAGGCAATCGCCTGTGTCGAACTGGTTTGTGTTTATGGAGGGGAGTTGCTTCAGCAGTACAGTTTAATAACAGAAACAAAGACATATCTTTAACAGGACCCTCTGGAATAAGAGTGTAGCAAGTGTTAGGAGTTGCATAAGTAAGGGCGCTGAAGCTCAGTGTCTGCATCGTCACTAAACTGAAGGTCTGGACCAAGGGGCTTCATTTTCATCTCAGAAGACACAAATATTGTCCCTGCGATGCTAACGCTCGGGAGGTTTTATTTTTTCATTGCTATAAAGCGTAGTACAGGAAGCACGGACTTCCACAGATGTCAGGCAGAAGGTATCGGAGGCTTTCTCAGGATGAAAGACATATATATTAAGGACATTCCTCCAATCTGTACCCAACCACATGCAAGAGCTAAGGTTCTAACTAGAGTTAAAGAGGCAGACCACTGTTCTCGTAGCCATTAAATAATGTCCCACGGCCCGATTGGTAGCTTTCTGCTAGGGCTAGCGCTGGAGGTGACTATTCAGCACTTATTTCCATTAAAAAAAAGAGTGACCCATATGTCTGTGCAAACTGGGTATAGCTGAGCAGACAAAATACAGTTGTTCACAAGGAACTCATTAAATCAAAAAATACAATTTTAGCAAGGAGTTTAGTTTCTTGCGCGATTTAAACAAAAAATAGCATGCAATAGAGTCAGTAGGTATATCATTTAGGTAATATTTCTTTGATTGTAGGGAACATATATGAATCAGGCGAGAACAGCCCACAAACAACAATACTTCTGCTACACCCACCTCAGCCGAAGTGAGCGTATTTTATTTGCAATAACAATCTGGTAAAAATAGAAAAATAAACTTCTGCTGTGTATTCACACTATATACAATTTCATATTGGAACGTGACTTATGTGACCCCAGTGAAGTAACCATAACCAAAACCGTGAAGTAGCTGCAGTGACAGTGATAAAAGAAGCGATTGGTTATTGGAGTGAAAGGGAAGTCCTTAGGATATCAGATTCAATCATTCGTTCTAGAAAATGTTTCTAGTATTCTGGGACTCTCCCTTTCGTAGTTGTCGACGACGTTTCGACCCTCTCGTAATACGGGGTCTCTTCAGGACGGGGATTCTGGGGACCTAGGCACTATAAAAATGCCGGAGGTGTGATTGGATGAAATCGTCCTATAATGGTTCGGTAAAGGATCCCAGTTGTAGCCGCAATGGCTAAAGTAATTCCCTAGGAATTTGATCTGCAGGACGCCTCTAGGATTCAATCGTGTAGGGCAGTATGTAAGGATCCGTGATACGTGGATGTCGGAAAACCAGGGTAACTTCCGTGGCTAGCAACAATTCCAAGATGAAGACCAGGATAGTAACGTGAACGGTGTCATGAATAACAATCACAGACGGTTAAACCAATTAACCCACTGTAGATGCAGTCGATGCAGTCTGGACGATACTCACACACTTTGTGAGTATCCTCCAGACTGTAGACGGACCTCCGTCCGTGGGATTTAGACCCGCATCGACCGCATCTACAGTGGGTTCATTGGTTAAACCGTCTGTGATTGTTATTCGTGAAACCGTTCACGTAACTATCCTGGTCGTCATCTTGGAATTGTTGGTAGCCACGGAAGTTACCCTGGTTTTCCGACATCCACGTATCCCGGGTCCCTACATACTGCCCTACACGATTGAATCCTAGAGGCGTCCTGCAGATCAAATTCCTAGGGAATTACTTTAGCCATTGCGGCTACAACTGGGATCCTTTACCGAACCATTATAGGACGATTGAATCCAATCACACCTCCGGCATTTTTATAGTGCCTAGGTCCCCAGAATCCCCGTCCTGAAGAGACCCCGTATAACGAGAGGGTCGAAACGTCATCGACAACTACGAAAGGGAGAGTCCCAGAATACTAGAAACATTTTCTAGAACGAATGATTGATTCTGATATCCTAAGGACTTCCCTTTCACTCCAATAACCAATCGCTTCTTTTCTCACTGTCACTGCAGCTACTTCACGGTTTTGGTTATGGTTACTTCACTGGGGTCACATAAGTCACGTTCCAATATGAAATTGTATATAGTGTGAATACACAGCAGAAGTTTATTTTTCTATTTTTACCAGATTGTTATTGCAAATAAAATACGCTCACTTCGGCTGAGGTGGGTGTAGCAGAAGTATTGTTGTTTGTGGACTGTTCTTTCCTGATTCATATACATTCCCTACAATCAAAGAAATGATATTACCTAAATGATATGCCCACCGACTCTACTGCATGCTAATTTTTGTTTAAATCGGCAAGAAACTAAGGGGCCCATTACGATGGCGGGCGGAAGCACAACCGCCGTGCTGGCGGATGCAAAAACCACCAGTTACCGCCGGCACGCAGCAGTCCACACGCCCGCCCAATTATGATGCGAAAAGCAGGCCAAACACCGCCGGCAAGCCAGCAACACCGTCCGCCATCAAAGTGCGCCCGCACACGTAGCGGCGCAGCACAACTGACACACACCGTCCGACGAAACACGTCCCGCCCGGCGCATAAATTACGATGCCGCAAACAAACGGCTCCCACGGCAAAGAGACACCGCACGTGAAAGAGAGGCGGAAACACGGACGCAGAGCACGGACAACGAAGAAGCGGCACCCGGGCATGCATCCAGCACTGCAGGCCCTTCCCATGCTTCTGCTGATGCACCACCAAGGACGCAACGTACCGCGGAGACGCAGGTAGGCACACACACAACAAGTGCACGCAAACAGCGCACACAGTGCAAGGGCGGAAAAAGCGGACAACCCCCCACCAGCGCGTGCACACTACACATCCACCATTGCATCCACATATGACACACAGGCCAAATCCTAACATCGCAGAACACATGTGTACACACCACCTGGGACTAGGAACCAACCACCCCGTCACGGCCCCAAAGCGCCGATGACGCCGCCACACATGCGCACAACGCAGAGGCCAACCGCAGCGCCATGCATGCGTCGCACACAGACACAGGGACACAACCAAGCAGCACACACATCAGCCCCACCCCGAACGCACATGACACGTGACAGGCCGGCCACAGACATGTCCCCAACGCCCAATTCACGGACAACACCCAACGCCACACAACCGACGCACACATGTCAGTGAAGTCACGCAACAGCAGGACACACCCCAGTGTAACAAACATGGCGAAGCACACAGCGGCGGCAACACCAACTAGGAGAAGCAGGGCCCCTTCGGGAAGAGGAACGCCAGTACCACACTGAAAAACCCATACCACCCTGCACATATGAACAAGACACATGAAACGGAACACCAAAGAGCCCGGGGACCGACAACAGGTGGCCCAAGAATTACATCCACACACAAGGCCCAACGCAGAGCGGAAAGGCAGCCTGCCGCCCACACAAGGGAGAGCAGACAGCACTGAATGACCTTCCATTCCAACACCGGAAACCACAGCCCTACGACAGAAGCCGGTGAATACAGCCATTGTCCAAGAATAGACCAACACAGGCATGCCGAGGAGACCGACCACAGGGCAGATAGCGCATATCACAGAAGCACACAACGGACGGGGAAGAAAGAAGAAAACACTCCCCCATGTCGGCCACATGCAAGTTAATTGGAAGGAGTCACACAGCACTGACCTTGAACTGTCTGAGAAGCATGTGGGAAGAGGGCCCGTGTCCTCCAAACAAGCCAACAGAACACAAGTCCTGTCTCCCCACGACTACACAGAGCTCACAGCAACCCCGGAGCGTGCACATTGCAGACTGCACACACAGCCGGAGCACGCCACCTCTACGAACCGCTGCGAAATGGCAACCGCAACACACCTACCCAACTACGCCGAACAGCTCAAGCTGTACCAAACCAACACGATACATACATTGGGATGCGATCTCCTGTCCCTGCTGAACGTAAGTTACCGACTGACTTACCGCATCACATTGTTCAGCTGCGTCATGCCCGTCTTCTACTGTCGGAGGTGTCCCTACCAGCATCCCGTCGAGATATGCCTCTCCAACCCGGCATGTCTGAAGGCGGACCTGCTACCACTACTCCTCCCTCTGGACGCACACGACAGGGCCTGCTCTGCCTATGGGGGCATGGCGTATGTGGCCAACATCGCACGCGCACTGAAATGGAACCACTGTGCCTCCACACGACGGATCATCGAGAACAGCTACATCGAATGTCACCCAGCATGCCCCATCATGGTCCTCCAAGGGACAACCTACGAACAACACCTTGACAGCCACCATCCGCTTCATTGGCTGGCAAACATGTACACCACCAATGACATGGAAGCCCTGCTGGACGGCATCGCATACCTGACAACCTGTAAATACGTCGGACCACAACGCAGGTTCCCCGAGTGACCTATGAAGTCCAACCCCGCACCCATGCTCAGCTTCCGCACGGACTGGCCAGTCACCACCACAACAGCCATACCAAACGACCGGCAACTGTAACCACACCATCAACGACATCGCCATGACATCGGATATGACCGGGACATGCACACTGTTCCCCATCACATCCAGGAACACCGCATGCATCGTGGGAGGCAGTGGCATGGGCTCTGTGCATCGCACCCACATGGACGGAACTGCACGAACAACCAGGACACGACATGGATCCAGCGCACATGGACACACACACCGCTCAGTGGACATGAATAGGTCGCCTGGAGTCTGTGGGTGCTGCACCCCTCCCACCCCCGCCCCGGGAATCCCATACCAGGACCTTTGCATGGACGACAAGTGCATACAACAACAACACGACCCCAGTGACTGTGACATGTCCAGTAACCACCACAGTGCAACAACAAGTGGCACGCCGCTGCATGCACGCAAGCACATGCCCTGATGTCATCTCACATGCACGCGTGCATGAGGAACAACCGCAGCAAACCTGTCACATGGAACTGAGATGGACTGTGCCCATGATGCCGAGCGGTCTGGTAGGCTACATGTATACCGTCTGTGTCAAAGTCCGCAGCTCCGCAGCTATACGTAAATGTACATTAGCACAGCCTTGGCCAAGCAGATGTAACCCCACACCCTATCCCATTTGTAATCATGCTCAGTATATCCTCAACATGTATTCCGCTGCCAGTAGTGTCCACTATACTGCATCACAGAGGACAGAAGACTCAATATAATGTTTGAAACCAAAACTGCCTCCGCTGACTCATTTCACAAGTACGAATGAGAGAGGATGAGAGTATGTGAAGTACACGGCAGTCGTGACATGACCATGTAGTCCACTGGTATTGGATGTCAACGCAAATGAGTAGCACTACTGTGGAAGACACACATGTGTCGTGTGAAGTCGTATGGACGCAGTGCTCAGGTGGGTGGGTGCGACGGGTAGATGCGCACATGCCAAGTTGGAGCACGCCGTGTTGGGAGGGGCCATGAACAGTACACCACCGCTTCCCTGGGCATTGTGAGAGGACACCTGTCGGGGGGAGTGAACACGTGTGTGCACAGCAGCCGGGCACACGTACAAGGCGGTACCAGGCGCACCTCAGCCCACCCTCTGTGGACAAGCTGGATCCTGTTGTGCGCCCGCCATGCCCCTTGACAAGGCACACACAGCCCCAGTCGACCAGGTGTAACCCCAACATAGTCAATCCGCACAGGCGATACAGGGCACGGGATGGCAGTGGAGCATGGTGTGTGAGAGGTCTCCTCGCGCTCCTCCTGGTCATATCACGCAGGCAATAGAACCTCAACGTCTAGCATGGCACAAGTCACATGGAAGTGTAGGGGGACGCACCACAGCACGAGCAGCACTGACGTCACGGGAGGTGGCTCGCACCATCCCATCCATTGCCCATCATACCAACCACGACACATGCCATTGCGACTAAGTGCAAGCGCGTGCGCCACCACCCCCGAGCCCTCCCCAGAAAGGCCAAAGAGTGAATGTGTGGGCCAACAGCCACAGACGGACGCGGCCTGGCCGCAAGGGCAGCCACAGCCACTGGGTGTCGCAGGTGGCGGATCCGGAAGGCGAAGACTGTGATGCATAGTCCATGCAGGCCGGGTCTCCATTTGGGGCACCACGCAGGTGGACGGCGTCCCGCCACACATCATACCCTGAGACAGCCCACTCGTGCAACTGGACCCACACATTCACTCCTTGCCCTCTCTGGTGCGAGCTTGGGGCTGCCTGTGCAAGCGCTAGCCTCGCAGGTGAGCATGCATATTGGGGGGCGAGGGGAGGACATGAGGGCTGGGGCGAAGATGACTGTATCACTGTCAGTTAGTACAAGGGATGACCCAGATGTGGAAAGGAAGAGACGTGTCCCGTGTGTACTGCAACTAGTCGCCAATCCAACTACCCCCATGTCCGGAATGTAAGCCTGCACCTAGGACCGCCCATCCGCCACATCGAACATACCACCAGCACGACAACCTTCCCATTCGAAACACTGACTGGGGGTGGCGACCAGTGAACAATCATGTGTAGCCTACCCACGCGTACATGTGGGCCCTCCATGATCCATGTCACCTGCGGCAAAGACATGACATGCGCAATGAGGGAAGTGAGGAGAGCTGTCCGCCCCACGCGCAGAAGGTGCATCAGCTCCACAGACCCAGCAGCGAGTCCAGCAGGGGTCACATGTGCAGGGGCAGCTGTGCCTGGTGTGAAGGCACATGCATATAGACAGCACATCGGCCAATGTGTAGTCTGCCCACATCCACAGTCCATCATCATGCGGACATAGGAATTGAACACAGGGCAACACATCTTAGTTGGTGCACCCACCGTGACCAACAATGCGCAATCATCGACGTACCCGCCCTGTGCATGGCCCCCCACCCAACGGAGGCACATCCAGTGCCACCATCCCACACACACAAGCCTTCCACGGAACATGCTGTGTCCAATGGTCAGTACAGAGTCAGCGCCCATCTGGTGGATCCTGAACAGGAGAAACATGCACACACATGCCAGCTCCCACTATGTACGTCTGCCACCTGGCACGTGCAATGTAACCTCTCACCTGTGACTGCAAGCACACAGCCGTCTTGGCATGGGGCTGTCAATGTGGACACCAGTCAATGTTTCGGGAGCTGTGATCCGTACAGTGCTGTACATAGGGTGCAGTGCTGACACCTACTACTGTCTCATATCCCCTCGTGCCACAGGTCCCACTTGTATTGGCCGCTCAGCCCGTGCCCACATCGTCGTCGTCGTGTGCCATACTCATCCAGCCTCGGAAGCAGTTCCATGCTCAGCAGACACTCATGTTGCCGTGGCGTTGCCGCTTGACGAATATGCAGTCAGTCCCCATCAGCACGCCCCGCAAGTCATTGGGGCCTAGATCCCCATGTGCATGCACATGGCAGTGGTATGTCTCACTTGCCATTGCCATTGTTGGGAGACCTGTGTAAGTGTATTGTGGCCGTGCCGTCCCAGCTTGACAGCTGGGCTGTGGCTCATGTGCTTGCTCAGTCATGTCAGTGATGTGTATGCGAAATTGCTATGTGCCGTGTTGCTTTGACATGTGTCCTCTGCCATTTAACCCAGGCGGAGACCGAACATTGACCGCCCATACCAATTGCTGGCGGACATGGACGATACAGAGGTAATCAGGAAGTTTCGGCTGGACAGGCCAACTCTGCATCGACTGTGTGCCATGTTAGAGCCCCATCTCCGTCCCCGCAGGGTGTATCCGACTGCTGTCACCCCCACGGCTAAGGTGATGGCCGCCATGCATTTCTTCGCCACTGGGTCATTCCAGCACACAGTGGGCAGTGGAGGAGGGATGTCCCAGCCCATGTTCAGCAAGGTGCTGAGGGATGTACTGGCAGCCATGATGCTGTACCGGAACAGGTACATCCGCTTCCCCAGGGCTCGTGAATTGGCGGCAGTGAAGGGTGCATTCTATGCCCTTGGCAGAATCCCACACGTCGTGGGAGCCATTGACTGCACTCATGTTGGCCTTGTTCCACCACAGGCCACTGAGCACCTGTACCGCAACAGGAAGCACACGCACTCCCTGAATGTGCAAGTGGTGTGCCTTGCGGACATGGTGATCACCCACGTGTGTGCAAAGTTTCCAGGCTCGGCCCATGACGCACACATAATGCGCAACAGCATCTTGCCACGACTGATGGCCAATCTGCAACAGGATCGTGGCTGTATTGTCGGTGAGTATGTGGAGTGGTGTAGCGTGCTGGTTGTGCGATGCTGTCCCCTGTCCAGTTGGAATAGCTACGGTTCTCTGTGTCCCTCACACCCAGGTGACTCTGCGTATCCGAATGGGGCATGGCTGCTCAGTCCATTGAGGAATCCTCGCACCCCAGCAGACGATCGATACAATGAGGCACATGGGAGGACCAGACGTGTGGTCGAGCGTACCTTTGGCCTCCTCAAGTCCAGGTTCAGGTGCCTGGACCGCACCGGGGGTGCACTGGCGTACTCCCCACAGAAGGTGTGCCAGATAGTGGTGGCGTGCTGCATGCTGCACAATCTGGCCATTCGGAAGCAGATCCCCCTCATTGTGGATGACGGAGATCAACCAGGGCCCCAGCCCGCAGACCAGGACAGCTCGAGTGAGGTGGACAGCGGAGAGGAGGAAGCTGGGAATGTGCGCCAGCAGCTCATCGCCCGCTACTTCACTTGACGGTGAGTGTCCATGTACGACGGATGATGTGTCTGTATCTGTGCAGGTGTGTGTGTGCTGTGTCAGGGTGGCCGTATGTTCACTGCGTGCAGTGTGTCAACGCTCCATGGCCAGGGTAGTATGCCACTGTTGGTGACTGTGGCATTGTGCCCTATTGCTCTGTGCGATGTGTGTACATTGCTTGTAGTTGTTGACATGTACTGTGTGATGGGTGTGTGACACACTCATTGAATGTGCTCCTGTTCTGTCTCCCACCCCTAGGTCCCTACAGGCCCTCCGGATTCCATTGCCATGCCACGCATCAGGTGCCCTTCCGCCCAAGGTGGCCGTTGTATTCCGTACAAATAAAACACAGGGCACAAACAGCAGTTAGTGAATAAGGTGCATTTATTACGAACTGTGACATGTGATTGTGTGTAAGGTGATAACAAAAGTGGTGCGTGCAGTGACAATGAGCTGTCGGTCATGGCTGCGTGATGATCAGGGTGTACCCACTGGTTCTATGTCCATAGTCCAACACACACATGCCATCCAGCTGGCTGTGTGGAGTGGGATCGTAGAGCAAGTCAATGCAGTGGCTGGTCAAGGAAGGCTGGCGGAAGGCTGGCTGGCTGCCTCACTTGCGACTGGAGCGTGCGAAGTCCTCCCGGGAGATCTGTTTCCTCTTCGGACGGCCCCTTCCACGTTTGGGAGGGGGTGTGTGGTGGCGACCTGCTGGTGGTGGGTGAGGTGTGCTCACTGGCTGTGGACGCAGGGGAAGTGGACACTGCTGGCCGACCCTGCGCCCTAGCAGGTGGTGGCGGAGGTGTTGTTGCTGGCCTTGCCTGTGACCCCACCGCCACCACCAGCTGGCCCATGAGGTCCACGAGTTGGTCCATACGGGACACGAATTGGCCCATATGGGCGTCCATGGACCTCAGCACCCCCAGCACCTCCCGCGTGTCAGTAGCAGACCTGGCCCATTGTCCTTGGGCCTCTCTCTTCATAGGCCCCAAGGACTCTGGCCATTTGAGGCAGGGCATGGCTCCCAGGGGAGGCTGGCGTTTCCCTGACCCTGCTCCTCCTACCAGTCCTGCTGCCACCGGCCTGCCCACTAGCCACATTGCACACCACGGTCCTCGCTGTGGCTCCCAGGGTGGATCCAGTCGGCCGGGCCACCACCTGCGCTGGGGCTGGTGCCAGCGAAGACGTGGTGGTGGTGGAGGCGGTGGTGGTCGGTGCGGCGATGGTGGCGGTTGCGGCAGTGGTAGTGGCCGCAATGACCGTGGGTGTGGCCGCAACGACAGTGGCAGCAGGGGACTGGGACTGTTCAGCATCCCTGGATGATGGGTTGGTGGGTAGGAGGGGTCCTGGGGAGCGGCTGGGCCCTGCCACGCCAGATGGGCCAGCTTGGTGGTCCGTGTCCGAAGAGGTGGACAGATCCTCCAGATCCGTGTGTCCTCGTTGGGGGCTTGTAGGCTGGCTGTGCTGGCTGCTGTCTCCATCCCCAGCGTCCAGCAGTTCGTCACCTGTGGAGAAAATGAGATTTGTTATTGTGTTGCACCTGGCGAAGTATGTATTAGTCGTCTGACATTGGCAGTTCGTGCAATCTCGTACATGGGTTTCCCGGAGGCGAGTGTGTGGCTGTGGCATCTGTAGTTGTGTGTGCTAGGCAATGGGACTGTGTGCTGTGCACATGTGGCATGGGACGGATTGGCCATGCCGATGGGTGTGTTGCTTTGCCCCTACTCATTGTGACTCTGGTGTATGCGGGCTCCTGGCCCATCCTGGGTCTGGTTTGTACTTTGCTTTTGGAGTTCATATGGAACGCTTAGGAACGCATATGGCAACATGGGGGCCATGCCCCAGATTCGCATTTGGGATGGAATATGCTTTTGGGGTTCAAATGGAACGCTTAGGAACGCATATGGCAACATGGGGGCCATGCCCCAGATTCGCATTTGGGAGGGGATATGCTTTTGGGGTTCAAATGGAACGCTTAGGAACGCATATGGCAACATGGGGGCCATGCCCCAGATTCGCATTTGGGATGGAATATGCTTTTGGGGTTCAAATGGAACGCTTAGGAACGCATATGGCAACATGGGGGCCATGCCCAAGATTCGCATTTTGGAGGGGATATGCTTTTGGGGTTCAAATGGAACGCTTAGGAACGCATATGGCAACATGGGGGCCATGCCCCAGATTCGCATTTGGGATGGAATATGCTTTTGGGGTTCAAATGGAACGCTTAGGAACGCATATGGCAACATGGGGGCCATGCCCCAGATTCGCATTTGGGAGGGGATATGCTTTTGGGGTACATGCTGTGAGCCATGGGTGCCGAACGTGACATGTGTTGTGGCAGCATGACAGTGCATGGTCTGAGGTGTGTGCATGCCTGACATGCCCTGCATATTTGCTGTCTGTTGTGGTTACTGGACATGGCATTGGACGCATCGTTATGAGTGAGTGATAGTTGTGTGCCAGCCAACGTATTGCAGTTGTCCCATCTCCTTGGTGTGCGTGCTGCCCTGTGCCATGTGCATCACTGCAGTGCTCGGGGGGTGTGGCCCATGTTGTGTGTTGTTGCTCACAGTGTGTCGTGCGCTTAATTGACTTCTGGCACATGGTTGGTCATGGGCATGTGTCTTAACGTGACTGCTGTATGTGTGGCAGCTGTGCGGATGACATGCCTTTCATGTGACTGGGGCTGACGGATGGGATGGATGGTATGTTGTATGTGCATGGTGTGTCTGTGAGTTTGATGGGTTCAGTGGTGTTCGTGTGCATTTCTGTTGTTCCGCTCTGTTGCGTCTAGTGTTGTTTGTCTTACATAGGCGTAGTTGTGGGGTGTGGGGTTGACAGGCAGTGGGGGCTACATGGACAGGACTTCAATGGTGTTTCGGTTGTGTGTGATGAGTTGCACAGTGGCTGCCGTGTGGGACTATATTCAGTGTGGCTTGTGCATGCAGACGTGGCTCCTTGGGTGTTGCTATGTCTGTGATGGGTCATGTGGGGTGTGAGTCTGCTGTTCATGTCCGTGTGCACATTGTTCACTTGTTCGTGACGGTGGGCGGTGCTGCGTGTTCGTGTGCTACGTGACATGTCCCATGTGTTGGTGGTGTTATGGTCCTCATGCCTCCAGTAATCCAGCCCTGTCCAGTTTCCCACCTGCAAGTTGTTCGTGCGTGCACTGTACTGGATGCCACATGGCTCTAAGCGGGGGGTGCTCCATGTTGCAGGTCTGTGGGGGTGGGGGGGTGTAGTGGGTCGTGGGGGTGGCTGTACACCCACTGACACCGATTGCTGTGGACCGTGATGTCTGCCTTTCGGCTGTCGTTGTGCACTGCGGTGGCTGACACGTGGGTGTGGGGGATGCTCCTCCTTGCTGTGCTGTGGGACTGGGGCCTGGTGTGTGTTGTACTTGGGCTGTCCACCGTCCCACCCACTGCACTTTGTGTTCCTGCCACTTACCTGTTACTTGTCGGTTAGTGCAGCTGTGGCGGACACATGGGTGTGGTGGGTGCTCGTTGTGGCGCTTCTGGCATATTTGGGGACCTGTTGGTGGTTACGTGGCTGGCTTAGTGTACACATGTCCCCACGCATCTTACAGTTGTTCGGTTTGGCCTGTGTGTGGTAGTGTCTGTTGCATGTGCGTGTGATGTGTTGTGTATTGTGTGCTGGACATGGGGGTGTTTGTCCCTGGGAGCTGTGGCATGGTGGTTGCGCATGTGTGTACATAGCGGTGTGCTAGTATACATTAGTTTGTACTTACCAGCCTCCACTCCCCCTGCTAATCCGGCGATGATCTCCGGATGGATTACGACTCGCACCTTCTCCTCCCACGCTTTGAAGGTCTTAAAGAGCGCGGGATTCCCTCCGCCAGTGACGGCAGCCAGCTCTCTGTTTTTGCCCTCCTTCTTCTTGACCAGGCTCTTTACGTCATTCCAACGTTTGTTTATCTCGACTCTGTTCCTGGGCAGGGTCCCGACTGCATTGACCTGGTCTACGATCCGGGTCCACATTCTGTTTCTGGTGGCTAGTGGTGTGTGCTGGACCATGTTCCCATAGATTTGTGGGTACACCTTGATGATCTCGTCGACCATGACCGTCAGCTCCATGGGCGTGAACTTGGGCATCCTTTGTGGTGCCATGGTGTTTGTGGTGCTGGTGCGGTGTGTGTTGTGTAATGTGCAGGGGGTTTGTGGTGCCGGTGTTTGGTGGTGGTTGTGATGTGTGCGTTTCTGTGGTGTGCTGCTGTCCTTGCTGTGTCACTGTGTCCTCTCCTCTCCTCTCTGGTTTGCAATGTAGCAAGGGGTTGTGGTCTGTGGGAGTGCTGCTTTTGTACTCACCTATGTGGGTGTGTCCTCATGGTCTGTTGTTTTCAGGTGTGTTGTGTCTGGGGTTCTGGCCTTTGTATTTTTTGTTTGTCCGGGGGGTGTTTTCGGGATGTGTACTGTGCTTGTGTATTTGTGTGTGCCTTGCTGTGTGGACTTGTTGGCCATGTTGTGTGCTATTGGTTTTGTGTGCGGATGGTTTCTGTGCAGGTACGTGGGCGCCATGGCTTCTGCCGTGTCGATTCTCATCGGCGTTGTTTGCGCTGGCGGGCGGTATATTTGTGGTTTTTCCGCGCTCATGGCGGTGCGATCGTAATTTCACGTGCGGTGTGTCGGCCGTGTGGGCGGGCGGTTTTGTGTTGTCGTGCGTGTTTCCGTCCGTGGCGGGCGGTTTGACTCCGACTCGGACGATGGCGGGCGGTATTTTGTGTGATTTTCCGCCGATGGCGGTTTTCGGTTTGTGTACTCATAATGGCGTGGTCGGTGTTCAGGCGGTGTGTGCGGGCGGATTTTTGCCGCTTCCATGCCTGGCGGATTTTTTTACGCCGGGTATCGTAATGGGCCCCTAAACTTGCTAAAATTGTATTTTTTGATTTAATGAGTTCCTTGTGAACAACTGTATTCTGCACTTATGGCCAGTGGTGTGACTATGGTAAATGCAATGCAAAAATATGAAATAAAAGCATTCAGAACATAGCGCCACCAAATGGTCATAGAAAATCCCAAAACGGGAAGGTATACACATAAAACATAAAGGTGCACAACCGTTACTTTGTATTCAATACTAGTGCTTAGCATTACTTCGGTCCAATTACTTCAACTTATAACATTACTTACAATGCCATTAATTCCAATGGCAACAGTTCACATTATGTATTTTAAGTTTGACTGAAAATAATAGTTTGAAAGTTAATTTAAAAGTACCAAACCACTAAAGAAAACATAATATATTTAAACCTAAACCTTTTATGTTTAGCTTTAGGGATAGAGTTAGGGCTGTAATTAAGTTGGATGAGGCTAAAATCATATATAAGATTAGTATTAGTGTAAAATCATTTTCAGGGTTTTACTGTTAGACTTTATAAAATAAACAAATTATAATTTAATTTAATTGATTAACAATGTAACCTTTACATTTATTAAAGGTTATGTATTTGGTTGTTTAAAAAAATAATAGTTACATATAGTTTAATGTTTATTTAAATATAATTAAGGATAGGTTTTGGATGAGATTTTGGATTACTTTTAAGGTTAGATTTGGCGCTAAGGTAAGGCTAAATTTTCAGCAACAGGGTTAGAAATAGTGTTATTAGTTTTAAAGTCAGGATTTAGGTTTAGGTACAGATTGAAGTGAATGGGTGGAATTAATTGGTATTTTAGTGTTATAGGTAAAGGAGGCAAAGTAATGCTTGGTCAGATGGATGTGTTCAAAGTAGTTTCAATGATATTGATGCAGACAAAATAACTTGGGTTACAGTAGGGGATCAAAGCGATGGGAGGATGACGTGATAGTGGTCGAAGTTGTGGTACATACTCAACAATAGGCATGCAAGTAGACCATAATGTGATCTATGTTTGTCACATGACCAAATCAAAACAACCTGCCCAGCAGACATAGCTACAGACCATGATGGCTGATGCAACGCCCTTCACCAAGTCCAAATATTTCAAGGCAAACATTCACAACACACCAACAGGTACACAGTCGTGAGTCGACTGAAGAATGGGCATGTAGCAATACTGACAACAGCTACCTCCCCTGCCCCAGAATGGACTAATCAATATTCACCCAGCCCATAAATGCTTATTTCCCATGATCTGGTTGGGGCAGAATGGGCTTTGGTGGTGGGGTAGGCTATCTATGTCATTGGTCACCACTTTGTCCCAGAATTAAGCTGCAGCCTCTCCTCTCTGTGCTGCACAATGGGAGGTACTGGCTGAAACACACAATCCTTTACAACATATGGGTTTAAATCAACTTTCCACTCACTCACATTCACATATCTCTTGTTTTTTGTTCAGTGACTGACAATGATTACCTACTTGTCTACCGTGTCTCCACATCCCTTCTTTTATTTCTTTACAGTATTTACTGTTTGCGAATGGTGAACAGACATTGTTCAGCAGTTAAACAAATGCAAAGAGAGCTTTAGGTAGGCTGGCTTCAATGTCCTTTGACAGCTGTTCTTCACACTTGTTACAGGAGACTGCTCACACTGAGACAAATGTAGGGCTTTATTTGAGGATTCAATCATTTTTATTAATGCCGAACAACTTTTCAGGTCATTACAATACAATGCTCCAAGAGTATATACCATCACCAGTTAAACCCATGGTGTTAGAACACCAACCCACCCTTGGTCCCAGTCAGAAACAGAAGTATGGGGCAAGGAAAGGAGTACGATTGGACGGGAAGATGAAAGCCGTATAATCCAGTTAGAAGTACTTTAATCCACCCTCTTGCTACCTCAAAACTGCTCATCGGCAAAAATGTTAGGGGCTTCAACATCCTACTCATGCATATAGGCAACCCCCATGCCAGTACAACAAACCTTCACCTAAATGAAAAAAGGGTAGAAATCACAACTTGACTACCTATTCTCCTTTCTTCTCACCTTGAGAAAACCATCTGCTACCTCCACTTGGTTAAAGGCACAACAACTACCACCATGAGTCACTTTCAGCTTAGCTGGGTGCCAGAAAGCTGTGCCCTGCCCCAATTGGAGCTGTTCCTTTTTAACTCCTTGCAACTTCTGACGTTGAATCTGTGTTGAGCTACTATAGTCCAAAAATATCAGAATGCGCTGGACTTCAAGGGTTGCCTTCAATGGGTGCTGCTCTCAGAATCTTTTCCCTGTCTTGTGGACTGCTCAGTTCTGCAGTGATGGTACCCACAGAATCCTGGTCTTTGCTCACTCCATCCGCAGGTAAATGGTATGCCTTACTTGCTATGATCCATGGTATGTTGTCAGAAGTCAGGATCTCTATTTCCAAAAATCACTGCATGGAAACACTTAAAGATTCCTCCTCCACCAAGTGTTTTGGTTCCTCCAATATACGACTACTGTTTGCATGTAACGGATGATCCAGTTATTCTATCTGAGTCTCAATGTGAATCAATTGTGGGACAGGGGAGGCCTTCAATCTTTGATATGTCTTATTGTACTCCAATACCATCAACACTGAGGCTTCAGTTGCATGATCCTAGTGATGCTCCCTTGTACTGCTGGTCAGGAAAGCCTATTGTTTTCAATTAAGGTTGTAGCCTCCATATCGGTAGTGGTTTGTTGCAGATCCCTTAGGCCCACTGGGATCATTGATTCTCATTGGGATGCACCTTCCCGTATTCAGTTAATTCTACACAGGTTCCCTATCTCTCAGCCATGTAGGGCACTTGGGAGAAAAAGATTGTACTTGTCCCTTTGGTTTTGGCATCTTTAGGTGGCATGTTGAACTCAAGCCTCTGTCTGCAACAACACAATTAGAATTTAAGCCTAGTTTGTTAACTGTCAGGGGTGAGACCCCCAGACCTTTCACGACTCCCAGGAAAAGAAGTCTTTAGTATTAGCTTCTGCAAAGGCTCTACCACTCCAGAGCCAACACATGCTCCCCAGACCATTCTTGATCCTTCTCCCGCACCACAACCAACCTCAGCACTAGAGGGCATTCTCGAGCAGTCCCCGTTAAACCGCTAGGATAACATGGGTGATGAATGCTGCCCTTTCCTCATGTTCTATTGAGACCAGGATGGCTGGCCATGCGATCCCCGCCATTATGAAATACTGATGGGATCAAGGATCACTGGACGTCAGCAAGCTCAGTTGAGTATAATGGCAATCTCTTGCATTCAACTGCGGGACTACTATCATCCTCTTTGCATCTAGGAGCCATCCCCATGAGTGTTCATATCTCTAGCTGCATTGGAGGCACCGGGAAATGGGAGCCATACAGAAGCTCCGAGCCAGTGTATCTCTACTCCAGTGCTCAGTACGCCCCTATGACTTTATTTTATGAATTTTCAGGACTTTCTTAAATCTTAGCAATTGAATGGCCAAAGATAACATTACAGGGATATTGAAATACTTTTGAGTGAGCCCAGCTGTTCCCCCTTTGAGTCGAAACTTTGAGATTGTTAGGTGACTAAGCCCATTGTTATATGTTTCTTAGAAAAAACAAAAGAAAAAAGAACAATGGATTCAACCCAGATCTGTGACTGAGGGTGAATGTTTGATTTGTTCAGCATTCCGTCCATCATTTGTGTGTTTTTTTGCTTTGTCGCCCTAAGTGGGAAGGGTATGCCCAGACGTGGGTCCCGTGCTCATTATACCACAGGATTCAAGCTCGCCTGACTGATGGGACGTGATACCCCGAAACCGGTCCCAGGATGCTGGTTTTCCGGTCCAGGGAGGGCCTGGCTTGGCAGTTCGGGCAGGACTATTCCCTTGGGGAGCAGGGTCTAGACTGATTTGCATATGGCTGAGTCCAAACTGGGGTGGCATGGTGAGCATAAAAGCGATTGATTTAACCCAGATGTGTGGGGGTGAATGTTTGATTTGTTCTGCATTCCGTCCATCATTTGTGTGTTTTTTTGAGTTGCCACCCTAAGTGGGAAGGGTATGTCCAGACTTGGGTTCCGTGCTCACTATACCACTGGATTCAAGCTAGCCTGCCTGATGAGGAGTGATACCCTGAAACCAGTCCCAGGATGCTTGTTTTCCGGTCCAGGAAGGACTTGGCCTGGCAGTTCAGGCTGGACTGTTCCTTGGGGAGTAGGGTCAAGACTGATTTGCATATGGTTGAGCCCAAACTCAAACTGGGGTGGCGTGGTGAGCAAAAAAACAATGGATTTAACCCAGATCCGTGACTGGGGTGAATGTTTGATTTGTTCTGCATTCCGTCCATCATGTGTGTGTTTTTCTGCTTTGCTGCCCTTAAGTGGGAAGGGTATGCCTGGACTTGAGTCCCATGCTCACTGTAACACTGGTTTCACACAAGCCTGACTGATGAGGGGTGATACCCCGAAACAGGTCCCAGGATGCTAGTTTCCCGGTCTAGGGAGAGGACCTGGCCTGGCAGTTCGGGCTGGACTGTTCCCATTGGAACAGGGTCAAGAGTGATTTGCATAAGGCTGGGTCCAAACTAGGGTGGTGTGGTGAGCAAAAAAAGGATGGATTTAACCCAGATCTGTGACTGGGGTGAATGTTTGATTTGTTCTGCATTCCTTCTATCATGTGTGTATTTTTTTTGCTTTGTCAGCATAAGTGGGAATGATATGCCCAGACTTGGATCCCGAGATCACTTTACCACTGGATTCAAGCTAGCCTGGCTGCTGAGAGGTTTTACCCCAAAACCGGTCTCAGGATGCTTGTTTTCTGGTCCAGGAAGGACCTGGCCTTGCAGTTCGGGCTGGACTGTTCCATGGGGAGCAGGGTAAAGAGTGATTTGCATATGGCTGGGTCCAAACTAGGGTGTGTGGTGAGCAAAAAAAGGATGGATTTAACCCAGATCTGTGACTGGGGTGAATGTTTGATTTGTTCTGCATTCCGTCCATCATTTGTGTGTTTTTTTGCTTTGACGCCCCTAAGTGAGAAGGGTATTCCCAGACGTGGGTCCCTTGCTCACTATACCACTGGATTCAAGCTAGCCTGGCTGGTGAGGGGTGATATCCTAAAACCGGTCCTAGGATGCTTGTTTTACAGCTCTTGGAGAGGACCTGGCCTGGCAGTTTGGGCTGGACTATTCCCATGGGTAGCAGGGTCTAGACTGATTTGCATATGGTTGGGTCCAAACTGGGGTGGCGTGGTGAGCAAAAAAAACGATGGATTTAACCCAGATCTGTGACTGTTGGTGAATGTTTGATTTGTTCTGCATTCCTTCCATCATTTGCCTTGTTTTTTTTCTTTTTGTTGTGATCTATAAATAAATTAACATGATATAGCATAATTAACCACCACAGAAAAGCCCTCCCCTGGCTTCTGGTCAAAGCTTAATTTTCAAGACACCCAGCTTTACTTATGCTGGCAGCTACAACCAGGGTATCTACAAAACCTTTGAAACCAGATACTGTAGGTGCAAACCATACATCTTGGATCAAAGACCCTGGACCTGCTCAAACCACCAACTACAACCAGCTGCGATACCAGAAACCACCATGCCAGGTGCAGGACAGTATTATCGAATGCCACTCCAACATCTATTACTCAAGGAAAACATCCTGGAGTTCTCAAGAAACCCAAAAGTTTAATAAAATCAGCTAATCAGTCAGGAAGAAAACATCCATCATGTTCAGAAGTCTTCATTGATGAGCTCCTAAAAGTACAATAAACAACTCTAAGACCCTACTGTAACTTCGATCCATACTTTCACTCTTACATGCCGTATGTTTGCGATGTTGCATTCACCAGCATCCTGCTGAAGTGCTTGTGTGCATCGCCTAAAATAAATCATTAAGGGAAAGGTGGAACAACTTCACATCTTATAAGTGCAATAAATGTAGACTTAATTCAACATCATTTGAAAGTAAAACAATACAGGTGTACAGGTAAAAAGATTATTAATTATTTGGTAATCATGTTATTTCAATACTTCAAACACAGGGGGTTCAATTGTAGCATATGCACATATATGTCCAGCAGTAGAACTACAATGTTGATGTGCCTATATGTGCTAATACACTCTTGCATGGTGTAGTGTCTATAAGAATTGTCCATCAGTTAACTTGAATTGTTGGTAAGTTGGCGCTTAATTTTGTGCGAAGCAAGATGCAGGGATTGTGCAAGCGTTTCAGTCTCTAAAGTCATGAATAAGCGAGAACATCCTCAGGATTATATGCTGAAGGCGAAATGGCCAACGCTAATGAAAACAAGTCAACGATACTGTGTTCCAAATTGATCCAAAACTACGCAACACCGAAGGTCCAAATCCAAAGCATCTACCTGGCTGATCAAATCAACATCATACTGGAGACTGAGGAAGCCTTGATACTTGCTATAATTAGGTGTATAAATAATTCCTTTGAGAGCAACTGTTTGTTACTAAACCATAAAACCCAAGCTCTCAAGGGTTATGGGTTGCCCTGTTTCTACGAATCAAAAAAGCAATTGGCCCTGATAGTCCAATGATGAGTTTTCAACTCTGATCCTGGATGTACTATGATATCTTCTATGTATAGTTTATTTGTATCTGCCATGCGGACTCAGTGGGGCACTCATAGCACCAAAGCGGCATGAGAATTAGAGATGGGTGAGCACTGAACGCTTCAGCCAGGCTTGAGCCAGAAACCTGGCTCAGCTCGATGTCCTCTCGGAACCAAGAGCCAAAAACGAGCCGAGCTTTTATAGGAGACGATGTGGCCTAGCGTCTACAGCTCTTTGGGGTTTTTTTTTGGTTTGTTTTAGGTATACTGACTTGATTGGTGAGATAATGTTCTGTTGCATGGTAGTATTTGGCTCCAGGATAGCAGCATTCACAACATGCATTTCCCAGAGAAACCTTGGGCATGCCTGGGCGCGATCAATGACTCACATTACCTTCCAGTGTCTGAAGGTAATAGGAAATATAGGAACAGGGTTTGAATCCTCACAAATCTCTCTGTACTGGAAAAAAAAGGTGTAAGTAGCCTACGTCTCTTATGTGCTTGGGCAAGGTTGCACTATGTAAAATTGCCAAAAATAAAATGTGGATTCTATCTGTCAATGGCGCCCTAATGACATCCTCCAAGAATTAAGGATAAAGCATTACCCGTTGATGTCAGAAAGACAGTACCTATCTAGTGGTTGAATTGCACAGTGTGGAACTGGAAAATCTGGGATCAATCCCAGCTTCCCTGCTTGAATAAATTGTGTGATCCCAAGCAAGTACTTTATTTCACTGAGCTTCCTTTTTGTTCATTATCACATTTGAGAATACTTTAAGAAGTGGCTGTACAAAATCCCCACTTTTAATAAATACATCTCAAAGCAGGGATATAATCTGATGTAGTAACTTGAAGCACTTCCGCATGTTAGAGGAATGCACTCTTTTGAATTTTGAAGGCACATTATCTTATTCTACCATGATGTTTTGTTGAATGATTTACATGCCCAATATTTTCAAGGCTCGGCTCGTGCACGGGCTCATAGAGCGAGAGCCAACCCTTGGCTCGGCTCTCCCTGTTAATTTGTTAGTTCCTCCGGCTGTACTGAGAACTGAGTGAGCACCTCGAAGCCCCGGTGTCACGCCTTCCCCGCGGCCCACCCCGTCTGCCTGCGCACAGCAGCGGCAGTCTGTCATGACTGAAGTACATCTTGGGCAATATGGAGCAGAGCGCGCGAGGAGGACATTAAAATAATCAGGCTTGTCAGCAAACGACTGTGACATTGGAAGGTAATGTGAGTCGCTGATCGCTCCCAGGCGTGCCCAAGGTCTCTCTGGGAAATCCCAGAAGCGTTGTTTGATCTTGGAGCTTCCGACAGAGACAGGCACCTCTGGGCCCTATGAAGCCTTCGCGCGCCTATCTGCCCTAGGCCAAGGGGGAGCCCAACCTGCTTCCTCTACTCACACGGTGTGATCCGAAAACGGTTAACCAATCAATAATAGATAGGACTACCCTGCACCCGTCAATCTACCCCTACCCCCACGCCCCCCCTTGCAAAGCCCCATCACCGCGCCAATCGAAACAGAACGGCTGCCAGATGAAATATATTACTATTAAATACTTAATTCTTCCAGTGTTCGGAGAGCGGGCAGCATGAATACCATTATTAAAGAAAATTACTTTGGCTGATCAGATATTTCTGCATACTAATTTCTGACCCCTCTTCCCTCTCTCCGCGTTTCTCATCCCTTGGAGACTAGGACAGATAAAATTCCATCACAAATAGCTGATTACTGGGGCTTGCATTAAAAATGACTTTTTTTCCTCTGCGCACTAATGTCCTTGCCTGGAGTGGATTCGCCTGCCAAGGCACCTCCAAATTCAGTCAGAAGCACAGACCTCCGCTGCCGTTCCGAGCGCGTGAAGGGGACTGCTGTCCTGTGGCTCGGCCTAGGTAGCGCATGCGCCCCACTGGGCCGGTGCCCAGAGGATTAGACGTATAATCCAAAAAATGCCTTTTAATGATTATCTTCATTAATACCAAGATCCGAAAAACAACGCGCTATTCTGTGCTACTTCTCACCGCACCCAGCAGCCCATCCCGCTCCCACCACACACACATTCTGGGACTCCCAGTCAGCTGTCAAATTATGTGGAAAGGCACTGGGGAGTATACAGGTGGTATTTTTATATTTAGAGTAAAAAAATGAAATTTTCTTTTTCTATTTAGTTTTTGCAGTTTTCATTCTGTTGAAGTGCACAGTCTTAAATATCATACTTCATAAAACTATTCAATTATGAGTGTTACCTATTTTTTCCTCTCAAACGCACAAAAACATACTCTGTACTAGCCACTAGTCTTAGTGGTTCACAAAAATGGTAAAAAGCAAATAAACCATCTCCTGGAGTTTGACTTACATCAACGATTTATCATGCTTCTAGAATGTTCATTGCAGTTTAGCATTTTTGTTGAAAAAATACGACTCTAAAATTTTAGTTGGAAGAACAGTCATTTTTTGTGGATATTTTTACACACCATTAAAAAAGTGTCAGTTTGAGCAGTCCCCTGAAGCAACATGGGAATGTGTCTCTCTCAAACAACGCCAACCTCCTGGCACCAAAATGTTTTGTTGGTTTTGAAAACTTCTGGTAAGATTTCCTGCCATCTTCCGTACAATATTTTTTGAAAACTAATTTGAGATGGAAAAAACAGCCCCAATTTCACCGGAATGGACCTTAGATTTTGAAAGGTTTGTGCTTGGAAAGGCAGTAAAATATTAAACCTTCACAGTGCAATTGTAGAGGCCATTCAAACTTCATCAGGAAGATGAAGCATTCACCCTCAGAGTCAGCCACCTTTTCTGAGGAGCTGAATTTGATTAGCTGTTTATGGTTGGAAGCTTCTCTGCTCCATCTGAAGACCCCCATTAGTGTTGGAGCTATTATCTCCTCCTGATAGCTTCCTGGTCCAAATACTGGTCTTTAACCTTCGATCAGCGCTATTAGCCGGCAGTGGTTTTGGGCCTGACCTTAGCATTGGCACGGGTAGTAAGATTATAGAATTAAGTGGTAATGGCATCTGTTCCCCTCATCACTGATATATCCCTCAGGCTCAACAAGTGAACCTGAACTAGGAACGATGCCCCAAGCATGGAATCGTGGCCTTGCGGGCTTGCATTTCCTGCTGCTGCTCCCACGTTTCCCCTCAGGGTGAGATGATCCTTTTCTTATGGTAGGAGATATGGCCTGATGAAGAAGTTCTTGGTTGTAGTATTAGATCTGAATTATAACATCATCTTTCTGATGTGATCATTTTGTGTAATCGTGGGCAATCACTTTTGTAATTGATTATCCCTAGCCCCCTTGCGTGACAAACTAAGAAATAAACTTAATATAGCATTACGCTCTCTTATGGGAAACTACAAGGAAAACAGGGCTAATCATCGGAATGGAACCCAAGTCAAGAAGATGACTAGAATGGTCTGCCTGACTGCCTTGTAAAGGCTCCTGAAGTATTACAACTACAATGTGGCTCGTTGTAGAGGAATGCCAGGGAACCGCCGATCGGTTATCTGGGACCCCGCTACGCAATGGTGTATGTTCCAACACAACGCCACCTTTCGACGCCGCCCTCCAAGCTAAAAATAACTGCTCTCAGTAGAATCATGAAAAGCCTTCAATGTACCTGCTATTAAAAGAGACCTTGGCAGTGTCACTGTGCACGTCTCAGGAAATAATTACAGCTTAAACATGCTAATAACCTGCTTCGCCTTTATCTGCCAGCTCCCTTGTCTCATTGGGAGTTCTGTCTTCTTTAGAGGGAGGGGAGAAATATGGGAACAAAGTCATTCAATTCTTCAATTTAAGTCAAACTCCATAAATAAATCCCCATCTAGGTCCTGTCTCTTGTAAATAACCTGATTGCATTCAAGCAAGCAGCCAACACAGATATCAGAGCAGGTGGGACAACTAGCACTGTGCCTTAACCTTTCTCTAAACTGCTTCCTCTCAAAAAAAGTTGTTTCTGTGGTTCGAATTCTGTTGTCTCAAGGTTTTAAATATTGAAGACTAAGGAGTGGCTTTAGGGTAGCACTCACCCGCCTTACACAGATGTAGCCATACTTGCTTTACGCCCCCCTAAGGCCAAGGTCTACTGGATTCCATTCACACTGGTTGCAGATAGATGCAATAGCCATTGGCAGTACTTAATTTCAGCCAGTGGTTTCCTGTGCTTGGCACTGGCACTTAATTGTCAACACCGTTGCTTGTGACAGTCTGCCACAAGGTGGCGCTGTCTGAAATGACCACAACAACAGTCAATTATTAATTCAATATACATTAAAAATGACTAATACCTGCCGCCTAAGCCATTCTTATAGTTTTGGGGGCCTGGAATAGTCCGAATTGTCACACTTGTAGGAGTGTCATGGTTAGTAGTTGTGCTGTTACTATCATTGGCAGCATGGCAGGGGCAAAGTGTGGTGAAAGCTGCAGTGGCTTTCTGACGAGAGCCCTGGCACTTATTTTTTTTTTACAAATTAAGCACTGGTCATTGATGCCATCTGCAGATGCTACCCGGGCAAGCACCCGACTAAATGAACTTGCATGAAACACTTAGCTACCTAACTACACCCTGCTACTTTATACTATTTTATGCACAGAGCTCCAGAGTGACCAAATGGCAAGATATTAGCATGATGCAAAACCTCTTATTATATCCATAAGGAAAACCAGACATGCATGTGCAGAATTTACCCTACCGAATTTTATGACTCAGTATAGAATGTATAAAGATTTTCTATATAGAACTAAACATATTGCATGTTAACACAAGGTCATGAAATTGCAGTCAGTTATACCAAGAAAATGTTTTCTAATTTATCACAATAAAATATGCATTTTCCCCATTCCTGACACAATCAAAAGTCTTTGCAAGTCTATGTTTTCCTGTTATGTCAAAATATGGAAATTCGTTTTTAATAAAATTTGTATGCGTGTGGAAAAACCGGTGAACGGAATTACACCAAATTTGGCAGAAAGGTAGATATTTGTCCAGGGAAGTGCCTTTTTGTGATTTGGTTTACAAATCGCACTGATGAAAGATATTGATTGTTAAATTCATTGTAATCAGTGCTTTCCTGAACAGATGAGGTTGCCTAGCTTTTCATTTTTTTAAGTATGCTTATACTTTTATCAATTTAGTGAGAAGAGGAGGGACGAACTATTGGACCAGAAATGGCAACAGCTTGTAAATACTAAAACAAGCATTTGCAATGCAAAAGGTCTCACATTTGCGAGTGTTCAAGCTATTGGCATTGTTAAATGACAATGCCTTTTATTTATATGTTTTGATAATTAACAGATAAATAAAAGGATTTGTCATTTGAGAGAGGTGTTGGCCTAACGGCTAGGGCGGTCGACCTCGAATCTGGGGAACTGGGTTCGAGTCTCGGCAATGACGCTGAACATCCTGTGATTCTAGGCAAATCACTTAATCTCCCCGTGCCTAACAAAAATTAATGTGTCCTCATGTAATGCAACTGGTGCTATGTAAAGCGCTCTGATACCCGATTCGGGTCAAGTTCGCGCTATATAAACCTCTGTAAAATAAAAAAATAAAAAAAATGTACAATGCCAATAGCTGAAACTCTTGTAAATGCGAGACCTATTTCATTTCAAAGAAGTGGCCGCCATTGTCCTGGGCTGCTTGGAAAGAGAAAGCGCACATGGCACGCTGAATGTTACAGGAAAGCATGTCGTGCCTGCAGTAGGAGAAACTCATTAAAGAAAATAGTCTAGGCCTGGGCGATAAAATCCGCTCCGCTCGCGGAATTTTGGCAATTCCGCGTTCCGCGGCGTAGCGGAATTTTTTCCTTGTTCGCGCTTTCAAAATGCGTGTTCGCGCATGCGGTAGCGACTTACCGGGATCCCTGCGTTCGCCGACGAGTTTTCCTATCCGTTCGCGTGCGCCATGAAATTTTGGTAGCCAGCTGCGCGATCCCGCGAGAGTGTGCGATCGCGAACACGTCATTCGGACGCGCCATCGGACATCCGCGTTCGCGAACAGGAAACACGCGTCGCGAAAGGGCGGGACAAGTGAAACAAGATGGCCGCGCCAATTGGTGACCGCATGGGCAAGTTCGCGAGATATTTCCCCCCGAGCACGCAAACAGCGTCCCTGAACAGGAAAAACGCATTGCGAACGAGCGGAACAAGCAATTCCGCGTGCTCGCAGAATTCTGCGTAGCTCGCAGAGATTTTTTACATCTTCGCGGAACTTTGCGTAACGCGACTACGCAAATTCCGCCCAGTGCTTACAGACTAAATAAGACATACGGTGTAACAACAGAAGTAAAAGGGCCAGTCCTCATGGGAGGTTACAAATGAAGACAAGGCATTACTAAGGAGGGACTAACAAGCCTATTAACGTTTTAGAAGCCAGCATTTACAAAGGACAATGACACAAGCCAATGAGAAATATGGGTGGAGAGTGGGCGGAGCTTCAACTTCATACTCGAATACAGCATGCCTCACAGAGCAGCGCATGCGCTGTCCAGGCTAGACCTAAAAAAAGTATTGATTTAGGAAGTGGTCACATACCTTCTTTTTTCAAAAACTTCCTTCCACAGTTTTTACAGAAATATAAAAATATTAAGCAAATTGAATAGCGTATGTAGTGTAGAATAATGGGAATTGTGACATTAAATATCAATATCTGTCTAAGACAGTTTTCTATGTATCAATTATCCTAACTTTTCTCACTACATGAATCTCTCATGTGCATAGTTTGCTTGTGTTGCAAACATTTCCCAGAGACACCAAGCACAGCAGGCCTGTAATTGCTTTTACTGCCTAATCACAGCTTTCAGCTTTGAAAAAAAGGTATAAAATAGGGCTGCTAAGAAGGAAATTCGCAAATTATTGGAAAATAGACATGGTTGTGAGTTTAGATAGGGTGATTTTCCTATCTCTCACAACAGTAAATACCCGTAACAGGATGTTATAGTAGTGCACTTTTCGGACTAATATACCATACTCATTTTGCATGAACAAATACTGTTGCATCTTCTGGAAAGGATCTACCCACAAGGAATGCCCTGGCAGTCTGGTATGCCACACTCCATCCGCTGAAAAATCGACACATGCATAACTCAGGGAGGTTATAGAGTAGATGAATAGCTTTTAATGTTTTGTATGGTAATAAAATGTTCCTTTAGGTAATCCTCTGCTACTCTTGCGGCCCTATCAATAGTACAAACTTGTGCTATCTATGTAAGGAACCGTCCCTTGCTTCTCAAGCTGTCTACTTGCTTTCTTGTTATGTATAACGTTGCTAGGTTGTCCATTGTACAAGACTTTGCTTTATGAGTATCCGGAGGTACTTGAGGAATTTGGAAATTAATTGACGTAAAGCACACTCGTGGTAGCTTGCTGGCTTTCTTCTTTTCCCTGACTTTTGTAAACCATAAGTATGTAGTCTATATTTCATCTGGGTGACGTAGATTGTTATGAAATTCACAGTTATGAGTCATTGTCATTTGTGTTCTTTCTATGTAAACCTGATGAAAAGATATATTTTTCAGCAACATTCATGGCGGTTAACCTATTGTGGTAAGATGAGGGATTGCAGTACTTTTATTCTTTAACCCCTTCCGTGCGCGGTAAATTCTCCCGCTGTGCGGGAGAATTAACGCGTGGGCGGGTTTTCGACGGCCCCCAGCCGTCGTGAGCACACGCCCACTGTAACGCGTGACGGCTGGGGGCCGCCGTGAGCATGCAAGGGGCCGTCGTGAGCATGCAAGGGGTTAAAAGTGTCATTGGCTCCCTATGGAGTGTCAAATTCAATTCCACATTCTCAAGGGACAGGCCCTAATTCCTAATGAATATTGGACGTTGGCACTGTTCAAGAGGGCCCTTCTGTGCACTGACCTTCTCCTTGAACAGGCCAAGAGAACCCGTAATGCCAAATTTGGAGATTGCGCGTTCTGTGGAATACTGGCCAAAATGAGTAATGCCATTCCCAGCCAACTAAGAGGAATATGCCCTTATACCTCCTTAGGTGTGAGAGGAAGGTTAGCTTCTTGAGGTGTTTGGTGATGCAGGTCTCCCCCAAGATGTCCGTAACAGATCACGGATCATTGATATGGATCCATGATCTCTGGAGAAGACAAGGACCACGGAACTGAGTCAATGTTGCCCAGAAAATAAACATGCGCACTAGCTAGGATCCAGTATTTCTGGATCAAATCCAATTTCCGGGGAGCAAATCCTTAATATAGGTAGCATTTCCATGTGGCGGACGGCGCAGTGTTTTTATTTCATGCTGGGCTTTCATTTTACAATTTATCATCGATGTGTTAGCCCGATTTGGTTAAAGGAAATAAGCCAAGATTGTGACTCCCAGAAGGCCTCAGCTTATATAAATGAAGTATGGTGCCTTGCCACCGCAGAGCCGGGGCGACCCTAATTGCGAATTGGGAGTTTTTGATATGGGGGAGAGAGAGTCACATATTGGGATGGTTCTGGGTGGCTTTTAAGGCCAGTGGGAGGGGAGGGGGGTGGGTGTACAACTGCACGAGCAGGATGTGTTATTAGTAATACACCTTCCCAGCGCCCCCGGTTCGCTGAATTCTCCCCTGCCTTGGACCGGTCATGCCATCTGTATACACAAGAACCGAGACTGTTTATTTTTCCTTATTGACTTTCTCCAAATAAACTCTGCTGTCAGGCGGGCAGGCAGAAGCGGCCCGGGCCCAGGCAGCTGTTTACCAAGTGTTTACAATAAAGGAGCTTTTCCATAGCAACAGGTGGCGATGTGCAGCGCGCGGGAAGAGCGGGAAGGTGCCGGGCAACCACCTCTTATTTAGAACAAAAAAGAGAAAAGCAGATCAAAAGAAAATCGCCTTTTTGGAAAATGAGCCCTCACAGAAATGACCCCTCCCCCAGTGCCCACCGCGTGAACCTGCCTGCGAGCCACACACGCTGCGCAGAAATCAAAGACCTGGAGGCAGAGGCAGCCAGCACGTGCGCGCGCACGCCGTACGTGCACACGCACCCTGACTGGGGGCTCCCCTAGCCACTTTAGAGCGACCGCCCCTCCGTGTCCGCACCCCCCCCCCCCCACACACACACACCTCGCAAACATACCTACAACGGTGCCATTCACTAGGGGCACCCTTGAGGACAACAGGTGTGTACACATATTTCCAGTTTTTGTTGCTTTCAAACACCGGACAAAAGGCTGTTCCAGAAATACCACCCCACGGAGGGTGGGCTCGAACATTTATTTCAATTGTAGCAATGAAAGCTAGACCTACTCAGCCCCTCTGCCTGCAGTGGTCTGGCCTCCCACAGAACACTCCACGCGTCATAGGCCGGAAATTGCATCCCACAAAGGAAAGCTATTCCATCAATCCCATTACCCCAAGCCCACATAAGACAACCCATAACAGCTGTGACCATAAAATGACAGCACGTGACGAGAGCAGTCAGCACCCTGCAGTGAGGCGCAAGAATGTGAATGGGTGAGTGGGATGAACATGTTGGCTCAATGGATGAGCCAATCCAAAGGGTACAACGCCAGTGGCCAATGGAACCATGATACTGGCAACGGACAATGAGGGATGCACTCAACTACGTGGGGCAACCATTTTGCTCCAGTGCAATGAAAACAACAGGCCAGCGAAACAGCAATAATAATTGACTCAAACAGCAATGAAGTCATTCGAATATTCTATCGGCCCAATGATGAAGCACCAAAAAAGCCAAGAAAATAGTTAATTGAATGAGAACTGTGGCAAAGAGAAGAATCATGATTGGCCAATGCCACTGCAATAACAAGTCATGTGAATGAAGGTGATCAGCCAAAGAAGAAATAATAAAGGGCCAGCGGAATGATGGTACTGTGCCAGAGGAATGACAATAACAACCATCGGAATACAGATGATGAATCAGCATTATATCAACAGCCAACAGAATGAAAATAAGAGTGCGAAGGAATGAGAATGATGAACCAAATGCATGACAATGACGCGGATCACCAGAATGGCCATTACAAATCAAGAGGATAATGCAAACCGCCTAAAGAAAACATTGGTGCTCAAAAACGTCAGATTGGGGACTGTACAAATGCTAAATCAAAGTAAAAGCAACAAAAGTAGAATTATGATGAGGGGGAGAACAATCATGAGTGGTAGAAGAATTAAGAGTGGTAACAAGTACATCCTACAACAAATAACGGCTGATATCTTTTACCCAGAGGAGAATGATTTCTGGGAGCAAAGTAGGGTTAACTAACAGTTTTTGCGTCTTATGTCACAACTAAGACAGAGGAGCATAGGAGTAAGTATTCAGGTAGCGTGCTAGTGGACTTTGATTTGGACTATAGAGCAGTTCCTCCATTTGCGCTTTTCCTTATCAATCAGGGCGAATATCAGACTGTACAACGCATGCCTTTACAGCGCATGTGGGTAGTAGGAGTAAGAGGCCATCGACCCATCAGAGGAGAGGTATCTGTGTAGTGCTGACCATGCAAGCCTGCCTGCTGCTTTCCTCCAGGGTTTGGAAATGGTCTCAGCAAACCCATCATCAGCACGACACATGCTTGATTCATCCTTAACACAGGTCTATGTCCCTCCACCTGTGACGCATGCAGTGGCATAACATAAAATGGTGCCCCCCCTCCTGCAGATCATGCTAAGGAGCCACTGAGACTCCTATATCTCACAAATATTCATAAGTCTTAGTCTTACCCCCGCTGACATATGGTTCTTTCCAATTGGCATGTTGCACATCCTTTATTTAAGTTGGTATAACGCATATGTTTCTTTTTGGTTGCCATGTGCTTCTTTCCAGTTGGAAGATAGCATGATCTTTTTTCAATTTGGGAGGTAGCCTGTGCTTTCTCTATGGCAGGGTCCACTCTAGGCCCGATCTGAGCATGCTGCTAATAAAGCAAAGACGAGGATGAACTCACACTAACTTGGGTCATCTCGTAACACCAACCCAGACACCGAATCAATTTGATGTTAGTCAAAGGTCATGACCTGTGCCCAATGGTGAATGTGTGTAGACAGTAGGACATTGAAGAGTAGCATCTTGGATGGTGTAAGAGTCACCTCTGGCGTGTCTCCTGAGGATGTGTTGAGGAAGGTGTGCACACCAGGAGCGGCCCGTGCAGGGAAGAGCGGTGGGGTGGTAGGGGGGGTGGGACTCGATAGACGACAAGGGAAAATTAAATAAATAATAAATTTTCCTTCGTCGTCATCTGTCGAGTCCCCACCCACCTCACCCCACCGCTCTTACCTGCACGGGCCGCTCCTGGTGCACACCCCCAGGCCGACCCTTTCAATAGCAGCTGCCTGAGTTTACATGGGAGAGGACACTGCTCCAAGCCCTTGGCTGACACTCCAGATTATCTGTGAAGTGGGCCTCCCATCTCCAGGAGCTGGGAGGTATGTGTGGGAAAGTGGGTCAGAACCAGACAGGAAACTAAAATCAGCCCTAGCAAACGTGTTCAAACCATCTCCATACTGTAGAGGCCGTGACTGGAAGAGGCTAGGGGAGCATGGTTGAGTGAAGGCGGCTAGGGGAGCATGGTTGAGTGAAGGGGGCTAGGGGAGCATGGTTGAGTGAAGGGGGCTATGGGAGCATGGTTGAGTGAAGGCGGCTGGGCAGCATGGTTGAGTGATGGGGCTAGGGGAGCATGGTTGAGTGAAGGTGGCTAGGAGTGCATGGTTGAGTGATGGCGGATAGGTGAGCATGATTGAGTGAAGGAGGCTAGGGAAGTATGGTTAACTAATGGTGGCTAGGGGGCATTGTAGAGTGATGGCGGCTAAGGGAGCACTGTTGAGTGAAGGTGGGTAGGAGAGCATGGTTGAGGGAAGGTGGCTAGAGGAGCATGGTTGAGTGAAGGTGGCTAGGGGAGCATGGTTAAGTGAAGGTGGCTAGGGTGCATGGTTAATTGAAGGTGGCTAGGGTGCATGGTTAAGTGAAGGTGGCTAGGGGAGCATGGTTGAGTGAAGAGTGAATGCCTTGAAGAGGGAGGAGCCAGCTCCCAGCATGGCCGCTCGGAGCTGATGCTCCGTGGCGAACCCTCGCTCCACTTTCCGGAGCGGCGACCCACTGTATTGTGGTCCCACCCAGCCCAACGATTACTCTGCCTGAACACTTGCTGACTCCCAGAAGCTGAAATGCGCCCTTCTCAGACCTTGCTTCTCGGAGATACGAGCCGCGACATCCTGGCCTTCCTATCCTCCTTGATGGCACCCGGGGAGCTGCGAGATCGCGCCCGGTGCCGAAGGAGGTGTTCCGCATAGCCGCCTGACCGCCATTCCCCGGTTCTCCATTCCACACAGGAGACGAGATTGAGCTTGCACTTTGGACGGGGAATTGAGTATCCCGAACCGAGTCCCAGGGAGCGGACGCGCTGGACAAGATGGCACCTCGGGACTCCGGTGACCTCCTTTGAGCCGACGGTGAGTGGGGATTCCGTGTAATACCCTAACGGCCCATAACTATATCTGGAGGTGGACTGGGCTTGCCCCTGTTACCATAGGGCTCTCTCCTTTCACGAGACAAATACCGATTCCCGGCCGCGCCTGACTCCAACATGGCGCCCATGCTGCTTTTGCTTCGGGCAGGACTTTTCGGCTCTCTCCAACTGGTGACCTCCTCCCTGGATCATCATGGAGTCTCCTGGTCGACCATAATCTCCATCCTGGGAACTGGCCTGTCCTTAACAACAAGGGACTTGAACAACACTCCGCGCCTGACCCTAAAACGGCTGCCACTGATCCCACCTAATCAAGGACAAGTCTCGTGGTTGAAAACCCTCAGCCTCAGAGTCACAGTGATCAACAACCTCGACCTACCTGACCTAAAGAGGGCAGCCAAGCCACATATCCTCTCCTACCCCCCCACCCTCACCATCTCCACTCACCCGCACATGGACTCAAGTCTTTCGTTCGCCTCCTGATCCTCACCCTAAGCCGGCGGAGTCCGAACCGCATGGCCGATCCCCGGTGGAGCTGCTCCGACAGCTATAGGGGAGACTGGCTCTGGCACTCCGCTTTGGCCGTCACCTACCCAGCCGGTCTTCGGACATTTGTCTTGTCTTCTCCTCCACTGCTGTCTCCTTCCTTTGGACTCCCAACTCTCCCTGATCTGTTTGGATCCTGACTCTCGTTTTCGCTAATAACTCCTGTATTGAATATGTATTCATTTTGTTATTAATGTGAAATCTCTGTAATTTGTAACACACTGTTTCCTTATGTAAAGCGCTCTGATACCTCCGGGTCTAGCTAGCGCTATATAAAACTCAAATAAATAAATAAAATAAATAAAATAAAATAATGGTGTCTAGGGGGCATGGTAGAGTCGTGGCGGCTAAGGGAGCATTGTTGAGTGAAGGTGGCTAGGAGAGCATGGTTAAGTGAAGGTGGCTAAGGGAGCATGGTTAAGTGAAGGTGGCTAGGGTGCATGATTAAGTGAAGGTGGCTAGGGGAGCATGGTTGAATGAAGGTGGCTAGGGGAGCATGGTTAAGTGAAGGTGGCTAGGGTGCATGATTAAGTGAAGGTGGCTTGGGGAGCATGATTGAATGAAGGTGGCTAGGGGAGCATGGTTAAGTGAAGGTGGCTAGGGTGTATGATTAAGTGAAGATGGCTAGGGGAGCATGGTTGAGTGAAGGTGGCTAGGGGAGCATGGTTGAGTGATGGCGGCTATGGGAGCATGGTTGAGTGAAGGCCCCTAGGGGAGCATGGTTGAGTGAAGGCAGATAGGGGAGCATGGTTGAGTGAAGGCGTCTAGGGGAGCATGGTTGAGTGAAGCCAGGTAGGGGAGCATGGTTGAGTGAAGGTGGCTAGGGGAGCATGGTTGAGTGAAGGCCCCTAGGGGAGCATGGTTGAGTGAAGGCAGATAGGGGAGCATGGTTGAGTGAAGGCGTCTAGGGGAGCATGGTTGAGTGAAGCCAGGTAGGGGAGCATGGTTGAGTGAAGGCGTCTAGGGGAGCATGGTTGAGTGAAGCCAGGTAGGGGAGCATGGTTGAGTGAAGGCGGCTAGGGGAGCATGGTTGAGTGATGGCGCCTAGGGAAGTGTGGTTGAGTGATGATGGCTAGGGAAACGTGGTTGAGTGATGGCGGCTAGTGAAACGTGGTTGAGTGATGGCGGCTAGTGGAGCGTGGTTGAGTGAAGGCAGGTAGGGGAGCATGGTTGAGTGAAAGTGGCTAGGATAGCATGGTTGAGGGATGGCGGCCAGGGGAGCATGCTTGAGTGTTGGCGGCTAGGGGAGCATGGGTGAGTGATGGCGGCTAGGGGAGCATGGTTGAGTGATTGCGGTTAGGGGCCTTTCATGCTGCAGCCACCGAGTCTGCAGCCTACTGGGTGGCAGGCTGGCCAGTCTGGCCCTGGCGGTGGTGCAACAGCTGTGTGTTGTGCATCTTGAGTTGTGCCCAAACCTTGCATCGAACACACCAATGCCTTGAAGGTTCAGGATGGCATTGTGAAGAGCCTGGGATAAGTGGGGTTGTGTATTTAAGAAGTGGCAGTCTTTAAAGCGATCATCATGTGTAGCTCGTTCTTGTGTGAGGGGCGTTTTGAAACTCCTCACCCTGGCACCCCCACTCCCTCGCTCCTCGGACTATAAAGAGAGTCACAGAACGGGTACGTGCTAACCCTTGTCACGGCACCGTATTCTCCGATGGCCGGCAACGCATACAGCAGAATTAATCGGCCCCTCTCGCCGAGGTGCTGCAGCTGAAGGGAAAGAAACGAAAGAAAGACAAATAGGAAAAAAAGGGAAATCTAATTCTTTTTAACCAGCCAAATGAATCTCCAGATCCAATTAAGAGGAATGAATGAGGCGCACTTTGAAGGTGGGAAGGGCCTGCAATGGAGTGAGCCGGCTGACTTCTGGCAAGGTCATTGTTTCTGAAGGCTGGCTGGTTGTGGGCTCTGGATGTCTGAGTCCCGCTTGACACCCCGCTCTCGGTGGGTATAGTTCATCCGCCTTCTTCCTCAGCACTTGTGGAAGAGTGACCCCTCCCCCGCTGTGTTTTTTGGGGTGTGCTGCTAGGTTCCACCTCATTATACTGCTCTACGGTCTGGAACTTTACCTGGGCCCCCTCCCGGGCCCCCTCCCACCCCTTCTTAAGACTCAAGGGCTTATGCTGTTATGTTATGCCAATGTTATACCAAGCTTATATAGCGCACGTTCACCATAGGTTTCTTGGCGCTGTTATGCTGGGACCCTGAGTCCACTCGTGTGTCTCTTGGATTCTGGTGGGAGTGTGGGGAGAAGCCTATTAAAGACCCCCTCTTATATATTTGTTGGTCATGCTGGAGGCTTGCACACCCTTTCCTTCTCCCTAACTTTGGGGCTTATTTACAAGCCCCTTGCACTGCCGGTGCAGCACTTTTTTTGACGCACCGGTGGCACAATGTGCTGCGCCATATTTACAAGGCCACGCAAAAACACCCTGCGGGGCTTTTCATGGCCTTGTCAATATGGCCCTTTTTCATGCACCACTGTGTGTGAAAGGGGGGTGGCATGAGTGTTGCTGTGGGTATCCCACCCATGGATTCTGCCGCATTCCCAGATTTACAACATTTCGTAAACCTGGGAATGCGTCAGAATCCTATGCCTCCCTAGGGGAAGCATAAGGAGGATCAACGAGGAGAAATACTTTTATTTCTCCTCGTTTTTTCCTCTTTCTATGCGTGCTGCAGAATGATTGTTTTTGTGCAAGACGCAAGAACGGCCACTTGTATTTTGAGGTGGTGGGGCGGGGGGGAGGGGTGGAACACAAACAAAGAAAAATAATTATATATAAAGAAATAAAATGCACATACCTGCTCCGACAGCCGCCACCTTCCTCCCTATCTTCGCTGCCCAGACGTCCAGGAACTGCTGCACACTGCGCAGGCTCCCAGCTCTCAATCCCAGCGCTGCTCACATGCTGGGAATACCATTCCGAGCTGAAGGAGGAGCGTGGCCTCCTACACTGACACTCCAGTTGCAGCACCAGGGAGAAGGGTGTAGTGGTGGGAACTGCCAAGTGGCCATGACGGTTTGGCTGGCCCACTGGAGCTGCCAAATCGTCATATTCACTTGGCCTTTCTCCACCCAGCTGTATAACATCCAGTCTATGTCTGAGCGCCGAACCGAGGCGCGAAGACCAATCCAGAACCGAGGTGCTCAGACCAATCCCAGCGCTGCTCACATGCTGGGAATAGCATTCCCAGCATCTGAGCAATCAATCAATCAATCAATCAGGGGTTTATATAGCGCGCTACTCACCCGTGAGGGTCTCAAGACGCTGGGATTGGTCTGAGTGCCTCGGTATGCCGCTCAGACATAGACCGGGAACCTGTGTTGGTTTCTCCACCCAGCTGTACAACGCAGCTAGGTGGAGCCAGGTCAAGTGCGCATGACGGTTTGAGTGAAGTATTCCCAGCATGTGAGCTGTGCTGGGATTGGACTCACTGCCTTGGTTCGGGTTCAGACATAGACTGGGAGCCTGCGTTGGTTTCTCCACCAAGCTATACAACGCAGCTAGGTGGAGAAAGGACAAGTGCGCATGACGGTTTGGCCGGCCGTTTGGCTGGCCCCAGAGGGCCGACCAAACCGTCATGCTCACTTGGCAGTACCCACCACTCCCCCCTCCTCCCTGGTGCTGCAACTGCAGTGTCAGTGTATGTGGCCACGCCCCTCCCTCGGCTCGCAGTTCCAGCCTGCTGAACGAAAAATAAAATGATAAAAATGTTTTATTATCATTTTATTTTTGTCCTTTGCCTTTGCTAGCTTTCAGCAGGGGGGGCGACGCTCCTCCGCCATAACGGAGGAACCGCCCCTGGCAAGACAGTGTCCCTTCCTGCACTAAAACAATCATACCCGCAAAGCAGGCACCCTTGCACCATGGTGCAAGGATGCCTGCGTTGACGCATGGCAGACAATTGTGCGCCAGTGCAGGGGAAAGCACACGGATGCATTATATTGTTGTAAATATAAATGCATCCCTGTGCTTTTAAAATGACGCTTCTCAGCCGCACTGCGTCATTTTGTTGTAAATGAGGCCCTTTGTTTCTAAGGGCATATCACAGCTACCAGAGGCTTGTCTTATCTCTGTGGTGCTAGGGTTTTTTCTGCAGCCTTGATCCCTTATTCCATTCCCCTCTCTCTATGGTTCTTGGGGGGCATGTTGAAGTCACTTCCCCTTTCTCTCTCAGTGGTTCTGTGGGAGCGTGTGAAGGCTAGTCCACTCTTCTCTCTCTCACTCTCGTCCCCTCTCTCTTTTTCTTTATGGTTCTGAAAGGTCATGTTGGCGGCCTGAAACCAGCCCCTGTCTCGCTATGGTTCTCAGGTGTCATGTCCCCCTCTCAATTTCTCTCTGGCTCCAGGAGGGCTGTTGCAAGCCTAATCTTTCTTGGTTATGGAGCCATGTTGAAGGCCTGAACCCCCTCGCTCCTTGGTGTCTAGGATTCTGTGGGAGCATGTTGGAGGCCTCAGGGTCTCAGGGCATGTTGGAGACCTGCCCCCTCTAAGGGTTTAGAGGCGTGGGTCCCTTGCCCCCCTCTCTCTCTCTATGGCTGTGGGTGGGCATGAATCCTATTTTCTCTGTGGTCATGGAGGGGAATATGAGACCACCCCCTCTCTCCGTGGTAGCATGAGAAGGTCTATCCCCTCCTCTCTCTCTCTCTTTCTCTGTCTCTCTCTCTCTCTCTTGTTCTCAGCGGTCATGTTAGAGTTCATCTCCCCTTTCTAAAAAAATTAATCTGGTATTTGTAAAGCACAAACTACTCACCCCTAAGGGTCTCAAGGCGCTGGGGGTCGTCAGGGAGATTAAATGAGATATTGCCCAGAGTCACATGGTGCTGAGCTGAGCTGCTGCCGGTGCCAGGGATCGAACGTGAGCTCTGCACTCCGGAGTCAGCTGCCCTGGCCGCTGCGCCACACCTCTTACCTTTCTCTATGGTCCCGTATTGCAGACCGGCTCCCACCATCTGTGTGGTTCTCGCCTGCATGTTGGACCCCCTTCTCACTTTCTGTCTCTCTCTTTCGATGATTCTGGGGCCATATTGGAGGCCAGGGTCTCCTCTCTTCCTCTCTTTGCATCCGGGGGCATGTTGGAGGTCTGGATACCTCTCTACAGATATAATTATTTAAAGTCATGTTACAGGCTTGAAATACTCAGTGATGGAAAAGGTCCCTCTGCATGATCTGGAAAATGTGCATCCTTGCCTCAAATGTCCCATAGGAAGTTATAAGTCCTCTGTGTGCACTGAGGACTTCCTGTGAAACAGAATGTGGCTCAGTGTGGTTCTCTGTGGTCTGGAACGGCACACCTAGTGCACCCTCCTTTACCAGGCATGACTACCGTCAGCTCACCAGGTTAAGGAAGACTGACAGTGGCGGCAGCAACAGATTATAGTTGTAGGACAGGCTTATTCACCTGTCATCTGCCAGGGAGAGTCGCCCACTGATCTCATGTATTTTTAAATTGGTCTGTCAGTTCCCGAACTGGGCTGTTTGCGCCATCCATTTGAGATATGGAGGGTGGTTGTGTACACAGGAATCAATTTTGATTTCCTGAATCAAAGTGGCTTATAAGATGTTTGGAGGGAACCCGGTCTCTCCTGGAGGGGTGTATGGAGGCCTGTGGTCCTTTAACTCTCTAACTGATACAGTGGGAAAATGTTGGAGGCCTGCTTTCCATCCCTCTCTTTCACTCTGTAGTTCTAACGAGGCATGTCTCCCTCCTTCTTACTCTGTGAGTCTGACTGAGGGGACATGTTTTAGGCCAGGGACTTTGTTTCTGGGGTGTATGTTGGAGACCTCATCCTCATGTTATTCCACTCTCCTGCTATGGTTCTGGGTTTATGGTTGTGAGGTACCTTCTCCTTCCTTTTTTTATACTTAGAGGGAAGTGAAAGTGTGTGCATGTGGTGTGTGTACGAGGTGAGACCGTTAATGTGACTTGGGCCCATCCTGTTATTCCCTGGAATTCTGGCAGATTACACTGGGTCCTCGACCTCCAGCCTCTCTCTGGTATTTATTGATTTATACTGGAGTCTTGCCCCTCCATATTTCTCCTGTCTCTGTGATTATGGGGGCATGCTGGGACCTAGGCCGCATCCATCCTCTTCGCTCACGTTATTGGGGTCAGTTTAGAAGGTGTTTAGCAGGCCGGTGTTCCTGTCTATGCTATTCAGTGGATTGTACTGGAGGCCTGCTCCCTCCTCCATCCTGTCTGTGTGATCACGGAGTGTGTTGGGACGGGAATGTCCCCTACATGGTATACAGGCATATACCCCTGCCCTGAGTGACCCAACTGCATGTGAATCTGGCATTCTGATTTTCAACGCCCCAGTTATCATACTAATGTAGCGTGTGTGCTGAGACCTAGGCCTGTCCATGGTAAAGCCAAGGTCTAGAAATTGTTCTGTAACCTGAAGGGTTGCATCTGGTGTGCCCTCGATTTAATGACATGAGACTACTCTCCATGTTCTGGGTTGTTGACATGAAGCAGTGACGGCAGTGTACTGATTTTTGTGAATTAATAATCCTGAGCAGACCCTTTTGTGTCAGAAAGGAGTGTGGGCTACTGGTCCTACTCGATTGAAAGTTCTGACTTAGTGCAGTGCCTAGACCCTTCCGTTAGCATGCAGTGTGTGTTGGGTGCCTGTGTACAGTGTGTATGTGTGGCACATACATGACAGTGAAACTTGGTGCAATGTGGATCTATTTAATGGAACCAGTGGGATCCATTTTGGAATGTCCCTGGTTTAGCATGGCATAAGAAGAAAGGTGAATGCTTCTTCCCCAAACAGTGGAATTGTATTGTCTCCATTCCTGAGTTGGAAGGTAAAGACCCAGACACTGAAGTGAACAAGCATAAAGACAGAGCTACCTTTAGTTATTCCCTGAGGACCTTTTAGCAAGGGATTTGTAATTAGATTTTCATGAACACCGCCATTTGGTAGATGGTGGGGGAGATATAATGATTTAGCAGATTTTATTAAAGATAGGGAAAGTCCTAGACAGGGACTGCCCTTTTTCTGTCCCTGGTTACTACTTCAAGAAGGCTGATGACAGTCAGGTGCAGAGTCTTCACACTTCATTGTGCCCATGTTTTGGATGTTCCTGCTTGGAGCCAGGATGATTTCTACCTGCTGTGAGAACCATCACCTTGCACAAAAGCTTTGTCTGCACTGCATCCAGAAAAAAAGACATTTGAAAAGAGAACCATCTCAAACTAGTTCCAGGACCTTAAAGAGTGGATCCAAGTATTCTGTCTGGGAAATGAGTATAAAACTGGGACCTAAATCATCCATGTTGTTCCCTTTCCAAGTTCTTCCTAACCAAGGAAGAGATTGCTACACAAAGTACTGAAAGAGCTGCTATGAAACCATGACAGGTGTCTACACAAGAACCAGTCTTCCAGAGGTGAGGAGACATCACCTGAACTCAGCAACCTGCTGGTGAAGCTGTCTGTATACTCAGTGCCTGTTTCCTTAGAGAGGAAAGGAGAATGCCTCGCCCTGCTGGAGGAGAGACTGCCCTGGCAGAGAAGCCCAGCTGTGCCATCAGTGTGTGGGACACCCAGTCAGAGCTTTTCCAGGACTGACCCGTGTTGCATGAGGTAGGAAGGTCTCCCCGAGCGGAGTTCTGTAGGTGAAATTCATGAAGAAGCTTAAATGCATTACCCGTGCCAACCATCACTTTTATAGTCAAGGGACGGGTGCTGCCAGCATGCTGCACAACTAAAAGAGACCAGTTACCACTGATACAGAAGGTCTGCTCCAGCCTTGGTTCCACACCTGCAAGTGATGGCCCGGAGGCCACACTTGCCCGGGGCACCCAGCACGAAAGCTTCCCTACCATGGATGCCTGACCACATCTCCTGTAGGGCAGTCGTCACTAGTCCTGCATGCCAAGCCAATTCCTAAAGTGGTCTGTGGGAGAAGTGGAACCACCACTGCAGATGAAGGGATACCACTAAAGATGCTGACCAGCGTACACCAATGTACACACACCAACTAGTGCCCACCAGGCAGAATCCTTTGCTGTGGCAGTTCTTTCAGAGACTGAGAGATTTTAAATAGAAGCAACGCCAATCTGCAAAAATGGATTTAGCTTTATTACTAGTACTCTTGTGGGCTAAAGAACTATAGGAACTGCCCAATTTCGCCTAAACTCGACTTAAGGGAGGGGACCACCTTAAACCAGGGGGAAGAGACTGCAGAGTGGGGATCAGGGGACCATAGAGGTTATAGCATTTTGGTAGATTGGTGAGATTATTGAACCTCAAATCTGATGCCTATTTAATTGTACAGTATTTGGAACTGCTGTGCTATTAAAAGTACTTTCTTTTCTAGAAAGATAAGCACAGACCTTAACAGTGACGATTTGTTAATTGATTGTTGAGTTCTGAGTAATTTGCCTCAGCACTGCCTCCCTGAGGAGCCTGTGGCTGCTCGCCCTCGCTACCATGAGAGTCAAGTGCGGAAAGCTTTGTACCTGGCCCTGTTAGCAGGCCATAGTAGGACTGACATCATTGGCAAATGAATTCAGCCACCACAGTTCATACCCAGAAGTCCCTTTCTTCCCTGTGTCCCCAGTGAACGGTGTCTGACAGCGGCCATGTTGGGACTGAGGCCCTTCTCTCGCCTTATTGGTGTGGATGTAGAGATAGTACAGGGTTAGGGAATTCTCCATATCCCCATGTGAGTGTAGGGGGGGCAGGTGACTGCATACTTCTCCCTCTATAGTTCTGAGGGCCCATTCCTCCAGTCTCTCCTCTCCCATAATCTCAAGAGGCTTCCTGCTGGGGACTGCAGCCCTTCCCCTCTCTCCTTATGGTTCTCTGTGTATATGGGGATCCGGAAGACTGGAGACTTCTCCTCCCATAGTTGTGAGGGCCCATTTCCCCAATCTGTTCCATTGACTTGCTGTGGACTGCACCCTTCGCCCCTCTCTCCTTGGTGTTCTGTGTGTAGATGAGGTGAAGTGGGAAATGGTCGCCTCCAGGTCTCCATCATTCTCTCCATTGTTCTAGCGGCCTGTCTGTCCCCACCCTTGTCTCTCTCTATGGTTCGTGGCAGACAGGGGGGTAGCGGACCGGGCCCGCTCCCTCTATGGTTCTGGGGCCGGGCTGCCCCCTCCTTTTCTCTCGCCTCTCTTAGTCTGAAGGAGAAGGCGGTTTCCACTCTCGCCCCCCCCCCCCCCCCACCCCACCCCTCCAGGGGAATCACTCAGCCTCTGATGGAGCCGCTTTCACCTGAGGTCTGGAACATTAAGTTTGACACTGAAACGGGGATAGTTTATTACCCAGCCAGAGATCTGCATCTCTCTAAAACACTTTTTTTTAAATGACAATTAAAAGCACGAAGTATCTTCTCTGTTAACCCCCTAAATGCCTCAGTCCCTGCCGGCGGCTCGTGGAAGAGGAGAGTTTGACGCAGATCCTTTCTCCTGACGGTCTCTATCCTGGATTAGATCAGGTTGGCCAGAATTATTAAATGTCTGATGGGGAGAGTCCAGTATCCCGAGTGTGATGAGTCGGGGGTTTAAAATAGTGCCTATTTTATTATGAAAGGATGTCAAGGCACTTTTCATAGAAACAATGTATTACAGTCATTAAGTGCAAATACAGAAAGATACAGGCAAAAGTACAAATACAATATAAAACAGAAGGTCTAAATCAGGAGTGCATGATATACATTCTGCAGTAATATCTCTCTTACAGATTTTTATCCTTAAAACTTCTCCTGTTCAGCGAGCTTTTATGTTTTCATTTCCCTCTCCCAATTTCCTTGAATTCAGCCGCTTTAGCATGACGTGTGTGTGCATATACACACACATGCACACACACGTCATGCTAAAGCGGCTGAATTCAAGGAAATTGGGAGAGGGAAATGAAAACATAAAAGCTCGCTGAACAGGAGAAGTTTTAAGGATAAAAAATCTGTAAGAGATATTACTGCAGAATGTAGGGGGGCAATTCCAGAATTTAGGAGCTTGCCCAAAGAAAGATTGAATGATGCACAGTGTTTTTTTTAAAGCAGGGAATACAGAAGCATTTTTTTCCACCTATGGAGAGAGTGGAAGCCGCCAATGACTTTTAGTTTATGGGCCGGATAGTGGGGAGAGATAGAAGGGAAGACTTTGAAGACACACACTGAGATGAATGCAGGTGAATCCAGTGGCAAGAGTGCCATGGGCCCTAGTTCAAACAAGGCATATGGTTTCCCTAGCTGCAGGCCAGGTTAGTAATCAAGATCCAGAGGGCCTCCCAGGGCTCTAGGCCCCGATGCCACTGCACTTGCTGCACCACTGATAGCTACGCACCCGTGTAATGTAGTCGAAACACTTGCTGAAAGATAGCAGAGGCTTTGCAGCATAAGGTGCAACTTAGAGTGGAACAGGATATATTTTTGGAAACTAACATGAACTGACTTAGTGAGTTCCCTTAGTTGAATTTGGTGACAACCAGGGATTAAAATATAATGTTGAACCATGCTCTGGGAAGACGTTTTTCAGCCTTCGTAGCAGCCTTAGTTGATACTTTGCATTTTTTGAAGTTTTGTTGATATGCCCCTGGATACCTTTAGAGTCAAGAAAGAAGCCAAGTGGTTTGGTGCACTCCATGGCGGGTGGATTGGCGTCCAGGATGTTGAAAGTATCCAGGCAGGATGATGGTGCTGCCTGTGGTTTTGAGATGCTTAAGTTTAAGGTAGTGGAGATGCATTCAAGCGTTTTTTTCAAACAAACTTTATTTATTTAGTTACTTAACAAAGAATGCAGATGTGTTGTAAGTAATGTTTTCCTTGTCCTGTATCATTCTACTTTCCCCCTTTGGCTTACGCTTTTTATTGTATTTTTAACCAGTCATGGATTGTTTCTGAAATCAATCAGTGTGGTTCAGATACTGTTTAGTAAAGCCCTAAAGAACCAAGCTATCAATCTATTACCCTCTTCATAGTGTTCAATAGATATACGTCTTCATGCTTCTGGGGTTCTGTCTCCCTTATTCCTTAAAGCTTGTGTAGAGTCCCCATACTAGCTCCTTGGGTTAGGGATTATTCCTTGGGGAGTCTAAATTCATCCCTCAACCTCTTCGAAAGAGATGTGCGCTCTCCCCTTTAACAAGTCCCCCACCTTGCCCAAGTCTGTGAATGTAAATTATACCTGGTAAGTGGGGAAACTTATGTCTGGGGCATATGTAAGACTTTCCTGATCTCCCGCATTCCAGGCCTTCAGTGCTTTAAGATGGATGAAAAAAGTTGGTGGGTCTTAAAATGTTGGGGCCCAAGTGTAACCAGGAATACTGTACAAGAGGTTAGTTGTGATTAGTGACTTAGCCTAAAACATGTAAAGTAGAAGCCTGTGCTTAACACAGCTTAGTACCTGACTGATGTTTGGGTACCTCTAAGTGTGTTTTTATACTGCATACAAATGTATCAAAGAGAACACATACAGCTAAAACAAATCGGACCTACTAGTTTGACAGTGCTTGCTAGCACTAATTTTTATACTGCTATATTATTGTGATTTGAACTGAAAACATGAGAAAATGAACAATTCTGAAAGGTTGAGATTGTAAATTAAACATTACAAATGCCTGTGGTAGAAGGGGTTGGCGGTCATCCTCCGAATAGACCCAGTTACTCCTGTTCTCCCCTCACATTTCTTCCCTCTGCCATCTCACCCTCTGCCTTAAGTACCTACACTCTTTTCCTTTGGACATCTTTGTATTCCCCATCCATCCATCCATCTATCTGTCTGTCTCACTCTTAATCTCTTTTTTCTTCATCGCTGTCTTTTCAGTCTTCTTTTCTGCATTTATTTCCTTTTGTCTCCTTCACTTTACCACCTTCTTTTTTATACACTCCAACCCTTCACACACTTTCCTATAAAATAATAATCACAAGTGACTCATATGTGAGTATAAGTCTGTGTGCTCTATAGAGAGGCCAAAGATTGGATAAGCGTTAAATCTGAAGGCCTTATTGACCCTTGGAAAGGCACTATGAAAGACTCGCACTGCCTTCAGCCTCACCACCAGAGCTTTCAGTCGTGCCCATCAGGAATACCCGCCCACGCCCACAACTTACCTTAAGGCAACTCAGTCCACACTCTGTGATACTTGTTTGTTGCATGAAAAACGTAACCACAAAAAATGGCTTTAATCTGGGTCTACTGGCCTTTCTGCACTCAGTCTGAATGTGACCACATCCCCTTTTTATTTTCTTTATACACTAACCGGGTGGATTCAGCCCTAAAGACACTGGTCAGAGACACCGCATACATTGGATCGCGGCCCCTGCCCATTTTACTTTACGCAGCTGATGTGGTGCTGATCGCTAGAACAGGGAGAGGGCTTCATGGCCTCATTGATGATTATATTTCATGTATGTCGGGCTGGACTTGAAAGTAAATGGTACCAAGACGTATGTTATGACCTGTGGGGCCAGACCCAGAAAGAAAACCTTCCTTTTACGTTGCAGGGTCTAAACTGAGTGAAGCTTCCTCCTTTTCTTATTTGGGGGTCCTGTTTTACAGTAATTACTCATGGGCCCTATGGTATCAAACAGGTGTGCCCAGATTGAGAAGTCCATCAACGGGGTGTATTCTTTTATTTTAAAAAATTGGGTGCTAAGCCAGCCAATGACCGCCTCACAATATATGAGAGCAAAAGTGTTGCAGTGGCATCTTATGGTGCAGGTGTATGGGGAATGACTAATAAATCCTCAGAGTATTCAATTGGCAGAAAATGCATTCATGAAAAATCTCTTGGCAGTCCCGCCCAGTTGTTCTAATTTCATCTGTCATGCCGAATTGGGAGCTCCATATATCTCAGATAAGACCAAGACGGGTCAATCCTACGTTGGCTTACAATATGGTCACGTGACGAAACGGGTCTGAGCAAACTGATTCTCAGGGATATCATGACCCTAGACAAGCCTTAGAAGTCCCATGGTTAGGGTATGTAAAATCATGCTGTGAGGAGATCGGTTTACCGGATCGCTATATCAACACAGATTCCTGCAGGTCTATCGCTACGGGGAAACTGAAACATCTTGCCCTGATTGGGGTGCAGTGCTCTAAATGGGCGCTCGAGAGAATGAAGACTTTGATGATTGTTTATAATTCGATGTCTGTTCTGGAGGGGATTCAATCTTTTCTGTCCCTGATCAAGAATGTCCAGCACCGTTTTGTCCTGACAGGTTCTGGTTTAATATGCTGCCTTTGATGGCGGACTATCCCGCCAATTGCCATTCGCTGTCGGGCCTTTACCCGTGCCACTGTGATGGTGTTTCTGTCCAAACGCACTAGCATATTGTATTTTTTTTGTCCCTTCTATAACATCCCTAGAAGGAAATTCGGCCTCCCCCTTTTAAAAGTTTTTAATGTAAGACAATGCAGACCGGCCTTATTATTTTTGCAACAATTGAGCAATCCATTGGTCTGCTGCTGAATGGCATCTTACATATGGCAGATTATAAAAACGAGGAAATGAGGGAGTTTGGGATGGTTGCTTGTGTAATTCATTAACCGACAGTGTTACGGACTAGAGTAAGAGGGGAGTTCCCTGGTTTACTGTTCTCCTCGTTCGGGAATGAACCCTACTTTTAATAGTTAGCACAAAGTAGCTCCTGTTTAAAAGATACTTTGACCACGCATGGAATATTCTTAGAATGATAATGCTTTTATATTGTCTTAAAGAATTTTATCATGATGGTTTTATTTACATAAACGGATTTCTGTACCTATGTGCTTATATGTTGCCGAAAAGTAACAAGTAAAGCTTTTTACTGACTGACTGACTACATCTGTCACTACACACTGGCCTTTCACAGCATGAGTCTGCCCTGTGATTGGTGCTCCCATACCTCTTCCTTTCTCTCTGGGCACTTTCCTGTCTGGATCTTACACAGAGACCAGCCCATCCCTGTCTCTCCCAGCCTTCCTGGCCTTCCCCTGGGTAGGGAACTGGTCTCCAGAGAGTCCTGATGAGGCACATTCAGTGTGACACTGTCCTGGTGAACGTGCTTTCTCTGTGCACCCAGACTCCCCATTCCTCTGCTGCTCAGTGACCTGACTCACACCATGCTGGATTCCTGGGCTCTACCCTCAGGACACCTTTCATGTTGTAGGCACGTTTCACTGACAAAACAAGCACAAATGTGTAGGAGTACATGAGCTTCGGACACCTCAGAGGCCCTAACAGAGCACAAATATTGAAACAGTGCCAACGCGTCATGTGTCGAGGGATGTGCATAGTTGCAATCCTTGCAAACGACTACAAGAAACTTTACATTTCCTGTGCTCCAACTCCCCTCTCTACCAACCGACCTGGAAATTGAAACTTTTGTGCCTATTTATGCTGCACATATCCTTATTTAACATTAACAAAATGCTTCTGCACGAATTGTATTCTGCAGTACCAAAAGGTAAACTTACTTAAAAAAATCAGAAAACATTTACCACTGTGCATAGAAAATTATCCTAATAGGTGGTGCAAATGATCGAGCAATTTAGAAAATAGCTGAAAGTAAAAAGAGAAAATGTGAGTTGTTTGAAAGATTAAAATCGGGAACTGCAAAACTTCGCTTGTAGGAGGGGTGGGGAAGGGGATTGCAAGGCGAGGGGGAAGCTTTGTGCATCTTCATGATTTCAGACCAAAGTAGTTTATTTTTATTTTTAAGATGCCATCGTCCAGTTTTGCTTCTTTTCACCTGAACTGGCATATCTGCTGAGGTTGGCATCTAATTGCTATCGTTCTAGAAACAAGGATGCCTGTGGGTGAATTGGAGTAGTGCTCAAGCGGGACAAGCCTGCAAGGAGCTTTGGAGAGTTCTAGAAAGGTCTATGCTTCTGAAAGAAGGGTCCCCCGGGCCTCCTTTTGTCTTTTGAGATGTCATTAAACCACAAAGATCCACCCTCAGATAGTTTCAAAAGCCATGTCCTCCCAGGTTGAGTATGCTTCCTACAATGGTGGGAAAAACCCACTGGGGCCGATTCCGATCTCGGCCGGTAGGGCTCCGAATCGGATTCGGCTTAACCGGATCCGATTCGGAGCCCTATTTCCCGACCGATTCGTACGCGCGTCCAGACGAGAGAGTACGATGCGAAATCGCCGACCGACTCGTTCGGGCGTCCCGACCGCTCCGACCGACTAGTTCCCGGGTCGAACCGCACCGACCGACTCGCTCGGACACGACTCGCACCGCGCAATGGAGACGTTCCCCGGCCGGGTAAGTACGATGCGTGCCGCGAGCAGTCCGACCGACACGCGCCGTCCGGCTCGAAAGAGCAGTCGGAGCCGTACTTCGGGGGTCCGTGTCAGACCCCCTGTACGCGTAGCCGCACGAGTCGCACACAGGGGGACCCATGGGCCCCCTACCTGTGCGTGTACGGCGCGAGTCGCTTTGCCGCGTACCCGCTGTAGGGGGCGCCCTTGTTCGCCTCACACCCATTGAGGCAATGGGAGCCCGCGTACGCGTTGTACGACCGGCTCCCATTGACTTCAATGGGAGTCCGACCGACTCGAGTACGATAGCATACGGACGCATCGTACTCGTTCGGTCGGGCTGCACGGGTCCGATTCGGTCGGAAATCTCTCCGGGTCCGGCTCGGTCGGAGAGATTTCCGGCCCGAATCGGAATCGGCCCCACAGTCTTTTTAAATACCCCTCACACACCAAAAGGGCCCTTGGTGTCATGCTTCATCATAGGGGTCTTCCCGCCCTCTATGGGATGGGGCGTGCTACAACCTACGGTTACGCGGGAGCACTGTTGTTGTGAGAAGACTATGTGTCGTGTAGGAGTGTTAGTGGAAGGGTCAGGGGTGAATGGAAAAGTGAGGTTAAAAAATACCTGGCTCAGCGGTTACAATTTTTTTTTTAATATACCTTTGAGCTGGTATTGTTAAAAAAGTGGGGAAGGAGGTGTATTTGCCTCAATGAGCTATGCCTCCAAAGTCAGTCAACATGTTTTGAAGCCCCCCTGGCTTCTTCTTTAGGACTTAGCAGATCCCTTCTACACTCACTTTATATGTGGTGTGTTCATTAAACTAATCCTCTTCATGAAAATGTGTTCGTGAAAATAAATATACAGTGCATGTGGATTCTCAATGCACATATACGATACCTAAATAGGTATCTGTCACCGTTACCTGGAAGAAAAGACGGCATCATACATATATGTTAAAATGCGAGACGAAAGTACACCATCCATCGTGGTAAAGTAGTGACCTGAAAAGGAAGTGAAATGAGTGAACATATACTCCTTATCGTTAATTCACAGTGCAGTTTGATGGTGATGTGTCCCGCTGTTTACCGGAGGAAAAAGACATTTAACAAAGACTCACACACATGAAACATAAAGCACACACTCTATGCAAAAGGACCCGGTCTAATCGGTCCGTAGGGTATTGTCACATCTGTCCAGTAAAGCACATGGTTATATAGTGTTTTTCAGGGAAAAAGGTTCATCTCGGTAGGAAAAGGATAACCTACTTGTTTTCAAATGTAAAAACCCCCCATGAGCCTGTAACGGGTGGGAGGGGTGCCTATAGTTGCAACCTAGAGAAAATAGATAGGCAAGTTTGTTTCTAAAGTGATTGTCTCGTCCAGAAACAAACACTCGACAGCACGTATGACCCCCGGCTATGCCGTACTCACTGCTCCTGGGACACTGTCCTGCCGTGTCTGGCCTCCCCGCGGCTCCGCTGGATAATATGAGTCTTTGTATTTAGGTATCGTATATGTGCATTGAGAATCCACATGCACTGTATATTTATTTTCACTAACACATTTTCAGGAAGAGGATTAGTTTAATGAACACACCACATATAAAGTGAGTGTAGAAGGGATCTGCTAAGTCCTGAAGAAGAAGCCAGGGGGGCTTCGAAACATGTTGACTGACTTTGGAGGCATAGCTCATTGAGGCAAAAACACCTCTGTCCCCACTTTTTTAACAATACCAGCTCAAAGGTATATTAAAAAAAAAATTCTAACCGCCGAGCCAGGTATTTTTTAACCTCACTTTTCCATTCACCCCTGACCCTTCCACTAACACTCCTACACGACACATAGTCTTCTCACAACAACAGTGCTCCCGCGTAACCGTAGGTTGTAGCACGCCCCATCCCGTAGAGGGGCGGGAAGACCCCTATGATGAAGCATGACACCAAGGGCCCTTTTGGTGTGTGAGGGGTATTTAAAAACACTGTGTGTTTTTCCCACCATTGTAGGAAGCATACTCAACCTGGGAGGACATGGCTTTTGAAACTATCTGAGGGTGGATCTTTGTGGTTTAATGACTATAGACTGAAGGAGGACGTATCCACCTCCACTGCTTGTGACAAGCAGTACCTCTTTGCTCCCCCTTTTTGTTTTTTCTGGTCTTTTGAGATGTGTCTGTCACACAAGAGCAGACAATGTGCATGAGTCCTGGTAATTGACATTCATTTGTGGGACTGGGCTAGACATCTCAAGCTGTTTCACTTTTCTCATGAAATAAAAAAATCATAATGAAACAATATATACATATGTACATACATAGAGGGACTTTACGTCAGTCATCCTCTCCCATTGGTCTGTTCACCTGTTATTTATATTTTGCTTACCTCCCACCATAGGATACAGCTTGGGGGAATGTGTCAGCCCACTTCAGCCATTGACTCTCTTGCACTGTGAATGATTGCATTGTGCTTGATCACATGTACACATTCGCCTACATTTTAAAATGTAACCAGTGCACCATATTGCCAGGGTTAGACCTATTGACTTTGCTAATGCTTGTTCATCTCTTCTACAGGTGCAAGAATGCAACAGGGCAGGCAGAACGAGGCAGGGAGCCAGATTATCGAAAAATCTGCATCTGGGGGTTTTCAACCTTTTAAGGGAGCAGCTTTCTGACTTTTTGGAAATCTCACGCGTTTGCAAGGGTATACCTGAAAAGCTACAAGACTTGCAGGCTTCCAGGCAGACTCTCAGAAATTTTTGTGAATTCCATTGTTGCATGAGAGAATATAAACATATATATTTTTGAAGATGACTTACTAACATTTTTTGTTCACGGGAAAAATATTTTCCCCACAGAGAAAACCCTTTCCCTATAACTTTTGAGGAGTGTTACCTTCCCGTTTCCTGCTTTTGACAGAAGCAAAGTTTTGTAACCTGTTGCTGTTCCAATGCATCCTCTCCATAGTATCTCAGTTCCCTGCTGCTCAGTCAGTGTGTGTGTGATGTAATGGAGTGTTGATGAGTGCCTGAGCTGTAAGAGTGTCAGTTGGAGAGGGTGTGCTAAGCACTGAGGATGCTGCTCCTGGTGGGGCATTTATATAGACCCTGTAACCTAAGAGATATCTTCTTCAAAAAGTCTGCATTTTATAATCTACATGACCTGGCTACAAGACGTTTGTTTACTAAGAAGGCATCTTTCATTTACAACACTGGGCAACTGACTTAGTGAAGAATTCTGTTAACTGCAGCCTTGAGAGGCTGCTGTGCACTGCTTGCAAGAATTCCAGGAACATGTATGGTACTCGCGTGTGGCCGACTTTGTGACGTCACTGCTGAAGAGCTGGAACGCATAGTGTTTGTCTGATGGAGCAGCCGGAGGCAACACCAGGAAGCGTGTGGCAGCATTACTTTCTTAAGTGTGGTCACAACAGGGCATTAGAGCGGCGAATTATGGAATATTGGGACTGTGTTGTGTGACAGCAGGTGGCTGCTGAGGAACATGCAATCAGTACGTGTGTACTGGACAGAAAAGCATTTTTGCACATTCTTCAATGTTCTGGATGGCCCACAAGGTATTTGGGGTAAAGTGCAGATTGATGTGTGGAAAAGTAAACACGGCGCATCCTGGGACTTTTGGAGCTGCTTTTAGAGTAGATGTGATTCCTGATTGAAGAGGATTGGGCCTTGGCAGCACCAGTCACCAGTTAAGCAACCAGTGAGGTAGTGGAAAGACTACCACACTGGTTTCATTCCAATACTCTGTGATTTCTTATCTACAGGCAGTGTGCTATTTGGGTTCGGGTGAGATGTTGCTCACCTGAGAGGAGAATTTTGAACTTGCTGCCAGTGAATATTCTTCAATGCTATGTTGAATTTTTATTTCAACGCTATGTGCAGAAGTTTACACATGATGTCTTTTATGCTATGCTGAATGTTTATGTATGGTGTCATTTGCATACCAGGGAATTAATGCTGATTTCTTTATTTATGCTGTCAAATTGTAGTATATTTAACGCTATAGTGAAGTTTATGTATGATGTCATGTCATAATGTTCCGATGTATGCATTGTTATGTTAAATGTTAGTTGCCATAATGTTTCTTGTTTGTGGTATGCAAGAGTTCACAGTCTGCGTTCTTGCTCTGATATGAGTATGCAGGAGTTTTGGTGTGGAGACGTGGCCATGATTGAGACCGTGTTTTGCTTTACTTCTGTGGTGATTAGACGTGGCCATGATTGAGTCTGTGTTTTGCTGTACATACCCGTGGCCCTGTGGATGTTAACAGTAAGGGGGGGGGGGGTCAATCCTAAACCTGCAATGTATGCAGTTAGGGGTGACTATTGTTTAGTTCCATGGTCCTGCATGGTATGCAGTAGAGGGTGAGTGTTGCATTCCCTGGTCCTGCAGGGTATGCAGAAGAGGGTGGGTGTTCGGTAAGAGTTAGGGTGACCAACCGTCCGTAAATTTCACGGACTGTCCGTAATTTGGACCTCACGTCCGTTGTCCGTGAGGATCCTTTTTACGGACGCCTTTTGTCCGTAATTATGGCCATTGCAGGGAGCAGCACTGCTCCCTGCGAGAAGCCTCAGCCCCCTGATGGGGCCATCTCGCACTCCTAGAGCACAAGAGCAGCCCCACCCCGCCCATTGTCATTCTGTATGCAGGCTAATTGCCACATACAGAATGACAATGGGGCAGTCTGGGCTGTTAAAGCATGTGGCGGCCTTCTCCTGCCTCAGTGTACAGTAGGGCATTCTGTTAGATGGATAAAAGGTAAAACGCCCATGCTGCAACGTGGGAATACAGTTTATGTGAAACAAGTTAAAAAGAAGGGGCTAGAGTTCTTTCACTGTCTCATCATTTTAGAACTGACGCATTTTCAATATTATATTCAACAAAGCCATGGTTGCTGCTTTTTTATTTTAAGCAACTAACAACCATTGACAAAGCCAATAGTCCTGGCTTGTTGGTGGTGTAATGATACTTGCTGTATTATATATCTAGATGCAATGACAGAAACAACATAATACCAGTCGGGCGGAACACTATGCTAAGCACAGATTTTTAGCCTAGGTGTTTTAAGCCACGCCCTTAATTACATCGAACACCCCCTTTGAAGACACCCCCCAGTTTTTTACCTCAGTTAAAGCCCTGGAAACAACACCATGTCACAGTCACCTCACTTCCTGGCACTGTGCATCATGCATGACTCAAGACTTCTAAGTTTTCAGATTGCCTATGTGCAGGGGCATAGTGAACCCTCCCTCACCCCACCCCTTGCTTTAGGACCTACAGTGAGGTGAAGTTCTTGATGGGCCTCTTCTGTCTGAAACTCTGCAGACAAAGGCTCAGCTCTTAATGTGAAAAGGTGGGTGAGTAAATAAGTGAAGGAATGTGTGAATGGCTGGATGGATTAGTGAAAGGATGAATGGATGAATGAAAGGGTGAATGGATAGATAATGAAAGAAAGGATGGATGAGTGAGTGAGTGGAAGGATGGATGAGAGAAAAGGTAAATAGATGGATGTATGGGTGTAAGGGTAGATAGATGGGTAAAAGGGTGGATGGGTGAGTGAAAGGATGGATGGATGAGTGAAAGGGTAGATGGGCGAGTGAGTGGGTGGGTGGATTGATGAATTGATAAGTGAAAGGGTGAATGGATGGATGGATGAGTGAAAGGGTGGATATAAGGATTGATGAGTGAGTGAAAGGGGGGGTAGATGGACAAAAGGATGGATAGACGAGTGAAGAAGTGAAAGGGTGGATGGATGAGAGAACGGATGGATGGATGAGTGAAAGAATGGATGAGTAATAGGGTCAATGGATGGATTCATGAATGGATGAGTAGACGGGTGGACGGGTGGAAGGATGGATGGATAAGTGAAAGGGGGATGGAGAGAGAAAGGGAGGATGAATGACTGAAAGGGTGAAGAGGTGGAAGGATAAGTGACTGGGTGGATGGATGAGTAAGTGAAAGGATGGCTGGATGGGTGAAAGGGTAAATGGCTGGATGGATGAGTGAATAGATGGATGGGTAGAAGAGTGGATGGATGAGTGTATGGATGGATGGAGTGAAAGGGTGGATGGATGAGGAAAAGGGTGGATGGAGGGATGGATGAGTGAAATGATGCATGGAAGGATACATGGTGGATAGGTTTGCAAATGGTTGAATATGTTTGGATATAGATGGGAACACAGATGGAAGGACAGAATGAATGGTGAAAGACTGAATGATAGATAAAAGAATGATTACACCTTGTAGCACCCATTATCTTAAGTAACATTTCCTATACATTGACTTTCACGTTTATATGAGTCATTGTCTCTATATAATGTGTGTGTGATGTAACACACTCCGACACCCTGCCCTACATACTTGGGATGAGTAACACTATAAAAGAAATTAAATACACATGAGAGATGGTCTATGTGAAGATGAGGGGCACCATTGAAGGGTGGTAGCAAGGCCGGACTGGGCATCGGGTGTTTCCCTGGGAGGCTGGAAAGGGGGGGCGGTTTTGTTACCGGGGGCTGGCACTGCAAAGTTCCTTGTATATCCAGTAGTTTTCAATCAACAATAAAAGCAGCCTCACTTATATTCAGGTGTGGTTCACCATTGTCTAGTGACTAATGTACCTGCTGGAGCGAGATGCGAGTTTTGAATCGTCTAAGGTAGCAAGCTGCGGGCATACTGAAAAACTGTGAAGTGCACGATTGTCTCAACCTAATATAAACTTATTTTGACTTGTACTTAAGTGGTTGTCTATTTACTTACTTATATACTATTGCGCGACCTCCTCTGACGTGTCTGTAAAACGTACCTTTTGTCCCGAAGTTTTGTCCTGAATTTTGACCTCCTGTCCTGAATTTTTGTCCTGAATTTTGACCCTTTGTCCTGAATTTGCACCCATGCCAGTTGGTCACCCTAGTAAGAGTACGCAGTTGAGGGGAATGTGCTGTAGGTTTTCCAAAGTGTGAGCAGTAGAGGGCGTGCGTATTTTCCTAGTCCTGCCATGTTTCTAGTAGGTTTCACTAAAATGTGTGCAGCAGAGGGTGCGAGTACTTCCCTGGTCCTGCCATGTATGTATGAATACATTATAGAGTGTGATCTGTCTGAATAATTTATAGAGTGGGGAAAATGTATAGAACTTCTCAATTGTTTTATTTTGCATCGTACGTTCTGTTGTATTTTCATTATTTTGTCTAAGGGTTTAGTGCAGCAGAGGGCATCAGTATTTCCCTGGCCTGGAGGGTGGACGATGCCTACAAACGTCTGAGGAGAAACAACCTACACTTCATTGACTTTCCTAAAGGGGCCGAGGCCTCGGACGCAGGGGCTTTCTTAGAAAAATGGCTGAGAGATTCCCTTCCTGTGGCACAATTCTGCACCTGTTTTGTGATAGAAAGAGCGCTTAGGTCCCTTAATTCCAGGCCGCCCACAGGTGCGCCACCATGCCCTCTCATCACACGCTTCCTTAACTACAAAGATAGAGACTTGATCCTGAAAGAAGTTAAGTGAACGGGTGGAGTTTGCTATGACCACACTAAAATAATGGTCTTCCCTGACTACTCCAGTGAAGTGCAGAAGCAGAGGCACACCTTTGACTCAGTTAAAACAAAGTTCCAGGCGATGAACATGCAATATATGCCCCTGTTCCCAGCCAAACTCAAAGTCATGTTCCAAGGTAAAACCGCCTTCTTCCAAACACCGGAGGAGGTGTGGACCTGGATTGAGGAGCCCCTCCTCCACCCGCCCCCCCAACCCCCCCCCCCCCAACCAGATGGATAGAACTGGAACAGTCACCCCGGAGGCATGCAACAAGAAGCATGGCCGAAAACACAGAGGACGAGCAGGAGGCCCCGTGATGTCTTGGCCAATGATTAAAGGAAGTCTACCCCTCTCCCATCCAAACGACAGCACACTAAATCTGGTTTGTCATCAGACACTGAAGGTGGACCACTGGAGCGAGATAGGAAGGAAAACACCTGAGAGTCTCAGAGGCGACACCACCACAGACTAATCCGACCAAGTTCACTCTACGGACTCCGAGTCGGAACACCCATCGTTGGTATCCATAGCTAATATGGAGGCAGATCCGGTAATTGACATGCAACAAGATGAGAGAGCAGATTGACTGAGCATACAGGCCTGGAGGACACCGGAGGACACCGGAGGACACCGGGCGGGGGCAATGATGTTGAACTAATTTTCTACAGCGTCCCCTAAGCAGAGACGCCTTGCAACTAATCTTGTCCTGCTGTTTGTTTTGTTTGATTTTTCCCCACAGGTCTCATCCAAGGTGGGTGGTTTCTATAGTTTAAGGGAGGGGGAGGAGGTTTATTTTCAGGACCAGGGTAAGGGTGGGTGACAGACCTCTCTAACCTACCTATGACACAGTTGTCATGTTGACGGAAAAAAAAGTAAGCGCATGGGGGAGAGTGGGGAAGTTGGTGGGGGTTGTGTTTAATTGTTGGGGAGGTGTACCTGAAATACACGGGGAGCGACACGGACGGACACAGTGACACAGAGGCAGTGATCAGCACATTGGCGGCTAATACTCATACATCACCCATGGGCAGATAGGATAGACCAGGATAAATACTCAGTACTCTCATGGAATGTTAATGGGCTGGGAAATAGGATAAAACGAGGACTGGTGGCCACTGATGGCCACATATGTCAAACGGTTAAACCCGATATATACTCCTCCTACAGGAAACACACCTACGGGGAAAAAACTGTGGATTCCTGAGAAGAAGGGCCAATAACACACTTGCCCATGCAGCTTTACTTCAGGGTCCCGGGGTGTTGCAATACTGATCAAGAAAATTCCACCATTTAGGGTGGAAAAGACATGGGCAGACCCTAATGGAACATTTTTGTCAGTAAAGGGGCTTTGTAGGCGAAAAGATGTGACACTGGTTAGTGTCTATGCCCCTCCAAGGCTACAGAAACAAACACTGGGCAAACTGGCAGAAATACTACTAGAAGCAAGTTCCCTTCGGCATATCATTGAGGGGACTTTAATGATATGGCAGACCCCACCATAGACTGTACTAGCCTTGGCCCGGCTACACAGGAAGACACAACACTGACACGTTTTATGATGACCCTGGGACTAACAGACATATGTCGTCACCCACTAGCCCAAACCAATTCTTATTACTCCGAGGCACATAAAGTATTCTCTAGGATTGATTACATCCTTGCCCCATTGAGGGAGGTGGAGAAAATAGAAAGGGAAGACTACTTGGCATGAGGTCTCTCCGACCATTTACTATTGATGCTTACCCTTGGGATGCGTTCGCCTGGAACAGGGACAAGATGGAGACTCAGAGCTGGAGAACTGCGAGATGAACAGGTGGCCCGAGAGATTAGAGTGGATACAAAACTTTACTTTAAAGAAAACATAGACTCAGTGTCCTCGACAGTCACACTTTGGGATGCCTCTAAGGTGGTTTTGCAAGATAGGGTACAAAACATAATAATGCACAAACAAAAGAGGGAATTTGGGGAAATGAAAGAGTTGGAAAGAAAATTGGTGCAGCTAGAGGGACAGTTAAGATCCCTTATAAACTCTTCAGTGCTGCGCTCCATTGCAATACTCCGCAGAGTGTATAAGGCGCTAGCACACCAAGAGGCTAAAGCCCCTATCCCAGCCACACACAGATGTGTATACGACGCTGGGGACAAAGCTGGTAGACTGTTAATATTGCTAAGCAAGCGGGAGGCAGAGACGAGATGGGTTGATACCATAACCAATGATAATGGCGACACCTATACTACTGCTGGGGTAATCGCGGATGAATTTGCCAGATACTATGCTGCCTTCTGTTGGGAGTGCCCACTGGCAGATGCCCAGCAGATAGACACTTACCTAGAGGGCGTCTCTCTCCCTTCCCTCACAGGGGACAACTGTCAGGCCCTGGAAGAGAATATTGCACTTGAAGAGGTGCAAACGAGCATAAGAAACCTAAAACCTGGGAAGACCCCAGGCCCTAACGGTATATCGGCGGAACACATTAAGAGAAATGCCAGGTTGCTGAGCCCCTAACTCCTCAACATGTACACTGAATCAAAAAAACAGACAGGGACCCTTCCATATGATCTTCGGAATGCCACCATAGTGGTAATGCATAAACCCGGAAAGCTCAAGACAGAATGCAGCTCATACCGCCCGCTTTCTCTCCTGAATGATGAGACAAAGATTTTAGCCTTGAACCTGGCCATGAGACTTCTGACAATTATCACTACCATATCCACTATGACCAGTCAGGCTTCATGCCCAAGAGGTAGACGAGATTCAACCTCCATAGGCTATATGACTGGCTTGAGACAATCCACAACAGGGAAGACCCCCAAGTGTTATTGTCTTTAAATGCAGAGAATGCATTTGATGCAATGCACTGCCCATTTTTACGACAGGTCCTGGTGAAATATGGGTTTGGTCCCAAATTCCAGGCTGGGATGGACTTGCCATATACAGACCCAATAGCCCGAGCACGGGTAAATGATGAGCTATCCTCAGATATCCTAATGAGAGGGGCATGCGTCAGAGTTGTCCTCTGTCCCCATTATTGTTTGCCCTTGTGTTAGAACCTCTAGCATGTGTTATATGTGCTCACCCAGGTCTCACAGGCTTTCGGGAAACAGAAGAGGATCTGGGAGATGAGAGAATCTCCCTATAAGCAGATGACATCCTGATGTATGTCTGAACCCACAACAGACGCTCCCAGGGCTCTTTCACACATATGATACATATGGGGCGCAGGCATGCTACAGGATCAACTGGGACAAATCTAGTTTATACCCGCCGGGGGTACACTTCGACCCACAAAGACGTCCCAGGGCAGTTACGAGTGGATCGGGTAGGGTTCCGATATCTGGGTATCCACGTAGCCATAAATAAAGGCGACAGCCTAGAATGCAATGTCCGTAGGGTCTAGGCAGAATTCCATAGTGACGTAGATAGGTGGAAATCATTGCCACTCACGCTTTTGGGTAAGGCTGCAATGTTCAAAATGATAATGCTGCTGAAACTCCTCATTTGGAACGGAGGCCACCCGAGGGTGGCGCTGAGTACCTTGCAATGGAACCAATATAATGGGGGCATCGCACTACCTGATATCAAAGCATAATATTGGGCAGCCCATTTAATTGTGATTAATGACTGGGGACACATGCAAGGAGACCATACCACATACGCTCTCGAAAGGGCCCAATTTCAAACCCACTCTTATATACACTATCTCTATGGGGGGGGAGGGGGGCAGGGGTGAAGAAGATATTGCCAGCAACACAGGTAGTCATAGCAGCTTGGAAAGGGACAGAAAGATGGTTGAAGTGGAATACACAAGTTTCACAAGAACCCCCCTCTGGGAGGGCACACACCTGGAGGAATTCAGGAAACTGCAAGGCTTTAGGGACTGGGATAACCTAGAGTTCTCCAAGCTGGGTGACATTATAGAAGGTGGTAATTAGTCCCTTTTAGTTCCCTTCAAAGGGGCTATCAACTCAGCATGACTCAGCACTACAAATACCTCCAGCTCCACCATGCCTGGGCGACCGAGGGACTGGACACAGATAATATATCGGAATATACTCCTCTAGAAGAGAGATTGCTCATGGGGTAAATTCCTGACAGTGTCATGGACCTACAAAACGCTCACTAACAACAGACATGATTCCCTAGCAAAACTGAGAGCAGGATGGGACGATGAAGTGGGAGAGTTTGACTACTTAGACTGGGAAGCAGTCTTAATGCACTCTAGGGAAGTCGCAATTAAAGCACGACTGAGACTGAGCCAATTCAAAGTCCTTCAAAGGGTTTACTATGACAGGACACGATTACATAGCTTTAGTAGAGCTAATTTTGCTAGCTGCCTTTGATGTGGGGTGGAAAATGGGTCATTCATACACACACTATGGGAATGGCCTACCATCCAACGATATTGCACTAGTATTGTGGAGGAGCTCAATGGGGTACTGGGTGAAACAATACCAATAGATCCTAAATATATATTGCTAGGTATCCCCACTGAGGTAGACCTTCCTAGAGCCAAGCTCCCATTTAGTAACTTAGGCCTCGTGGTGGCTAAACGAGACATAGCTAAACACTGGGGTGCGCCTGGTCCCCCCACACTCGGGGACTAGAAACTTGGGATGGACCTTTACATGGCCGCTGAGAAAGTTACATACAAAGCAAGAGGTTGCCCAAGGAAATTCACGAAGATATGAGGTCCCTGCCTGCGCCACTATGGAATTGATCTAGGGAACAGCGAAGAGCAGCCCAGAAACACACAGCCTAGTATTGAGTGATAAATATTATCCAAATATAATACCCACCCATTGCCTGTTCACCACGTCGCAGGCAACGAAATGTGTCTATGTATAATATGATCTACTGTTCAATTATGCTTTTGTATCTTTGGTACTTTGGTACACCCACTTGTTTAATGTATTGATTGCAGAAAAATCTAATTTAAAAAATGTATAAAAATGTATGTATGTATAGATATGGGGATTGGGGAGGGGATGTGGCGTAACGACCAGAGCTGCCGACTTTGGAGCTGGGGATCCAGGTTTGAGTCACGGCGTCAGCTCAACATCCTGTGATTCTGGGCAAATCACTTAATCTCCCCGTGCCTACCAAAAATGAATGTGTCCTCGTGTAGTGTAACTGGTGCGCATGTTAAGTGCACCAATACCTTTGGGTTGAGTTTGCACTATTTAAAACTGCTAAATAAAAAAAATCAGCAGAAAATCTGAGGCCCCATCGGAATTTAAAGATACAATTTTGATTGGCTGCCATTACATCAACAAATATGTTGCAGCAGCCATTTTAGGAGTTCGGGACTCAATCCCAGTGTCCTGATCCAAATATGAAATGGTACTGCGGATCAGCAGAGCATCCACGGAGGCGCAGTATAAAAAAAAAAAAAAAGGCAAGCTCTCATCTTATTCAAATAAAAGCCTGTCGGGGTGGGTCAGGGCCCGATGTTTATTTTTGGGGAGGGGGTATGTGGCCTCCTCCCCAAGACTTATGAAGGCCCTGGGGGCCTCTATCATTGCTATGGAGAGGGGGTTTGCGACCCCTCTCTCCCTTCCACTGGAAGACCTCTGGGACCCTACCCCCTGGGACTGCTTTAATTATTTTGCGACCATCCTCTGGGGCCGATAACATTTGTATGAGGAGGGGGGGTTTGTTGCCCCTATCCCAGAGTCATTAAAAGGTCCCGGGGACCCCATCCCCCGGGGTCAATGTAATTATTTTGGGGAGGGTGGCTTGCGGCCCCCTCCTCAAGCCACAGGTTTTCTATTCCCTAGGGCCTGTAAAGGGTCACTGTCCCAGGGACCACATCTGCCAATACACAGTTTTGTTCCCTTCCTGGGAGAGCTTGGTCAGGGAATTTTAATCTAATTCCCTGCCTGCACTCTCCTGGGCAGGGAACATAGCTTTGCTCCCACCCGGCGGGAGCAAAAACAAAAGCTGCTGTGCCAGGTGGAAGCAAAGCAATAAAGCTGGCTCCTGCCGGCACCCAGGATGAGTGTAGGCAGGGAAGCTATGGGCCTCCAGCAGGCCTCCCACCATGGCTCCTAGGCCTGTGATTGGTGTGAGTGCCCTGGGTGGGACTGAGGCAACCACAGAATTTTTTTTAAATGTCACTGGTTCCAGCCCGCACCCCAGAATAGGTGCAGGTTTGGGAGCCAGCTGGCCACAGATGACTTGGGTCTCCCCCCACGGTCCCCAAAGAGGCATGTACTTATTGTGTGCTCTGGTTGGGACCAGGCACCCATTAAGAAAATCATACCGGCTCCCGCTCGCGGCCCAGAGAGGGTGTGAGCGAGCGGGGAGCCGGCTGGCCCTTGAGCCTCCCCCCACACAGCCCCCAACATTATAGATATTTACTGGGTGTCCCTGGTGGAACTGGGGCCCTCACACCCCACAAATATATATATCCATAACTTCTCTCCTGGCATTCAAAGAAAGAAATCAGCACGCTTCACAGTGCAAAATACAAATTTTATTGGATTGCTTAAAGCCACATATTACAACAATTAATGACATGTTCAATGAAGGCATTGAAAACATCACTGATAACATCTGAAATTATATCATTTATGACAACACTGTGCGTGGCGGGAGCGCAAGTTGTAGTTACTTCACGGCTCAAGTTATAGTTACTTCAGTTAACTATAACTGGTGAATTTCAATTTACTTTTGTTTCTAATGTTATGTTGTAACTGATATTGTCACCTAAGTATAGCATTGTTTTAATTTTATATATATATCTGTGTATATATATATATATATGTTCATCAAAACGCCCTCATTTCGAAAACGCACTCCACAGCAGATTGTTAAAAGCAACCAGCTTTTTATTCATGGATGTTTCTTCTGGCCTGTTGCGTTTCGGAGCGTAGCTCCTTGTTCACAGGCTGCCATGATGTTCGCAGTTGTGCTGAAAGGCATATTCCTCCGCATTAAGTTCTCCTTTAGTAGGTTCAATCAGGTAGGTTGACTTGTGTTACTTGCTGGGAAATGTAGCGCATATATATATATCTTCATCCATTGATCAGCTGTATCATTCACATTCATTTTTCTACAGCCATCCCCTCCCCCACTGCGTGGGGCAATAGGACAGTCCATTTTGACCATTGGCTGACTTCACTGTGATTGACGGCTGTAGTGTCTTGTGTATTATAGATCCCTATGGTCCCTAACGAGCTCTGTTGTTTAGTGATGTAAGTGATTGGGTGAGGTTAATTAAATTTATGATGCAGTACGTGTCAGTTAACGGTTACACTAGAGAATAAAGACTTGTAATACTGAGCTCCGTGTGTGGCGTAATTCATTCACATGCTACTGGGCTGGGGTAGATGCTACAACTGGCGACGAGATAGGGGATACGTAAACCCTGCAACTTGAAAAGTCGAGAGTGCTCTCCCAGAGAGTTTGCCGAGGTCAAGCAAACTGCTTGTGTGTGCCATGTGCGTCTCAGTCGAAGTGAAGAATCGACTGTTGGTGTTTGTGGAGTCAAAGCGCAACTCCAGCAGGTATGAGACTTTCGAAGATAGTGAAGGCCCCATGAAAAGTTTCTTTTATTGTCGGTCAGAAAATTGCTAATAGATAAGAAGTGTGACGCCACCACTTAACACATAGCCGTCATTCATGCAGTACGGTAACGCTAAAGGCAGTGACCACCAGGTACAGAAAGCGCAACAAGCGGCGATAGCCAGGTGCAAGAGAACGTTGTTAGGGGAAGCAGATAAACGCAAAGGAATGCTAAAGGCAGTGTAAACCATGTACAATTTAGAAGGTTGGGAGAGGTGAAGGTCAAGAGCAAGAGTCAAAGAAGAAGATGGTGCCTCACCACCTCTGGTCGGGCACGACGGTCTGAGCACTAGTCAGCGTACTGATGCTCGCAGCGGTGGCACTGGGCCAGAAGACGCTGAATGTCAAGTGAAGCCTGAAAAGCATATAATCCTGGCAGCAGCTGCAGTAAACAGCACAGAGTATCATGCCACCATTTTCTTAAAATCACTTTCTTCATTAGATACCGCCAAAAAGCAGAGTCTTGGCCCCCGATGGACTGCTTGGACCAAAACCTTTGATGATTTCATTGACGCACTTGAAATAACAGATGACAAAAAGATCATCAAATATCGTAAGAACATAGCAGGAGAAGGAGTAAAAGAAGCGATAAAGAAGATACCACAGGTGGGCAGAGTATCTTACTAGGTTGTCAAGGTGGCATTAAATATCAAGTACAATCCGATGCCGAACGTTGACTCTGAAAGGTACATCTTCAATCAGGAGAGACAGAGAGATGGTGAAACGATGGATGAATTTTTTAGGTTTAAATCTTTTTATTGATTCAGTAAACAAGACAAAACGAAATGCTTTGGCGAAGAAGCCCAGTCTGTGGGTGATGCTCAATGAGACGCTACATAGTGCATTTACAACGATATCAACAAACAGAAAAGAAACAACCCGCCGCCCCCCTCCCTCTGTGCCCTCCCCACTCCTCCCAACCCACCTCCCCCTCCCCACCCCTGTTACATCCAAGAAAGTGTCTAGGGCCTACAGTGGGAAAAAAAAAAAGATTAGGGACCCTGCGGTTGGGTGAGATCGCGTGAAAGCGAAGACAGTCGCAAGAGGCGCATGTATCTAGGACAGGTGAGATCGCGGAATTCTGGGCATAGGAGAGCGATGAAAGGACGCCACAACTACGAAAAGGAAGCTCCGTCACCTTGGAGAGAAAAGGAAATGCACTCCATCCCCAGCACATACCACAGCATATGCTAGCATCTCAGTATTGAGGGTGTCCTGTCTGACCCCCATGCTGCCAGGATGTTCTGCAGGGCCGCCCCTAAAGCTATACCCATCTGCTTCCCTTTACGGGACTTGAGGGAGATGGTAAGTCTGTCTGAGACGCCAAGTATGATATATTCCAGAAATCGTAATATGGTGGTGTCGAAGTGGCAGTCTATTTCTGGATGAAGTTTTTGTAAGACTTCAAATGCTCATCGAACACTGTTAGTTTAACAAATTCAATGACGAAGAAGCCATTCGTCTCAGAGTCATTGATGGTTGCCTTTCCTATTCCTTCAGGCTCCAAATGCTGACAGAAATGCTCGGCCTGCAGTGTGTCCTCATGGCAGCCAGAGCAGAAGAACGCACCGACAAACAAGCCGCTGACATGGAGGCCAGAGGGGCCCAGAGTGAATCAGCATTGAATGTGAAGAGCAAGAAAAAACACAGGGTAGACGGACACAAAGTGATGTCTCCAAAGAAAAAGAAGTTGTGTTATTGATGTGGATTTTCCTTTCCGTATGAAGGTAAATGTCCCGCCATTGGACAGATATGTGAAGGCTGCGGGAAAGAAAACAATTTTGTAACAGTTTGCAAAGTGAGAGAAAAAATTAGTGCGTCATGTCATAAAGACAAAATGGCTTCCAGTGCAGCATGGTGTGAAGACAGAATGGCTGCCAGAAAGCTCCCAATGTGTTCTGGTCTCACCCATCAAAGTAAATGGCCACAGCAGTTGAGGCAAGTAGAAACTGAAAGAGGCCGATTGTCATCTAATTCTTCGTCGAGAGGTTCTTCGACGTCACTGTCAAGCGACAGTGAAGAAGATGGGTGTGCGATGTCATTGCTGACTACTTAAAGATGTGTGCATGTAGGTTTAGCTTCTTGCAAAGAAGAATACGTGTCGGAAAAGGATCGAAAAGTGAAATTATAAAATTCATTTGGACATTGTCCCAAAATAAAATTGAAGGTTAATGGTTGCTATATACGGTTTGTCATAGACAGTGGTGCGTCAATAAACAGCATGCAAGTCAAAAAGTACCATGAACTGTCTCCAGTGCCCCGTCTCACACCATCGAAAACCAAGGTATACTCGTTGGCAGCCTCGAAGCCATCACAAAGTCAAGGTTCATTAATGGTGACCATGAAACACAAAAAAAAGGTATAAGCCCCAATTAATGTCCTCAAGGTACTTCATCGAGGTCATGTTTGCTCAGCTTCAGAACTGCTGCTGCCATGGGACTAATCTCTGTGAATTACAATGTCAATGCTCATCATTACATAGTGAATCAGTTTCTATCACTGTTCCATGGATTAGGCAAGCTTAAGACAATGAAAGTGCAGTTTCACATTATTGAGGAATTCGTCCTGTTGCTCAACGACATCTCCAAATTGCATTTCATCTCCAAGAGGCTGGAGAAAAAGAAACTGAGACTTTGCTAAAACATGATATCATTGAGTGCTCTACTGGTCCGAAGCCATGGGTGTCGCCCATAGTGGTGGAACCTAAAATGGACAGTGGAGGGTCTTTGCGAATTTGGGTTGACAGGAGTCAAGCAAACAAGCCAATTGAAAAAGAACGACATCCAAGGCCGCACATCGCCGATATGATTACTCAGTTGAATGGTGCCAAAGTCTTTTCGCGCTTTGATCTGAACAAAGGGTATCATCAGCTCGAATTGAAAGAAAATTGCAGGTACATTACTACCTTTTCAACTTATGTTGGTTTGTTCAGATAGAAAAGATAGAGCTTTGGAGTGTCCTCAGCTGCCAAACTTATCGAAGATGTCATTCATCGCATTATACATTCTGTCACGCATGCTTTCAATTATAGTGAAGATATACTAGTTTTTGGGGACACATGAAAGGAACATGTTAGAGCCCTTACAAAAGTATGCAGTCTACTTGCTGATGCAGGTCTTACTTTGAATGCTGAAAAGTTTGAGTTTCACACAACAAGACTAGAATTCTTTGGGCCCATTTTTCGGACGGAGGAATGACTCCAGATCCAGCCAACATTCAGGCTTTGTCATCTACCTCCACTCCACAAGATGTAACCATGTTGCGATCTTTTCTTGGTATGGCCAGTTGCTATTTCAGGTACATCCATGACTTTGCCACTGTCAGTACCCCATTGAGAGAGTTAAGGATACGGAATGTTTCATTTCAGTGAGAACAGGAGTGTGATCAAAGTTTCAAGACAATTAAGCATCCAATTGAAAATGCTACTGAAATGGCTTACTTTGATAGAAATTGCATTCAGAGTTTGTTGTAGATGCCAGCCCAGTGGGTATCAGTGCAATTCTCGGCCAGCACAGTGGACATGCATATGCATGAAGGCGTATTGTAGCTTATGCTTGCCTAGCTGTTGTGTGGCCTTGTGAACACGTTCATGTGTTTCTCTATGGAAAACATTTTACATATTTTACTGATCACCAAGCACTGCTCATAATGTTTGGCAATCCAGTGGCCAAAATGCCCCCTTGCATTGAGTGGTAGGGGCTGCAACTGCAGGAGTATAACTACACCATTGTACACTGGCCGGTAAAAGATCAAAACCCTGCCGACTACTTTTCTCAAGTGCCCATACAGTGTCAGGGTACCCCTCCTAAAGTGGCTGAGGCCTACGTTAACTTCATTGTGAGATCCAGCACTCCTGCAGCTATGTCTGTGGAGAAAATAAGTGCTGCTACTAATGCAGATAGGAATATGCTCATCCTCAAAGACATTAGTATGCATCAATCCAGGAGAACACATGCTCGACCTCATGATAACGGCAGTGTATATCAGAAGTTCAAGAATGTGCAAGATGACCTGTCAGTTACACAAAAAGGGATTATCTTACAAGGGTTGAGAATTGTCATTCCTGAAAGTTTGCGACAGCAAGTCATTGAAGGGGCACATGAGGGACATTGTGGAATTGTCGCCACAAAGCGAGCACTCTAAGACCGTGCTTGGTTCCCTCATCTTGATGAGCGAGTTGAGAGAGAGCTCTAGTCTTGTCATTTGTGTAATTGTTTATCTCCCAAAACAACACAGCATCCTTTGAACATGTTGGATCTTCCATAACACAGCTGGGAGAAAATTGCAGTTGACTCCTTTGTACCCCTTGAAAATGGCCATTACCTCATGGTAATCATAGATGAGTAGTCCTGGTTTCCTCTAGTGGAAGACCTTTTGTCAATCACTCATGATAGAGTAATTGAAAGGCTAGAAGGCTTATTTGCAACCTGTGATGTTTCGTCCATTCTAAAATCTGACAATGGTCCACCATTCAATGGTCGGAAATTCAAAGACTTTCTTACTCATTTGAACATCAAGCATCAGAAAAAGCACACCTCTATGGCCACAGGCTAATGGCGTTGTTAAACATTTTATGAGCACTCTTAAGAAGGCTGTCCAGCACATTACACTAGAGGGACTTGAGCTCAAGTCAGTACTTCATTCTACTCTTCGTGCCTACAGATCTACTCCCCATTCTACAACTGGTGAATGCCCGGCCACCATGCTGTTCAGGAGAGCAGTGGGTAGCAAGCTGCCCCAGTGGACCACTGAAAGAACAATTGATGCTAAGAAAGTTCAACTCACTGATTCATCTCACAAGTCCAGAATGAAGATTTATGCAGCAAAGTGTTGATGTGCTCGGGACATTACTTTTCAGAAAGGGGTTGTGTCCTTGTCAAACAGAGGCGAAAACACAAATCTGATGCTCCATTCGATGCCAATCCATTGAAAGTTGTGACTAGTAAAGGACACATGGTGACTGCTTACCATCCTGGAAAGTCTATTATAAGGGATTCCTTGCATTTCAAGCGTCTGCCTCAGAGTCAGCCGGTTCCAGACCTCCGTAGTGAGACTCTGTCATCAGAGGGCCAGGAGAGTCCCAGGACTGACACAGTGGCTAACTCACCAGTGCCTGCCGCATGTGTTTCTCCTGTGTCTCCTCAGCCTCACACCACGAGATCTGGAAGAATGGTTTGAGTGCCTCAACGACTCATTGAGAAACTATGATGTTTTTAAAATAAAGAAAGATCTGCCCTTCAGAAGATGGTAAGCATAACGATGTATTAAGTATGTGCTATGTGAAGAGCGGTGCTCCCTCAGCCTATGCTAGCTCCACCAACTGTCCCCTAACCATCATTCCCTCGAACGGTCTTTCAGCTCTGTTACACATAATACTGGCCCTTGCCATTCCCCAACATTCTACATTGCATATGAGAATGCCACACATCTCCCTTTTTTTATAACAACACACAATCACCCAAAGTACATTGCAGTTCTACATATAAGAATACACAGTAAAAGAATTTAACAATACTAATAATTGCCAGTTCCCACATATATCAGCATTATTTCCAAAACATAATAAGTATATATATTCGATTTACATATTCTATTTCCATTACACCCTTCTAAATAACACCTATATATGTGCTACATAGTCATTTCTGATCATTATAATTAATAAACAGATAAAACTATAACCAAAAGTGACCTACCCTATCACATAACTCTCCAGATAGGCCAGACCCTTTCTTCCTCTTTCACTTCGCCTCAACACGTTACTATTGCTCAGTTCACCCTTGCGCTCACTGTGATCCATGCAGACTCCTTCCAACTCCTCACACTTATCACTTCCCATTATGTACCCTCTACATTCATCCTCGCATTCCTCAACCATCCTGTCAGGCTTAAATCTCTCATTTTTACACACTGCCACACGACGTAGGTTCCATACCTTTCCATCCTCTAAGAAGACAGCACTTCCCAATACTTTACTAATCTTAAATGGCTCTGACCAACGAGGTTTCCCCTTCTCAACAAATTCTGTTTTTTTGATGCGTACATTCTGACCTTCCATTACCTTTGGAATATTATCACCAGTACAATGGTAACTGATACTGATTCACTCATTCCTTCATTTCCCTACCCCCTACATTGCCAAATTTCTTACTGTTTTTCTGCCAAATTTCTTACTGTTTTTCTCGATTACCTCCACAGTACTAAACTGGTGGTCGGTTTCCTCCCTCTTAAAAGTTCAAAAGGCATTTTCCCTGTAACCGAATGTGGTGTTATCCTTTATGACAACAGCATACTCTGCAATTACTTCTTGCAGGGAATTCCAGATTTTAATGACAGGTGAATTGCCTCTTTAATGATTCTGTTGAATTTTTCACCTTGACCATTCGCTGTGGGATGATACAATGCCACCCTGGAGTGTTTAATACCAAGATTCTTTAGAGCAATTTCATTTTTTTAGATATCAGTTGCATCCCATTGTCCAACATCAACACTTCTGGCACTCCTTCCCTTCAAACACATCCTCCAAAATTTCTATTACCACATCCGTAGTAACCTTCCCGACCATCTGAACCGCTGGCAACTTACTAAAATAATCAATTAGTACTATAGCATAACATTCCCTGGTAGGTAATGTGGAAAAAGGTCCCATGAAATCTAGAGCTAATTTTCTCCAAGGTCTATTAGGTAACTCCACAGGACCAAAGGTACTTTGCATGGTTTTGCACTCTCATCACTCTGCACATAAAGTACAATTCCTTACCTAATGATCCAACATTGCATCAGTTCCCGGCCACCAAAAATTCTCGTTGACTTTCTTTTTAGTACTGGACATACCACCATGTCCTGCATGAGTGTTTTTACCAACATTCCACGCCCACCTATTGGAGGAAGGTTCTTATCACCTCTCAATACCACATCATTGCATAAGCAAAACTCCTCCTTAAGTATCCAAAAAGTGGCATTGTCATCTCCCTTCATTCGTACATCCATCAGGGATATATGTCATGACCATTTGTCATTGAATGTCCTCCTTCATTTCCTGTTGCCAAATTGCCTCTGATAACAATTCCTCATGGTCTACAATTCCACTCATTCCACACAACAAATCCTCAGATGAAAATTCTACATCACACTCCACTTGCTTGCCTTCCTCTTCTATGGTCTCATATCCAGTAGGAAGACATGACAAACCATCTGCTATCACATTGCCTCAGCCTGGAACAAATTTAATTTCAAAGTGGTACATTTGCATCTTGGAGGTCAGCCTTGCTAACCTGGGAGATAAATTCCTTCAACCCCCCAGTCTAAGTATATACACTAAGGGTTTATGAAATTATGATGTGTGAATATTTTAAAATTCTGTCCCCAAATATATAGTCTGAACTGCTGCACAGTCCAAGATGCTGCTAATAATTCTTTCTCAATTACGTAATAATTCCTTTTTACTGGGTTCAAAATATTTTAAGCATATGCTACAATCCACTTGTCCATCCCCTTCTTTTGAGCCAAAACCTACCCCAATACCGTACCAACTAGTGTCCACTGATATAATACAATCTACATTAATCTCAAAAGGTTTTAAACAGGGTGCTTGCAAAATCTCTTCCTTGATACCTTCAAAACACTTTGCTTGCTCCTGTCCCTATTCAAATTTAGCATTCCTCTTAAGTAATTTCCTCAGTTGCTCCACTTTTACAGAATAATTTCCTATAAACCGAGAATAGAACTCAGTAAGACCCAAGAAGGACATCAATTACTCCTTGCAAGTTATTTCAAGAGCATTCACTATTGCTTCTACATGGCCAATTTTAAGACGAATACCATCTTTAGAAATATCATGGCCCAAATACTCCACCCGGTCTTTACCAAACTTACACTTCCCACACTTTACTGTCAACCCCTTATCACTCAAAATTAATAATGCCCAATTTAAAATTAAATCATACATAGTCTTATCCTTCAAAGATACTAGGATGTCATCTTGAAATACTCTCGTCCCATTCACATTAGCCAACAATGTTGTCATTTCTCTTTGGAACACTTCTGATGCATTAGCACGCTCAAAAGGCATTCTCTTGTATTGAAAAGCCCCTTCAGTGGTTATGAAGGCAGTGAAATGCTTTAAATCCTCCTCTAGTTCAATCTAGTGATATGCACTAGATAAATCAATTGTTGAAAAAAACATTTACATGACTTACAGATGATAACAATTCCTGTAAATTAGGTAATGAAAAAGTATCCACCCAGATAGCTTCATTCAGACATCTTAAATCTATGCATAAATGTACCTCTCCATTAGCCTTAAGTGATATCACCACAGGTGACATCCAATCTGAACTATCTACTGGTTCAATTATGTCCTATACACATAAATCCTTTAACATCTCCTTAAGTTTGCATCTATAGTTCATTGGTACATTACGTAATTTCTGTCTCACCTGACTCGTGTTCTTGTAGTATAATTTTGTGTTTAAACCCTTTCAATTTTCCCAAGAATTCCTTAAACACATCTGGAATTGTCTCATTAAGATCTTCATATTCCACTCCCTCCTCACTTAATTCTTGCACCACATAAATGGGTGGATTCCTACTAGGATCTAACTTAATTCCTAGCTCATTGATGTGGGACCATCCCAATATTAATTCACCGTATACACTTTCCTGTAGCATTTCTTATGGGTAAATTCCATTTGTACATGCACAAATCCCACTATAGGCATTTTGTGACCTGTATAACTTCCGGGACATACATCTAATGGATACAGTTTCCTACCTGGCCACAACTTACATTTGCTCATGATGATGTACCAAGCACATGAGTCCACCATAGCATTTACCTTACATCCATCAACACTTAGTTTACACGTAGGTAATTTCACAGTAATTCCTTTAAAAAATTCTCCTCCCTCCTGTACACTTAGCACCACACCCTGCATACTTCCTTTCACCTCCCCTTCATCACATTCTGATACATAGTTTACACTATTCTTTATCTCTTTGCAAACTGCTAAAATGACCTCTTTTTTTACATGAACTACACATTTGTTTCCACAGCAGGACACGTTCACGTTTAGCCGAATGTTCACTTGATCCACACCTACAACACAATTTTGTACCAGTTTTCTTTTAATAATTTTTTTTCCTTCTCTTTACTTCCTTTCACTGATGTAATGGCATTAACAGATTCTGCCTTACTAACGTGGGATTCCTTCCTTGTAGCCTGAATGCACTTCTCAGACACCTCAATGGTCCTGGCTGCCTCCAAAGCAGTTTTCAAATTAACTTCACCACATGACCATAACTTTTCCTGTAGTTTTTTAGATTTCTTCTTCATGAGCATTTGGTCTCTCAAAACCTGGTCATATGACATATTTTCAAACTTGCATGTGACAGCTAGACCTCTAAGTGCTGCTACAAATTGATCAATAGATGTGTCTTCCTGCGTAACCTGCAATACAACTTAAATCTTTCTAACACCATGTTTCTCAGCCTTCCATAACATTCATGTAATTGTTTTTTAGCAACTTGGTACACATCTATATCTCCTGGATTTTCTAGCGGTGACACATTATTTAATTATCTTAGACCAACCGCCCCAGTCTATGTTTGAACTAGGCTAAACTCCGTTCTGGTTAACATTCCTCCTCCTTCAGAACTTCCACGTATGCCTCAAATAAGTCCACCCACATTTCCCACTCAATCAGTGGCTCCCCAGGTTCAGCCAAAATAAAATGGTGGAGGTTGTATTGAAGCCATGTTCCAACAATAACAGTACACTTATTTTAATACCAACAAGGTGTGCGAATCACCGTGATCGCTTGCACAATGTGTGCAAACCAACATTCTGCACCTGCATGCATATACCAGTACTTCTGATACCTGCCAGACTATATTTATGTAAATTGCACAAAGATATGCAAATCAGCAGTAATAGAAGGTGAGCAAATCACTGTGAATTCACTCCTTAAAGTGCCCCAAGGATGAGTTAAATAGTATTCACCATGAAGTTTAACACCAATTTAAAGTACACAAAATACCTTAAGATGAGCGGATCATCGAAGACCCACCAGGAAGTATGAGCAAATAACACTTAATTACAGGCTCATTGGTGTTCAGATCTGAGGTGAGTGGATCACAGTGAATCCACTCTGAAATGTAATCAAAGGTGTGCGAATTAAAGGTGAGTGGATCACCGTGAATCCACTCGGAAATATATGTATTGCCAAAATTAATTGCTATGTTGTACAGATCACCATTCCTGCAACAGCAGCTCAATTCAAAATGGCTGCCACGTCGTGTAATGACATCACGGTGTTAGCCCGATCCAAAATGGCAGCCCGTATAAAATGACATGTGCAGCGACATGGTCTTGACCCAATCCACACATGGAAAACGCAGGGAGAAGATGGACGGAGGGCTGAAACTTTTCAGTCATTCACCCCCAGTCACAGATCTGGGTTCAATCCATCACAATTCTTTAGCTCACTTCGCCACCCCAGTTCAGACCCAGCCATATGCAAATCAGTCTTGACCCTGAATCCACACATGTGCATAGGTCGCAACACCTCTCCGCCTGCACCACGTTTCTTTGGTGACCAATGTCTCACCTGTACACCACAGATCCCACAGTGGTCCAACAGATGACTCTGTCCATGCACAGCACTCCTGGTATTCTCACTTTAAAAGTTCAGGCGCATAGAACACGGCTCTTCACCTCGACTTCAATTGGCATGTTACTGCATCCCATCCTCGAAGCCATTGTTAAAATAAAGAAAGATCTGCTCCTCAGTAGATGGTAAGCATAAAGATTTATGAAGTATGTGCCATGTGAAGAGCGGAGCTCTCTCAGTCTGCGCTAGCTTCCACTAACTGTCCACCAACCGTCATTCCCTCGAACGGTCTTTCACCAGTGTTCCACAAAGTACTTGCCTGTGCGATTCCCCAACATTCTACATTGCATATGACAATGACACAGATGTGTACATTTTTTTTTTTATTTATCAAAGGGGGAGATGTAGTGTCTTGTGTATTATAGAGCGTGGGACCCCTATTATCCCTAACAGATTCCTTAGTTTAGTGATGTAAGTGATTGGGTGTGGTTAATAAAATTCATGACGCAGTACGTCTCAGTTAACGGACTCTAGAGAATAAAGACGTGTAATACTGAGCTCCAATATTCAATTCACATGCTACCGGACTGGGGAGACTGCTACAACGGCGTTCTGCTCTTTCACAAAGATAACATCCACATTCAAAGTATTTCCCTTATTGATAGAGGCTTCCATGGCAATTTGTGCTTTTTGAGACAAAAAAATATATTTCTGCTTTCAGGATTTTTTGTTATATTGGCTTAGGATCAGCACCTCCTCCAACAATAAAGTTCTCCAAATGCAATGACGAAACAAAACAAGCACTGACAAAGTCAAAAGGCTGGCAGCCTACCGCTACGTCTATTGATTTTGCCAATGTATTCCAGTGGTACCTATTTTATCGAGCCTTACCCAGCATGCCGTGTTTTCAAATGTGTGGTTCTACATCAGGTTTACCAAGCTATTGAGTTATGACAATGTGACTCCTAGCATCACTGGGGAAGAAACAGAGGAGAGGAGCACTTCCGGTGTTACTGGGTCAGGGACATGGAAGAATTAGGGGGCCAAAGAGAGGGAGTGAAGGTGCAAAAGCAACCAGGAAAGAGAATGGGGTACTCCAGGGTGGGACGCGGGAAAAGGGCGTCAGGCTTGTTTCAGTGGTAAAAGCGGAATTAAAAGATAGGGCCAGGGTCGGCCTTGGGTATGGGTGGGATGAGCCCAGGCCGAGGGTGCTTAGATTTACAAGACGCACAATGAGCTGGCCTAGGTAACTGTATATTTTTCCTCTAATGTCCGGCTGCCCGCACCTGTTCAATTTCTCTATAAATCTTCATTCTCTTCGTTAGTCTCCCTACATTTCCCTTTCTCCCCCTCCCAGCTTCTTCTCACCCATGCCCTTTCCTTTGGCCTCACACCTGCAGTATAGTACCTGAATAGGTGATCAGGTGAAGGGGGAAGGAGAATGTGTGTTCCCTGGCCGGTCACTGCTGAGGCAGTCAGACACCTCACCTGTAAACACAAAGCACCCCCCCCCCCCGCCCCCCTTTCCCCCCACTAAGTTCATCAAGAGCGGCAAGGAGGAAGAGGAGGGGAGTGAAGGTCAGAGGCAGTGAAGGTAGCAGGGCGCAGACCCTCCATAACTCTCGCCCCCAGGCACAGCATTGAATTTGCCCCTCTCCTCCCCAGTGTCCCACCGCCGCATCCTCTGACAGGGATCTCCTGAGAAGGTTAGTGGCTGCAGCTAGAAGAGCAGCAATGCATATTTTACTCGTGAATGAATGAATATCTGCAAAGCTCGCAGTTACCCTCGGTGGGGTGTCCTTGCGCTATGCAAACATAATGGGTGGTGCACACGGCAGCGTCAGACAGCAGGGCAAGCTTTTCTTACTCTGGCAGAAAATGTACCACAGAAGGAGCAAAGTTGTGTCTTAGTGGACGCTGCCGTATACAGCGCTTAGAAAGCACAAGAGTGTTTAGGTGGTAGAGGGGATAAAATGGAGGTGTGGATTAGGAGCAGAGACGTACCCTGGATGGGGCAGATAAGAACAAGGGAAGGGAAAATAGGGAAATAAGGGAACAGATTGGAAAGGAAGGCGCAGGTGACTGACTGTATGTCTCAGACCTTTATGTTTTTTTAATCGGCCGTGAACGACTGTCCCGAGCACTGAATGAAACCCTTCCTCATGAATAATGTATCTGCGTGCGCGGCTCTGCGCGAGCAACGGCGGCCGCCTGAAGAGAAAGACGAGAGCGCGTATTATTCCCGCCACCCTGTGCGTGACCTACACATGTACCCTGGGTGTGGATACCCTAGAGGCCTCCCCGGTAATCGGCACGCGCTGTGAAAAGGCATCTTGTAGTGCCGCGAAGCTGTCGACAGTGCCACCAGACGCTGTATGAAATAAAACAGCAGAAATAAATAGTATACCTTTCACTCCCACCCACAATTCTGCTTTAAATAATATGAATTTAATTAGGATACTATTGAAGTGGTTCGCCACAAACCAAACTACGCGTCTAAGCACTTTCTCTAATAAGAACAGCATTCTCATATTGTATTACACCGCTGTTATGTTCTGAATGGTCTAAGTTATATATATCTATATATATATATTTAGATAGATAGATGTGCCTGGTGTTCACTGGGAAACGAATAGCGTCCTGGCGCTATCATACTTTATTTATTTTGTGTTTCCGTTTCTGATACACAGTAAAGTTTGTATTCAATAGTAAAACATGTCACGCCCCCGACTAGAGTGGATCGCTTTAGGACTATCTTGGAGGCTTAATGCAGGTGTTTTCGGCAGTGGCGCGTTCAGAATCAGCCCTTTCTCACTCCACTTAACGCGTTTAAATGTCTCTATTAATACACTCGCCCCGGCGACAGCGACAGCAGGCAGGGAAAACCGGACCTATGAACAGCGTAAACATTGTGAGAACTATTTTTAGATTTACATGAAATTTGTAGAGCAAAAAGAAGTCCTGTTTTCTGTCTAAAAAGTCAGCAGAATTTATTAACGTGAAATCATATCTCCGTAAAGAAGTAACCATTTTTCAGTTTTTATATGAGGTCTGTCCAGCGCCTCGCGCCACTGTCCATATCTTCAGAGCGCTCGGTTGCAGCACATTGCATGATTTTGGTTCCATGTTTTCAATTGAACTCAGAAGTTGGGTGAATTATATTATGTTTTTCCTCACTTCATTGTATAGCATGAAATGTTTAGTTGAATCATCTCCGTTATTTTTTCCTTGTTGCAGTCATACGAGAAATTGTATTAAAAAGCGCCAACCTGCGTTATTTGAAATGCGCAACTGCGCCATAAACTGAACGTAGCTGTGTCTGCATTTGTGTGCCCCGGGCAGCTGGTGACAACTCCCACACATGGTAAAAAGCAGCATATTAAAAACCGATCATTAACGTCGATAAATAATATTACGTAAAAACCAGTAATCCCTTGTGGTTTTTGTACGTTTTAGGCCGGAAGGGGAGGGTGTTCTTTACGCGCTGGGAGGACCCGCGTTTCTGAGTCTACTCATCGGGAGAAGTCGGTTTCAATAGTTTACACACGGGGGAGACCATGTGTTTCAGGAGTACCATGTGATTCGGGGGTTTAAACACGGACAGAACCATGTGTTTCAGGAGTTTACGTGCCGGGAGGATTCCCATGTCTCTGGCAGTCCAGGTCAGGATCATACGCACCGGTAGGACCCTGTGTCTCCACGGTAGGGCCAAGTGTTTCAGGAGTTTAAACACTAAGAAACCCCTGTTTCAGGAATGGATTTACCCGAAGGACCCTTGTTTTTCAGGAGTTTAGGTACCGGAAGGACACCCAAGTTTCTGAGTTTACTCCCCCAGAGCACCCGTGTTTCAGCAGTTTACTCCCCCAGAGCACCCGTGTTTCAGCAGTTTACTCCCCCGGAGCACCCGTGTTTCAGCAGTTTACTCACTGGGAAGACCCCCGTGTTAAAGATATTTACGCACTGGTAGGCTCCTGTGTTTCAGGATTTTACACACGGCCAGGATCCTGTCTCTCTGGAGGTTAAGAATCGGGAGGACCCTGTGTTTCAAGAATGTACAAACTGGGAGAACCCCTGTGTTTCTGATAGTTATGCTGGAGGACCACTTGTCGTCTTTCAGCATTTAACGCACCCAGGAGGAGCCTGTGTTTCGGGAGTTTACGCACCCCCTTGTCTCCGAGTTTACTCATCCGGGCCATCCCCTAGTTTCAGTCGTTTAAGCACTGGGAGAACCCCTGTGTTTCAGGATCCTAGGCATCGGGAGGAGCCTGTGTTTCCGAAGTGCAAACATTGGTAGGACCACTGTGTTTCTGAAGGTTATACGCTTGGAGGACCACTGGGTTTCAGTAGTGGCGTAGCTAGGCACTCTGCCGCCCGTGGCGGTCCCTGCCTTTTGCCGCCGCCGAGCGCCTAAGAGCGGGGGGGGGGGGGGGTGCTGGCGATAAATTTACCTGCCGCCCCCAAATCTCGTGCCGCCCGGGGCGTACCGCCCCCTCCGCCCCCCCCCCTTGCTACGCCAGTGGGTTTCAGCATTTAACGCACCTGGGAGGACCATGGGGGTTTAAACACTGGAACGACTCCTGTGTTTCAGGGAGGGCTCTGTTTCAAAAGTTTAAAAACTAGAAGGACTTCTTTGTTTCAGTAGTTTACGCATCTGGAGGACCATGTGTTTTTAAAAGTAGGAGACCTCTGTGTTACAGGAGTTTAGGCGCTTGAGGGCCATTTGTTTCAGGAGTTTAAGCACTGGAAGGACCCCTGTGTCTCGGGGAGGACCCTGTTTCTGGAATTTAAAAACTGGAATGACGCCTGTGTTTCAGTAGTTTAGGCATCTGGAAGACCGTGTGTTGAGGAGTTTACATACTGGGATACCCCCGTGTACTGAGAGAGCCGTGTGTTTCAGGAATTTACGCACAGAGAGGACCCCTTTGTTTCTGATTTTACTTACAAGAGACCACGTGATTTAGGAGCTCACGCAACTGGAGGACTCTGTTACAAGAGTTTAAACACTGGGAGGGCCCTTCTTTTCAAGTGTTTACTCACCGGAAGGACCCTGTGTTTCGAGAGTTTATGCATCGAAAACACCCGTTTTTCTGCAGTTTAGGCGCTTGGAGGACCCCTATGTGTCCGAGGACTCTGTGGTGTTTCAAGTGCCTAAGCTTAGCAGCGGGAAGATCCTTGTGGGGGAGGAGCCTGTGTTTTTGGACTTAAGGCGCTCCGAAGACCCATCTGTTTCATAGTCTATGCACTAAGAAGACTGCGTTCCTAGAGTCTAAACATCAGGAGACCCCTCTGCCTCAAGTGTTTGACAGCAGAGCTGGCGCTCCGTGCGTTCGATGCATCTCTCCAATCCGCGAGGTCAACTAACACTCCCTCGAAGGCGCAGGATGCGGGTCACTCGGCAGAGCGCCGACGATCTCGACACATTTGACTTCTTTTTAATCAGAATCGAGATGATAAATGTGCCGTTGAGAGTACCATTGGAGGGCTAATTAATTGGGTAATTAATATCAGCTGCGGCAATTGGAGATAGCGCGGAGGGGCTTCTAGCTCGGCGCCGCAGGGGCCTTTGCACCCGGACCCCGCAGCAGAAAATACTCCGCTCTGTGGTACCATCCAAAGATCGCGGGGACGGGCCGGGCGCATTTCCACAGCCACGTCTTATCATTATGAACTGCTCTATGCGTGTCTGCCCTCCGACCTCACTCGCTAAAGATCTGCGAGGATCCCGAAACGGCGCGTGACAGCGAAACTAGTGCCAATCCCTCCGCAGGGACGTAATGTGTGTGCGTCCCATCCATGTTCCTTCGATGCACCGACTTCTGTTGTTACCTCCGAGTCCTAGCGCTTATAATCGAGGGGTCAGAGTGCACGAAGCACCGACCGTCGCTGGTGTGCAGTCATTGCTTGCACTCGGAAAAGGGGCATCCCGTTCTCGTGCAAACGCACGCACTATACGCATCGGTGGAGATACACACAGGTGTTGGTAGCACCGTGACGTGGACTACTTTTAGCCAGTCTGGAGTTTTTAGCCAGCAGCACTTCAAATGCTAAGTTTTGTGCGTCCATGTTTCCTATTTTTAAGATCCACTGGCGTAGACAATAGATTTGCCCTTGGGGAGCCTGCATTTGTATTTTATTTATGCATTTTTTTGCACACGTGTAATAGACATTTAAAAGTGTAAAAGCAAAAAAAAAAAAAAATACTGTCTGCTAAAGGTGGTGTGCATGTTTGCAAAAAAAGTAAAAATAAACTATTTTAAGAATACATTAAAAACACAAATGGTTGCAGAACCTGTAGTACAAGGCTCGGGCAGTAAAGTGGGTCAAGCTTTAGGCAGATGTATAAAATCAAATATTTGTACCCACCCGCCCCTCACGGCGAAGTGAGCCAAGAGGGTCTACGGCACAATGCTTAATTTGAGCCAGTTGTTGCAGGTGGAGCTCACCTGCACTCATTTTTGGGGTCCGACGCTAATTTTCCTTCAACAGACCTTGATCAAGGGCAAGAAACACACAAAGGAAGAGAGCGGAAGAGAACGCCAGAAAAACGCTGACAAACGGAGAATTCAGGTATAAAAAAAAAGTGAAACAAAGGAACCGGGAGCGGCCGGCGATGGGTTAAAGAGACATGAGGTGGAGTCAAGATTATGCAGCCTTGGTATTCTTCAGCCCTATCTTCGATAGCGCCAGTCTCAGGCTGGTGAGCAAACTTTGGGCCCGACGCTTATTCTTTTTACAAATTAAGCACTGGCCCTACCTATTGCTCTATGCTGTGGACTGTGGTAGGTGGAAGGAAAGTGTGAATGGCACTTGAGCAGGCCAATGGATAAACTGGCTGTACCAAAAGCCTCCCAATATACGTATGTATTAATATTTTGGAAAACATGAGGCTGTCTCTGCACACACCTAAAAAAGAAATTATAACTCCTAGGATGCATCAGGTGGCTAGCTAAGAAAACAATATTGTCTGATGGAATTACATATGATGATGCCATGGGCCTGCTTGGTAGCTCTATTTGCTTTGCGTATACGTTTACCAGATAATTCCATGTCTCTAAGTACGTAATGCCCCAGTCCTCTGTGTTTCTTTTACCACTCATTGTTTTCAGATGAGCTCATTAAAATAACTGGAGTAAAGAAGGACTCCAACTCCCAGAATTCATTAGTTTGTTAAACACTCAGGACGGCAGCTCCGGTGACATGGATTCATCTGGCAACCTTATTTGTTCACCTATCAAAGGCACAACCAGCAACACACACAAATAGTCCTTCTAAAACCAAACTCACCCTCTTACCTCTGTATTCTAGTGCCTGGGATTCCACATAGTCACATTAAAGTAAGGGCTGCCTGCAGCTCGGTGACTGGCAGCAGAAACATGCTGCCCGTGGCATCACTGGCTCAAGGGCCTGACATGCTCTGCAGAGGCCACGACCCTTGTGTAGTGCCAAGTGGCCTCATGGTACCTGTGATATCCTGAGCCTCAATCGGCCCTGCTTTCGTTTGCAAGGGCCACGGTGCATTCTTCATTTGTGGTTTCACTTTTATCATTATAAATATGGCATGAAAACTCTCAACATGATGGAAGAGCCTTGACAGGATGAAGGTGTCTCACAATGGGCCTCCAAGCAGCCACGTTTGATAATGTCCTCCCTTTGCTACAGTCCAAAGTGCAACCAGCCACAGGATACTCTCATGGGTGATAGTGCGCTTTACAAATACACGTAACATGCCAGTGCTGTTTGATGAGACGTCATTCATTGGGAAATACCATTATTAACAGAGTCACATCAAGAACAGCTGGACAGCAAACAGTGCAATATATTACATACATTTGAACACAGGTGACATCTGTCCAAAAGTTGCCCCAGCAGTAAGTCATAAGCAGAAAAGCTGCCACTTTACACAATACCATCTGTGTTTCTGCTGCAGCATTCAATTCCCTCTGTCCAAAAGCTTCCTCAGAACACAGTCATCTATAGAAAAGCTGCCACTGTATACAACGCAATAAGTGGCAGAAATGCTACAGCACACGATACCTTCTGCCCAAAAGAAGTCAGAACACACAATCATTTATAGAAAAGCTGTCTGCCACAGCCATTTAAAGAAAAAAAGCTATTGCTCATTCAGAGAATATTGCCACAATATACACTCTATTTGTGAGGCTTTTCTTCTGGTCCTGCGGCAGGTAGAGGTTAAATGGCATTATCTGTGCTTAGTACCACTGGTGATTATGAGATTTTGGTACTAATGTACTTCACTTGATTTTTACTAGATACGCCCTTTGTACATGCAACTTTCAGTGGTAGCTTGGGTGAGCATAAAGAAAAAGAGGGAGAAACCCTAATGCTCAGAGAAGAGACGGGGTAGCGCAACAAAGAAAACAAAGCAAGTCCCTAATCAAAAAAAACGTAAATGTTTGGATCATGTGTTGGACAACAAACTATGCAGTACGTTCAATGATTGCAGTTGTAATAAATTCAGAGTAAAATGAGCATCAAATCAATATAGAAGACAAGGAAACAATATGCAAACTAATATGACAGTATCAAAAATGTATTTCAATTAAAACAATATAATCACATGTAGGGTTAAAAACATCTCATGCTCTGAGTACAGTATTATTGGTATACATCACAAGAAAAATACAGAAAACAGTCGACGCAGCGTTTCGGTGAGATGTATCTCCACCTTCTTCAGGACAGAGTTTTCTAAAAACAATCTAGTTAAAATATGGAATAGCAAGGTTTTGCATGTTACTTGCAAGGAGCGGAAGGGAGAATTCTCCTCCGTAGTATTTTTATTAATAATGGATAACCTTTGTATTGGTGAACTACTCCTTTAGAGTTTGCGTTCGTTGGAGCCACCGATGAAAGTTTACTTGAGATGGTTTTAAAACCTAAGTACCATGTATAGACTGATCAGTCCATAAAACAACAAGTGAGCCGTGACTTTGGCTGCAGCTTTTGGACTATTCGCCGTTTTCAATATTTTGACGATAAGATACTGGTGTGGTTGCTTTGACGATAATGCAACTGTGAAGTTAAAATCTTATTAAAATTCTGCGGCCTCCCTGCTACCAACGAACGACTTCCGGGTCAGGATACACTTGGGTGAGCAGCCAAGGTTACTCAAGGTATGGTAGGAGGTTTGTTCAATAGATAGAATTAATCACACATCATAAATTTGATATAATGCAGAGTTAAAGATTTAAAATACTCAGTCTATTTTTTAAGCATGAAAAAACCAGATGGTCCTGGTACCATCTGGACCTAAGGTACATTTCGACCCCAGATATTCGTAAAAAGGTGCTATAGGCCTTTTAACATTATAGCCCATGGTCCTATTGGGTGGAGACCGCAAAGCTTTTGCCATTACCCGACCCTATCTGGTCTTTTTAGTTTTACAATGCAATTTGCTTCACAAAGTCCACTCAGTGAAGTCTGGGTGTCAGCTGGGGATTACAACATGTCTTACATGCTACAATACATCTGCTATGTGTGTTAGCTTCTCTCAAGCTTGTGGCCTCGAGGGAGAAACCTTGTTGAGATTAAGCCAAAGCTGCAGCACTTGTCCTGTGGCCAAAAACTACCACTCACAAGATTTCTGGGTTGTCCAAATGACTGAGAGAGAAGGTTGACACTGAAAATGTCCATGGTCTATGTTGGAAGCACCAAAGATGACTCTTGAAAGCGAAGTAGGTGAGTAGAAAGCTTTATTCAGATAAAGTATAGCCTGCGGTGAAAGCGTGACTCATCCCTAGCCAGCCTGTCACCAACTGTCTACCCAAGAACCCCACAACAGTAAGTGGAATGCACTAGGCACAGTGCTCCACACTCCAAGCGTAAAGAGGAAAACAAGAAAGTTGTAATTACAACACATCCCCGTTCCTTATAACAATAGAAGAGAAAACCAGGGTAGAAGAAGGAAGAGAAAAGAAAGAGCAAGAAAATAGCAAGAGAAAAGCAACAAAAACCATAGTTAAATGTGTAAAGGAGAAAGCACCAAAGAGAACTTTAATCACACATATAATCATTGAGGTATCCTGGAGGATGACGTCCTCTTCTAGGTCTCACTTCCCTCCCAACAGGAACAGAAAGTTCAAAGGTAGTGGAATCGTCACCACCACCCTGGGTAAAACCGCGAACACCAGAACTAGCATGTGAGGGATTGGTCAGTTCACTGTCAGACATTGACATAAAAACATTGTTAGCACTTTGATCATGACGTTTGATGACAACATTATCAATAACTTTGCCCTTTTGATAAAGAGCTACAGGTCTGTAGTTCCATTTATCACCATTGTCAAGAACAACCGCATGAGGTAAGGTACGCGCCACTTTGTAGGGCCCCAGGAACTTGGATAAACCTGTACTAGATCTTCCACTACGTAGTTTAACCCAATCACCAGGACAAATGCGTTTGCAGATCTTACCCCAAGTTTGCAAAGTTGTGGAAGAAGAGCTGGTAGAGGTGCTTTTAAACACAAGATCTTTCATCCAAGTAGGAACAAGTTTGGTGTTAGGCAATCTCCCACGCATCATTTCAAAAGGTGTTTTACCAGTCACACCATGCAAACTTGAGCGGTAAGCCCACAACATTTCAGAAACTAATAAGTTAACCTCACTCCCACAAGACATGGCCATTTGAATGGTACCTTTGATCAAACGGTTTGCTCTCTCGACCATACCATTGCCCTGTGGGTTATAGAGTGAAGTACGGTTGTGCTTGATACCATACGTGTTCAAAAAAGCTCGCGTTTCCACAGAAGTAAGTTGGGTGCCATTGTCAGTAATCAAAACAGAGGGTAAGCCCTCCTCACTCCAAATCTTTTTCAAAGTGTTGACAGTGGCTTTCGTTGTGATTTCTTTCATAAACTTCACTATCAACCATTTAGTGTGAACATCAATCACTACCATGGCAAACCTGCAATCTGTTCTGGTACCACTTTGATGATAGCCCAACACTGCAGGAGCGCAGAGTATCCCAAACCGCTACCCACGCCGCGGTTGCTGCCACCCGTTTTTCGTATAAGGGTGACAGCTCACCAAGGCGCCGGGAGAAGATGGGGGAAAACAGGGAAAAGAAAAAACAATATCCAGCTGATGTCTCCCTCTGCCTTACTGCACGACCCACAATGGAATAAAAGGAAGGGACAGGAAGCCCTGAGAAGAAAGATAAAGGAAATAATGTAATACAATATTATATCCAAAAGCAAACACACAAGAGTAGGTGCACTTGAATGCGGGTTTAACGTTTTCTTACCCTTTCCAGATGGCCGTGACTCCTTGTAAGAGATTGTATTATATAACAGAGAACTCTTCTTATTTGCACGCCCAAAAAACAAAGGCAATGAGGAACTTCTCCACCAGGAAAGGCTTGATGAAAAAAGAAGGTCCAAGATTCATGATCCAAGGAAAAAGAACACCTACTCTATTTCCAATACTAAGGGGGAAAAAGACTACTCAGGCCAAAAAACCCCCAGAAAAAACAACAAAAATACTAAGGAGTACCCGATAACTGCCAGCGGGGACTCTCCTTCGCGAAAACGCCCAAAATTCAGATAACGACATAGATCGGTTGCCAAAAAACACAGGAAAGGATGAGAGGAAGTCGGGAACGCAGCCGCGTTGCTTCACCCATACTTTTCTTCATTCGTAACCAAGAAGCCGAATAAGGGTGACAAACCAATCCCCAAAAATATCCAGAAAGGAAGGGAAAAAACACCAAAGTGTCCCAAATTGAGTCCCAAATAAAGAGGTCCAATGTGCAAAAACTCGCATCCACTGCCGAGCTCGGAATCAACGATATCCACGAAGGTCCGGGAGCAAACAGCCGGCAAAGTCCTTCCGGAAACCAGAACCGGAAGAGAAACCAAGCACAGACGGCCAGCAAGCAGGAGCTTATATACCCGCCGCCGACTGGCTAGTTATCCCCGCAAGTGCACCCAATCAGGTATGTGGCCCGTATAAATATGCAGTGAAAGGTGTAAAAAAAAAAAACAGCCATAACTTCCTATAACGTCCTAAAACCCAACACAATCGCTCTTGAGTTCATTCATAGGACCAATGAAATCCAAGCAGATGGTATGCCAAGATTGTCCAGGGTCTGTTATCTGTCCCATGACTGCTTGCACCCCCACTCTTAAACGCTTTTCACTTTCTTTGCATGTTTCACACCTCTCCACCCAAACATCGGCATCCATTCCAGGCCACCACCAATTCACCCTCAACCTTTTTTTTGTTCTGGTTTGGCCGAGATGCCCCTCGTGTGCTAATTTAATGAGTTTGTTTCTTAATCCTAAAGGAGGAACAAATAATTCTCCTCTCATAATTACCAGATCTCCGCACACAGACAATTCATCCAATATTTTGACAAAGGGTCTAATAGAGGGAGACACTGAACTTTCTCTCCTACTGCCCTGTAAAATCAAACGTTTAAGTTCAAGTATGGAGTTGTCGGAGGACATTTCTATAACCCATTCACTTTCAGTGATGGCTTGTGCTTCAATCACACTCAACACATCTTGTATGGAAGCTACAACTCCTTCTGCCTCCTTTGCTAAGACGGATGACCTATCAACACCTTCCCATTCAAGAGAAAGTCTTGACAAGCAATCAGCTTGAATGTTTCTCCAACCCTGTATGTACTCAACTTTGTAACAATATTCTTGCAAGTGAGAAGCCAATCTAGCTAGCCTCGCAGAGCATTTGCTGGTTCCACCTGGTGGTAACACTTTAATCAAGGGTTTGTGATCAGATCTCAATTTGAATTTCGAACCCCATAAGTAGATTCTGAAATATTCACAGCCCCAAGCTGCTGCTAAAGTCTCGCGTTCGATAACTGAGTAATTCCTTTCAGAATTAGTCAGAGTCCTGGATGCGAATGCCACAGTCCTTTCACCTCCATTATGAACCTGAGATAATATGGCGCCAGACCTGTGGCACTATCATCAACGGTGAGGATGGATTCAAGCTTGGTATCAAAAGGGGTGAGTATGCCTGCCTCACAAATGCTTTTCTTGATGTCATCAAAACATGCTTGTTGTTGAGATTCCCACCTGAAAGTAACACTTTTTTTAAAAGTAAGCTGAGAATTTCAGTTTTTTGCAGAAAAATCTTTAACAAATTTTGACTAGTACCTAGAAAAGATCTTAATTTATCTTTGTCAGAAGGTGCAGGAGCTAATCTGATGGCATCCAAAAGGTTTTGGTTAGGTCTTACACCTTCAGCAGAGATTTCATAACTAAGATAGTCAACTTTGTCTACAAGGAATTTACGTTTCTCCCACCTGAGAGTTAAACCAGATTCCTTGATTTCAAGCAGCGCCTCCCTGAGAGTGTGATTGTGTTGATCAATGGTGTCTCCAAATATGAGAGTCATCCTGGAAAAATACAATGTTATTGACATCTTTGAAAAGTACACTCATCATGCGTTGAAAAACGCTTGCAGCAGAACACAGTCCAAAAGGCATTCTTGTGCACTGAAAAATGCCCTCCATGGAAATAAAAGCTGTGAGAGGTTTGGACTGTTCATGGAGTTTAATCTGATGGTAGGCATTTTTTAAGTCTAGTTTGGAGAAACATTTTCCACCACTCAAAGCCAAGATCAACTCGTTGATGTTGGGTAAAGGAAATGTATCTACAACTACATTTTGATTGAGTGCTCTCAAATCAATGCAAAATCTGAGTTTGCCGTCAGATTTTTCCGTGATGACAACTGGAGAAACCCACATGGAGCTTTCTATAGGCTCGATTACACCTGAAGACACCATATCGTTCACCGCTGCTCTGGCTGCTAAAGGTATTCTGCGTACTTTGTGTTGTACTGGAAGTACATCAGGTTTCAATACTATTTTGTGGACGTAACCCTCCAAGCATCCTAATTTTTCTCTAAATACAGCTTTGGCTTCTCCCAAAATACTCTCCAAGGAAGGGTTCTCCACTACCATTACCTGAGTGGGTGCTCTAGGGTCAACAACGATACACAAATCATACTGGTGCATCCATCCAAGAATGGGCGGTCCATCAGTAGCTACATACACCTTCCCTTGTACTGATCTACCCCCAAATTCTATGGTGGTATTCATAAAACCTACTAGATTTATCGTTTCCCCTTGATAACCGCCAGGGTTAATGTCTTTGGGAAGTAACCTTAGACCTGACCACAACATGTCAAACACTGATTTGGGCATAATCGTATACATGGAGCCCGAATCCACCATAAGCTGCAGGGATTTCCCATTAATTACAAAATCTGCTTAAGGTCTACTTCTTCTACCCTTGTTATCAGAGGGATCGTCAACACTTAAAATCTTATTTTTATGAGGAAAAGCCTCAAAATCTTCATGAAATGTGTCAGAACCATGAGACATGACCTTTACATTCTCATCTATCATGGCAATTCTCTGAATGGTTGCCTACACACATTAGCAAAGTGACCTTTACGCCCACACTTCTTACAAATTTTGTCAATAGCAACACACTTGCGATAGTCAGGGTTGTGAAAAGAACTACCGCACCTATAACAAAATCTAGATTGTGGTCTATTTCTTTGGACAGGTTTACCAGACTTAAATACTGCAGCAACATCAAGGTCTTCTCTTGCTACAACAGATACACCATCAGGGTTGTTGTCACACTTTTTCCCTAATTCACGCATGCAATGTTGAGATTGTTCAACCACCTTAGCAATCTCAATGGCATCTTTTAGTGAGTGATTTGTAGCAGCCCAGAGTTGTTCCTGTGCTTTTTTACACTTGCAGTGAACAATCAATTGATCATGAACAAGTTCGTCTGACATTGCTCCAAATTTACATTTTAAAGACAGTTCTCTAAGTTTGGACACAAAGTCATCAATAGATTGGTTCGCCTCTTGATGACAAGCGTAAAACTTGTAGCGATTCATGACCATGTTAATTTCTTTAGCAAACCTACATTCTAAACGTTTTTTTGCTTCAGCATAGACATCTTCAATGCGATCACCATTAGGTAAGGTGACTGTAGGTAAATATTTGAATATGCGTTGACCCTCCTTGCCTAAGTTCAATAAAATTGCTTTTTTCCTAGAAGCACTGAATTCAGTACCATCCAGAGCCTCCAAATAGTTTTCAAAGCTGGGTAACCAATCATCCCACTCAATAGTGAGTGGTCCAGGAGAATGTAGGAAAACAGGAGGAGAGATGATTGCTCCATGTGACTGCATAATGAAGACAGGGATATAGTCTGGGTATAAGGAAAGTTCGCAGTAGAAAGTATGCTGAAATTACGTAGTAATAACTGTATGGAAATGATTCAAAGAAATGAACACGTGACCATTGTTCATGCGCACAAACAATTTGTTCACTGAACGCACAGGGGTATGTAAATCAGTGTAAAACAGATTCACCGTTGCAAGTGAGGTGCTTTGAAATCATTGAAAAGAAAGAAAAAGCAGTCATTGTTCAGTATGACATGTAGTAAATAACACTGGAGATTCTCACTGTTAAACCAATGGAAAGATTGTCGTCGTTGCCCACCAAAGTGTAAATTGATCCAATGTGGCTCACCGTTGAATAAATAACTGTCGGGTGTGTGAGTCACCGATGCAGTAAAGTCGGCTCGTTTCGTACAGAAACCGCTATAACGTTGAAGAAATAACAATTAAGGTTGTGTGTAAGAAAACCCACTTCCAAGATGGCCGCCGACGTCGTTTGACGTGATTTCATAGGGTGGTGGGGTTTGTTTTGCTGAAGGAGATGTACTCGTAATGAAGTGAACGAAGAACACACTTCAAGATGGCCGCCAACGTCATTTTTACGTTTTTTTCGTAGGTTGGTCGGGCTTGTTCAGAGACGTGTAGGATGACATGAGCAACAGTGCGCACGCAACGTCTCGAGCCCCAACTGCCGATGCTTGCACGTTCGTGCTCAGCCAGGTCCACTCTCCCACGTGAAAACCACGAAGAAACCAAAACATGGGAGAACTCACTCAGAATCAGGTCACTCAGGATCAGAGCATGATCGAGACTCCGAGATGAGAAAAATGCTGACCCCAATCAATACGGGAAGTCCTGCGAGCGGGTCCGGAGCCACTTGCCACCGCAGGAGTGCTGGCCAAATCGTCGCCAAATGTTGGAAGCACCAAAGATGACTCTTGAAGGCGAAGTAGGTGAGTAGAAAGCTTTATTCAGATAAAGCATAGCCTGCGGTGAAAGCGTGGCTCATCCCTAGCCAGCCTGTCACCAACTGTCTACCCTAGAACCCCACAAAAGTAAGTGGAATGTGGAACGCACTAGGCACAGTGCTCCACACTCCACGCGTAAAGAGGAAAACAAGAAAGTTGTCATTACAACAGTCTTCTGTCAAAAGTGCCTGGTATGTGCCTAGGCCTGTGGGCTTCGATGTTTTGATGTTAGTGAAAGGGGCCAGGGAATAGTCGAGAATCCAGCTGTTCCCAGTCTAAGTTCAAATTGCACCTGGTGACGGGAAACAAATTGGTACCAACAGTGGTTCTTAACCTTTAGATGCATATGTCTCAGGATTGGCTGGTCATGGTTAAGAATTTTGTGCGTCAGCAGACATACACGGGACCGTGACCACTTACTGACCGCTGGAGGAGTACCAACTATTCCTGAAAGCTCTGAGCCATCAGATCAAAGTGACATGGATGATGAGCAAACACCTGTGAAGAGATCATGCTGTTAACTATTATAAACAGCATGAGAGCTCTGCTTTCATAGGCTGAGGTGCGTTGTTTCCCCATGTTCAACGTACAGAGCTCTTCAGTGCAGCAGACAGGGAGCGCAGTAGATTTAAAAGAGTCGGCCCCGGCGTGGAAAGAAGGCCAGGTAAGGTGTTTTTTTAAAAATGGTTTTGTAATGGTTTAATGGTACATTGCGTAAATGTAACTAGTGCTTTTGTTAAGCGCTCCCATACTGTGAGAGATCGAATCCATGCTATGTAAATACCAGGGTAAAAACAGTAGACGTGTGTAGCAGCCGCATGCTTCTAATTGCATTGTGACATAAAAAATGTCACATATTTGATGTCCCAAGGCCATTAAAAGCATCATGCGGCTGCTACACATGCCTATTGTTTTTCCCCCCGATATTTACATAGCGTGAATTCGATCACTCATGATATGGGAGCCCTTAACATGAGCACTAGTTCCTCTGTAAATGGAACTAGTGCTCATGTTAAGCGCTCCCTTACTGTAAGAGATAGAGTTCTTGCTATGTAAATAACGGGAAAAAATGTATCCTATGTATGCCCCTCCATTTTCGAAGGACCCCAGTTGTAGTAGAAGCACCATAAAAGCATGCATTAAAACGTGAGATAAAGAAAACACACATATAAAGTAATACTAATACATTTAAATGAAGTTGCATTAAGGATTTTCTTATGCACATGTCGCTTATTCGCGTATTCCGATGAAATGTTGATGTTGAAGTGGAGAGGCCTAGTGTTTTTGGATGCTCTCTGTCAATGTGCACCAGTTAGAAAAGTCGCTGCAAAATTGTGTAGTAATGCAGTGCAAACTTGAAAATCCGAACAGTGATACTAGAGTGTCTATAGTTTTTAAAATATGAAAAACAATTTTTGTAGAATGAAATTTGAAAAACATACACTTACATGAATAATGTGGAAATTTGTAGAAGTAGGGTATTTCTAATCTTAGCCATTTCCATGTATTATTACTTTGTGAAGTTTCATATATTCTTTATTTTAATTGATTTAATTTCATTATTTTTAAATTACAGTCAGATCTCATTTAGTTTAAATGTGTGATGCTAACTTAACCCCTTGACCGCGATCGGAATTCCGCTCGTGTGCTGGACATTCCGATCGCGGGTGGGGTCGTGACGAGCTCAGCTCGTCATGCGCACAGCGCAACCGCGCAGCATGACGAGCTGAGCTCGTCACGAGCACCGAATTAAAGGCCTTTTTCAAAATGCTTTTTCTCTAGTGCTGACCTTTCCACTGATTTAATACAATGGGTCATTTTACTACAAGTGAAATGTTGATTATTTGTTCTGTACATGACGGCACCCTGACATTCCTGAATGTTTCTTCAACATGCACTGTGAAATGTTCCTGTTGGAAAGAGAATTTCAGCTATTGCAATCGACTAAACTACTTTGTTACTCTTTTATTGACACTAGGCTTATGTGGGCTCTCAAGCTTTCGTTTCCCATGACTAGTATAGGAAACTATCTCAATGTTGCTGGTGTCCTAGGTGGTACTATGTGATTATGGACATGTGATGATCTTTCGATGCTGGTGTGATACCATCTCACTGGGATGATAGTATGAACTTTATAAAAGTAGAAATCCCAAAGGAGGGGCAACGCTATTTATTTTTGCTTCTTGGTGGATGCCATTCGCATTTTTCCTACTCAAAACCTGGATGCTATGCTGATCGATTTTTGAACTTTCTCCAACTTTGGACTACCTGGTCTGTGTTACAGTTGGTAGCAGATGGACTGAGCCTTTTCTAGTTTATGCTAATGGACTCGCCCCTAAAGGACTAAACCCTTCCCCACTTTCTTAGAATCTGAGCTGTTAGAGAATTAATTATACTTCTGCCTTAATGGTGGGAGGATATTGTAACTCTGTGGCTGGTATTGTATCGAGCGCCTGCTTAAAATTTTAGCACGTTTATAAAAGCTGTTATATTCTTAACTGAACTTCTTAAGAAATTACTTGTGTCTATCAGTTTTGCTTCTTTAATACAAGAACCAAATGTAATCATATATCTGTCTGAGTCTATTATTGAGTCCTGCTTGTTCTTCCATTCAAACTGTGCTGTTACTAAATGATTTAAATTTGTTGTAGGGAGTATCAGCGAGCTCTGACTGAATATCAGGTGTTACTTCTCCTGTTTTGTGTTGCTATTGCAGAGCTTTTGGTTGGCATAATCCTCACTCGACTTAACTTCTTTAGGAGGTTGGGTCTTCCTGTTGCTATTCTTTGTTTCCATAGTATTGTCTTAAGAGTGGTGTACCTAAATTTGATTTTTAACTAGTGAGTTGGCTGTCAATTAATGGTCCTCATTGGACAGCTAACATGGAGTTTGGTCACCCTAATTTCCACCTCTCCTGTCAGAGGGGAAGGATTCATCGGAGGATCATTGCCTCTGTGGTAAATTAAATTGTTGTAGTTTGTCTAATGGTAGAGGGCCCAGTACTGTTAGAGGAACCAATGCAAGTAAGCGTATGAATAAATACTTTTACGCACGCTTTACACTGCAACACCAGCCACCCTCTTCCTGGCTAAAGGCTAGGTGTATTGTGGGCCAAGTAAAGGGGGAAGGAGATGCTCACCTTTAGGCACAGACCTCAAGTGTCTATGGCACATCCCTATAAAGATGCTTTGTCTCAGATTTGTTCCAAGCCAGCATTGATGTGGATCTCATGACTCCTGTATAGGTTGCCTCATTGAGTCATCCTCCATGCGTGTCTCACTCACACCACTGAGCCCTGACTGGATCTAACAATCGGAGCGAGCAATTCCTTTCCACTCATCCGCAATCTAGACCTTATCTTTGGTCGTAGTGTTGTATTTAGACTCCTCAGATTCTGCTTCACGAGACATGCGGCGCGAGGCAATGCTCCGCACAGCGTGTGTTGTGAAGATTCTAATGACAACGGGAGAAGTACGACCGTTGAGGAGCTGGCTGGCAGCTCCCTCTTGATGTTCCAGTAACTTTAATAAAGTCTTTTACCTGCTCATTCTGGATCGGCACATCTTTCAATGGTGATGAGGAGAACCACATCAGGAAGAGAGCACCCTTGGGGGCCAGCAGCATAGGACGGTGTGTTGCTGTTGAAAAACGATGCGTTGTCGCAGCATTGTTATTATCGCTGCAAGTAAAATAGTTTTTGGCAGAGGATACAGCGGTGCCTTCCCTGGTGGTTTGTGACACTGGTAACATGTGGTGTGGCGCTGGTTCATCGTTGTATCCGTGTCTGCGCATGAGTAGAAGCTGCAAGGTAGTGCGTGACCTGATGATCTATAGCCGCCATCTTGAAGGTCTTCTGGCATTGGTGCGTCGTAATACAAGCCCACAGGGAAACTCACGCAAGGCACATTTGGTGGCCATTTTGGGAGATGGGGCAGATTCTCATTAGAAAGAATTCACTATGTGGCCCAGTTTCGAATTGAATTGTCGTTTCACTGCAATATAACTGCGGTGGTTTATGAGCAGTGCTTGTTGTCAAGATACGGTGACAGGCACACCTGAAGCTGTTTATTGAGCTTTGCCTGTCCTTGGATGTGCAATATTTTTGTTGACATTACGGGCACATGCACCAATGAAGCTGGTTATTAAGCTTTCCTGTCCATTGAACTTCACCTGTTGGTGGTGGCAAATGGACCAGGATTTCAGTGACAGACATACTATGTGCATGCATTTTAAAGAATAATTATTGGGGAAAAATAAGTATTAAAGGCAATTTGTGGTTCATTTGTGGTGATGCGCACACCTCTTCTTTAGGTCACTGCCACTTTATCACGTTCATCCTTTTTTCTGTTTTTACGGTTTCAGGTAGTGTGTCCTCTCTAGTGCACTCTTGCTTTAGAACTTTTGTTATGATGGAAGGGTTAATGGCACCATCGTCACTCCTGAACTTACCAGGAGAACCAAATGTCATTTAGGATGATTGGAAGGAAGGCTTTCAGGCATATGTAGAAGCTGTGGGTGGTGAAGACTTTACAGCATCACGAAAGTTGGCAATGCTCAAACATTGATTGGGGGCAGAAGGAAGAAGCATTTTAAAACATGTGCCTTCATTACCTGATGAAGGTGATGAAGATTCCGAAGGAGAGGACTATGAGGTGGCAATGCAGAAATTAGATCTGAATTTCAGGAAGAAAAAAAATGAGGTGGTAGAGCAGTATTAATTAAAACAAAAACCACAATTGCTGGGACAGTCAGTAGACAAATTTGTTGCAGCACTTAGAATGCTGGCATCTACCTGCAACTACAAGGGGTTTCTGGATGAAATGTTGAGAGACCAGTTAGTACAAAAGTTGAGGGATAAGAAGGTTCAAGAAAGGTTGTTAAACACAAAAGGTTTAACTTTACAGAAAGCTGCTAAAATAGCGAAAAGAGCTGAAAGCACGGAAGAAAGTATGAAGGAAATGGCAACAAGTGATATAAAGAAAATGGATAGTGTTCAAGGTGTGGTGTATAAAACATCCAGAGAGAAGAAAGAAGCGATGGATTCCCGAGGAAAAACACTTGGGAGGAGGGGAGAACGGCAATTTGCTGCAAATGCAGATGGAGGGGGCATATAGAAACTGATTCAACTTGCCCAGCTGTGGGCCAAGTGTATATGAAGTGTAAAATGAAATGTAATTTTGCAAGAGTTTGTAGAGGAAAGGGGTTGTTCCAGGCCAATGCATCTGTAGACAAGAAAAGTATTAACGTGTTTCATGATGAGAAAGAATTACAGGATTTGCAGGAGGAATTTCTGTTGGACGTGTGTGAGGTTGGAGATTCTGGGGTGAGACATCATCCGTTTTGTGGTGTCACCATTGATGGAGTGAAAGTGCGCATGATGGCAGACTCAGGGGCGCGCTACACCTTAGTTGGAGAAGACTGGGGAGGAAAATTTCATGGAAAATAAATATACGCTCCAGACTTCAAGTTAGTGTTATATAGGGACAAGCACATTGACTTGGTGGGTTATTGGATGGGTACACTAGAGTTTCAAGGTGAAAAACATTATCCAAAGTATATGTTGCCAAGTATGGGTCGAATTTGTTGGGTTGGCCACAGCAGAGAGAACTTAAAATCAGATTTGAGCCTAAGATCAGGTGTTGGGTGCATTAACAAATGTGAATGTGGTTAGGGAGACCAAGTGGGAGAGTGAATTTTAGGGGGTCTTTCAGGAGAATCTAGGTTTATTGAATGGGTTTGCACCCAAAATTGTTTTGAAGGTAGGTGCATGCCCCACAGCACATACGCCTTGGGGAGTACCATTGGTGTTACGAGAACCTTTGCGGAAGGAATTCAGAGGTTTTGCCAAGAGGATATCATTGAGGAAATTGAACCTTCGAAGTGGTTGGCCCCATTAGTTTTAGCTAAAAAAACGTAATGGGGACTTGCAGATGTGTGTTGGTCTGCGTGATTTAAACAAATGTATCTTGATAGATCAGCATCCTTTTCCCCACATTGTTGATATGTTGATGACGATCAAGTGTGCTAAGTTTTTCTCTATATTTGATCTGTCATCAGCGTTTCACTAGATCACACTGCATCCAGAGTCAAGGCCACTCAATTTTTTTGTCACGACTGAGGGAGCATACTGGTTCAAGTGCATGCCTTTTGGTCTGGCATCTGCAGCAGCGGTATGCCAGAGGGCCATGCACCAACTGTTTAAGAAAGAAGACATGGTGACTTATTTTCAAGCTCATATGCTGGTATTTGGGAAGGATATGGAAGAGCATGACAGTGTTGAGGAGAGTGCTGAGAACTTTGCAGGGGTGTGGATTGACCATGAAGCATGAAAAATGCAAAATTAGGGCGGAAGGTGTGGAATACCTAGGGCATTGGTTGAATGAGCAAGGGGTGGCGCCCAAATTGAAATTGGTGAGGGCCATTGAGGAAGCACTATCTGAGTGAGCAAAGATCAGTTGAGGTCATTTTTGCGACTGGCGGAGTACTATTCACGTTTTCTTTCAATGTTTGAGGACAGACCGTATGTATGAGAGAACTTATGGCAAGAAATGTCAAATTTGAATGGAATGTGGAATGCCAAAAGGAGTTTGATTTGATCAAGAAATGCACTGCATTAGCATCAGCTTAGAAGCCATTTGGCACAAGAAATAGATGTATGATTAGCACTGATGATAGTGGTGTAGACTTGGGAGCTGTCTTGATGCAATACAGGGATGAAAAGGATGGGGAGGTGCCTAATTGTCCTATTCCACTATTGAAAGAGAAGGGTTGGTGTGTTAGTGGGGTGTATGGTATTTTCTGAAGTTTGTGTGGGGAATGGACTTTGTGATTCGCTCTGATCATTGACCTTTGGTGGATGTGTTTACCAGGATTACAGAGTGGGTTTTGAGATTGATGGAATACACTTTCAGAATGGAATATGTGCCAGGAAAGAAAAATGTTGTTGCAGACTGTTTGTCAAGGTTGCCAGTGAAGAGTGGGGATGGAGGGTTTGAAGAAGAGGAGCAATGGCTCGTGGCAAATGTGGGGATACTCACCGAGGGTCGAATCCCTCATGAAGAATGGGTACAGGCTGTCAGTGAGGATACCACATTGCAAGAGGTGAAGGAGTATATGATGAAGGGTAAGTCAAGAGTAAAGCTTCTGACAAAGCAGGATTGTTCAGGAATGTTAACACAAAATTATCAATCACCTGTGAAGTATTTCCCAGGGGTGAGGTGCTGGTTATACCGGGGGTATTGAGGAATCGCATAGTGAGATTGTCACACAAGGGTCATGCTGGCATGAGTGCAACCAAGCACAGGGTGAGGTCAGAGTACTGGTGGCCTGGGTTAATGATGTTGAAAGAGTGATAAGAGATTATTTACCATGTGCGTGGAGTGACAAGTCACAAAAGATGGTGGAGTATCCACCAGTGGAAGTGGACAAAAGGGATGATGCTTGAAAGAAGTTTGGTTTGGACATCTCTGGTCCATACAGACTGTTGGGTTCGTGTCCCAAATTTTCCCTGGTAGCCATTGATTATTATTCATGGTGGCCAGAGGTAAATGTTACTGATCATGTGACATCTCAGGATGTGATAAAATTCCTGGAAGAATTATGGCACAGACAAGGGATACCAGAGCAGATGGTAACGGATAATGGTGTGCAGTTCATTTCACAGGAAATTAAGGAATGTATAGGATTGAGCACATCAGACCTTCAGTTTATTATCCACTGAGCAATGGGCTCATGGAAAGGTGGAACAGAGCTTTAAAGGAAGGTTTACAACTGACCTTGAGCCAAGGTTAACAATGGAAGAGGGCTGGGGAAAAAGTGGCGTGGGCTTATCGCACTACGCCCAAGTGCAGTTCGAAGATATGCGAGGAAGAAAAGCGAGAGTGTCGATGTCCAAAGGAGTGGAAAGGAAGAGATAGGCAGAGAATATCGAAGGACCAGGTGATGGTTTCAAAAGTGGAGAATGGGTGCGTATAAGGAAAGGACGTAAAGAGGACAAAGGGTTGGCTACACTTTCAGATCCTTTACAGGTTAAGAAGGTGTAGCCGTACACTGTGTTGTTGAGTGATGGCAATGTGTAGAATTGTAAAAAGGTGGTGAAAATTGCAGACCATTTGTTGAGAGGTGAAATGGAAGATGGAATTAATGAAGATGAAAAACACTGTGAGCAGGATGGGAGGGGGTAAACAAGACAAAGAGATGAATTACAGGGTGACAGTGATCTTAGTCATCAGTGTAGGGAGAGAGAATAGAGTGGAAGTTCTGCAAGGGTCAGACAGAAGCCGGTTTGGCATGGAGTTTATGTCTTGGGGTGAGACAACACAGCTCGGTATAAAGCTTGTTGGGCATTTGTATTTTAAATGTTTTACTGGATAATGTATAGTTACAATTGAGAAAGATACTCATCGGTGAGTGTCTTTGTTTTCTTCACTTGAGGAATATATTCACCGGTCAATGTATTATGTTGTGCACATATATGCATTGCCTTTGATTTTCTTTTAGGTTGTTTATTATTATTATTGTTATGTTGTTGTTTCCTAGTCGTACTAAGATGTGTTGGTTAATATGAGGAGGGAGATGCCTTGTATTTAGACTCCTAAGAGTCTGCTTCACGAGACATGCGGCACGAGGCATGTCAAGATTCTAATGACAACGGGATACGCACGACTGTTGAGGAGCTGGCAGGCAGCTCCCTCCTGATGTTCCAGTAACTTTAATAAAGTCTCTTATCTGCTCATTCTGGATCAGCTCATCTCTCCACGTAGGCTAAGTTCCAGTCTGAAGGAAAGCAGCATTAGGATGTTCTACTTCTCTAGATGTGATGTAGATCAGTTGATGCTCCTGCCAAAGTCCAAATGAGTGCAAATCCGTGGCTTCAGCGGTCTATTAATTCTGAAAACCGGTGGCACTGGCAGAAGACAAGGGCTCAATTAAGTGTACAACCTTCAAATGTAAGCTCTCCAGACAACCAGTGCGGGAAACATCTTCCTATTTGTTTCCCCTGAGCCTTTTACAGTAGAGGTAGGGAAGAGTAACAGGTGGCCATTGAGATGTGAATTGTGAGGCCACAGGATAGATAGCCCAAGGGGGCTGAATCTGTACCTCGACAGAGCAACACATGGATGCAAACAAGCAACCAAACCTGGTTCTTCTAGGCGATGCTGCTGGGAAGATCTTTGTGCTCAAATTGTATTGTAGAACATAAACTCTCTCTGTGAACAATGCTAGTGGGGACTACGAGGTGCAGAGGATAGAATGTTGAGATGGCCGTAACCCTAATCCAGGAAACCGGCCTCTTGTGCAGCATGCATTTAAACTTTGCCAAGGGCAAAACCTGGGAACTTTTAAAAACTTTGCATTTGCACCCAGAATATAAAAAAGCAAGAAAAAAAAACTCCATGTTACCAGGCTGTTCAAGGAAACTAGCGAATAAGATGTAGAGAAGAAATAAATTAGTGAACGTGGGGGATTTCTTCACAAGGGTGCCTTTATTGCAGACAAAGCATGCTGAAACCCATTACACATAGTACCTTTAAACTTTTCTGTTATGGAATTCTTCCCATGTTTGTACATCAAAATATGTCAAACTTAACCCTTCAACTAAATGATTACTTTTTGTTTATACTGATTATAAGATAGTACTGTCACTTTGGCACACAGTGGGATAGATTCCTCCTGCCATCTCTATTATTAACAAATAGCTATTACTGTTTGGCTAATCTTTACAGTTTACATTTCACACTGAAAAAATACTGAACTGCTATAAAACATCGTATGCGGAATGTTTTGGATGTGATGATATGAATGATCATATTTTGGTACTGTGCGAGATATTGACGATGTACGATCAAGAGTTGACTTTGAAATTGCATTTGATTTAATGCCATACACTGAAATTATCCTAAACGATTAAGGGGCAACCCTGGATACCTCGAATAGAGTCTGGACAAAGAAATTATAGTGACTATCAGATGAGACATCGCTCGAGTTGCTACAAATAATGGAATAGAACAACGATCTTTTGAATGGCATTATTGCATGTGTGAGCAACGTTTCTCTCCAAACGGGTCTCTTTGAGTATGGCAAGGTTTGAAGAGACCAGAAGAGAAATTACTTCTTCAGCTACACCATGTGCGGTACAATGTATCATCATTAGGAAACTGTTGATCTGGTAACACTTAGAAATATCCCTTTATACATATCTCGTGGATGTTTTATCAGAGTTGCTACCATTAATTAGTCCTGACGAAGTCCCCATTAAAGTTGGCATGCGGGTCAAAACGTCAATGATTATCCTGTTGACTGCCATTTACTGTGGATTAAAAAAACAGACTTTCCAAAAACAGAGTTTTGGTATAATTACATAGTTCAGCCAAACGGTCAACAGTGTCGTTTTTGATGGTTTCATATCACAAGTGCAGTATTAATCACTTCTGTCACTATGTGCCACATTTTTGGAACACCTATGTTTTCTTGTCTTCTTGTTTTTCTTGTTATTATCTTCAACTGTTCTCAAAATATCAAGAATACATGTGTAAAATTTTAACTAAGTATATGTTTTTTTTTTTACATTATGCATTGCCAAGGGAGAATAGGCTTCAAGCTCTTTCCGAGGGAACCACTATAATTTCTTTGTCAATGCACTGAAATGATGATATGCACAAATATCTTTGGAGTGAATTCTATTACTAGTGAAAAAGGCTAACCTTTAATTTCTGTTGCAGTAATGATTGGCAAATCATGGTCTCAAAATGAGGAGTAAATTAATTCAAAATACCTTTACTTCAGCAACTGTGGTTAGACTAATGCACTGGTGGTTAGATTAATGCCAAGTGAATATAGAACGTCTAATTTCTCAGTGTTGAGAATGTAGCTTGTTATCTTGCATTTTGTGTAGCGGGGAGGTTTTGGTCTCAACTAGGGTAGTGTTATTTGTAAATGTATGGAGATGGTTGGACCTGAGGAAGCACTACAGTATTAGATACGTTACATTTAATTTAGGTGGGAGTGTGTTAATGGAATTGTAGTGCAGTCTTTGAGAGTTCACTGTTACCTTCACTGAAATGGTTCATTTCTGGTCTAGGGTATGAAGGGTCTTATTTCTGTTCCCTTTAACATCAGGTGGTGTTGGGTTGTCTGCAATAATCTTATTCTAATGAGCTTTCATTTGTATTCCAACTGTTCTTGCACTGATCATTTTCTGTATGGTACCACTTAGATGGCACTTTCTCTGTCCTCATGTCTCCCTCTACCTGTGTTTCCCACTTCAGACTACACATTACGTCTTACGTTCACAAAGCCCTGTTTCCTATTTTTTTTTTTTTTTTGCATTACCCTGAAACTGCAACTTCTCAGGCTCGTCGTGCGGGCTCCACCTCTTCTTTAAATCTCTTTAATACTGGATATTTCTTGTCTTAGAGCCATGCCTCTGAGATTCATCTGGTGTGTTTAAAGGTGTTATCACTCCTCTTCTGGTATTCTCAAACCATTGCACCCAATAGAAGATGCAATGGCAGGGTGTGTTGTCTGTCACTTGAGCTGGTGTCTAGATCTCTTTTTCTGCAATATGTTATTTAATGTTGGTGGATGTTATGATATTTTCTGTATTATTGTGAGTTGTTTATGCTATGTTACGGTCTCTTGATAAGGGATGTGTTGCTGTATTGTGGTTGAGTGTATTGATGCTTGGAGTTATACAGTTAATCATGTGGTGGAGTGATGTATTAGTTGATTAGAGGGCTCAGGGGGCTGTGATATGTGGGATTATGTCTTGCATTGTGTGATATACATGCAGTCTTATGCATGGCATATTGTGGGATCTTATCATGTGCTGTGTGCTCTAGTATTCTGGAATGCTCTGTTTGAGTGATGTGTGTAGTGAGATAGTGTTGTGGGGTATAGTGTGGTGATACGCTGTAGTGCCATGGGATGTAGCAACATGTGCCTTATGGTGGGAAGAGGTGTAATGAAGTAGGATGATATATGATAAGATGCAGCATTTTTGCCAGGCGTCAGTACAATGGAGCTTGGTGGGTGCGGTTGTTCGGTGTAGCATGGTGTGAGATGTGTGTTGTAATGTTATTTGGTGTGATGTTGGGTTCTTTCAGCAAGAGCTGGTAGTAATATGCAATATGAAAGCAGTATTGTGGACAGTTGATGTGGGTGTGGTATGGTGGATAGCTCGTGGATATCTTTTATATGCGGCAGTCGAGGTGGTGCGGCCATTTAAGGATTCATATGGCAGGAGATATATAGTCTCTGGCACTAATAATAATATCAGTGTGCTGCTGTATAATGGTCCATTTGCAGTATTCCTGTGAGGTTTGCATTCACATAATCTAGGCACAACTGAATTAGCTCAACCACAGCTTATACCCTCAATGGTTTAACCTAAGTATTGGAATATGTAGTATAGTGTGTGAAGATGGAAGAAGCAGGTTTGGACCAATTTTCTGATGGAACTAGTAAGAAGTCAGACTACATAGGTACACTTTGATTTTTGACTGTCCTGGCAAGGAGCAGGCAAGCTAGTCTTGCTAATTTTCGAGGGTATAGGAAAGGGTGTTTTTGCTAAATTAGTAAATACGAGGATTAAACTTCGTATGAGGACATCAGTATTGTCTGCTTTGATTTTGAGGTAGCTCCTAATGATCCAGTGATTGATATCATGGAGGCAGATGAATAGGTAGCAGTTTAAGTGCATTCTTTTGTTTAGAAAAGATCTCAAAACCTATCCCTTTTGCTGAAATGACTGATGGATCTCTGAGTGTTCTTGCAATTCTTTAGTCCCATGAAGCTTGAGGTAAACGTTTGTGTTTTATACATACTTGCTTTCTCTCTCACTGTGGGAAAGTGTTCACTTTTTGTGTGGTAACCCCCATTTTCTGCTGAATTTTATTGCTGCACCCTGGAGTAGTGCTGGTCAGTGATTAGTGTATGTGCTCTGACCACTAAAACATGTCGAAGTTGGCAAATCCCTGATTGGCTTAGTTAACTCTGCTACAGGGTATTTGCATCTATGGTGTAAACTGCGCTATGGCATGGAATGTTAAATGTCACACATGGATTGCAGAACTTATTGTGACATCCACAAGAGTGAAAAAAGAAAACATGGCTTCAGGTCTACCATTGTAGCCTGACTGCTACAGTGTACAACCTGCAGTGCAACCTGCTAAAACAACCCTTTTTAACAGGTAATATTGCAAGGATTCTGCACAAATACAGAACTATGCGCAGGAAATGGGACCTTGGTGTATAGAGACTGAGTCTTTCTACCACCTTAGTACCCATGAACCCAGAACCGACTAGCTATAGTGTCGCACTTGCTCTCCTACTCACTCACAGAGAAACAAATGATTAGACACCCCAGAACACAACACTCCCAGATCTCTCAGGAATAGCGGTAACAAAACAGCCATTTTCGCTCACTCTCTTGTACTTGTCCACAATAAGATCTGACGTAGACCCAACACAGTTTAAAACATTTATTTTAACTAACGTGCCCTAACATGCAGTATACGTGCCACAACAAGCAGGAAAATGCATAGTACAAATATTGTCAGCATAGCAGTCAGTCCATAAATCATGAAGGGAGATGTCATCATAAAAAGACATTGGAGAAAGGACTATAGTGCCTAACCTCCCTTCCCTTGCTAAGAAGAAGTATTATAAGTATTATTATATAATAAAAGATCTCTGGGCTTTGTCAGCAGACCCCATACCTTAGCCTATAGATGGTAGATCTACATCATAGGTGCTCTTCTCCTTGGAAAGGTCCCTCTCCAAGTGTGTGTTCTCTATTCGTGCACCCCATTAAAAACCGAAGTACTCTGTACAAACAACAGCTGCATCGGTATGTTTTGTCTAAGGGCTAAGGACTGGCCAGAACAAAATAACAAGGGGAATTGTTGTTTGACCTTGCACGTAATGTTCAGTCAAAATCCCAGGAACATGCAGAGAGTGAACACAGCGATGAGTTCTCATGTGAAAGCAGGTAGTGTAGTAACGTGTGCAAAGCAGCAGGCAAGCTGCAACGTGCTCATGCTAAGTTAGTGAAAAACTACAATGTCCCTATGGGCCGCTTGACAGTAAAAACCTCCCTTTCAAATGTTAGTAAGTCATCCCTATGTAAGCCTTTTAACCAACAAGGTAGGGTGCATGCTATTTTAAAGTAGGGCATGTAAAAAATTAATGTTACCGTTTCCCTGCAGTGACAAGGCCCTAAAAGCTATTTTCACGGTGGCAGGCGTAGGAGCCCAAAGTAGAAACCAGAGTACAGACTAAAATACTGATACTAGTATCTCTGGAATAGGACAAGCTTATAAAATAAGTGAACCACTATTTTTAATAGGTATTACAAATCCAATTTAATGGTGTAGTCAGATTCTTAGTTAAAATTAAGGAAAAGTAACTTTTAGAAAGTTACCCTTTATCTGCCTGAACTCTAAGAAGGCTAATTAGTATAAGTCTCTGCCAGCTCCCAGCCTATGCTCAAGCACGGGAATTTGTGTGAAAGAGGTGTGAAATGCCTCCCAGGAGCAAACAGTAGGCTGACCTAATGGGCAGAGATGACTACTCTGAACTCCATAGAATATTCAGAGTGGGGCCTGTCGGCATCCTGTGACACTGTTAAAATTCTGCTTGAGAGGTCTGTTGAGCCACATGTAACACTTGGTGTGCACTTGAAAAGGAGCGAACAGGATGCCAAGATAATTCATGTATATCACATCTGGTTTCTGATGGACCCTGCTTTTGTCCTATCAGACTTACGTCTCTGGGTTTGTTGTGGGTATAATGATTGCTTCAAACTGGATTTTAGTGTTATAGGTGGATACTAAGAATGATTAGAGGTAGCGCTCCCCTCCCCAGGGATCGTCCCTTACATGCACTGCCGAATTCCAAATGAAAGACAATGTTTACAAACTTTTTCCAGTTTCCAAACTTCCAAGGTTTATTATTTCATCTCAAATTTCTTCATTCAAGTATGTATTTAAAGTACATCCTATATGAATCGCTTTTTGTGGATGCATCTTTGGCGTGTATTTGTAATGGGATTAAACATCATACTCTGTTAATCATCCCAATGCATTTCGGGCTCCTGTTAGCCCTTCATCAGGGGATAAATTCGAGTGGCGTGTGTTCAAGGACTCGCGTCCTGCTTGATACTAAGAATACCATAGTACACTGCCCACTCACACACTAACTTCAGCACCAAGGTTTATTTTGGCTGAAGATCTTTGTCAACTTCGATTTGCCTGGACACACTGCATTTTGGGCCTGTTTGCAATAAAGCAAATAGGAACTACTACAAAAGTAAGTAGGCCAGGCCCTGGGAACCTATAGTCCATTGGTCAGAGAGTAACTAAGAATGTCTTAGGGTGCCCTCCCCCATCCCAAAGACTGGTGAACCCTATAAAGCTGGAGCCACACCCATCCTTCCTCAGAACACTGGTGGACTTGTGAAAGGATACTGGGAGGACTGAACCTGCTGCACTTGCCATCTGTGACCTGTGAGACGGACCTGTGGAGGTTGGACCACCTTTCACTTGAAATCCAAGGGCAGAAAGATCTTCAAGGATCATAATCTCTCCAGGAGCATTAACAAGCTGAAGCGGACATTCCTGTTAAAATGCCAGCTGATCAGTGGTATTGGACCTGGCCCTATCTGCAGAATCATCCCCAAACATTTTGCCTTCACCCTTCTGTTTTTCGTAATTTGTTTTTGTTGGCCTTAGGACTCTGTACACTTTATCACTGCTAACCATTGCCTAAATACTTGCTCTCTTTCCCTAAAACATGGTAAAATTGACTGGCATCCAAATAGCACATTTAATTTACTTGTAAGTCCGTAGTACAGTGGTACTACAGGTGCCCAAGACCTGTAAATTAAATGCTAGTAGTGAGCCTGCAGGACCCACTTATGGAGCCTTTTTCAACATGTCTCAGGTCTCCCATTGCGACCTGTATGCAATTTTAAACTGCCATCTCGACCTGGCAAAATAAACCACAGTAATCAAGGCTGATTTGCAAATGGCTGGGTCTGAGCTGGGGTGGTGAAGTGAGTGAAAGAATGATGATGGATTCAACCCAGATCTGTGACGGGGGTGAGTTCCTGAAAAGTTTCAGCACTCCGTCCATTATCTCCTTCTGTTTGCTTTGTTCTCCCTAAATTGGCAGGGTATGCCCAGACCTGGGTCCCTTGCTTCCTTTGCCATTGGATTCAAGCTAGCCTGCCTTATGAGTGGTGTTACCCCAAAACTGGTTCCAGGTGCTTGTTTCTGGTCCAGGGAAGACCTGGCTTGGCAGTTCGGGCTGAACTGTTCCCATGAGGAACAGGGTCAAGGCTGATTTGCATATGGGTGGGTCTGAGCTGGCGTGGCAAAGTGAGCTAAAGAATGATGATGGATTCTGCCCTGATCTGTGACTGGGGGGTGAGTGTCTGAAATGTTTCAGCACTCCGTCCCTCATCTCCTTGTATTTACTTAGAAGGGTACACCAGTAGCCAATTGGGAAGGTACCAAAGTACTTGCCATAGTCAAATTTAGGGAGAGAGCACAGTGACTGGGGTCCTGATTAGCAGGATCCCAGACAGACTAGTCAGAAAACAGAATGACACCAGCAAAAAGTGGGGGTAACCATGAAAGCAGATCCTACTTTCCTACACTCTCAAATTTGTTTTTCACTATTGCAAGGCATACCTATCCCATAGGATAACATTTGGTTACCTTATTACATTTAATGAGTGATAACTTTTGTTTGGGAGCAGGTAGGAATGTCATGTTTCGTGTATGAGGAATTGCAATTTAAAACGTCTTTAATGGTAAAGTCGGATCCTAAGTCACAATTGTGAAAATGGCGCTTTTAAAGCGTTGCCATTTTCTTGTCCTAACCATTTGGTGTCTGCAGCCTGTTTTCCGGGTCTGATGACTAGGTGTAGTTGGCAGTTAGCCTTTGAGAATTTCTTCTGGACAGTATCACAATAGATGGGCCATTCTGATTCGATGACAGGCACGGAGCTGTCACCTGTCACACTTGCACTTCAAAAACACTGTTCAGCTCACACACAAGTTACTTTACACTTGGCTATTGTGCCCCCAGACAGACTGGGACCAGGGCACGGAGGGAGGAAACTCCAGAAACGTCTGTGGGGTTAAAACTCCAGAATCTTCTCTCACTTCAAAGGGTGCACAACATATAAAAATAGGAACCTCAGACCCACTATCCAGTGCACATCTGTACCTGCGGATGTAACAGAGAAGGACACCCTGCTGCCCTGCTGCTTGAGGCCTGCCCTGCTGTCTGAGAAGGAAGACTGGACCTGCACCCTCCAGGTTGAAGGGGTCAAAGGGTCAGCTGACTGACTTCCTTTTCTGAGCTACAGGGACACAACAAGTTCTAGAGACCTCCCTGAAACAACCCAGCTGACCTGTTGCACTGGACCTGCAACTGGACCTGCCTGAGCCCTCTGCTGGAATGAGTTCCTGATCCCCAAGAGGTGCCTCTCAGGTCCTGTACCCTTGGTGTGGCATCTGTTGAGCTCATCCTTGAATAAAAAGGAGAAATCCTGAAGATTTGGACTCTTTCCGACCACAAATTGGCTTATTCGCTCAATTATCGTGCTGCCAGCATAACAGCTAATGCATAACTCCGGTGAACCTGACTCCGCACTACAGCAACCGCCAATGACAAGATCTGCACTTCACTCTACAGCACCAACAGCCCGCGGTAACCGCCAATGCAAATCTCCAGCAACAACCACCTGCGACGCCCAGCAGGATCTTCGCGCTTCAACCATGTCCGTCCACAACATCCGGCCTGCTCTTCACGCTACACGAAGACCATCTGAGATGCTTTTCCTGCTCCTCACAGCCTCCTCCACCGTGAATGGAACTCTTCCCTCTGGTAACATTTTCAGCGGGACTAGATGGGCCCGTGCCTGAACTTGTGACTTTCACCGAGTTTCACATTACCAGATAATCCCAAGTGGCGCTTTGTGTGTTTAGGCGCTATACTTGCCTGAAATTTTGAAATTGAATATCTCCGGTTCTACTGATTGGATTTTTGTCATTTTGGTGTCAAATACTTTATTAGCTTTAACTCTATTTTCTAAATTGTTGTGGGATTTTTCTTGTGTTGTGTTTTAACTTTGTTGCTGTTTGTGTGCTGCATAAATACTTTACATGTTGCCTCTAAGTTAAGCCTCACCACTTTTGTGCCACGCTACTGATGGGTTAACCACAGGTTAATGTAGGGACTTTTTTGTGGTTCACCCTGACAAGGATTGTGGCTGTTACTTGAGTAGGGTTTCACCCCCCTCAACCAAAAACCCAATCTCTCACAAGTGGTGACTGGGCTTTGCTGTTGCTCTCTGCCTGAGAGTCCCTTAGTGGTTCCCCTGAGGTCCTGGGGGTCTTGGAAGTGTCCAAATGTGGTTGTTTGGGCACGAATGGAAGTGTGGGAACTTTCCTAAAACTTTTGTTCTAGAGCTTCAGCAGCGAAAAGCGTCTGATTGGCAGTTCTACTCCACTGGGTTGAATTCAAGTTTGTACGTATGGAGAAGAGCTTTTCCTCAGAAAAACGACAAAGTCCCTTTTCAGAGTGAGACTTAGAAACATTTTTGAACATTCCTCCTTCCAGGCCCTTGAGAGGCCAGTCTACTTGGTGTATCTGATCCGCGCTTGATTACAATCGGCCTCAAAGTGCGCAAAGGCCCCTGTCTACCACAACTATTGACCCCAATTAGAGCTTTGCAGTTCCTGGCACCATTTTCTCTTAATTCGTTAACAAAAATCATATTTCCTGTTCCCCTTATTGGACTTTTGTTGTTTTGGTGTCTCTTTAATACATATTTCTCTATTTTTAGGTCTCGCGCCTAGCGTTGCACTGCGCAACAGTGCTCGCGCAGCGCGAGACATTTAGTAGTCGAAAACGGGGTTTTAGCCCTGACCTAGGAATCGCACACGCTCGTGCGTGTGCTTTTCCTTTAGTGCTACCCCATTGGCCTTTGCGTGCGTCTTTGTATAAAAGACTGCACGCAATTGGCCACAGGCGGGCACATTGCTCCGCCCATGGCCTATTGGTGTCTATTACGCGCTTGGTGCGCGTAATAGACACCAATAGGCCATGTGGTTTCAATTATCGTGCCCAGACAGGCGCGATAACTGAAACCACATGGCTCGCTGTGGCGCGAACACCACTCGCGAGCTTCTGTAAAACAGGAGGCCCGAACCCTCGGCGGGGCAGCTGTTTCGTATCTAGAACTATGTACAACAGCACTCAGAGTGATTAATGACAGGTCTGTTTTTTTCCAATGTATTTAGAATAATGTTTCAGTCTGTGTCTCGTGGAGAGTGGTTCCTCGCTTTTAGGACCATGATGCCTCTGTCCCGATGAGTGAAAGAAGCAGGCGTTTGCGGAACCGATGAAGTGCGTATCTGATACACTTGACAACGTTTCTTCGCCAACTCTGTTTGGTTTAATAGATTCGTCAATTAGAGCTCATCCAATTCCATGAACTTTTCACGAGTGAGCCACTGCGTACACTCAGTGCTCGAATGAAAAGCGCTGTGCGAAGGGCGAACTATTGCGGAAATCATTCGAAGGGATAGGGAGGAACTTAATCTCCTTTACATTGCCAGGTCTTTAAATGGGACGGTACTGTCAGATACTGAATACCGGCACTCTATTATTTTGAGAGGGAAGGTGCATGCACTTCTCAGCAGACTTGCTGTTTCTTTCTGTTGCCCTCCGTATCTCTTGCCTTACTTCTGCCTTCCTTCCCTGTGCCAGCCAGTACACTGCTAACCTCGGTGCTGGGTCACACTCTGTACTGACGCCCTTCAAGCCATGTGCCACTCACTCTGTGCGCCGATGACACCACACCATGCCCAACCCTCAGAACTGGGCGCTGCGACCATCTGCAGTTTGCACAACGCACGTCACAGCTTCTATCCCCGCAGTTAGGCCCTGCATACAACCTGCCATGGGTAGTCAACTCTCATTGTGCATGGGCCTTGGCCCAGCATTCCCACCCGCCACGTGTGCCCTACCCCTCTGCATACACCCTTTGCTGCGCACTTTCTTTATCTCGTCCCTTCTCTTTTTTCTCGGCCTCTTTCTTTCCACCTCTGTGCCTGCACCATTGTCTTTTTTTATATCCTTTGTAAAAGTCGCAAATAGGATGGAACAGGATTTGCAATTTGATCACAAAATGACAAATCTACTACTTAAATGGCAGCTCACTCAGACGCATTTTGACTCGAGAATCACATACTGTTTTCTATGTTGTTTTCCTGCTGTGGTACACATTTTCCACAGCTCTGACTCACCCCAGCACTCCTCTGGGATTAGACTCTTAACATCAACTGCTGTAGAGTTTTTTTTTTCTCCAGCACATAACTCTGAAATCTGTATCAATTCGCACTTTTCAAGACGAAGGAAAAAAATAATCTACAGAGCCTTTCCCCAGCCAATCACAATTGTCAAAAAATTCAAATGTGATTGACAGTATTCGCAAATCAATGTATCAAGACTTTAAACAGAGATACACAGAGGTTTTAATCTTTTCAAGTCCACTGGCACGTTTTTAAATGCTTACGTCTCAAAAACCAGACATCAGATTTACACTAAACCAACTAAACCACTCTTTGTGAGAAAAGTTCAACCTTCCTGGCCACTTATTTACCTGCTCTTAACTTTTTTTTCTCTTGTACCCAATTGCAAGGCTTCTAGCATCTCAGCCGATAGCTGATTAAACTTCATGCAGATTTATGCACAGCAGACAAAATTATGTGCAAATCAAACAATGCTGTTTAAATTAAAAGGGTGTCTAAATACACACAGACACACTCACAGACACACTCACAGACACACTCACAGGCACACTGACAGGCATTCTCACAGACACTCTCACAGACACAGACACACACACACAGACACACACACAGACACACACACAGACACACACACAGACACACTCACTGACACACTCACTGACACACTCACTGACACACTCACTGACACACTCACTGACACACTCACAGACACTCTCACAGACGCACACAGACACACTCACTGACACACTGACACTCACACACTCACAGACACACTCACAGACACACTCACAGACACACTCACAGACACACACACAGACACACACACAGACACACTCACAGACACACACACAGACACACACACAGACACACAGACACACAGACACACTGACACCCACAGACAGTCACAGACACACTGACACTCACAGACACACTGACACTCACAGACACACTGACACTTACAGACACACTGACTCACAGACACACTCACAGACACACTCACAGACACACTGCACCAACACAGCACTACCACAGCATCACTCAGCACCACCACAGCATCACTCAGCACCACCACAGCATCACTCAGCACCATAAACACCACTCAACACCACCTCAGCATCACTAAGCACCACCACCTCACCATCACCACAGCATCACTAAGCACTACCACAGCATCACTAAGCACCACAACACCACTAAACACCACCTCTGCATCACTAAGCACTACCTCAACACCACTCAGAACTACCACAGCATCACTAAGCACTACCTCAACACCACTCAGAACCACCACAGCATCACTAAGCACCACCTCAACACCACCTCAACATCACTAAGCACCACCACAACACCACTTAGCACCACCACAACACCACTTAGCACCACCACAACATCACTCAGCACCACCACAGCATCACTAAGCACCACCACAACACCTCACAACACCACCTCAGCATCACTAAGCAACACCTCAACACCACTCAGCACCACCTCAGCATCAGCAAGCATCACCACAACACCACTCGGCACAATCACAGCATCACTAAGCACCATCACAGCATCACTAGGCACCATCACAGCATCACTAGGCACCATCACAGCATCACTAGGCACCATCACAGCATCACTAAGCACCACCACAGCATCACTAAGCACCACCTCAACACCACTAAACACCACCTCAGCCTCACCAAGCACCACCACAACTCCACTTAACACCACCTCAGCATCACTAAGCACCACTACCACAGCATCACTAAGTACCACCACAGCATCACTAAGCACCACCACAACACCACTCAGCACCTCCACAGCATCACTAAGCACCACCTCACCACCACCTCAGCATCACTAAGCACCACCTCAACACCACTCAGCACCACCACAGCATCACTAAGCACCACCTCAACATCACTCAACACCACCTCAGCATCACTAAGCACCACCTCAACATTAGAATAGGCAGGAAGAAGTTGCCAACCTTGCAACGACAAGACCTTTCTTAAGTTTATTCTTTTTTGATTGGGTCATTCAGTTGTACATAATGTCGTCTTACTTATATATAAAGTAACAAAAATGCTTAAGTCTTTTTTTATTATAACTTTTCAACATGCTGCACAGCAGCCACAATGCTCTTAAAAACATTCGAAAAACGAATACCTCTGGCTAAACACATATATGGTCCCAAAGGCGAAACCTATTGGCAATGCAATAGGTCTTGCAGTTGTTAGAGTTTGAGCTATTGGCATTGTAAATGGCAATGCCTTTTATTTACGTGTTGGTTTTTCTTTATTAAGTCCTTCGTGTTTACTTTTTGCCACATAGTATTTACTGTTCTTTTCTTCGCTTTTCTTGTCTCGACACACAACAGTACCGTATTCTGTTCCCTTTTACCTGCACTCTCTCCTGCCACTGTTTATATGCTATGACAAAATGACAATGCCTTTTATGTATTTGTTTAAAAAACCAACACATTATAAAAGGCATTGTAATCTACAATGCCAATAGCTCAAACTCTAGTAAATGCGAGACCTATTGCATTGCAAATGCTTGTTATGAATTGGAGTGGGATTTTTATTGTGCAGTGGTTTCTACTTTTTGCTTTACACATTTGTCTCAGTTCAGACTGTCTGCTCTGTACCACAGCTAGCTGGGATTGAGCTCAGGCTTACGATGCTGAAATGTATTACTGGACCTAACAACTTAGTGACCTTATTACTTTAGTAGACTTTGTACAGTGCACATTCTGCCAGTGGTTTGACCTCGCAGTGCTCTCCGCATTCCGAAAGCCCTCTCAACATGGTTCTGATTTTTTCACCAGAGGCTAATTGAACTTGTGATGTTGTGGTACCAATATTGTGCTCTTATATATTTTTTTGGTTAGGTAGTTGTCTTTTTTATTCAGCCACATGTGTGGAGTTTTAATGTCTCAGGGCTGAGGCTGAAGGCTTCACTAATTGCGTATGCATCTCTCAGGTTAGTAGACATTCCCATAGCTGAGCAGATGGAGATGAGTTTGTGTAGTTTCATGTTGACTATCTCTTTTGTGAACCCCTAAAGAACTTTCCTGAGTAGGTCACTGCCTACTGGCTTTCTCAGAGTCCTTCTCCATCAATCATCCAGTATTCTAAACAGCTCCCAGGTCCCCGGAAGCCTTGGAACAGGCAGTGGTGAAACCACTTTTGAAAAAAAATACTTTAAATTCTACAGAATTTAGTAACTTCAGAGCAATCTAATTTCTCCGGTTTCTGGGAAGGGTAATTGTCTATCACCAATTGCACAGTTGTGGGGCAGGGTTTCTTTCTGCACTCAGTACACAGTTCATTTTTTTAAAATATATATTTTTATTAGTCAGTTAGCACAATGCATGCTACAGTATTCAGTAAGGTATTTCAGACATTGGAGAATTTTGCATGCATCAATATTAGTTTCATGGGTATGTCCAGCTGCAAATTACCACGAGTAGACCATTGTTAATTTTTTCAACTGAATAGCCAACAAAAAACTACAACAGGACCCCCTTCACGCCCTGCCTAACCCTTATACTGCACACAGTCAGTTGTAATGTCACATCTCTGTACTTCCTCAATCGGGGAGTTACATAAATCGTGTCTTCAGCAGTCCATCTGCGCAGTAGTCCTATAGCAAAGGAATGACACACATTAACCCTGGTGCAGAATCAAGAAATTGGAATAGCATTTACTAAGTGATGAGCACTGTAATAAAAATATTGTAGTGTGATGCTCTTAAAGTAAGACCAATTCAATAAACTTCCCTTAAGCTTTGTCGTATTTCGAATGTGTGTAGAGACCTACTATACAGGTCACAACTGTGCTCTGAAGTGCATGCCCTCTGAAGTGGGTAACGTTGGGAAGGATCTCGTCCCAATAAAATTGCAGAGCAGTGCAGGACCACATCATGTGAAAAAAGCCAGCGGCCGGTGTTTTACAAAGCGGGCACATGGAAGCTTCCTCGGCGATATCTTGTGGACAGAGCCGGACTGGGAACCCAAAGAAGCCCTGACAAATTTTGTCAGACCAGCCCCCATATGGTGCATAGCGAGCGAGCACAACAAGTAAGTCTGACCACTACAAGGGGCCTTGGGGAGCGGGGGTTCTCCCCCAAGAAAATTTGGGGGAAAATGGTGCACTCTACAACACATTTTTCATTATATATTCAATTGTATTCATTTTTAAAGCATAGTAAACGGTGACCTTGCAGTGCACCAGAATACGGCAATGTTTATTGGGGCTCTGAAATGATTTCCTCTCATCTCTTCAAAGCCCCTCTCTCACATGCATTTGATTTGCTTTATAGTGCTTCTCATACAAGTGTAGCGTTTTACATCACACCCACATACAGAGACAGTGAACCATACTTGTTTATACTAGTTGTATACTTAGTGTATAGAAAATGTTACATAAGACAAAGGGGACTAAAAGGTGTAGGATTCACATGTCATCCATATTGGTAGGCATTTTTGGTCCTTGGTCTGGGGAAGCACACATTCAGGATTCAGAACATAACACAGTGGTTAGGGTTGACCTTACTACTAAGAACTTATTTCTACCCAAACAAACCCTTTTAAGCAAAATTAGGATAATAAAATACTGGGAATAAATGTAAACTTCTAACCTAGATTGCGATTGTAACTTATGAGCTGCACAGTGACAAAAGATCTCTGTGACAAAAGCAATTACCCACTGAGCAATGCACATAAAATACTGTTCTGTGATCTGCATAGTGCACGCTCTTTGCAGCAGGCATATGAACCCTTTGCCCTACCTTCGATGAGTCAAAACTGCCAGTAGACAAAACGCTGATCTCTCTCCAGCAGGTACATTAAACACCAGAATTGTCTTGCCACTTTTATTGTTGCCCAAAAACTGTTGGATATGCAAGGAACCAGTCTCCAGTGCTATTAAAACTGCTGCACTTCTCAAAAGCGGCCCCGGTACAAAAGTGCCACACCCTCCCTTGCAGCCTCCTGGGGAAACGCCCAATGCCCATTCGGCCAGTCCGGCCTTGCTTGTGGAGCCTTTTAGATGTAACAAAAGCTCTAATAAATATGAGAACTGAATCAGTTTAAAGCAGGCATTGCATAATACCTTATTTGGATATGCACAGATTATTGTCCATTCCGTGTCACACAAGGGTCAGTCCATGTTGGAGTCCCATTGTTCTCGTAAACTAGTATGTGTTGGATCTAGGTGTTGGGAAAAGGCTTGGTAAATCCATTTAAATGTATGACCCCACACATAGTGTGTATGGTCTCTTGGACCCAATGTGTGGATGGTTGAGTCCCTTGAATGTGCCAGAACTCATGCATTGCATGTTTGATTTGCTGGTAATTAATACATTGTGCACAACCTTAATGACATCACAGGAAGTGACATCATATGACCCATAACCCTGATTTTTTTGAAGTCATGTCACATGAGCTTAATAATGATGACATCACAATAATTGATATTACTGAAGTTCCATTATAACAGCATGATTAATATCATAACACAACGCAGACAAACATGTATTTTAGATACCACAATATTATAGTGCTAACTTGATCGTTGAAAGTTCGAGGAGCTAATACTTGGCCTGTATTGTAGTGAGCAAGTGAAGCAAAAAAGCCATGCCTTTACTAGGGGGTTCTCTCCTTGAAAAGAATATGGTCATATAGTGCATTTTAAAGCACTATTTTTACATAAATTGGCTAAAGTAGTAGACCCTGAAATTTTTCCAAATGTGCTATAGACGCCATAATATGTCAAAAATTAGCTCCATTGTGCCAAGGCTGACATTTTGTCATGGGTGCACCATATGCCTTGGACGCCCCCAATATGCCAGTGCCAGAATCTTTCCATTAATGCCATAGGTGAACCTTATTGTCAAAAATTACTTCAGTATATCAGGACCAGCATTTTGTCATGGTTGCCCCCCAATATATGTTAGGTTGTCCTCTTTGTGCCAGGAAATACCTCCAATTTGCTAGCTCTGGCATTTTTTCACAGATGCCTCATATGCCAAGAATTACCTCTAGTATGCCAGTACCAGTATTTTACCATTGGTGCTCATTATGCCAAGAACCACCTCCAGTGTGCCAATGGCCCTATTTTGTCACAGATGTCTCTCATGCTAAGACTCAGTTCAAGGATCTCATTTTTAAAATGAGTTCCACGGTCTGTCTCAATAGTAGGTGACAGTCTAGATCATGGAATAAAATTCCTTAAGAAAGGTTTGGTGGGGGGCGTGGCCGGGATGGTGATCGGGTAGGACGCGCACGGATCGTCTCCCCGCTCCCGTCCGCCGGCTGCGACTTCTGCCGGCACAAAAATAGTGGAAACAGACCCCCCTGTGAGGATGAAGTCAGCGTGACCTCAACGGTGTCCTTCAAGGGAGGGACCGATGCCCGTGAACGGCAGACGGCGGCCCTGAAACACCGTGTGCGAGGTGGTAAAATGGCGACGAGCACCGCAGATCGGGAGTGAGCGCCGAAGGCAGGAAGGGAAAGCGAGGTGCGAGGCGTGGTGAGCAGAAGCCTGAGTCACTGGAGGCAGCATTGCGAGGTAGGAGGAGCAAAGCGGAGCGCCGGGGGAGCCACCATCATGGCCTAAGCCACAGGAGGGGGAGGGCCCCAGAAGAAGCATCCGGAGGAGATAGCCCAAGGGGGCGGCCGCAGAGGAGAAGGTAGAGGGACTCGTGAGGGGGGTTGCCCGGCTCCCCGCGATACGGCGCCCAGTGGAAGGGAACTGGGCAGAGGACTGAAGCTACTGTCACCAGGGCTGCTGCACTATTGGGTGAGGAAGGAGTGGAAGGGACACCTGGAGGCACTAGGAGGCACTAGGTGCAAATAAAGGGCCGAGACAGACTGGGCACGATCAGCGGCTCCCCAAGAGAGGCACAGACTTGAGGGGGGATAGCTGGGGTACAGATATACCCAGAGGCGGGGTCGCAAGTCTCAGGTCTGAGGGCAGCAGGCACCCTCAGGGCCTCAGATCCTGGAAAAGTGAGAAAAGGTCTGGAAAGAGCCGGGTTGGAGAAGCGTAGTAACGCAGGCCGCAGATATAGCACTGAGAAGCGGTAGCACGCAAGACAGAAGGGGAGAAAGGAATCCGGTGAATTTGGCCCCCAGTTTGCAATAACAATATTACAGAGTGGAGCACAACTCGCAGGAAAGGACACACCTACAGAGCCACACGAGAAGGGAAATAAGGTCAAGGCGCTATAAGAACAAGCCTTTGCAATGCAATAGGTCTCGCATTTACGCGAGTTTGAGCTATTGGCATTGTAAATGACTGCCTTTGAATTATGTTTAAAAAAAAAAAAAAAAAGGCATTGCCATTTACAGTGCCATAACTTAAACTCGTGTGAATACGAGACCTATTGCATTGCAAATGCTTGTTAGAACTGCTGGTGCTGAGCACCGGCAGGACCCGGACCACTAAAACCCCTGGATAGAGTGGCCCCAAGTTCGCACAGTGGTCTCAAAAAGTACCCACCAAATTATATTTGTTCGATTTATTTAAAGGGTCAACTAAAGGCCAGGAAAAAACCTACACAACGCGACTTTATTAAAGGATCTAATGTAGGTGAAAGGTCGCTTTATGGACTCCAACATTAATTCAACTCACTTTCACTGGCGTTATATTGAGCTCGCACAACGTTTAACAGGCCTTATGGGAATCGATGGCAAAACACAGCTACAAGGTGAGCAAAAGTTTACTATGAGATCAATCCACTCGTCAAACAACCAGTTACGACTATCATTAACTAACACGCATCGGGGTAAGGTCGAATGTTTACCTTTCAAAAAGCCAGTGTATTGGCACCCAGGTCCACTTCCGTTTCTCAGTATGTCAAAAGCAATGACTAGATTACCCCTTAGCTGATTCCCGATCAGTCTGGGGATGAGAGCTACCTAACGAGATGGTTTCTTTAAAAAGATGCTACAAAGAACATCTAGGCCCAACTTAGTTTTAAATGTGATTAAGTTAGGGAGGAGAGAGAAAATTCAATGTATTTATCACCATAAATATAACGCCAGAACAAAAACTAGCATAAAGTCCACTAATGGTCGGTTTATTTAGCCAATGATTTAATAGAACAGTGATGCAGAGAGAGACGCTAGAAACCAAAGAGTGCTGCGATCGGTAGTTTGAGTCTATCTTCATAATACGAGATGTCACACAGTTAAGCACTTTTTTGAATGTCAAAATGTTCATCTGCCCAAGCCCTCCAGTCTTCAGGTGTAGACTGTCGCCCTACCACCACAACATATTTTATGTAAAAAAAAAAAACACACGTTTGGTATCTCTGAGTTGTCAGATTACTGCATTAAATGCCGACGATATGTTCAAGCTATATTTATGATGAGGCTTTCATTGCGGTACTAAAGAAAACTCCTTTACCAATCAAGAGTGAATGATAGCTCCTACATTGCCGTAGGTTAATATGGAGAGCCGAGGTAAAGGAGTTAATTCAAATTATGCAATGCCTGCTTATAATCACTTACACAATTTAGCCTTTAAAAATCAAATGACATGCATGCTCACTTGAATGATCGAATCCACTGTGTGTAGTAAACGCCAGACGATAATGATCCATTGTGAGTTGTGCAAATTGTATATTATAAACATGGACACTGGAATTATGGGATTGTGCGAAGATTTTCGCATATAAATCTGCCGCATTTGCCACATAATCCATCATCTGCTGCATAATCTTTTTTTGTTAAAACCTGCAGGTTTGTTTCTAGGGCAAACGGTTCAAAAGTTACTAAAAAAGCAGCAACAAGTGTTGCTGCAGGCTGGAAGGCTCTTTGCAAAACTAGTCACTTTTCAGTTGCTTACTGCTATAGGTGTGCATTCAACTGAGGTGCAACCAATGCCCAGACAGTGTTACCAAGTTTAAGAAGGACTAAATGAGGTAATGTTATTACATAATGTGCCGCCTTATTTGTCTTTCCTTGCCGCATAATTTACTCAAACCTGCTGGCGCATAATTCCAATGGTCTACCCTGCCCCACCTATGACCGAACCACCCCACCACTCCCTGTTCTGTCTGACAAAAGTTATTTATAAAAAAAAGCATGCTACAGCCAATGTGGGCTTCCGAAAGCAAAACCACACGCACGAGCGTGTGGTTAGCTTTCAGAAGCTAGGCGCGAGACCTAAAAAGGGGGGAAAGTCGTGAAGCACTCCCAGAAGGAAAGGCGATTAAGCAGTACCGGGGCATATAGAGCCCTAAAGAGAGGCCCGGCGACTGGAGTGCCCTGAGGTCGGCCATAAAGAGAAGATAGGCGTCAGGGGTGAAGACACAGGATAACTATGTCAATGGTACGGGGGAAGAAGGACAGGAACGTAAAAGAGATGTTTTCCAAGATATCAGGAGCGAGTGGAGGAGAGGGAGGAACCTCACCGTCCACACAAGGGGGACAAGACACAGACAGTGCGGAAGAGCTGGTCACACAGTCCTTTTTGGAGCAACTGTTTACCACGCTCAGAGAGGACCTACAGTCCCTTCGCTGGGACTTCTCCAAGGAAATGAAAGAATTTAGACAAGATATAGACGCGGTGGGAGGACGAGTGGCAAGCATCAAAGAACATGAGTTGGCACGAGATGAAGAAATAAAGCAACTCCAACAAGAGGTCATACGCCTCCGAGCTCAGCAGGTTGATATCCAAGCCCACGCAGAAGATTTAGAAAATCGGTCGCGTAGGAACAACATTTGAATCAAAGCTGTGCCCCTTATAGAAGAAGGATCGGACATAACAAAGTATCTGCAAGGCCTCTTTAGAGACATTTTACAAGTGCCCCAAGACTTTGAAATTAAAATAGATAGGGCACACAGAGTAGGCTTGCCAAGAAGGGCTCCGGGTCCTCCCCCCGATATCCTAGCGTACCTACCGGATTTTCAGCTGAAGGAACAAATTATACGCAAGGCTCGGGATAGACAACCATTGACATACCAAGGCCACACCATTGCTGTATACCAAGACTCGGCTACAATAACATTGCAGAAGAGACGTGAGTTCAGGCCGCCCACGACGCACTTGAGAAGTTTAGAATCTTGTATTCATGGGGTCATCCCTTCAGAATAATTTTTAAGTGGGAAGGAAAGCTGCACCAGCTTAGATCGTTACAAGGCACTTGCAGGCTTCTGGGCATCGAGAACCCTCAAAGGGAAGAAACAGAGAGGGGGACACCACAACAAAGCGAGAACAATGGAGACAGGTTCGAGGAGGCAGAAGCAGAGGAGGAGCAACGAAACCAGATCCCGAGACGATGGCGCTAGAGAGACAAGCTGTTCTGGAGACATTAGCAGTTGAGGCCCGCTCTAATGATGGCACTTGAGCGGTTGGGGGTCAGATAAATGATTTAAGATGTGCCCAGTGGGGGGGGGGAGAGCGGGGAATTTGAGAGCGGGGGGATCTTGAAGGCCACACTACGCACCCTACTATTGGAGATACCAAGGACACGCAGATGTGCACTGCGGGTCCTGGACTAAATCGTGAATTGTTTAACTTTGTTTTAGTTGGGGGGAGTGGGGTGAGGGTGGGGATACCGGTATACAGTGAAAGTAGGTCCTAGAGGGACCTCAGGGGAAATCACGAGACAAACCACCGAAAGGAGATGTTTGAAGGAAGAAACTAAAAGGGGGGCATCGGGGTCCAGAGGGGCGGCGAAACGAAATAGTAAACATGTCAAATGATACATTTAAAGTCCTCACACTTAATGTGAAGGGGCTTAACAACCACATAAAAAGGAGAGCCATTTTATCCTATTTAGAGCATTCAAAGGCGGATATCTGCTTACTACAGGAGACGCATCTCCTTTCTAAAGATTGGCATCGCTTAAGGTCAAGAGCCTCCCCCCACCAATACTTCTCGTCTACCACAGATTAGAAAGCGGGAGTCGCTATCCTGATCGCTAAACATTGTAAAGGGGTAGTAAGAGACAAAGTTGCGGAAATTAAAGGGAGATTGTTAGCATATAAGATTCAAATTGCAGATCAGACACTAGTGGTAGGGTCGATATATGCACCAAACACAGGGCAAGAAGGCTTCCTGAAGGCTGAATTAGAGGAGACATTGGTGATGCAAACGCGCGTGACACTAATAGGGGGGGACATAAATTTAGTCCTGGAAGAGGCCAAGGATAGATCGGGTAGCCGTTTTAATCAGAAGGGAGAACTATCACGGGAGGGCAAGGAATGGTTACAGGAGATGGGGCTCGTAGATTTGTGGAGAGAGGCACACCCCCAAACTCTACAATACTTTGTTTTCTCACACACGCATAGGTCTTATGCGAGACTGGATTATTTTCTGGGAACAACAGACATTAGCAGAGCAATGGAAGAGGTAGAAATCGAACCTTCGGTGCTCTCTGATCACGATGCAGTGACCCTTATCTTACAGCTTCCGATACAGCGAAGGGGGGGGGGGCTGGAGACTGAGGGAATCTATGCTTCATAAAAAGGTGGTGATAGAACAGCTTACCAAATGTATTCAGGATTATTTAGACATCAATGATACTCTCGAAGTATCCATTTCCACTGTGTGGGAGGCTCTGAAGGCGATGGTGAGAGGGGAGCTAATAGCAATTGCAGCGGCCGAGAACAAAGACCGCCAAGAGAAAAGGGACCAACTGTCGCACAGGTTAAGGAATTGGAGAGAGTAAATAGCCGCACAGGGGCGCCCAGGGTGTGGAGACAACTGAAGGCAGCAAGAGCGCAACTAGCGGGGTTAGATCTTGATAGGGCAGAATATGCAGCGCTACGCCTAAGGCACTCCTATTATATTGGGGGAGATAGAACAGGGCGTCTGTTGGCAAACAAATTGAGAGCCCAAAGGCAACAAATTAAAATACAATCTCTCAAGGGGCAGTTAGGGGAGGAAATCACATCTGACGAGGATATCGCACACTCTTTTCGCGACTTCTACGCTGAGCTATATAATAGAGGCACCCCAGCTGAGAATACAATAACAGCATACTTACAGAAGGTTCACACTCCCAAGATCACTCCTGACCAGGCAGAAACTCTGGACACCCCTATGAGTGTTGAGGAGGTATTTGCGGCAATATCAAGGCTGAAGCTCCTGAGGTCCCCGGGACCGGATGGATTTTCGGCGGGATTCTACAAAAGATTCTGTTATATAATAGCCCCACTATTAACGAGAGTGTTTAACTCCTTTATCGGGCTGGGAACGGTACCTTCATCTATGCTAGCGGCGGCTATAGTGGTGCTGCCGAAACCAGGGAAAGATAAACAACTTTGTGGCTCTTATAGACCGGTGTCCCTGCTTAACGTAGACTTGAAATTGTTCATGAGCATACTAGCCACGAGATTGAGCCCCTTGATGCCAAATATAATAGAACCAGACCAAGCAGGGTTTATTCAATCTAGACAGAGCGGAGATAATACCAAACGAATACTTCATTTAATTGATCAGGCACACCACACAAACATGGATGCACTCCTGTTGATGGTGGACGCTGAGAAAGCGTTCGACCGGGTTGACTGGAGCTTTCTGGAACATACATTGGATTATTTCGGGATGGGGGACAGATTTCGTGCGTGGGCCAAGAGCTGTTATAGCAATCCCACTGCCACAATGAGAGTCAACGGCATTTCCTCAAGCCCCTTTTTTATTCAACGAGGCACAAGGCAGGGATGCCCTTTGTCGCCCCTCCTGTTTGCCCTTTACATAGAGCTGCTGGCCCAAGAGATCCGAGAGAATCCGGAGGTTCAGGGGATTTTGTTTGGGGGAGAATCACACCCCATTAGTTTATATGCTGATGATATTCTAGCAACACTAGAGAACCCCAAGGGATCACTCCCTGTTTTTCTAGAAGAACTGGAGGTTTTTGGGCGGGCATCTGGGTTCTGAGTAAATGTAAGCAAGTCACAGATTCTCAGTTTAAATCGCTCCACCTGGGATGCGGACACGGGAAAGATTTCCGCTCCAGGGATTCGGGTGGTGGAATCCATTCCATATTTAGGGTTAGAGCTGGCAGCCACTATCCAACAGACAGTGGCGTTGAACTACAACAAATTGACGAAGCAGATTAAGAAGGATTTGGGGAATTGGGGTCGCCAACAGTTATCTTTACTGGGACGAATTGCAGCGATTAAAATGTCCATTCTACCTAAAGCATTATATCTATTTCAGACCCTACCGGTCTCCCCGCCAGAGGGTATTATCTCCTCGATTCAGGCAGACATTCTGCGCTTCGGGTGGGCAGGGGCGAGACCGCGCTTGCGTAGAGAGGTGGGGTACTTGAGAGCGGAGAATGGGGGACTGGGGATTCCAAATCTCATGGACTATTACAAATCGGCTCAGTTGAGAATTCTAGTTGAGTGGAGCAGGTCTGAGTCGGAGAAGAGATGGTTATTTCAGGATAGGGCGGTAGCGGGGCTTCCATTGTGGAAAATCCCTTTCTTAAAGAAATCAGACAGGCCGAAAAGTCTTCAGATATCCCCAATCACTAAGACAGTGATGAAAATATGGGATGAAGTGGCGGTCAGGAGGAAACTAACAATGTTCCCATCACCTATGACACCATTTTTAGATAATAGAGACTTCACCCCGGGAATGGAGAGTAAAGCCTTTAGGGCCTGGCAAGAATCACAGTGTAAGTCCGCGGGCCATTTGTTTGGCACGGAGGGCATTATACCTTTCCCACAGATAAGGCAGGGTTATGGGCTGCCGGAGTCGGAAAGACTGCAATACTTGCAAATTCGGCACTGGCTGCTTAACCCAAACATAAGGCCACAGGTTAGCCGTAAATTAACGAAATATGAAAAATGGCTGATTGCAAAGCAGAATGATAAAAGACTGATTTCAGAAATGTACGCTATTTTACAAAACGCAACTTCCCTGCGCCCCGTGCCCAGTCAAAAGAGGTGGGAGAAGGAGTTGGGACAGGATTTATCCCAAAATGAGTGGGGTGAGATTTATTATAGGGCCAAGCACACAGCGCGTAATGTACCCAGCATCGAGACGGCCACCAAAATTGCTACATATTGGTACCTTACCCCAGTGCGCCTCAATAGGGGCAATCCAGATCGCAGCCCTACATGTTGGAGGGGTTGTGGGAAGGAGGGGACTCTAGTGCACCTATTGTGGGAATGCCAAGAATTGACAGAATATTGGACTAGAATTCTGGACGAAATTGACCATCAGTTTGAAACACAGATTCCCAGCGTACGTGGTGTTGGGCTTGCCAAACCCTATTACATTTCCATTAAAATCCCGTAGGGGTGGGCAGATGGGGCTGGCTCTGGGGGCGGCTCTCCGAAATATACTAAGGTATTGGGGGACACAAAGCCCACATATCTGGGCTGGCTGCACAGATTGTGGTACATCTTAGGAATGGAGCGTATCAACGCTACGCTGACAAATTCAGAAACGACATTCAAAGATGTGTGGAGGCCCTTCCTTTCATTATTATCGAAGGAATTCAATGAAATTACTTGCCCAAAATATCTTCGCTTGCTGAGGTTAACAAAAGCGGATCGAACACTCCTGAATGCAGGGGAAACTTAGAATGATAGGCCTGTGAACCCCGAGAGAACCCATTATTGGAAGGAAATGAAGGCCGGTGAGGGAGGGGGGAGGGAGGGTAGTTTGTTTCAGGGTAAAGGGTTGTATTGTATCATTCTTTTTGTATGCTCTAAAAGAGCGAGAGGGATATCGCAGTATATATTGGACATTGCTGAAGGGAGAGGGTACTTCCATGGAAGGCTGAAATGTAACGGTGAAATAATGAAAGGTCCCTTGTAGAATTGGATTGTAATCAAAGCAAACATGACGTTGTAATTTCAATGTGTGTTTTAAAAAAAAAAAAAAAAAAAGATTTAAACATAAGAAAGGTTTGGCAACTGTAATACTGTCTGAACTCCGAGTTCGGTAGGTTACGACCCATATAGAGAATAAGCAATCACAAGAATATATTTAAGGCCATTGTAAATTGGCATCTCAATGAAGTCTGATTGAAGTATAGTAAATGGGCCCTCTAATTAGCCAATTACAGTGGTTCTCTTTCCCTGGTTATTTCTCTGTCAAATAACACATCTTTGACATAACTCTCCTGCAACACCACTGAATTTGGTATTAAACCAGCACTTTTTAAAAGTCCTGGTCATTGAATCCCTGCCTATGTATGTTTGGCCATGCAAATAGGGTGCCATGGAATGTAGCATAGAATCAGGTAGGACAGATTTATATTCAGGAGTAATCCAGATGTTGTTAAACTTCTTTTTACAAAACACACAAGATGATGGACGGAATGCTGCACATTGGCAAACATTCACCCCCAGTCACAGATCTGGGTTAAATCCATCGTTATTTTGCTTCACCACGCCACCCCAGTTCCAGACATAGCCATATGCAAATCAGTCTTGACCCTGTGCCTCATGGGAACAGTCCAGACCGAACTGCCAAGCCATGTCTTTCCTGGACCGGAATCAAGCATCCTAGGACCGGTTTCAGGCTATCAGCCTTCATCAGCCAGGATAGCTTGACTCCAGTGGCGTAGTGAGCACGGGACCCACGTCTGGGCATACCCTTCCCACTTAGGGCGAAATGCAAAACACACAAGATGATGGACGGAATGCTGCACATTAGCAAACATTCACCCCCAGTCACAGATCTGGGTTTAATCCATCGTTACTGGGGGTGAATGTTTGCCAATGTGCAACATTCCGTCCATCATCTTGTGTGTTTTGCATTTCGCTCTAAGTGGAAGAGTATGCTTAGACGTGGGTCCGTGCTCACTACACCACTGGAGTCAAGCTATCCTAGCTGATGAGGCTGAAGCCGAGACCGGTCACTAGATGCTGATTCCGGTCCAGGAAGACATGGCTTGGCAGTCGATCTGGACTGTTTCCATGAGGCACAGAGTCAAGACTGATTTGCATATGTGTCTGAACTGGGTAACGTGGTAAGCAAAATAACGATGGATTAAACCCAGATCTGTGACTGGGGGTGAATGTTTGCCAATGTGCAACATTCCGTCCATCATCTTGTGTGTTTTGCAAACTTCTTTTTACAACCTAACATTTTTCATTTCTGTTTTTCATCTACTAGTAATTTTCCTGGAAATCACATAATCTGCTTAATGTGGTCTGTATTGGGTGTAACAGAAATCAATTCACATGATTTGTATTTTCAGCGCTACTTTCTCTTGATTCATTCTGCTCTGATTCCTGCACTGTAATTTGCTCATTTGATCTTACAGTTGCATTTTCAGGTGCACAATATTTTGCCACTCAATCAGCATATTTATTTCTCAATGTGACCATGTTCTTGCCAGCCTTATGCGGCATGCACTTGACCTCTGCAATCTCTTTCGATTGTTGTATTGCTTCAAATAGATCAAGAATATAGAAAACATTCCTGATGGGAGTAGCAGAGGATGTCATGAAACCCCTTTGTGACCACAACTGCTCAAAATCATGTACGACTCAAAATCCATACTTGCTGTTGGTGCAAATTGTCTCATTCAAATCATCTGCAAGGCAACACACCCTTGTCAGTGCAGTCATCTTTGCCACTTGTGCTGAAGTTATGCTAAGCAGGTATGATGCCTTAATGATTTCAGAAATTAAACAGACTGTGTAAGCAGCTTTCAGTGCTCCAAGATGATCTCTCAAACAAGAAACATCTACAAAGTCAGACCATCCATTTCAAGAGGAACATACTTGATATCTGGACTTGGTTTGGTACATAATTTTATGACATTGACACAATCATGTTCTTGCTCATCATCATTCTCTTCTTTTTTTTTTTTTTTTTTTTTAAATTTTTTATTTGTCAATGATTAGGTAATGCATAGTACAATCAAATACATCAAAACAGTATCAATGCCGCATACCGCCAATATCAAAGCATAATATCACAGATAAGGTAATTAAACAAGGAGCACATAAAAAATAAATACCAAAATACATTCTAGGACCTCACCCACTTATTTACACCACGTTAAGTATCCTAGAATATCCAGGAGATTATCTAAAGCCAATACCCCCATATTTTATTACATTTAGCGACTGAACGTATGCCTCTTGACTTGGCCAATGCCTGTTCCATATCATATGTCTGTCGGACTAGAAGCCACCAATCCATCACATTTGGAGGCTTTGGCGATATCCATTCTCGAGCGATAATCAGCCTTGCAGAGACTAGCAAAATAGTTAATAAACCGCTGCTTTTAGATCCAACATTACTGCGGCCCAGCATAATTTCCCCTACTGTCAGGGGTATTTCTAACCCCAATTTCTGATGGATGATATTCTGAACATCCTGCCAAAATGTTTTTAGCTCTAAGCACGTTATAAACATATGTTTGATATCTGCCTTATATATATCACACCTTGGGCACTTCATCCTATCTGTAATTATATTGTTAGCCGCCCACTTGGCTATCCTCTCGGGTGTGTAATAGAGAAGACAGATCGTCCGATGTTGATGCAATCTCAGATTAGTAGAATGCACCACCTCTTTCTAGTGCCAAATGCTTGTGTTATAGTGCTAGCCCCTACAGGAATCTCCAATATTTTACTCCATTGATTGGCCAATCTTCCACAATCATCTGCTCTGTTACTGCTCAGCCATTTATAAACCTTACTAATCATAGATTCCCTTACTTCATCATATATGAAGTCCCAAACCTCAGACCCAGTTATATTAGTCAACTTCAGGTGCTTTAGGAAGTAGTCTCGGATCTGATAATATTTTAACAGCATATGATTTGGTAATTTATATATGAGTTGTAGTCTCTCAAAAGCAATAATACCATTATAATCGAAAAGATCACCCAAGCGTCCTACTCCCAATCTGACCCAATTTTTCCCCACCCCATCGTGAAATATACTAGGTAAGTCAGGGTTAGAATACAGAGGGAATTTATCATGATATGGAGATATATTGCCTTTATGCAAGATCGCCCGCCAGATATATATGCTGTCCAGAGCAGTCTTGAATTTAACCCTTTTAAAATAATTAGGGTCCATTATTCTATACAGAAACATCTTACTTTCTTCCCCCAACATAAATGTATGAAAAAATAGAATACCCGCAGGATTAATCAGACTACGGAGCGGCCAAAGAAAGCTGACCAGAAATACATCTTAAAATCCGGTAGCTCCCAGCCTCCTTGACCAAATGGTAGTTTTAATCTTTCTATCGCTCGCCTAGATTTCATGTATCCCCATATGAAGCTACCAATTGCCCGTTCTAATCGTTTGAAAAAGGAGTTGGAAACCCGTAGTGGGATAGAGCGAAAAAGATATAAAAACTTAGGCAGGACTTTCATTTTAATTATATTAATACGACCTATAATGCCTATCGGTAGCTTGTGCCAATTTTTAAATGATTTAATTGTATCCTTCAAGTTTAGAAGCAATGGGGTAACCCAGTATCCCTCAGAACCTGGGCAATCGTATGTAAAGAAAAACAATGGTTCTGTCGGGTATCACATATTCCTTAAACAACCGAACAAATCATTATGTTATTCAAAAGAAATTTTCACTTAAAACCAAGGAACACACACAAAGACCATGAGGAGTATTTGAGTTATTTTTATATAAATTAAGTCATTTATAAATACCCAAACTGATTTTGTAAGACTGTCAAGACACGGAGTGAAATACACTGTGATATGTGACAAAGTGACATTTAGTGCTCAGTGATACAAGGTGGTGCGTAATATGTACAAGGTGGCTAAAAATATGTACAAGAAAATTGAATGGCCAGAGATCAGATATTAAAAATCAATGATTCTGCGAATTAAATGAATAAGTCTTTTCCGCAGAGCCTTTGGACTGGTCCAAGGGATATTGTCGACGTTTCAACCCAGGAACTGCACTACTATCTAGTCAGTGCGGGTCTTCATCAGGACATAGGCGGGGATGACAGCCTAAAAATGCCCAGTTTAGGCAGAACGGGCGCGCAGGCACTTGCGCCACCTTTTCACGTTGTGACAGTTCATGCACAAGTGGGGCGCGTTTGTCTTCCTAAACGCGTGGATGTTTATAACCAGTAGAGTATTCTTTCGCGGGGATGCTCTCGTTGGAGCTTCCTTGTGGTAGGCAGATTCTTCTATGATTACTATAGAATGCCTCCAGTCATCTTTGGCGTACTCAGGCGTGAGTCCTGGCATGCCGGTTCGATTCAGCTGAATCGAACGGCGTGCCAGTCTCACGCCTGCGCCTAACGCCAAGATGACAGGCATGCTATAGCTATAGAAGATCTGCCTACCACAAGGAAGCTCCAAGCGCGCCCGTTCTGCCTAAACTGGGCATTTTTAGGCTGTCATCCCCGCCTATGTCCTGATGAAGACCGCACTGACTAGATAGTAGTGCAGTTCCTGGGTTGAACGTCGACAATATCCCTGGACCAGTCCAAAAGCTCTGCGGAAAGACTTATTCATTTGATCGCAGAATCATGATTTTAATATCTGATCTCTGGCCATTCAATTTTCTTGTACATATTTTAGCCACCTTGCCATATTACGCACCACCTTTGTATCACTGAGCACTAAATGTCACTTTGTCACATATCACAGTGTTTCACTCCGTGTCTTGACAGTCTTACAAAATCAGTTTGGGTATTTATAAATGACTTAATTTATATAAAATAACTCAAATACCCCTCATGTCTTGTGTGTGTTCCTTGGTTTTAAGTGAAAATTTCTTTTGAATAACATAATGATTTGTTCGATTGTTTAAGGAATATGTGATACCCGACAGAACCATTAATTGTATCCTTCAGCAGCTCCTCATAATTAAGAAAGATAATTTTCTCTATTTGTGCTGATATCCGTACCCCCAGATAAGTGATGACTGGACATACCCCCTGTATAACATCTAGCGGTTTGTGATTAATTCATATTTGGGTCTTATTAATATTTAATTTATACCCTGATATCTGACCGAACCCGGCAGCCGCCGCTGTTATTTCCCCTAATGCTCACCCTGGGTCTGTGGAAAATACTGCCAAGTCATCCGCATAAGCGGTGACCTTTAAAGAAATTGTTCCATTGCTAAAAGCACTTATTCGGGGATTGTTTTGTAAAGCACAGATGAATGGCTCTATATATAGAGCAAATAATAGGGGTGAGAGAGGGCACCCCTGGCGCGTGCCACAAGACACCGGGAAAACAGATGATAGTAAACCTGAATACGCTAATTTAGCACTGGGCTTATCATATAGGGCTTGTACCCATTTCTTGAAGCGACTTCCGATCCCGAAAGCATCGATTACAGCCCAAAGAAACTCCCACCCCACTCGGTCGAGCAGCTTTCTCAGCATCTAATAGAATCATACCGAGTGGGGTTGATGTAATATTGGCCACATCGAACGCTGTCACTGCCGTATTTACATGAGTAGTTGTATCTCTATTTTGAATAAACCCATGTTGTTGGAGAGAAACCAGACTAGGCATCACCGGAGCAAGCCGGTTAGACAGTATTTTTGCAAAAATGTTTGCATCAGTGTTAATGAGCGAAATCGGTCTCTATGACCCACATTCCTCTGCTGGTTTATCTTTTTTTAAGAAGAAAACAATTTTTGTCATATTCCAGGAATCAGGCACTTGCCCATTAACACTGATAGACCCTAACATCTGACTAAAAGGCAGCCTCAGATCATCCTTGAAGATTTTATAAAATTCTAGGGGAACAGAATCTTTCCCCGCAGCCTTGCCCAATGGTAAAGCCCCAATTGCCATTTCAATCTCCTCCCACAGTATCTCTACATCCAGGGACTCGGCGATCTCCTCCCCTATACTTGGCAGGAAACATCCCTGAATATAATCAAGAATATCTGCCTGTCTTGGCTTTATTGTAGAAGTATACAATGCTTGATAATACCTCACAAATTGCTCTAAAATCTGTTGTGGATGCTCATACAGTCTACCAGCAGGCCCCCTAATGGTTGTGATATGGGCTTTAGCTCTGTCATCAGCTACTTTATAGGCCAGAATTTTCCCAATTGTTTCCCCGTACTCATACTGTATCTGCCGATATTTATTAAATTTGACCATGCTCTTCTCTTTAAGTGTTTTCTTCAGACCCAATCTAAGATTAATTACCTCAAACTCCAATTGTTCTGACTCACCCGCCCCCTTCAGAACTGCCTCCGCATGTAAATCTTCTGCCCTACGTATTGCAGAAGTTGTCTCCTTCAATCTCCCTCTATTAATTTTATTTTGATGCCAGATATACTGTTGGGTGTGCCCCCTAATAACGGTTTTAAATGTATCCCACACCACAATGGGAGTAGCAGACCCCGTATTCTCTTCAAAAAAGCTTTTGATTTGTTCCCGGGTACTAGCTACATAATCCGCATCTGATAAAAGATACCTAAGGAATGAAAAAGATCTTGGTGGCCTATTCTCTGTATTGACTTTAAAAGTAAGAAGAATAGGATTATGGTCTGATGTTACTTTCGGGCATATATCTATTTCTGTAGATCATAATATTTGTGCAGACACCCAAGCCATATCTATTCTTGAGTAAGATTTATGTGGGGCAGAAAAATAGGTATACCCTGGTAAACTTGGGTGCAATACTCTCCAGGCATCACTAATAGCCTGTAGTCGACCCAATTCCCAGATTGCCCTACGTGTTTTCCGCATCCTCTGAAATGCCCCCCTCCTTGTAGTATCAATCCCATAATCCATAATACAATTAAAATCACCCATCACCACCCGATCCCCCTCCCAGTTCAAAAGTTCCATATTTATGTTATCCACCACCGTAGGAACATCATTGTTCGGGCCATACACTACGCAGAACACATATTTCCTCTCTTTTAATATAAGCTGTGAAATAGCCCAGCGACCTCCCTTATCCGATGTTGTCTTACAAACTGTTGCCCTAAGCCGTTTGTTTTTTAATATTGCAACTCCACGTATAGAAGCACTTTGAGTAGAGCACACTATAACCTCAAACCCTAACTGTTTTAACAATCCCCGGTCTTTATACGAAAGATGTGTCTCTGTTAGCATAACCACACTAGGATTATACATTTTTAGCTCTTCTGCCACCAGTCGTCTCTTTATCCTGCTATTTAGCCCTGCAACGTTCCATGCTAAGCATTTAACCCCCTCCATATAAAATAAAATACCTACTCCTTTTAGTAACCGCCTTACTTATCTGAATACTTTTATCATTGCTTTTTACCCAATCATTGACCTTTTCTTCTTTAAGCCCCCAACCCTTCCCTCCCTCTCCCCCAATCTCTTCTAGAGATTGGCCCTCCCCCTCCCCCAGCATCTAGAAGGAGGAATCATCCCCTTTCTCGAAGCTGCCGTTGACTTTGGCAGCCCACTAAGAGACTCTGGTCACAAAGGTTCCAGAGGCTTCTGGTCTCTATGTTGTTCAACACAAGAAAAAACAAGTCATAAAACAGAGGAAAGCATAGATGAAATATTTTTGTCATATACCGCAATAAATCCCTTCCTTACAGAGACAAAAGAGCAGAAGAAGCGTTAATGTAGTAACGTCTACCGTATACCACTGATAGATTCTACTCTCGCATAAATAAGGAAGCAAAAAATGACTTTAGAGAGATATACCTTTTAGCCTGTCCCCTCTTTCTGCCATCCACATAATGCCTTCTTTGCCTCTGTTTCTGAAAAAAACATATAAGATTGACCCCCACAAATTATTTTTAGTCGAGCCGGCTCTTGCAAATATGCCTGCACACCAGCAGCTTTCATTGGGTCAATCAATTGTCTAAGCTGCCATCTTCTGTCCATTGTTACATTACAGTAATCAGAGCGAAAGAAAATTGAATTACCATCAACAGACATAGGCGACCTTGGGCCAGCTTTTAAATAGACAGCCTGCCTTAATAAAAAATTGCCAAAATAAATTAAAAAAGGTCTAGGATATCGGCTGTCTTGTCTCTTTTGGACCATTGGCACCCTATGAGCCCTTTGAATCTGGCAATCCCAGTCCCAATCACTAAGGTCCGGACACAATTTCTGCAGTGTTTGTACTATAAATGTTCTGGGGTCTGTACCCTCTTGTCCTTCTGGAATGCCAAACATCTTCAAATTCTGTCTCCGCTGCCTATTCTCCAGATCTTCCAGCTTAAGTTGCATCGTGGCCAAAACGTGGTCGTGCTTCTCGGTTATGCTAAAAGTTTTCGAAGCTGTTTCTTCCGTATCCGCCACTCGCTGTTGAAGTTCAGCCATCTCACCCGCCAGTGATCCTACTTTTGTAGTGACTTCTTTTAGAGACTGCTGAATACCCTGGGCATCTGATCGCACCTGGGCAAAGAGCTCTCTAGTCTCTTCTCTTTGGTCTTTAAGGTTCTGGAGAATCAGCGAGAGCATCTTGGTTTCGATTCCCTGCTCCTCTTTACATTCCAGATCCCCCGATAGTTGCTGCAGGCTCGTTTCTCCCAGCGACATCATTGAAGCTGACCCAGGGCCAAATCCTAGGTCACCTGTGCCTTCAGCCACCAGCTCCATTCCTCCGCCAGCTTCATCAGTCATGCCAGTCTCTGATAGCCTTGATACCATATTTTTGACCCCACCTTTTGCTTGTACCCATCGCCATATTGAGTTATCAGCTGTAGCTCTCTTTTTCCGTTGTTTTGCCCTCTCGTCTCCTACTGCCTGATCTAGACCCCCAAAAGCTTTTTTCAGCTCCTTCACCGCTTTCAATTTTGGATTCTGGCTTTGATGTTTCTTTTTAACAATTACTGCCCCTGGAATTTTCTTCTGTTGGCCAACTATGACTTCATGCTGCAACGCAGAAGGGGTCTGGGTCTGGCTCTGTTCTTGTACTTCGTCAGTGTCGGTAACAGAAGCCGAAGACGAGGTGCTCAAATCACCCAATATCAGTTCATTAGGCACGGTTACAGTTACAGGAGTAATAGGGCTTGTAGGGGTCCCAATATTACCAAGACTGCCAGTCGCCTCAGGATTACTTTCGCCAGGCTTAGATATTCTGGGCTCCGTTGCTGTCTCATTCTCTCCGCCTTTGACAGCCTTGAGCTCCCCAGGTGTTCTCGAGGAGTCCCGGACAGTCGCTGGATCAGCAGGTCTGGTGAAGAGACTCCCATGCTCAGTCCCCACTTCAATCGAGCCCCTATCCAAATCCGGGACCCTCCCATTATCTAAGCCTTCCTTGGGCTGAGGTTGAGGCTGAGGAAATGCCTGAGGCGATGCCTGCAGGTTATTTGAAACCATATGTCCTGAAGAGATGGAAGTCATGCTACTGTGTTGCACCCCAATTGCCTGGCTCACTATATCTGCTAATATCTGGCCATTGTTGAAAGTATCAGCTTCCGCCACAATATCAGAAGTAAACAATTCCACTGACTTCCTTGATTGCAAAAATTGCAACACAGATTTTCCCACCTTCCCCAGTCCAAAAGCCGAGCTGGGAGAGTCCGCCCTCTGTATCTCCACACCTTCGACATCCATATTACTACCCCGAGTCACTGTTGTATTCACCAGCGCTCTGTTAGTAGCGCGGGTACTCCTGACCATCGCTTTCGGTGGGGCCATATCCCGTTGGAGTAAATACAATTTAGCCGAGCGTCCGTCACAACTAGCTCGCCAGCTCTCTTGTGCACGTCGTTGGGCGGCCAAACACTCGGCTACCCTAGTGTACGGCAAGCGCCGAAAGCCAAGCCTTACTGTCGCCTGCATTCAACTGTATTCAACTGCATTCAACTCCCCAAGCTCGACTGTAATCCAGAGCCACCACCAGCTGCACAGGTCGCCAGAGCAACAGCAAGCACCAGCTAGCATGTATCCATCAGAGATTCCGTCAGCAGTTTCCTGCCCAGTAATCCACATCCACTTCGGGATTTCCACTAGCCCGTTTGCCGTTTTCTTTTAGATTTTGCCGGTTTTCTTGCCGAGTTCGGCGTTTTCTCCCCCCCCCCGAGGAAACAAAAACACTAAGACGGCGTTTCTGCCCCGAGGAAACAAAGGCACTAAGATTGCGATATTATTTCATCAGCGCAGCGTGAGCCTCCACCAGTTGCACAGACCGCCAGAGCACCAGCAAGCACCAGCAAGCATGTATCCGTCAGAGATTCCGTCAGCAATTCATGCTCCATAATCCACATCCACTTCGGGCTTTCCTGTTTTGCCGTTTTGCCATCTTTTTAAATGTTGCCGGTTTTCTTGCCGAGTTCGGCGTTTCTGTGTTTCTGCATTTCTGCCCCCGAGGAAACAAAAGCACTAAGACTGCGATGTTCTCTATTCAGCTATTCCTGCTTTCATGCTCTCCACTACAATATTTTCATCAGTGTATCTTGAGCCTCCTGAGCACCTCCATGACCCGACTCTCCTAAGACGGCGTCAATCCGCCATCTTGCTCCTCCCCCTGCATGACCATCATCATTCTCTTCATAGCGCTTTTGAAACTGTCAGCAGGATTTAAAGAATTGCATTGCATTACTGAGAAGCTTTCAGCTGTCAATATGAATTGCTTGCACCTCTTGAGATGACTATTTCCATGTGCTGAGTTCTTATGCCATCACCAAAATTTAAACTGAATAAGGAGCAAACACAATAAGCCTATGTCCCATCAAAATCCCTTCTCTTTGTTCAATTGCAATGCAAACAACTGCAACCGCCTTCAGGCAACCAGGAAGAGCTACATTTACAGGATCCAACACAGCAGAAAAATATGCCACAGGTCTCATACCCCCCCAATGTTTTGCGGTAACCATAGACAGTGAGCACCCACTCTTTTCATGGCAGAAAAGGAAAAGCTCAGAGGGCAGGTGCACCACACAAATGTTCTCTTAATTCTTGGAAGGTGTTCATGCAAATTGTCATCAAATTGTATCGGATCCTTGATATCACTATGGGCTAGCCTTATTAAAGGCTTCGCAGTCAAGGAAAAGTTTGGAATCCTCTAATGACTGTAGCCAACTATTCACAGGAACATCCTCACCTCCCTCTTCGGTTTTCCAGATTATTTATCTTCAGGATTGCAGAAACGCATTCTTTTGAGACTTTCTTTGCCCCATTTACATGTGATGACCAAGATAAATCACTTATTTTTCACATTTAAAGTACTACATCTTCGTAGGTAAGACCTTGTGCCCATTGTCACCAAGATGATGCAATTGTATCTAATTAACAGTCTTCTTTTGTCCTTGATGCCAAAAGTAGGTTATTAATATATTGGACCAAGTTAACTGCAAATTCTTCAAACCCTTCTATAGGATGTGACTAAAAATGGAGAGACTTCCAGAATAACCCTGAGGGATTTGACATCAGACGAAGACTGTGAAATGCGAAAAGATTTTGACTATCCTCATTCGGAGGAATGGAAAAAAATGCTTGGCATAAGTAAATGACTGGATACCAGTCTGCATCCGCAGCAAGGTCAAACAATATTACAGCACGATTTGGTACCACCAAACAACATGAAATCCTAATTTGATTAATTTTTGTCTAAGGTCCTGCACTAGTCTTCACTTACCAAGGTGAGTGCAGTGGGTCTCTTCTTTAGGTGCAGTGGATGTAAAGTTTCAGTGTGATCCCACTCTTTGTACCCAAGCTTTTATCCAGTATGAGCAACACATTCCTCCTACTCCAAAGGTCTTACCCATTGAGTCTTAGCAGAGCGTATTCTACACAGATGGTTCTGCTCAACCAGCAGTAGGAGTCAAATTCAAGTACTCTGCAGCCTGTGTGGCAGTGTAAGTTGTAGTGCTAGATGGTGAATTCCGTTCTCAGCGCACTCACACTAAGATCTTAAGTGACAGCACTGCACAACTTGCAGAACTTCATGCCCTGTTACTTGCATTACATAAGGCTAATCCATCAGTTCACACATTCATAATGTCGGATTCATCCTTTTGTGTGCAAGGATACAACATTGGCGCATGGATGGATTTTAAGATTCAAAGGGAAAATCTTTAAGATAAGCAACTCTGGGGAAGGCTTGCTGTATTACACTGGTCCATGTGAGGCACACTTTGGGCCATCAGCGTGATAGATTTAATGCTTAAGGGAACTATGCGACTCCCTTAGCTGCCAAAGCTGCCATTCAGACTATCAGATTAGAAGTCTTATTCAGAACTCAGAAGAAGATCGACACAGAGATTTTAACAGCCATACGTACCACCAAACAGGGCAGAAAGCCTCCCTGAGGCTTTCCTCCTAAAAATTCCTACACCCGTAGTTTAGATCATACTCCTGTAGTCACACTACCAGGAGTGGGCGACAGGATAATACCTAATAAAATGTCTAGATTAGATTTAATCAAGGACGCTCATAAGGGGTTGGCATCTGCACATGCTGCGATTACTGCAATCATAGCAATGCTACAGCAACACTACTGGTGGCTTAGTTTATATAAACAGACTAGGGACCATGTCAAGAAATCTTACATTTGACAACAGATTAACCCCTTCCATGCTTGTGACGGAGCGGTTCCGTCATGCACGTCGGTTGCGCTGTGCGCATGACGGAACCGTTCCGTCACGGTCCCGTAGGTTAATTAAAACCCCCCGCACAGCGCGAAAATTTGCGCCGCGTGGAAGGGGTTAAAAACATCTAATGTTAGGAGACGCCTGCCAACTCCCCTCACAGTCTCCAACGTCTGGTTCAGGGTAACCTTTTTAGACCACATCGGCCCGATAAATTCAGTCAACTGATATATATACATATTGGTAGCTGTGGACTCATGTTCTCCAATTCCTATGGGTGTAGCCACCGAGAAAAGCGAGTGCATCAGCAGTCGTAAAGGATTTGCAGTGCTTGGTAGAGATGGGGGAAGTATATTCATTTCACTCGGATAATGGTTCTGCATTCACCTCCAAGGCTTACCGAGATACCATGTCTGTACAGAGAGTTTGTCTGCAATTCTGCTACCTGTTCAGAGCATAATCGAATGGGCTGGTTGAGAGTGCTAACAGCATGATTAAACATGCCTTGACCACTAGGGTACTAATTTCAGGTCTCATTTGGTACTATGATCTGTATGGAGTCCAGAGACCATTAAATAACTTGCCTAGACAACTATTCGGGGGATGCACTGCATATGAGGCTCTCTTCAGAGTTCCTATGTATGTGCCTGGCTTAGATAATCTGGGGAAGGTGGTGGATAAATAAAAAGTTTAACCTGGAAAAATGTTTGAATGTCTTGCAGAGTAACCAAGAGGTCAGAGACAAGCTGTCTAATGTCAATCATTCTGAAACCACCACCAAAGAAGAGAAGGTTGAAATCATTGCTAATGGGTGGATACCTAATGTTGGGAATCTAGTTCACTAAAGAATCCACGACAAGCTAGCTTTTGAATCATCCTATAGACCACCCATTGCAGCCCTAGGAGTAAAAGGCAAAAGAACTGTCACTGTGCCTCCTTTGTCTAATTTAAGAAAAAAACGGTTCCATCAACCATGTGAAAAAGCACTATGTGGTAGATTCTCTAAAGCAGACTATCGCAGACACCAAGAATGAATCAGAGTATAACCTCTCAGCCTCTCCCTACTCTGAATGAAATACCCTTTAATGAGAGCAGTAACATCACTAGCTTGAGTTCCCAGCTGCGGCTATTCAATCATACTGCATCGCCAACTCTACACAGAGCAATAAACTCTACTGACGAATGTGATACTGTCACCACTACAGTTGCAAATCCATGATTTATTATGAAGTACCAATTGAGCCTACGTCAGTCTAACTGATGGCTTTTAGAGAAACAACCATATACGTGAATGACTCTGGGTTTGGCTCAGAGGATTTTTCATCATGCTCCAAAGTCACAATGTACTGCTTCGTGCTTATCATTGTTTCCATGACAGATACTTGATCCCACCTTGCTCCTACATCTGGACTACTCTGGGAGTGTTTCTGTTGAACATATGGCTCTCATCAATCATTACAGTTCTACTGCTACTGAATGGACACTACATTCCAGAAAGAGCAATTGCACAACCTGTGGTTCATGAACTACAGCAGCATCTTTCATCTCACAGAGCTCAAAGAAATGTCTGTGTTGCAAACATCACAGCTTCTCCAGTTCCCAAGGGCATAGCTTGGGAAAAGATTCCATATCAGATAATGCGACCCACTGCGACATTGCAATTACCTTATGTTTTGAAAGTTTCAATGAATGATATAATAATTCCTAATTCTATTTCAGATGACTGGGATATAGAGACTGTAAAATGAATGATGTCTGATTTAAAGGTATGTGCTACTTTGAATAATGAAGATCATTGTTTGAATTTGGTTAATTATAAAGAAATATATTGTTATCATCACTATGCACATTATTGCATACATAGGACTAGCTATCCTAGAGAAGTATATAATTATACACAATGGAAACATTGTGAAGCCCCACCTCCTAATAGTCACCCAGATTTCTGAAAGAAGTATCCTGACTTTCAGAGTGACGACAGGTCACATCTTTTAGCTTTCTATTTTTCACAAAATCCAACAGGACTTCAGAAGAATCTGATTCCTACCAACACACTGATTAACTCCAATAAATTCATTCAGAACCTGTCCATCCAAGGTTATGAGTATTGGAAAGAAAATAGTGATGGGAAAAGTATTTGGGGAACAACATTTTGGCAGATTAACGATGAAGAGGCCTTATTTGGAGCATACATTACACCTAAAGAAATGATTTTCTTGAACAAAATCTCTCAGCAGACTACCTGTCTGGGATTTAGTACTATGAACGACTTTAAAAAAAACTTTAATTCCAAACATTCATTTAGCACTGTTCAATAATTACCAATCACTAATGAATATGTCAATTTTTTATATAAATTAAATGATCCAGAATAGAGCCTATAATTCCACCAGTTCCCTCTAAAGATTTAGTCCTATGATTCCAATACCTGCATGCGTTGTTTTCTTTCCAACAACACTAGTCCTAAAGCTAATCGATCTGGCCCACGATACATTACAAACACCTGTAATAGTTACCACATATAGTGTAGGCAGATTGTGCCAACCCTGGTTAGCCCATTCCAGCCTTCTAGCTGTAAAATAGAATTTAACATCATTTAAAGAAAATATGAATTTTTCTGACTTCCTTCTAGGACCACATCCCACTAAAAATAAGCGATTCTAGGCAACAGGAATCCATGTCATTTACAATAAATGGAAAAAATACTCAGAAAAAGAATTAATTAGACAAATAGATCCGGAAAATATACAATCTTTAAAGTTATCGACAATGGCATACACAGGCTTTCTAAGAGAGTATATTCACTAAATCACATCCTGTCCTCAGCCTTGGACCTTCTCAAAGGGGACTTAGGTATGTTACAAAATGCCCAAGCTCAGTTAAAAGCTAATATACAATTCAATTGGGCATTACGAACACTCAGATAAGGCTTCGTGCCTTGGCAACTTTTAAACAAAACTGGTATTTTTTAATCTTATAATTGACACTAATGCAGAAAACCATTGCTAAAAAATAATCTACATATACTTTGATAAGTATCTAGCAAGTAGAGGAAGCACCATTTTCAGTTAGCGACCATCCACCTTTTACCTGGCTAACACATGGCATTATTTCCCTATCTATTACAACTTTTCATTTTCACGACTGTCAGAAATATAGATCATTAGGCTGGTACAAAACAATGCACTATTCACATCTGTTCGCTTTGTGGAAGTTTTCTTTCTCCTACACGTGCTTGAATGAAGATGACCCTGTGTTTGTTAGTACATCCAGATGTAGAAATCGGTTAGGACACTCACTTCTGTGTGATACCATTTCATTGCACAGAATGGGTTGCACTTTGATGCCAGGGTTAAGTTGTAATTTACCAGTTAAACCTACTATATCCATCCCCGCGCACCATTAACTGCTGTGCAATGGTTCCTATTTAGTTCCTGCTAATGTTACTTGCTGTGGCTTGAAACCAAGCCAGCCTTACATGATAACTATTTCTAAAACAATACAGTGCTGTGGCGGGACCTTGATCCCACCTTCTCATCATGTAATCAAAAACTTCCCTTGGCCTAGTAGTGATATGAAAGGCATGAATTTTGATGAAATTAGCGAATTGGTCGCAGTGTTACTTGGTATTTCCATACTTTTTCCATTCTTTGTTCTCCAGACTTTTTGGAGGATTGTTGACCATTCTACTGCTCATCGGCTGTGATATTGTCATCTGTCTCTAATAACATGGAGTACACCTATCCAGCTGAACAAAGATGCAGAGAAAGTCTAGCACCTTATCTGGGACATGCTTGGCTTTCAGAAACTGCTAACTTTTTGCAGAATAGACAACGTACAAGTGAAACTTGTGTTCTGGTGTATAAACTGTCCAGCTGAAATCATCTTGGATTTACAACTAGAGCAACCTCCAGTGGCTTTCCTTGATGTGGAAAGTTTGCAGCAACCATTGGAATCACACTAGAGACAATGCCAAGAAATGCACTTGTCCCTATCACAAAATGCGAACTATGATGTATCCAATACACCAGTGGCAATCTTTGATGATTTGCTCAATGACTGGGTTGACTCGCTGTTAATGGCTCCAAAAGCAGTATTCTCGCTAACTTTGAGTACTTGGAATAGGGGTGAGTGGAATTTGCGGGGTTTCACTCCACGGAGTTGCATGAAAACTCTGCTAGATTCCACAGAGTTCCGCAAAGGGTTGGAATTAGGCACGGTGCGCTGATTGTTTAGCACCAGGAGCTCATTCCATGGTGAAAAATCAGCACGAACGGCCCCACGCAGTGCACTAGATGGTGGCGTTGCTTCTCAAGTAGATTTTTCTTCCACTCTAGTAGATTTTTTACTCAAGCAGCAGCTTTCTGACCATGAACGATCGCTACTGCCCGTGCTGGGTAAATCTCGCCGGGTGCCCCCCCAGCGACTAAAAATCATGCGAGGGGATGCCAAATATTGTTTGCGTCCTCCAACTTACCTTTGGCAAGCCGCACATGAGGAAAAACTCCACAACGTGGCGGTTGGCGGAATTTTGCCTGAACTAAATGCGCCTACTCTGCCGGGGGAGCAGAATGTATTGCCCCCTCCTACTTTGGAATTGCAACCGAACGCTGGTCCATCTCATGTACAAACTCACAACGATAACAAGCATGCACTAACTGGTTTTCACAACGACCACATGTATGCTGCATGTGCACCGGACTATGTTGATCAGTGCTTAATTTGTAAAAAAATAAGTGCCAGGGCCCTCACCAGGAAGCCACTCCCACTTGCATGCCCATTGCCGTTGTCAGTGCTGCCAATAACAGTAGCAACACAGCTACTAACCATCACACTACTACAAGTGTGACAATTCTGACTATTCCAGGACCCCAAAACTATAAGAATGGCTTTAGCGGCAGGTATTTGTCATTTTTAATGCATACTGAATTAATAAACAAATGTTGTTGTGCTCGTCTCTAAATTAAATAAACAGTGCCACCATGTGGTGGACTGTCATAAGTGACGGTGCTTCCAATTAACCGCTGGTGCCTAGCACCAGAAACCATTGGCTCAAATTAAATACTGATATTGATCTATCCTCAGATGAGGATTAAAAGCAGAACTCTAACCTACCACAGAGACGGTGTCAAGAAGGTGAAGATTTTGTTTTCTAACAAACTATTTTTTTATTTTCAACAAACTATTTTTGCTTTTGCTTTTTTAAAGCTGCATAATTTTATTGGCATGTTTAGTATCATGCCTGATTTGTTTAATCGCCAACATTCATCCTTTTTAGCCAACATAAATGCCCCATGTTAGAATAATGCTTGTTATAAACTTCTTTCTATTTTATTGCTTGAAACATGCAGGGTTTACCTCATTTATTCTTGCTGTATTATATAATCATGCTTTTATAATATTTTTCATATGAATATTACATATATGAGATTAGTTTAAGTATAGATTTTTATTTTCTGAGAGCATGGATTTCCCCATCAAATAGATAAATCCCCATATTTATCTCTGCCCATATGATGTCACAATTCAGAGGCACAAACCGGGGATGACGTAAAGATATATGGCCCAACTTCATTTAAGTAGGCCACTACTCCATTTTCTGCATTTTTGCAAAAGCATCAACATGTCTGCCTTTGACGCAGATGTTGCCTGTCCTTATCTTTCCAAGAACAGTGAAAGTGTTAAGTCATTTAGATATCGACATAAACAAAACACCTGATGCGACTCACTCTGGAACAAGTGTTAGGTTTTTAGATTACATTTTAACCATGTTAGAAATGTTCATTTTATTCTCATAGTTTGCAATGTGCATTTTTGCTGTTTTAATCGCATTTTGTGTGGTTATTTTAGATATGATGAGCAACAGGGTGCACCTGTTGAAATAAACTAGCTTTTTAGTAAAAGGGCCTGATTTAGATCTTGGCGGATGGTTTTCTCCGTCACAACGGTGATGGATATCTCACCCGCCGAAATATAAATCCCATAGGATATAATGGGATTTATATTTAGGCGGACGGGATATCCGTCACCATTGTGACGGAGTAACCCATCAGCCAGGATCTAAATCAGGCCCAAAGTGTCTTTTTCTTAGTGCATCTTATGTGTGTATGATTGAAGAGAACGAAAAAGGTTTGTTTCTGATTACCACGGTGTCCCTGAGACTGTTAGTAACCTAAAATCATTGATCCCCCACTTCAACTATGTAATGGGTGGAGTCGAGTGGGGCTGCAAAAACTTGTATTTTACATTCCATGTTGGTGCATTGAACTAAGTTCACTGAGGCCACCCGTGGGTGGGAAAGCAAACCTTTTAGAGCTAATGCAGAGACAAAGTTTATGCAACAAGGTGAGAGGCCACCGTATCATTCTTTTTTTTTTTTTAACAATTCTTTTTATTGAAAAAACAGGACTTGACAACCAGCTTGAGTACAGACACTAGCAATGGTGATTCGACGATGAAACAAGGGAGACATATGGTACTTAAGAACAAAAACAAACAATGTAGTGATCACAGCACCCCAGACTTCCGCCCCAGTTCTCCAAGCTCGTCTTTCGCTTGCGGGGGCTCACATATCCCTCCCCTGTAGTTATTCCATTTCTCCCAGATCTGAGCCCACTTGGTGGGGCACCCCCTGGCTTCATATATGGTCTTTTCTGTGACCGTACACCAATCCATATCCTTACTCCAATCCGCCAGATGCGGTGGGTCTCCCGCTTTCCATTTGCGAACCGCTTAGCTACCATCAGTCCCAGAATCACCCATATTCGTTCCTTGGCATTTAGGTCAGTCGGGCCCCAGACATTTAACATACATAGCTTTATATTACAATCAATCTTTTGTCCCAACACATCCTCAATGCGGCCCACAACCCTCGACCAATAACCTTGGATAGTGATACACTCCCAGAGCATATGGATGAAAGTGCCTTCCTGCCCACACCTTCTGGGACACCCTCCTGCGCTATATCCCATTCGCACCAGCAACGGGCCTGCCAGGTAGGACCTGTGCAGCACCTTCAATTGCACTAACCGGAGCCTGGAGGAAATGGCCACTTCTCTTGGAGAGGCTACTGCCGCGGTCCATTCTTTATCTTCAAGCCCCGCTACATCGTAATCCCAGTGTGCCCGAAGCCGGATCAGCGGGTCTGCCATGTTATTAATTAGTTTTTTATAAATGAGTGATATGGCTTTCTCCGGCAGATCCCCATCTAATACCCTATCTTCAAGCGGGGAGGATTCAGGTAGTGATTCCCCCCTGGGCAGTACGGCTAACAAAGCGTGTCGAATTTGCAAATATCTAAAATACTCTGAGTCCGCCAATTCGTGCTTTGCTTGCAGCTGGGCAAAAGGAACCATGTTGCCTGCCTTCCACAAATCCCCCACTTTCGAGATGCCTATTAGGTCCCACTGGTCAAAGCCCCTTGTGTGAATCAGCTTACCCAGTTGTTCGGTGTACCAGAGTGGCGTGGCCAGCGTAATCTTGTCCGCCCAACCCAAACACTTTGTCGCCGCCCTCCACACCTGTGTTGCATGTGCCGTGGGCCCTGTCAGATTTGGTTTCACCGAACGATAATATAGCACCCCTTGGAAATTACCCCCCGGCAGGAGCCACCTGTCAATCTGGAATGCGGGGTCTCCATGCGGCTTATATGCGCACTGGTTGATAGCTGCTAGGTGGGACCCCCAATAATATTTTTTGATGTCAGGAAGGCCGATACCCCCATCGAACCACCCGAGTGTAAGATTGTGAGCGGCGATCCTCGGTGGCTTGCCCTCCCAAAGTAGGTTGCGAACTGCACTATTTATTTCCCTAAAGTATGCTGACTCGACTAGGTGCGGAGCATTCTGTAAAGCGTACAAGAATCTAGGGAGGGACATCATTTTGAACAGTGCAGCACGCCCCAGAAGGGACAGGGGGAGTGATTTCCAATGCTGGACGTCACTCCTTAGCCGTTGCAGGGGAGGAGGATATTGTTTTCATAAAACCGTGACGGGTCCATAGAGACCCAGATGCCCAAGTATTTAAAGTGCCCGACGCTTCCGTAATCTGAAAGCCCCGGGGAAGAGAGGGCATCGTTCCATGAAGGACATAGACCACAGACGTGGCCCAATTTATTTTGTAGCCAGCCATGAATATGTGCAGGATTCTGTTCAGGGAGGCCGCCGGTGACGCCAAGTAGAGCAGAATGTCATCGGCATACAACGAGATGCGATCCTCCCACCCATGGGCCCACTTAAGGCCTCTGATAACGGGATCCCTCTGAGCCCACATAGCCAATGGCTCAAGGGTCAGGGCGAAGAGCAGCGGGGACAGTGGACAGCCTTGTCTAGTGCCTCTACTGAGTGCGAAGGCGCAAGATTTTCTGTTGTTGACAACCACTTGGGCCAGCGGTTGCTGATAGAGAAGCCAAACCCAACCAATATACCCCTGTCCCACTCCGAGTTTGCTGAGCACTGCGAACAGATAGGGCCATTCAATAGTATCGAATGCCATGGCAGCGTCCAGAGACACCACCACCGCATCCTCGCTGATCAACGTGGCTCGGCTCAGTACTCCGTGGAGCCTATGCAGGTTAAGGGAGGTGTTTCTTGCCGGCATAAATCCGGACTGGTCCGGGTGGACTAATTTTGTTATGACCCTAAGTAAACGGGAGGCCAGGACTTTTGCCAGTATCTTAGCCTCCCCGTTGAGCAGGGAGATCGGTCTATAGGAGGAGCACTTCTGTTTCGGTTTGCCATCCTTGTGGATGACTACGATCGTTGCCAGTCTCTGGTCAGCGGGAAGCAAACCCGCTGCCTTACTCTCATGAAACATTTTTGAGATAGGGGGCAGTCTTGCTCGACGTTAGTTTGAATAATTCAATAGGCAAGCCATTTGGGCCTGTTGCCTTCCCTCCGCGCAAGTCCTGGATGGCTTTTCCCACCTCCGTACTGTTTATCTCTTAATCGAGCTCAGAGCATTCCTCGTTGGTGAGTGACGGGAGCGAGATGTCTCCCAGGAAGGCGATTGCCTCTTCCTCTGTATGCGGGGACTGAGACTCGTACACCATTTGATAGTATTGTCCAAAGGCATCCGGAATTTCTTGAGGATCAGTGAGACTGTTCCCTGATTCCGTCTCTATCTCCACAACGACCTGACTAGCTTGGTCCCTTCGGTCCAGCCAGGCCAGTAATCTGCCGGCCTTGTCACCGACATCATAAATGTTGTTAAGTTTAGCTCGATGTTGTGCCTTGGCTGCTTCATTGGCCAGATCAGAATACTCCTTAATTTTAATGTGTAGAGCCTGCTTTACCTCGTCCGAGTCTTGCGCCCGAAGCTCCGACTCCAAGTGTAATATCTCTCCTTCCAGGCGGGTCCTGGCCGCACGTTTCTCCCTCCTTGACCCCGCTATCTGACCCAGCGCTACCCCCCGAATCACCACCTTGTAGGCCTCCCACAATATCATAGTGGATTCTACCGACCCTTCATTTTCTTGGAAGTAGAGTTCCGATTCATGCGTGATTCTGTCCCTTATTTGGGGGACCTTGAGGTACCACGGATTAATCGGAGCTATTCTGCCCACCGCGGGCTCCCCCACCTCTAGTCGACACAGGATGGGTGAATGGTCTGAAATGCCCCAGGCTAGGTGCTGCACTTCCTTAACGCTATCCACTTGGTGCTCAAGGGTTAGTATATAATCAATCCTGGACATGCTACGGTGCGCACCAGAATAAAAAGTATATTGCTGTTCTACTGGATGCAGCTTCCGCCAAGCGTCCACCAGGCCCATTGCACCCAAAAAACTATGGATCTTCTTTCGAGATGGAGGCAGGACCTTCTGAGGCCAGCGGTCCAGGGAATCCAAGACAATGGAATTAAAGTCGCCACCGATCAACAATCTGCACTCTGGCAACTCCAAGAGGAGTCTTCCGAGGTCCTTAAAGGCTGGGGCGCGTAGACCTGGCGGTTCGTAGGCAGAAATCAGGTTAAGAGTACGCCCCTCCCATGTCCCTGAGGCCGCTACAAATTTGCCCAGGCTGTCTGTCCGAGTCTAGTCAATTGCCATAGGGAAGGACTTCCGCACCATTATTCCCACCCCCCTAGAGCCGGACCCAAACGCGGAATGCGCCACCAGCTTAAACCCCCACCTCGACATTGCTTTACAGGCATTACCAAGTAAGTGCGTTTCCTGCAATAAGATCACGTCCGGGGAATGTCGCTTTATAAATTGGAGTACTACTCCCCTCTTGATTTTGTCCCCCAATCCGTTCACATTCCATGACAGCAGCGTGAGCCCTGGCTTAAGAGCAGTCGCCCTCCTTTCCCCAGGTGCATACCCCCGGTCGTCAGGGGACTTTCCCATCAGTGCCATTGGTCGGTGCTGTGTCAACTACACTACCCGCCTCCCCATACATCAGGGCACAGTCCCTGGTCATGTAAAATCGTGTGTCAATGGTATCTGCTGCCTTGTTGATCCTGTCTGTAACTTGTCTGTATTGGCTTAAACTTCCCTCCCCTCCTGGCACAAAATTGTGACGGTCTCTTATACACATATCCAAATACGGAGAGTCTGAGTGCACAGGATCCCACCCCCTTGAACTTAATCAACAAAACCCCCCTCCCTGCATGGCGGTGTCGGAACCTCCCGCCACCCCGAACTTGCAGAGTGCCTATCGCCCGCCCCTGAAACTTTATGGTGCGTGTGCCCAACCTAACACCCGACCAGTATGTTAGAGGTAAGTGCTAGATCAATGGCTCACATTTCTACATAAACAACATCATTGCGCACCAACTGGCAATCCCACAAGGACAATGTACTTTGCTAGGGCAAACCCTGGCTACGGTTATGGCAGTTATTAAATCAAGCCGTGTCCCAGTTCTGCAAGAGCGTGACTATAGGACCGTCACAGTTGCCTCTATTTATACAGACCAGTTCTCATTCGTCTCCTGCCACTTCATCACGCTCTCCCGGTGGGGATCGTGCGTCTTGGTCACTCTGCATGCCCTCTCGTCCGTTTCGTTGGCCACAGTGACCCCTCTGCCCGGCCCGACGCCAGCCGTCGAGCCAGTCCCAAGCCTCTTCAGGATTGATGAAGAACCAGGCCTTCCCCTCCGACTCCACACGCAGTTTGGCGCGGAAGAGCATTGCATACTTAACGTTCTGGTCTCGCAACGCTTTCTTCACCTCCAGGAAACTCCGTCGCTGCCGCTACACCTTAAGCCTGAAGTCCGTAAAGAAGGTCACTTTGCTGTTCTGAAATTCGATAGGTGGTGCAGTCAGACCCGTCTGCAAGATAACGTCCCGATCCCTGAAGTTAAAGATGCGCACAACTATAGGCCACGGAGGGGCCCCAGGTTTTGGTCTGCCCCCTGGCACTCTGTGAGCTCTCTCTACAGTGAAGAATGTTGACAGTCTGGTTAGTTTCAGGTAAGTTGTGACCAGATCTTCGACAAACAAGTCTGTTGATGGCTCCTCTGTGCGCTCCGGAACCCCCAAAATTCGAACGTTGTGTCGCCGTGAGCGACCCTCATATTTGTCCAATTGCGCCTCTAGCCGCCCGCTCAGGGCCTGAAGATTGTCCACCCGTCGCTGAAGGGCGGACTTGTCCGTCACGAGGGAGCTCGCTGTTGACTCTACCTCTTTGAGTCTGGTGTTCATGGAGCGCATGTCCGCTCGGATCAGGGAGACCTCTGATGACACGGAATCCATCCTGGACTCCGACGACGTCCTCACCGTTGTTATAGCCGTTAGGATATCCTGCAACGTCGGCTCTTTTACACCCTCTGATGACTGGGGCGTCCCAGGTGGATCCTCTCCTCCCTTTTTTGTCAGGCCGGGGCCCCTGTCCCAAGCAAACTTGTCCAGTTTGGCCTGCATAGAGGCCTTGGTGTTACGGCCACCAGCCATGGCCAGGTCTTGCAAGCCCAAGTAGAATCGGAGAGAAAACAGCCAGGCGGCCCCTCCGTGGCACTTAGGGAAATCCTGTTGGACAGCCTACTGTGTCCTGGGCGGCGTAGGTAGAATGTGGGCAGTCAGTGCCTTCAAAACAAAACGTGGCGATGGTTATACTACGCCTGAGGGCGGTTGATCGCTACAGTGCTTCTGACTTCAACTTACTGATTGCGGCTAAAACAAGGGCTAATGTACCAGTGCAGATTTATGTCTGAGGCATCCGACCTATCGCTCAAGTTCTGGGGAGCGCGCCGACTATGAAGTGAGCAAGGCCTCTGTTTGACCCTTGTAGCAAGGTCTTCTAGCACCCTGGTCTTCGGTGATCTCAGTTCATACGTTTTCCCTGTTTCCTTTAGGGTTGTATTTTTCTCCAATTAGAGCGGGTTCCCATGGAGTGACCCTTTCTGCCACTCCCCAGTCATGGGGGACGGAGCTCGCTGTTGTTGCGGCCGTCGAGGGGCGGGCAGGCAACGTCGCTAAGCCTCAGGGCCCAACGGAGACCAGAAGCCCCCTTTGCTGTCAGGGCCGGCACCGGATCCGACCCTGCGGCGGCCTTGCGCAGACGATTACTTGCAGCTGCCGGGGCTAACTCTCCCACGATCCTCGCCAGTTTCGCCCCACACCTGCTCCGCCCCGGCTGATCAATGCAGGCCGCTCCCGGCGCTAGGGAGATCGTCAGCGGGCTCCAACCATGCGCCGCTTCCCCACTCACCTGTATCTAGTGGGCGGGCAGGGCGCTATGTCCTGATCGTTCTCTCTTCGCTCCCTCGGCCGGCGATCAGCAATTACTCCCTGCGCCACCGCTCCAGAGCTGAACACACTCGGGGCCACTTCCTTACTGGGCTCTGTGCTCCCCCTAGATTCAGCAGCTCCGGGGTCTTGCCGAAGCCTGTCACGGCGTCGCACCCCACATAAACGGGCAATAAAACCAGGTCTCCGCGGGCCGCAAGGTCAGCAACGCCGGGGAGTCGATTTCAATCCGCAGCCAGGGCACGCTCGCCCCTCCCCCACTGGCAAGGCGTTTCTCACGGGCTGCACGCGTCGCTGAAGCGATCTCGGCCAGCACACACGAAAACAGGCAGTGCCGCAGCTCAGAAGGATCCCAGTGAGTTCATGAGCGTGATTTTCTACTTTGTACCTCTGAAATCAAGGATAGTTGTACGGATTAACGCCGGAACGGGTGCGCTCGGTCAGAGCCGCCTCAAGGTGCGGCCATGTTGCTGGGCGGTTGGCCACACCCCCCCCACCGTATCATTCTTGATAGATATTTGTGCTACCCGCTCTACAGTTCATTCTGTGGAGGTTCCCAACCAACCCCTCTGGGGAAAAAAGGTCCAAGTGGTAGGCATTAACAATAAAAAGATTGTTAATCAGATTATGGCAGATTGCCCAGTTAAAATAGGATCAATGAAGGACAATCATCAGGTCACACTGTGTGATTCAAATCCTGTTAATTTGCTTCGCAGAAGCTTGCTTTGCAAGATGATCTATGTTATTTACTGCACACCGGATGGCGTTGCTATTGAAGCTCAAGATGAAGATTCAGTGTTTAAAATTAAATCTCAAGAGTTCAGTTGTTCCTAGTTCTTACAAAAGATGACCAGCCTCTAAATTTAAGACATACTGTTAAAGAAGAAGTGTGAAATGTCTTAGGTAAAGAGATAGGATTGATAAAAAAAGCAAGACCAGTCGGAATTCAGGTCAAACCTAACCCTGCTTATCCTAGGACTAGGCAATACAAACTTTCAAAAGAAGCAGAAGAAGGAACAGTAGCGGCCCGTGGTGGGAGTGCTGCCGGGCGCTGACAAGGGGAGGGGCAGGGTGGGGGGTAGTAAACTACGGATTACGGCTGATTAGATGTAAGTAAACATATAAATAAATAAATAAAACGAATTTCGTTGCGCGCGCTGCATTGCCAAATGCGTATATATTATGAAGGTGTTCCCATGCAAAGTGGGTTCTGCACTGACGTTACTTCCTTCTCCTAAAACCTATGATGTACGTTTATACCCAGTTGGTAAATCCTTCACTTTTAATGACAGTGAGCTCCGATCTGCAGTCAATGGATTGACAAGACTGACTGCTGAGTAGGACCCTCTCCAGGGCTGCAGGTGTAGGTGGTACACCTCTACTGTAACCTTGAAATCCAGAAGTAAATGGGTAGGCTTCAGGGTCCTGGGTCAGCCACTCGTTCCAAATTCTCCCAATGGGACCAGTGTCCCATTTATAGGCTACGCTGCCGTAGATAGTGAGGGCACTGTCAGCACCTGTGCTTTAGCATCTTTGACCCCTGTGTTGTTGTGCTCCCTGAAGCTGGTAGCTCCTAGTGAAACAAGCTTCAGCATTCTCTCTGTGCATCCCTATGTTCTTGTGTGGCTGGGCACACTGGGCAAGTATTCATTTAGCGAGAGTGCGAGGGAGTCTCAATGAAGGCGTTCTGTGTGGAGATGGGTAGAGCGCAGGCTCTCGCTTCCTGCCACTCTCTAACATGCCCAGATAGCTGTCTGTGTGCCCCCCAGATTACCAAGTCACTACCTACTCCAGCACACTTCCCCTCATGAGTCCATCTGTCTGTCCCTGATGTGACTGTGCAGTGTGTGCCTCTAATTTTAACTCGCTCTCCCTCAGACTCGTCTCACTGCGTCCCTCTCTTTTCTCGTCCACACTTCCACTTTGCCTTAGGATCCATGTTTTGAGGTAGTGATTGCATATGATTCAGTTGACCGTCTGCGAGTTTCAAGGTATCTACCATACCTGGAAGCGTAGGCGCCAGGAAGGTATTGCAGGTGCACAGGTAGGAGAGGGGAAACCTCACACTCTGGCGGCAATCCATGCATGGTACTGATCATGGTATCTCAGCATATGGAAAATGTTGTGAAGCAAGGATGCATCCGAGGGTTTACAGTGGGTTAATCAGATTCATATTCCCATTGTCTGCGCTCTCCAGAGATCCATTTTAAAAGGTCTGGCTATGTGGACATACAGCGCATTGAATCCTAAAGTGCTTAGCAGAATATGCACGCTCAGCTGCTCCCCCCTCGGTGCTGGCCCCAAGTTATGAAACCTCGCCTGCTTCATCTTCTCTGAGGTTACCAAGATTTGCAGTCACCGCAGACTTTACTTGGTATGGGAAGTTTAATATCAAACACTAAGTGTTAAAAGCTGTCAGAATTAGAGAAGAGAAGTTAATGTGACAACGTGATTATGAAGGTAAAATTTTGGAAGAACTGTCGTTCCCTAAATAATCACAGCAGTCACACCCCAACGACCTGTGAAATTCCTGCCAACCAATCAATTGTGTAAAGAAGACACCAAGTGAGGTCACCGTGTCCCAGCCTTAAAAAACATACTGTTACATAGAGAAAGCTAGTTCTTAAGCAAACCACTCTTTCAGCTTGATCCTGACAAACTTCGAAGTGGAACAGCAGAACTTTGTATGCTCACCTGTACCAAGGTATAGGAGAGTGAAAAGTGGCACATCCATTTTATAGATCCCCCCCAAGGAAAGACTTGTTGCATAGGAAATCAGTGAGAGTTTGTTCATGGTTGTGGATTACAGCCAAAACAGCCTTGTGCACACACACACCAGCCGCACCCAGGATATGTACAGAAGAAAATAGTTTTCAGGGCAATCCCATGCTCATTGTAATTGTGCGACAATTGACTTCCGTCTAAAGAATCCTACCTGAGAGAGCCGGCCGCGTTACCTGGCCTAACAAAAACAGGCACATTTATGTTGACCAGTCTGAGCCCATAGCAAAATGGCAACACAACATTTCTATGTTCAGATATCTATCTGTCAGACTGGAGATACCATGATAGATCCTCTCGCCCGCAAGCAATGGTGGTGTAGGAGTTGTTGCCTGCCAGCCTGTACTGTTGGACTTTTGCCTACAGTCCCTAGGTGACAAAGAGTTGCATCCATTACTATTTCACTAAGGCCTCTACACTCAATTGCTAGGCCTTTGTAGACTCTTCTGTATATCTCAGTTTCCCATTCACTTTGTTATTTACTCAGTAGTAGTTGTGCAGAGTTTTAAAATATAAGGCACCTTTTATGTCCGTGTTCATCACTGTATGATGGTGCTATTCTACCATAAGATGTTGGCTGTAACTGCCTTTGGTCCAAATAGCTGATGGCCATCAGTGCCATCAAAGAATTTGTGACCATAGTGAACAGTATGTGACAACATTCTGAGGATCCTCAAATAATCCTCGAATTAAGATTTAGGATGGTCTGTTTCTCAAGTGAGATGCTGAAAATGGGGAATCTGCTGTAAGTGGCACATTAGAGCCATTTGCTGGGATTCACATTTGCTCCCCAATCCAAACATTAGTTAATCAGATCAAGTCCAATATTTCGGCTTCTGTTAGAATAATCCATCATTTCAGCAATACTCCTGCACATCGGTAGGTCGTGTCGGTCGACTCCGCGTCCGTCGTCGGCGTCGTGGTCGCTGGGATGACATTGCGGTGCCTACTTAGATGCCACCCCTGCGCGCTGACATCAGTTCTTTCTTTTTCCGCGCCAGCCTAGCGCAGATCTGGAGAGAGCTTGCCCCTTAGTCATTTTTTGACTACATTTTTTTCGACTTTTGTCAACATCTTTTTTTGAGTCTTTGACTCCTGGTGCACGAGGGATGTCCCATCGTCGGACCTGATTCAAGC